>CM077011.1:166900852-167555227 GCA_039090855.1 Macrothele yani
GTGACCGGTCGGAAAGGTAAAAGGGCAAAATGTCTAAAATTAGTCGTCTCGCCTACGGTGTGTGGTCCACTGAATCAAAATATTTTCAGTGGCGAAATCACTTGTAAGGGATCCGAATGCCTGGCAACGTTATCAGAAATCATGAATGGAATACGGATATCACCATACAATACAAATATTTGAAGATGTGAATCCGTTCTTGATCTCAAAAACTACAGTCTTCTGACACTTATACATGTATGTATATACAGTACAAAGGTAATACAACGTAGTTTGTCACAATTATTTATTTTTTCAAGCCGACCATGGTTTCGCTGGGTATTGACCTAGCTTCACCAGGACGAATGGCCCGTAAATATTCAAATAGTATATGACATCATAAATGGTGTTTATAGTCACGTTTTTTGGTTAGATGCTTTCACGCGCTTGATAGAAATGGCGTGGATACCATGTCACTAACAAGTTGCGAAGACTTCTGATATATATGGAAAGCTTCCAAAATATCCTGTTTGGTGGTTGAATCTTGCTTGTCAATTAGTTTTGCTTCTTCAAAGAGAAATCCGTGGTCCTTTTCGTAACAGTGTTTAGCCATCGCTGACTTCTTTAGGCCACAATTCCGAATGTAGGTCTTGTGCTCCTTCGATAAAAAACGCAATGCTCTACGTGTCTGTCCTATATACGAAGCGCCACATTCACACGGAATTTGATAAATTCCCCACGAGTTTTTGTCTTCAACATAATCCTTGGATCTTAAAAACCTCATTTTATTTATGGGCTTAAAATTAAAGGTTTTGAGGTTTTTTTGTAATTTTGAAGACAATGTCACGGGAAAATGGAATAATGGCAAAATTCTCACGCAATGGGCACATCACAGGAGTTAATGTGGAGATAGGCTTCGGTTTCCGGAATTTTGTTAGAGCCTTGTCTATAATGGAAGGGTTGTATCCTCGCTCTACTGCAACACGATTAAGGAACTAAAGTTATTTTTCCAAACTGTCTTTCCCTGAACATATATGTGTCGCGCGATATACGAAAGTGTAAAAGTCGCTGAGTTTTTGTTGATAAGGGTGATTGGACTTGGCATGTGGAGGTGGAAAAATAGTGAAAGGCTTCCGATAAATTGTGGTTGCGAGAGATCCATTTAGGCGAGTTACCAGGACGTCAAGGAATGGTAAGTATCCGTTATTTTTAGTTTCGTAGCTGAATTGAATGTGAGGATCAATGGAATTTATAAGTTCGACTAATTCCGGAATTTCAGAATGTTTTCCCTTCCATAGAACGAAAGTATTGTCTACATATCGTATCCATAAGTCAAATTTCACAAGTTTGAAAAGTTTTTCTTCAAATCGGTGCATGTAGATTTTACATATTATAGGTGACAGTGGGCTGCCCATGGCTAAACCTTCCGTCTGTTCATAAAACTTTCCACGGAAAGTAAAACTGTTCTCTTTTATGCAAATGCCATAAGTTATCGAAGTTCTTATCTTCAAAATTACCTACATTGGCCACTCCAAAAGAAACATCTGTGAAAAATTCCACTGAGTTTACTAATCGACTCAAACTACACCCCCGCGTAGATTAACTAATGCTATCCTTTGATGTGGTATCTATGTTTACCAATGTTCCAGTAAATAGAGCTCTGGAATCCATAAAATCAAGTCTTGTAGAGCTTCATTACAGCCAACCTGAAATTGAAGAAATAACAAGACTAGTGGGTATTTGCATAAAATAGAACAGTTTTACTTTCCGTGGAACGTTTTATGAACAGACGGAAGGTTTAGCCATGGGCAGCCCACTGTCACCTATATTATGTGGAATCTACATGCGTCGATTTCAAGAAAAACTCTTCAAACTCTTGAAATATGACATGTGGATACGACATGTAGACAATACTTTCATTCTATGGAAAGGAAAAAATTCTGAAATTCCGGAATTAGTCAAACTTATAAATTCCATTGATCCTCACATTCAATTCAGCAACGAAACTGAAAATAACGGATAGCTACCACGGATAGCTACCATTCCTTGACGTCCTAGTAACTCGCTTAAATGGATCTCTCGCAACCACAATTTATCGGAAGCCTTTCGCTATTTTTCCACCTCCACATGACAAGTCCAATCACACTTATCAACAAAAATTCAGCGACTTTTACACTTGCGTATATCGCGCGACACATATATGTTTAGAGAAAGACAGTTTGGAAAAATAACTTTAGTTCCTTAAACGTGTTGCAGTAGAGCGAGGATACAACCCTTCCATTATAGACAAGGCTCTAACAAAATTCCGGAAACCGAAGCCTATCTCCACATTAACTCCTGTGATGTGCCCATTGCGAGAGAATTTTGCCATTATTCCATTTTCCCGTGACATTGTCTTCAAAATTACAAAAAAATCTCAAAACCTTTAATTTTAAGGTGATTTTTAAACCCATAAACAAAATGAGATTTTTAGGATCCAAGGACTATGTTGAAGACAAAAACTCGTGGGGAATTTATCATATTCCGTGTGAATGTGGCGCTTCGTATATAGGACAGACTCGTAGAGCATTGCGTTTTTTATCAAAGGAGCACAAGACCTACATTCGGAATTGTGACCTAAAGAAGTCATCGATGGCTAAACACTGTTACGAAAAGGACCACAAATTTCTCTGTTACGAAAAGGACCACAAATTTCTCTGTTACGAAAAGGACCACAAATACGAATTGATAAGCCCAATTCAACCACCAAACTTGATATTTTGGAAGCTTTCCATATATATCAGAAGTCTTCGCAACTTGTTAATGACATGGTATCCATGCCATTTCTATCAAACGTGTGGAAGCATCTAACCAAAGCACGTAACTGTAAACATCATTTATGATGTCATATACAATTTGAATATTTACGTGCCATTCGTTCTGATGAAGCTTGGTCAATACCCTGGGAAACTATGGTCGGCTTGAAAAAATAAATAATTGAGACAAACATCGTTTTATTACCTTAATATATATATGTGAATCCGTGTGTTGGTGTAAATATGACATGTATGGTAAGTCAGATAATATCCAAAACTTGAAACTTTCGTCGTCCTGGGGCTGGAATCGAACCCGCGTCTCCCGAATAGCGTCCGAGTATGCTAACCACTACACCACCCAGAACAACCAAGTTTCAAGTTTCCGATTAGTTTTAATATAGCCATTACAGGAGATGCGGGTTCGATTCCTGGTCCAGGACGACAAAATTTTCAAGTTTTCGGACATTATCTGACTTACCATCCATGTCATATTTACCCGAAAAAGAGGATTCACATCTTCAAAAATCTGTATTGTATGGTGTAATCCCGTATTCTATTCATGATTTATCTACTCCTCGGGGTGCCGCCCCGGTGGCGCAGTGGTCTAAGCGATGGCCTCTGATCATTCGTCCGAAAGGGGTCCGGGTTCGAATCCCGGTGAGGCATGGATGTTGTGTTTGTCTTACGGCACTGGCTCTCTCCCTTCCCTGGAACCAGTGACCCCAAATTAGGGACGGGCGACTGCTTATAGCCCATTGAGTTGCTCACGGTGGTCGTCAAACCTCCAATCCAGAAAATACTCCTCCGGGCAATCGCGGGATAGAATTCTTAACCACCAGATTCGCTAAACATGAATGCCAGTTGCTTCGACTAGCGAATCCTATGATGATTATATTCAAATTAATCGGAAACTTGAAACTTGGTCGTTCTGGGTGGTGTAGTGGGTAGCATACTCTGGCGCTATCCGGGAGACGCGGGTTCGATTTCTGCTCCAGGACGACGAAGTTTTCGAGTTTTCGGATATTATCTGACTTTCCATCCATGTCATATTTACACCAAAAAAACGGATTCACGACTTCAAAAATTTGTATTGAGGAATACTACTCCAGAGGATGTTCAGACATTTCTAGAAATATTTACAGCAATATAATTAATATTTAAAATAAAATTATTTCTTTCTTAAATGTTCTATCTGATAGCCCTTTCCCTGGAATCAACCTATGAACCTACATCTAAATTTCCAAGATAACAGGGTATTTCTTAAAACTGTTAGTGGTATTTTATTCCACTCTTCTGCCACTGCTTTCCAAAGTCCAATACCTGTTTTAGGTCTGAGTATAAAAAGCGCTATTTTGAGCAGCCAGAAGGCACAATAAATAGTCCATTGGTAACACATCAGGGGATTTTAAAGAAATATGAGCCAAAGGTATAGACTTGATACCCGTCAGTTTTTTCAGGTTTTCAAGAAATAGGGTGGTAGATTTGGATAGATGACTGGTAGCCTTATGCTGATGGATCTGTACCCTTTGAAGGCTCTGTGGATAAAGGAATAGAATTTCCTCTTTAAATATAGGAGGTAAAACATTGTTTTGGTAGTATGTGGAACTGATTTTAACTTTCTCTTCAACTTTCCTTAAATTTAACTTCCCATTGTACGGGAAATCAACAATAATCATGAATCCTTGACTAAAACTTTATTTGGATTCTTGGAACCAAGTTTGTAAGTCTTTTTCTGCTCTTTTGCATAGTAAATCGACTTTTTTTGTTACAGTCGTTTAGGTAGATCCATGCTTCATCAATAGTCAAAATTAATTTCCATGTGTCTCCATCTAAGTGATTTTCATAAAGAAGTCTACACCGTGTTCTGCGCTCTTCCACGTACCTTGGCAAAAGGCAAAAACATCATGTGTTTTGGTTTCTTTTACATTCAAATCTTTGTTTATTATCTTATTTACAGTTGATACAGATATTTTTAACAACTTAGCGAAATAACTGTGGATTCAAACAATATACGTCTCGTGCTAAAATCCGAAATAAACTAAAAACTATCTAAGCACGATATAGGAGATGATAAGTTAAAGTACTTTATCAAAAATAAAATAATAGTGAGATCTTTCGGACCCCGCCTGTAATTTCCATCTTCAGACTAAAAGACGAATGGAACAAGGTCGCCAAAAACGCAGTTTATATATGTATACTGTGACAAAACGAATCATGATCTGCAGATGTCCACAATTAAATCGAACGTTGTCATAGTGATTTGAGATGCACTTAAAAGTTGTAACATATGATAATATCAGCATTACAATACCCATAATTAACTTAAGTGTAATGCACCACTGCAATTTGAGATAAAGATGTACTTATTAGCATATACAGGTAAGTCTTTCAGTCCAAAATAAAGTTCCATTATGAGAAGACCCTTTACGGTGATGACAACTAGAGTCTCAGAGCTACAACTCTAGTGTCAATCTCCACGGAAACGGTATGAACATAAGTTTTTCGTCGTTACAGTCGACAGAGTTCGTTTTAAGAATGTAAAGGCTCTCAGTGAACAATAACTGAGATTTAGATGAAAGGACGGCGAGACTATAAGTTTTTTACCATACTGGTTCGTGAGTCCCATTAAAAACTCACCGGGTTAATGCTGTGAAAGTTGCATCATTTTTAATGTCATATTGATATTCTGACAATCGAACTTTGAGTGTCCTAGCTGTGGTGCCAATATCGCAAGTATCCTCCTCATTGGTCATACGGGACTTCAGAGGGATTTTATAAATCCCATGCCTACGTAGATCTTCTGGGCTATCTCGATCCTTTCTGATGCTTTAAAATTGATTTTGAGTCTTGAGTCTAAAGTTAATGACAAAAGGTCGACAAGCCGATTGAAGGAAACTGGAAATGTTAGGGTTAAATGCCATTGAACCCATGAATCTGAATGAGTAAGTTTCACTAAGTAAGGAAGAACGAGCCGTTATGGATTCTGAACATAGTTTAGCATCATGGGACACGGGATGGAGGGCACGTGACCCCAACTTAGAATTCGAAAAATAATAACTAGCCCTCCGTCTTTTACAGAGGGTGATTCATAAGAAATGAGCCATGTGAGAGGTAGTTTGAGATGGCATTGTTTTTTCGGAAAGAAAGAATCGTTTGGACTGGAACTTGTTTATAGGCAGAAAGAGCATTTCATGGATTATCAAAATTTGTTTTGGTGGTGGACATGAATATGAATTAATTGTGTGTTATTGTTGTTTTTTTGCTTTCAGAACATGGACAAAAACCGGCTGTTTGAGTACTGTCGCGTCATTTTTGGTAAAAAGGACTATCTCCGTATGCTGCGGTCGCTGAAATTTGTGAAGTGGAAGGTGTGGGTGTAGTCAGCTACGCCACAGCAAAGAGATGGTTTGTTCGCTTTAACAAGGGACACACCAGCCTTCAAGATGGGCCTCACTCTGACAGACCCTCAACGGTGGATTCGGAAGCCCTGTGTGAAGCCGTAGACGCAACACCAACCACAAGCACTCGCAGATTGTCGGACGAGATTGGAGTATCCCAATACAGTGTAGTTCGCCATCTCCACAAGTATGGGATGGTCAATAGGAGCTGCCGAGTGGTGCCCCACGAATTGAATACATCACAAGCTCCAAGGCTGATGGAATTGCGCAGAGAGCTGCTGAACCACTCCATGAACGAGAGTTTCATCAGGCGAATTGTTATGAAAAGTGGATCTTTTTCCGTAATCCCGACATGCGAAACCAGTGGATTAACCCGGGCCAGCTTACAGAACCAGTCGCTAAGCGGGGACGCTTCGAACACAAAATCATGTTGTGTGTTTGGTGGAATTTTGAGGTGCCCATACACTTTGAATTCGTTTCAGCTGGGTGAGGCGTTTCCGTTGCGCTCTACTCTCAACAACTACAGAGGATGTACGAAGCTCTGGTCCGTAAGAACCCGGCCCTGGTCAACAGAAAACAGATTCTCCTTCAGCACGATAACTCACCATCCCATACCCCCCGTTCAACGAGGAATCAGATCCGGGAGCTCGATGGAATCGAATTTCTTCCACATCCTGCCCATAGCCCAGACGTTGACCAAAGTGACTACCACTTGTTTCGGTAAATAGCACATTTTTTCCGTGGCAGAACCTTTCTGAAATCCTCATGAGGTAGAAGAATCCGGGGTCCAGGAGTTTTTCACCTCTAAACCCAAGGAGTGGTACAGAGCGGGAATTCACAATTTGGAGAAAGATAGCTTCAGGCAATAGAATATAATGGCTTTTATTTTGAAGACTGAATTGTATTCGTTTGTACTTTACACATGTTTGAAGTTTTCCTATCCAATGACTCATTACTTTTGACTCACCCTCTGTAAATGTTACACTGACGTGCAAATATTAAGGACGAGACGGTTTTTCGAATGTAACGCCGTGCAGAAGGTAATACATATCGTCTCAAATCATACCATAAGATCCCCAAGATGAAAGAATATGGGACAAGTGAGCAAAACCGTCCAAACAAATAATCCAAAGGATGCAAAGGCACATTATTGAAAAGGTAGCTTCGAGCACAACTGGACAGAAGACAGAAACTTCCATGTGACAGGCGGCTGCCAAGACAAATCCAGTCTTTAGTAGGGGATATGATCACCCCTGACTGCGTTGCAGGATTTACAACGTCTGCCCATGCTGAGGACGAGGTTGTCAAGGAGCTGTTGAAGCATCGTGGCCCATTCCTCTTGTAGCGCCAATCGCAGCTGCAGAATCGTTGCTGGCGGCCGGTGACGTGGTGCCAAGCGTCTCCCAAGAAGGTCCCAAACGTGTTCGATTGGATTTAGGTCCGGGGACATTGCGGGTCAATTCATGCGTTGAATATCTTCACTCTCCAACAGCTCTCCGACAGCCACTGTACGATGAGGTGTAGCGTTGTCGTCCATGAAGAGGAACTCAGGACCCACACCACCTCTAAACAGACTCACGTGAGGCAGGAGAACCTCGGTACAATAGCGGGCACCAGTGACTGAACCTCCTTGGAAAATGTGGAGGTCAGTACGGCTACCAAGCATGATACCGCCTCGAACGAGAACTCCGCAACCTCCAAACCGGTCTCTTTCGATGATGTTGGAGGTGTGATTGTGTGTTCCCTGCTCTCTCCAGATGTGTATACGTCCAGAATCACTCGTCAGACTAAATCGGCTCTCATTCGTAAAGAGAACTCGACCCCATTGCTGATGTGTCCAGTTATTGTGTCCCTGGCACCACAGAAACCGTCGTCTCCGATGAGCAGGTGTTAATGGCACACACCGTACTGTTCCTCGTGAAAATTGACCACCTTTGTGCAGCCTCCTGGCCACGGTAAAACGCGATAACGGACGTCCAGTTGTCTGTTGCATGTGCCTTGCGATTTCTCCCGCTGTCTGCCGTCTGTCTCTTCTCGCCTGTAGGACAATATACCGGTCGTCCGCCGCCGTGGTTGCTCGTGAATGACCATTTCTAAACTCTCGCACAGCTGTTCCTGTCTTTTGAAATGCTCTCCAGGCTCGTGAAACGATGCTGTGAGCGATCCCAAACTCCTCGGCCGCACTAGTCACACTTCGGCCCTCTTTCAACTTTCCAATAACGCGACCTCGGGTAAAGTCATCCAGATGACTTCTACTGGATTGCTTGTTAGCCATATCACACTGTGGCAGCAACTCGACGTCATTCAAACCGATGTACACCGTGCAATTGCTTTCACCGAATTGCTGAGCGTACACCGCGTGCCGTGTGCTTTATACCCTTCCGACACCCCCCCCCCCACGTCATGCTGAATATATGCACATGCCCAACCGTACCGTACCGTAGTCTATCTCCTGAGTGGTCTTTCGGTCCATTCTGCCTGCTCGTTCCGCTGTTATGCTAATTTCTCCTCTTCGTCCTTAATTTTTGCACACCTGTGTATAAAGTGTGACATACAGCTAAACGAACAACGCTGCGCAATAACGAGCATTGCAATGACTGCTTCTCAGTTGTCATTCCATACGCAGTAGCATACAGTCGTCTTACTCGTATGATGGTTTTCATCATCAGATAACCGCATGGGGTGCTTTTAAAGGCACGTTTTTCTTTTCATCGTCATTAGAGCGAATCAACCAAGCCTGGCACACGTCGTAGTTTTGGATATATTAGGCATATAAAAAACCTAAATTAAGGCACTGATGGCAATTGAAGAGGAGTATTTTCGGATAAACTATTTCCGAGAATCCCCCCCCAATTTTTGGTCATGCGCTACGCCAGTGGCTCTGAAGGTACTGAGTATTGTGTGTTCAACAACACTCACAGGTCTGTCTGATCGCTTACGTCTTGTATCATAAGAAATGTATCCTGTAAATCTCACTTCAATAACTCAAGTCTTTCCTGGTGTTCCATTTTCAGCAGACAGCATTGAGGTTGAACAGGTAAAGAGAACCTCTCATAAAAACTCATCTGGCGCAGTTTTACATTTACGCTTTACCATGAAATATTTTCTTTCGTTACAATGATTCGATACCCATCGTGGTTTTCGAAAACATATGCTCAACGATGGCAGGAACTCTGACACTCAATGGAGTGTAAGTTTGCAACCAGGCCTTATTTTTCATTTTTAATGCTTAGTTTCTTCCAGAAATTATTTTAATCATCTATTCTCTTTTAAAATGCCAGCCTAAATGATACTGCGATATACTGATTCCAAAAGTCAGAACATGCAAAACCTTTTCAAATGGTCAGATGTCAAAGGCTACCTACGTCTTTGTTCAGGGCACTCGATGTCATAGGGCAAAACATACCCAAACATAACACGAACAAAATGCCATCCAGAAACTGTCATGGCCAAGCCAGATCGCTGACGTGAATCCAACTGAACACCGGTGGGCCATATTGTATGAAACATTACGACGGATGCCAGAGAAATCAACAAACAAAGCACACCTGCTGGTTTTGTTACGTGAATCGTGAGCTCAAATTCTACAGAGCACCATTGCTGATCTCATTTCCACAATGCCTGACAATGTGAAAGAGAGATCAGAGGCTTGGGCTTCTGATTAATATTTCAAACTGGCCAGGGTTTGAGTCCTGAAGGACGCAAGAGTGGAGTGCTCTTGCTATGGCCCTGGCTCTGTTCCTTTCCTGTAACCAGTAACGCTAAATTAGGAATGACTATTCCTTCGATAGGTAAAACATAAAATCACAAAGAAAGGATAACCACAGACGTTCACGTAGTCGTTAAATACAGAAATTATTACTCCTGCATTCACGAAGTATGGTCTATAACTTAAGGGTTCTTAAAATGATGTCATTTTAATGGAATTTAGACACGTTTAAAAATGAAAGAAGCGTTCCAAATGAAGTTCGTATCGTAACATCCAACAATAATTTTGGTTATGCAAGAGACTACCAGGAAACAAGGTTAGTAGACTGCTAGGTCATGTTTATCCTGCACTTCCACTGGTCATTGTCTTAAGAATCGTCTTCGTGAGGTCACTCTCCTTCGTTGTTCCTGTCTTCTAAGTCTGCTTCCTCCATTTCTTACGGTCTGTAAGCTATTAAACATTGTGTCTCACTTATGAAAATTGGCAGCTGTGTTTGTGTAGCAAACTAATTTTCTTTCTTCTGGATATACACCGAGCAGCCATTACATTATGGTCATACCCAACCTAGGGAAATGAGCGCGCCTGGAGACCGAACGGCGGCGCAGGTGAAGTTTACAGAACAGTATATATACAACCCGGTGACCGGCTTTCGATTAGTAGAGTGTTCGGAGTTAGAATGGGGAAAACTGCCGATTTATCGGAGTTTGATAAAGGACAAATTGTGATGGCACGGCGCCCTCGGAACTACGATCTCAGAGACGGCGCGACATGCGGGTTCTTCGTGTGCCGCGATACTGAGTACATATCAAAAGTGGTTCACAGATGGCCAAACGACGAACCGTCTTCCAGTCTTGTGTGTCGTCCGCAGCTCATTGATGCAGGAGGGAAGCTGAGAGAGTCGCGCATTGTTCACAGCGACCGCAGGGCCACAGCGCGACAAATCACTAACAGCTACAACAGTGGTGATCACGGCAATGTGTCACAACACAGAGTTCATCTCAGCCTTCTGCGCATGGGCCTGCGTAGCCGAAGCTGAAGACCCAGTCGTGTCTCCATGTTCAGTGTACGCCATTACCAACAGGGAATGAAATGGGCCCAAGATCAGCGAGATTGAACTATGGATGATTGGAAGAAAGTGACCTGCTTTGACGAATCAAGATTTCTGGTGTATCACGTTGACGGCCGAACGAGGATACGCCGATTACCAAAAGAGGCTATTACACCAGAAAGCACAGTTGAGAAGAAATAGGCCGGCGGGGGGGTGTTATGCTATGGAGGATGTTTTATTTTGACACTTTAGGCCCCGTTGTCCCATTAGCACAATCCCTGACAGCTGTAAGGTACCTGAACGTCGTTGGAGTCCAAGTTCACCCATTCATGGCAACTGTGTTCCCTGATGGTGATGTTCATTACCAACAGAATAATGCGCCATACCACACTGCCAGAATCGTCAAGGTGTGGTTGGAGGAACATGCTGGTGACTTTCTGTTAATGCTCTGGCCTCCAAATTCACCTGACTTGAACGCAATCGGACATTTGTGGTTCGACTTGGAAAATCGGGTTTGTGCTAAATCACCACCACCCCGAAATGTACAGGAACTAGGAGACCTGCTGCTGACATTATGGTGCCAGATGCCCCAGGATAATAACTATCGCCAGCTCATCGAATCGATGCCTCGCCGAGTGGCCGCTGTTTTGCGGGCTAAAAGGAGTCCTACAGCTTATTAAGTAGGTGGTCATAATGTAATTGCTCATTGGTGTATGTTAAGCTATAAATATGACTAACCCTCTGTTCTGTTCTGTTTGGGAGTTAAACGATCACAGTGAGCAATTCAATGGGATATAAGCTGTCACACGTACCTAATTTAAAGCAACTGGTTCCAGGTAAGGTATAGAGCCAGTGCCGTAGGGCAACTACAGCATCCATGCCTTACCCGGATTCGAACCCGGATCCACACCCCTGGTGCGAGAGTAAGGTGTGCGAATTATAATTTGAAAACTAGGGATAATGACATTAATTAAAAGAGATTTCTGAAAAATAAAGTTTTGCGTAAAATATGAAAATTGAGGTGCAAACGAGCTAACAGTTTCGACGAAATGAATTCAGTCATTTGCTTTAAACATTTTCCTGAGGAAGACTACGAATTTTATAAGAAGTTTTCCAGTCTGCAAAATGTTAAATGACACTACAATACCAAGTTTAAACTGCCCTGAAAGTGTTCATGTAAATTTTAATTCAGACAGGAGAATAGGAAAAGAACTGATACTGTTCCCGATTTGATGAAGACATATTACTCAGATGGCGAAGAAGTTTTGGATGACATGAAAGCGCCGATGTTGAAAGTACTGAAATTGTATGTATGAAAGGTCTGAAAACAAAAAATGAAATTTTATTGGAGGAAAATGAAATTTTGATGAATGAAAATGAAAAGCTGGAGAAACAAATAAGTATTATCTTGGTGCTCAATTGTTATCTCAGCTAGAAGATTTGTTTCTAAACACACGGAAAAAGTAATTTAAAAAGAGTTAGGGACATTGTTCTCACAGAAGTGGGAGCATCAGCACATCAGCTCCTTCCAAATGTGTTCCGTGCCATCCGACCTTTCATAAAAACTTAATTCTGATCCTCATGCGTTACATTTAGGCTCAGCGAAAAAATATCTAGCCAATACAAGAGGAGAAAAACTGGTTAAAACAGTTACTCGGGGATCATGACAAAGACAAACGAAGAACAGATTTCTTTACATTCAATAATGTTCCGATTTTTCTAGCTCTCAAACCTGAGTGATTAAAACATGACAAAAAGAAATGGAAAAATTGGAAAAATATGGAATTTTAATTTCTCTATTAAGCGACCAGTCGCAAATAACAATGTACCGCTAGCTCATAGGCCGTACCATGCACGGGTGAAAAAGCTGTGACTAAAATATTTATAACACGAATCGCATATTAGAAGATCGGTTTGCAGGTCATCGCCGTTCTCGTTCACTATTTAAGTGACGTTTTCTTTCAGCTTTATCTTCTTCCATCTTGTACAACAAAGTATTAAAAATTGGTTTGCTCACCATTGTCGTTTTCTATTTAAGAGACTTTTCGTTCAGCTTTATCTTCTTCCATCTTGTACTACAAAGTATTAGAAGATTGGTTTGCACGCATCACCGTTGTTGTTCTCTATTTAAGAAACGTTTTGTTTTAGCTTTATCTTCTTCCATCTTGTACTACAAAGTATTAGAAGATTGGTTTGCACGTCATCACCGTTGTCGTTCTCTATTTAAACGACGTTTTGTTTCAGCTTTATCTTCTTCCAACTTGTACTACAAAGTATTAAAAATTGATTTGCTCGCCATTGTCGTTTTCTATTTAACAGACGTTTTCGTTCAGCTTTATCTTCTTCCATCTTGTACTACAAAGTATTAGAAGATTGGTTTGCACGTCATCACTGTTGTCGTTCTCTATTTAAGCGACGTTTTCTTTCAGCTTTATCTTCTTCCATCTTGTACTACAAAGTATTAAAAATTGATTTGCTCGTCATTGTCGTTTTCTATTTAACAGACGTTTTCGTTCAGCTTTATCTTCTTCCATCTTGTACTACAAAGTATTAGAAGATTGGTTTGCACGTCATCACTGTTGTCGTTCTCTATTTAAGCGACGTTTTCTTTCAGCTTTATCTTCTTCCATCTTGTACTACAAAGTATTAAAAATTGATTTGCTCGTCATTGTCGTTTTCTATTTAAGAGACGTTTTCGTTCAGCTTTATCTTCTTCCATCTTGTACTACAAAGTATTAGAAGATTGGTTTGCACGTCATCACCGTTGTCGTTCTCTATTTAAACGACGTTTTGTTTCAGCTTTATCTTCTTCCAACTTGTACTACAAAGTATTAAAAATTGATTTGCTCGCCATTGTCGTTTTCTATTTAACAGACGTTTTCGTTCAGCTTTATCTTCTTCCATCTTGTACTACAAAGTATTAGAAGATTGGTTTGCACGTCATCACTGTTGTCGTTCTCTATTTAAGCGACGTTTTCTTTCAGCTTTATCTTCTTCCATCTTGTACTACAAAGTATTAAAAATTGATTTGCTCGTCATTGTCGTTTTCTATTTAAGAGACGTTTTCGTTCAGCTTTATCTTCTTCCATCTTGTACTACAAAGTATTAGAAGATTGGTTTGCACGTCATCACCGTTGTCGTTCTCTATTTAAGCGACGTTTTGTTTCAGCTTTATCTTCTTCCAGCTTGTACTACAAAGCATTAGAAGATTCGTTTGGCCTCCCCGATGGCGCAGTGGTCTAAGCGATTGGCCTCTGATCATTCGTCCGAAAGGGGTCCGGGTTCGAATCCCGGTGAGGCATGGATGTTGTATTCGTCTTACGGCACTGGCTCTCTCCCTTCCCTGGAACCAGTTACCCTAAATTAGGGACGGGCGACTGCTTGTAGCCCATTGAGTTGCTCACAGTGGTCGTTAAACATTAAAAAAAAAAAAAAAAAAAAAGAAAGATTCGTTTGCACGCCGTCGCCGTTGTCGTTCTCTATTTAAGCGACGTTTTCGTTCAGCTTTATCTTCTTCCATCTTGTACTACAAAGTATTAGAAGATTGGTTTGCACGCCATCACAGTTGTCGTTCTCTATTTAAGAGACGTTTTCCTTCAGCTTTATCTTCTTCCATCTTGTACTACAAAGTATTAGAAGATTGGTTTGCACGCCATCACAGTTGTCGTTCTCTATTTAAGAGACGCTTTCCTTCAGCTTTATCTTCTTCCATCTTGTACTACAAAGTATTAGAAGATTGGTTTGCACGCCATCACAGTTGTCGTTCTCTATTTAAGAGACGTTTTCCTTCAGCTTTATCTTCTTCCATCTTGTACTACAAAGTATTAGAAGATTGGTTTGCACGCCATCACAGTTGTCGTTCTCTATTTAAGAGACGTTTTCCTTTAGCTTTATCTTCTTCCATCTTGTACTACAAAGAAGAAATTATACGGAACTAATATTTTTTTTTAAATTTCCATCACAGTGAATCAAAACTACCCCTGCAGTTAATTTCTAACGATTTTACTTGTTCCTTTTTATGAAATAAAACATGGCTGATTTCTTTTTGTGAAATAATAAAACGCTGATCCCTTTTTACGAAATTACTCTGCAATTTTTTTCCTTTCTATGAAATTACACTGCAATTATATTCATTTTTATGAAATTACTCTGCAATGGGAGAAAAAGAAACAAAACACGACACAACACTTACGTTTGTTCATTTTTATGAAATTATTCTGCAATGGGAGAAAATGAAATAAAACACGACGTAACACGTACGTAACAGAACAAACGTCGCAGAAAGTTGTTCGAGCACGGACGTGTTGTCACAGATGAAGTCGTTTGTCTTACTAGCTCTGTTTTATTTTCCGGTATTTCTCCTTGATTTTAGGCATCGTGCGACAGCGGTGAGTTTAGTTCCGGTTTCGGCCACCGGATAAAAGTAGATGCGCTTCAAGTACCGAATTACGTCAGATATAGGTTTTACTTCTCCTTGATTTTACGTATGGTGCGATAACAGTGAGCTTAGTTCTGATTTCGGCAACCGGATAAAAGCAGATGGCGCTGTAAGTACTGAATGACGTCAGAGCGTTAGAGCCAGAGGTAGCCTATTATAATGCAATTAGTATTCAACCATTTAGTTGAGTGAACTCGTGGAACATTGCCGAGATATTTATCTAAAGAAATTTCTTTATGAAATGCTAATAACATTATACGTATTATGTGCTTTTTCTTTCTATAGAATTTATTTTAACAAGAGAATATTACATTTGCATATAATTAAACTTAAAAAGTATAATCTCTTTCCGTGCACTTTTCCTTAATGCATGTTAATATTCTATTCAGATTAAACAGATTTGAAAAAAATATGCGTACTCAGTTTCTCTAAAATCTCGGTTTACTCTAACTTCAATATTCACACGGCTGTCAGATTTGTTGATGTGTTTTGTAGCTGCGTGTAACGTAGATATGTTTTGCATTACCTCTCAGTTGCAAGTTTTGAGATTCAGCGCTTGTTTGATTTAAAAACGTTTGGAAATCTGTCTCTCGCAAGAGTTTCAGGTGTCTCCACGGTCTACCGATCGGGATGATCACTACGTAAGGTACCGATACTTCTGCTGCGAAGGAGGCGGGATGAGCAAACTTTAGCCAGGAAATGAACGATGTCATAAGGTAAATTCTTGAACAAAATCTGTCTTCTCGTTACTTGACCAGTCATCTTACGTCGAGTTTGATAAACCAAGACTTCCTATACGATGCATCCTACGCTCGAGCATTTATTTAAAAAATGCAAGATACTTTCTTCAAAGATGTAATTTTACAGACAGTTTTAAGTTTACACGCCCTGGATAAGAAACAGATCAGGATGGAGTATTTTACAAAAATTTCAACGATCGTCATAGACAACACTTAGCTATACCCGACCGTAATGCAAGTTTGTTGCGTCTAGACAATAAAACTCTTTAGGAGTGTTTGAAATTATAAAGTTTCTCGCCTGTTGACCGATGACACTCTTTACAAGCTTCTAGAATGATAAAAGCTCTCTAAAAGATTCAACAGCAACACTTTACAAGCTTCTGGAACGCTGAAATACTTTGCGACCTTCTATAACAATAAAACATGTTATGATCACCTCGGAGATCACGCTCAGAAAGGATAATAGTGTTTGCAAGCTGTCTAATTGACGAAACTGTTCACAATTTGCTCAATTGTTTGTTTACAAGGTGTTGGAAGAATGAAATTATTTTTGTGTTCTTAGAAAGATGACTCTTTCTGTGCTGTTAATAGGGGAAACGTTTTACGAGCATCCAAATGTGACGGAAAGATGAAACACTTCCCCGTTACCGGAGTGGTCAGAGGTGCGAACTTCTGGCGTAGTCGTAGTTGAGTCCTGGCTATAGTCCCGGATGAGTAATGGGTAGTGTGTTTTTCTCATGGCACTGGCTCTGTCCTTTTTCCTTAAACCAGTGACTCCACATTAGTGCGGGCGACATCCTGAAACTCTGAATGCTCACTGTGTTCGTTGAAAATTCTGGGAAAAAAGATGGAACAACTTGCGAGCTTTTAGAAGCTTGAAATAGTTTTTTAAAAATGTCGGTATAAAATCAGTTGACACTTTGATCTGGTAACTCTCCTTTGAGGAATATTAGATATTATTATTATTCATTCCTATTAGTAACGTGAAGAAAACAAAAGGAAAAGAACAACATACAGTGAATGATCACTGAGTTATGACCACCTACTTAAGACTTCGAAGGTCCTCCTCTTGCCCTCAGTACAGCAGTAATATGAAGTGGCATCAATTCAACATACACTGAGTGATCACTGAATTATGACCACCTACCTAACACTTCCTTGGTCCTCCTTTCGCCCTAAGTACAGCAGCTGTACGAAGTGGTATCGATTCAACATACACTGAGTGATCACTGAATTATGACCACCTACCTAACACTTCCTTGGTCCTCCTTTCGCCCTAAGTACAGCAGCTGTACGAAGTGGTATCGATTCAACACATACACTGAGTGATCACTGAATTATGACCACCTACCTAACACTTCCTTGGTCCTCCTTTCGCCCTACGTACAGCAGCTGTACGACGTGGTATCGATTCAACATACATTGAGTGATCACTGAGTTATGACCACCTACTTAAGACTTCGAAGGTCCTCCTCTTGCCCTCAGTGCAGCAGTAATACGAAGTGGCATCAATTCAACATACACTGAGTGATCACTGAATTATGACCACTTACCTTATACTTCGCAGGTCCTCCTTTCGCTCTCAGTACAGCATCTGTCTGACGTGGCATCCATTCAACATACACTGAGTGGTCACTGAATTGTGACCACCTACCTAATACTTCGCAGGTCCTCCTTTCTCCCTCAGTACAGCAGCAATACGACGTGGCATCGATTCCATAAGATGCCGGAAGAAGTTGGGTGGTATGGCCAACCAAGCTGTGTGTCATGTGACCTTCAATGCAGGTATGGAGGGGATTGGCTTATCTAGGTGCCTGATATGCCGTTCCATGGTGGCCCACAAGTGATCTACGGGATTGATGTCGGGGAGTTCAGAGACCAATCGATCTGCTGGAAGTCTGAACTATGTTCCTCGAATCATTCCTGCAATGCATTGGAATTGTCGCTCACCACAATGTCATCTTGAGTGACACCGTCGACATTCGGGAAAAAGTGCAACATTGTTACCTAGCAAGCAATTCACGATAGTGGGTACCAATCATATGTTTTCCCATATGCACCAGGGTTCAAAGTTCCTGCCATTTAAATATGCCACACATCATACCACCGCCTCTACCAGCTTGCACTGTGGAGACCATCAAGATGGATCGACTGCCTATGTTGTATGCCCCAACACACTTGTTGTATGACTATGTTGTATGCCCCAACGCACTGTGGAGACCATCAAGATGGATCGACTGCCTATGTTGTATGCCCCAACGCACTGTGGAAACCATCAAGATGGATCGACTGCCTATGTTGTATGCCCCAACACACTTGTTGTATGCCTATGTTGTATGCCCCAACACACTGTGGAGACCATCAAGATGGATCGAGTGCCTATGTTGTATGCCCCAACACACTTGTTGTATGTCTATGTTGTATGCCCTAACGCACTGTGGAGGCCATCAAGATGGATCGAGTGCCTATGTTGTATGCCCCAACGCACTGTTGAGACCATCAAGATGGATTGAGTGCCTATGTTATATGCCCCAATACACTGTTTTTCCAGTCACCCGACGTCCAACTTGCATGATATTAGCACCAGGTGAGTCTTTTGCGCCGATGAACCGTGATTAGGAGAGGATGTCGTCGGGGTCGTCTGCTGTTACAGCCCATACGTGCTAGGAGAGGACATCGTCGGGGTCGTCTGCTGTTATAGCCCATACGTATGAGCGTGCGACGCATGGTTATGACAAATACTGTTCGGGGCTGACTTCTGTTGAATTGTGTAGTCAACTGTTGAACAGTGCTGCTTCTGTTGGACTGTACGAGTCGTTGGACCGGGCGCTCAGCTCTCACATTAACCTTTCGCTGTCCTGTAAAGTGTTGCCTCCGGGTCTTTGTTTGACCATTTTTACGCCAGTCCTGATACACTTTTACTACGGCGGCTCCAAACCAACCCACCAGTTTAGCAGTTTGGGAAATCGAGACACGCGCTCTCCAAGCTCCCATACTCTTTCTGTTCTCAAAGTCCGATAAATCCTTCCGTTTACCCATCGCACTCCAAATTTTATTACCTTCTGCTGCATTCACACCTTATATAATACGTCGATCGACTAATCGTGCCCTCTCGGAAATCACGTTGTCAACAGGCCCCATTCACTTTTGATAGGGGTGGTGATAATTCAGCAACCACTCGGTGTACTTCATTTCAGAAACTTTGACAACCATAGTTTACATGAAATGAAAATGTCCAGTGATTCCAAGTCATTGTTCTAGAAAGAACACCGAAAGGAACAAATTGTTGAGGAAAGAAAACATGGATGCACTTTGAAAAATGTTTTTGTTGTTGGGGAGTTTAACGACCTCCGTGGTCAGCTCAATGGGCTGGCGCATGTTCCTAATTTGGGGTCACTTTCTCCAGCGAACAGAGGGAGCCAAAGCCGTACGGCAAAAACATCATCCATGCCTTAATCGTTATTCGAACCTGGACAATTCTTGGACGAAAGATTAGAAACCAGAGCTTGCGTACCACTCAGTCAACGGGGAAGCATGAAATGAGTTACGTACTGTAGGTTTTGTTCTCATGTTAGAAGTCAACTCAAGTGAATTATTCAAACTGTCAACTCAAGTAGATTACGTACGTACATACCTACAAACCTAGCAAAGCATATAAGTTGATGGTATGATTCTTCCAGTTTAGGTTTTATTGCAGCAAGATTTAAAACCGCTTGTTTCATTGTTCTCGTTGCGCAAGTGTAATGACCTTTAATTTCAGCTGAAGAAACTAAGGAAGTGGTGTACATATCTGAGGAATGTACTGGATTTCATATTTATTTTCGTTAATAATGGACTTCTCACGGAGCAATTTCTGCATATCTAAGTGAAATAGATTTGAATCCCTTGTGATTAAAACGTTCTTAATGATTCAGTAGATGCAGAAACGGAGATTAATTTTATTAATGACTCCAAGTATCTAATAATGAAGTAACGAGGACACATCTCATTCCATTAACCTGACAAGACCAAAGTAATTTGGAAAAAAACGCTATTAAGGTATTCACATAGATAATTACCACTCGTTCCTTTGATCTCAGGACATACATTAATCAGGAAGAAGAAAACAGTAAATTTGCAAACGCTGCATGTTGTGATAATACGACATCTTTAAAGTGATTCCGACTAAATCGAACACAGAGAGTTCTCGCTTCATTCTACATTGTGGCCCCTTGGGAATCGGCGTCTAAATGAAAGGAAATTATTTCCCGTGTTTTAAAAATTCCTCTCATTTCTGTGTCTTTGTCTCATGCAGTCTGTTTTGTTTATACACGAATCCTATTTTCTTTGACACTACGAATATCCACACACATATCGAATGACTTCAGTAAAAAAATACTTCTTTCGTTTCATGTCGAAATTTTTTTAAATCCGATTTTTTTACGTGCAGCTAGAAACGAAGCTAAGATCATTACGTTTCAACTGGACAAGGTTTTTTCATCATTATCCATTTTCTTTTCGTTCTCTGTGGACTTTCTGTTCAAATATAAACTCGAAAACGTATTTCTATGTAACAAGATAGAATACACTGTAAAGGAAAATCTTGTTGTGCCGAAAATGGTAAATTTTGTCTTGATTTTTGATTCATTTTAAAATTTTTCGTTTTCTTTAATTTTGTCCGTTAAATGCATCAGTAGCTTCCATTCTTAAATACGCAATGTTTTTTTATCTGAAATGTAAAAATCCTGCTTTTCGTTAATTGAACTTTCTGACGGGAAACGAAATCAGACATTTTAGAAAAATTGAACCAAACTATTTAAATACAAATGTTTTCATTAAAGTGTAGAAATAATTTATGACTTCTTAATGCTTACTTTCTGAAAATGAACCACAAATGTATTTTGATAATAAAATACACTGTCCATTTTATGGCATATAGATGACAAGATAAACCTTTCACAAAGCACAAATATGCTAATTGTAGGAATTTGCTAAGAAAAGTCGCCTCTCTTCTAGCACAATATGAACGTTTGGATCTCTGTTCAATGGCCATTAGTTCTCTGGGCTTGTAGTGTAATATTCAATATATTCAGAAGATGATTTCATAATATTTCTTTATAAACTCTGTTGATCGCTTTTTGACTAGCTGTTAAAATGCTCTTTTCTCTGCCTTTTTCATTTGCACTAGCTGTAACCATGAATTTCCACTTTAAGAAGGAATGTAATGAACATGAATTTAACAAACACACCCAATAGTCGAGGTGTGATAATTTAATTCCCGGAATGCACCTATAGAAAAAATGTATGCAGACTTGTGTACTAGCTCCTACTGTCAGCCTTCGAAGTCATCTTCTTCCGCAA
This sequence comes from Macrothele yani, assembly GCA_039090855.1. Taxonomy (NCBI): domain Eukaryota; kingdom Metazoa; phylum Arthropoda; class Arachnida; order Araneae; family Macrothelidae; genus Macrothele; species Macrothele yani. The sequence goes on from CM077011.1 coordinate 166,922,300, forward strand.
CTATGCCCTTAGTTAGACGCTGTTGCCATTACTGGAAACGTAACTGGAACTCTGTTTCTGAAATGAATTTCTTGTCACGTTACGGTGGATGTCAGAAATGTCTGAAAATTTTCTTCCTTTCATGGTAGTTTTTATTTTGAGGAAGATCCAGAAATAACAAGGAGCTAAGTCAGGTGATTTGGGTGGATGATTCAATTTGGTAATTATTTTCTTAGCCAGAAAGTCGAAAACACTGACCGCATGATAGCTTGGGGCATTGTCAGGTTACAGTTCAGATCTTTTCCTTCCAACAGAATCCCGTAACCTTTCCAACACCTGAAATTTTTGGTTGACCTTTTGTCTCTGTTCATGAATTCGTGATTAACTATCCCCTTGTGATTGAAAAAACACGCAAACATGGTAACGGAATGCCAGCGCAACATACGTGCTTTCTTTGGCTTTTATGCCAATCAAAGACACTTGACATTTTCATAGCATTCTAACCATACTCCACTTTTAATAGCTCTAACGTTTCAGTAGCACTTTTACCAATCTTCACACAGAATTTGATGTTAATACGCCGTTCTAAATTTCGATCACTCGTTTTTAAGTCAAACCTCACACACAGACTTACATTGATTTCCAAACTGTTCACTCACAAATGGCTCTACTAGTCTACGGCTAACACATACACTACTTGAAACATGTCCAGACACGCATAGGCACGTGATTCTGCTCGCATCTCCACAAGGGCGACCGTTCCAGGAATTAAATTGTCACACCTAGTACTCCTTCGCGAACTGTAGGTAAAATAATTTACCAAATTCGCGGTCAGTTTTGACATACATACGTCGCCAAAAAAGAAAAAACATTCCGACTGCTGATATAATGGCACTTCCCAAATAAGAGAAGGTGGTTTGTTTTCACCGATGCACCCTTGACACAAAAACATTTTAGCAGGCACCAATGGAAGATGCAAAGCCACATACGCTGTCTCAGATGTCTTTCTTTCTCCTGGAAATAGCGTAATAAATATTTTTGCTTCCACCAATCCCATTCTTCTTAGAAGTTCGACTTGAAACTATTCTCTGCAACTCGGACAACAATCAGAAACATTGTGCTAACTTTCGAAGTGTCAGCCACTGGCGCACCCACAGAGGGTGTTTTGGGGGCTTAAGCCCCCTCCAAGAAGATTAAGAGCGACATTCGTTAAATATAAAACATTCTAAAACACTATTTTACATGTTAAAAGAATTACATAGTGTGTTCTATTACATGGTGCTTTCTTCCCAAAGGCCCAAAGAAATTAAGAACGACGTACGTCACTACCTTATATAAACTATTGCATATATATGGCAATGGGCTGGACATGTTGCCAGAAGAACGGACCACCAATGGACAACCGAAAGTTTAGACTGGATTCCGAGGGACAGGAAAAGACCCAGAAGAAGACCCCATGGGAGATGAATGGATGAAATTCGAAAGTATGCTAGAGTGACATGGAGGAGACAGGCCCAAAACATACAGTTGTGGAAAAAATTTGGGGAGACCTTCATCCAGCAGTGGATTGATAATGGTCGATGATGATGATGATGATATATATTTACAGCTCCCTCCAACAGGAATTCCTGGGTACGCCACTGGTGTCAACCAAGAGTTCTCAATGAGTTATAGCTCACACACACACACATTTTTGTTATTACAGATATAAGAATATTAAAGAGGACACTCATGTACGCAAAAATGGCCACACCATGACGCTCTCAGTTGAGATAGTTCAACTTGGCACAATAATAGAGTATAGCATAAAGAACTTACGATAAGAGTGACACACACCATGACGTGGATGCTGATTCCATTCTCCCGTGATTAATGAGTACGTTTCCCATTGTTTAAGATACAGTAGAACTCCAATTATCCGGACTACAGATATCCGGGACCCCAATTATCCGAATCGCTTGGGACTTCAGATATCTGGGACTCCAATTATCCGGATCTCTCAGTTGAGATAGTTCAACTTGGCACAATAATAGAGTATAGCATAAAGAACTTACGATAAGAGTGACACACACCATGACGTTGATGCTGATTCCATTCTCCCGTGATTAATGAGTACGTTTCCCATTGTTTAAGATACAGTAGAACTCCAATTATCCGGACTACAGATATCCGGGACCCCAATTATCCGAATCGATTGGGACTACAGGTATCCGGGACTCCAATTATCCGGATCGTTTGTTCTTCTTTCAAGGCCAAGTAAAATTAAGATTTTTGTGGATTTATTTACGTGTTTTTAGTTTTTTTCATTCATTTAAATAATACAAAATGATAATGCAGTACAGTAGATATTTATTTCTTAAACTGTGTTTCGAGATATACCGTGTATTCCACAAATCGAGAAATTTAAAATGAACATAAATTACAATAGCCCAAAATTTTGGAACTCATTGGCCCAAGAACTAACATCCATTAATAATTTTAACTTATTTAAAATAAAATTAAAAGCACATCTTATGAAATAATTAGTAAATAATAGACAATTTTGATTAAATGGATGATGATACTGGGTAGTGACTGTCAGCTGTTATATTGAATATGCTACACTACTGTACGCATAATGTTACATGGGAAACGGGATACAATAAAGGATGATAACTCTAATATAAACTTAAGGGATACAGGTATAGTTGCCAAGACTAATTAAAACGAGAAGAACTGAAGAAATATGGACTAATGTGATTATAGAGTGAGCTGCAAATGGTTTTTGCTGTTTATTTTTATATATATGTGTGACTATAGAGTCTGCTGCAAACGATTTTTGTTGTTTATTTTAATATATATATATGTGACTATAGAGTGAGTTGCAAACGATATTTCTTGTTTATTTAACTATAATAAAGGTTACTAATGATAGAACATATATATATATATATATCCTGAAGAAGAAATTGAAGAATTTTATGAGGAAATTTGTCATCTAAATAATAAAGGTAAGCAGCACTTGAAAATAATTATGGGAGATTTCAATGCAAAAATAGGGCAACGGCAACAGAATGAAACTTCAGTAGGTAAATTCGGTCATGGCAACAGAAACCAGCGTGGAAATACTCTCGTTGAGTTTACAGAGGCAGAAGGGTTTTTCATCTTGAACTCCTTCTTCAAGAAAAAGCCACACAGGAAATGGACATGGAGACATCCAAATGGGACGACAAGTGAAATTGATTTTATTATGTGTAACAAAAAATTCGTCATAGAAGACTGCAGTGTGCTAAACAAGTTCAACACAGGTAGTGACCATAGATTAGTGAGATGTAAGATGCACCTCAACACTAAACTTGAACGTGGCAAGCTCATAAGACAAACAAAATCTATTGACATAACCAACCTTAAAAAACACCATAATACCTTCAAGTTAGAACTGAAGAACAGGTTCTCTGCTTTAGAAGGCCTAACATCGGAAGAAGTGGACATCTCTGAAGTTAACAGAAAAGTAACCAAAGCTCTTATGGAAACAGCAACAAAATTAGCTGGGTCTAAGAACAAGTTGCATGTGAACAAATTATCAGGAAAACCAAAATGTTGATGCAAAAAAGAAGAGAGATGAGGACAACTAAAGAAGATGTGACTTCCAAAGTGGAATATATAGAGCTATGCAAGACAGTAAGAAAAAGTATCACTGAGGACGTAAGGAAATTCAACTGTGAACTAGTGAGGAAAGCAATTGAAAACAACCAAAGCCTAAATATAGCAAAGGGACATCTCAGTAAGGGAAGAAAACAGATTATGGCACTGAGAAAAGAAGATGGTTCTGTAACAAGAAATAGAGGCGAAATTTTGACAAGAGTGAAAGATTTCTACTCCAAATTATATGAAAGGGATATTATATGCACTCCAGACATCATGAAAGATACCAGTACCAGAGTTCCTCCAGTCCTTCCAGCAGAAGTTGCACATGCAATCAAGAACATGAAGCGAGGAAAAGCTCCAGGAGAAGATGGAATTACTGTAGACATCATACAAGAAGCAAGTGGAGAAATCGAAACAGTACTCGCCCAAATTTTCACTCGATGCCTTAATGAAGGAAAGATTCCTGAGGATTGGAACACCGCTACAATGATCCTGCTACATAAGAAAGGTGACATTGAGGATCTCGGAAACTACAGACCTATCAGCCTCCTATCAGTAGTTTATAAAATCTTCACTAAAGTTCTTTCACACCGCTTGAAGGTAACACTGGACATGGCTCAACCGAGAGAACAAGCTGGATTCAGGAGTGGCTACAGCACAATAGATCATATCCACGTGCTGAGAGAACTAATTGAAAGAGCGAGGGAATATGAACTTCCATTGTGCATGGCTTTTATCGATTATGAAAAAGCCTTTGATTCGGTGAAACCATCAGCAGTTACAATGGCTCTGAAAACCTGCGGTATTGAAGATGCATACATTAATATTATTAATAACATCTATGAAAATGCAAGTGCAAAGATTAGGCTGTTTGAAAATACAACACACGTAAAAATTGGAAAGGGAGTGAGACAAGGTGACACCATATCTCCAAAGCTCTTTTAATGCCACATTAGAGGGTGTTTTTCAGTCGCTGAGCTGGGAAAACAAGGGGATAAAGATTAATGGAGATTATCTAACCCACCTTCGTTTTGCTGATGACGTAGTCATTTTTGCAACTACCCCATCAGAGCTGCAGAGTATGATCCAGGAACTTGCTGACAAGAGTAAAGAAGTGGGATTAAAAATGAACTTTCAGAAGACAAAAGTGATGTTCAATGCTTTTTACAAGAAATGAAGATTTATCGATTGATGGAGAAAAGCTGGAGATGACAGACACGTACGTTTATCTTGGACAGCAGATATCAAGTGAGGGTCACATTGATGAAGAAATTAATCGGCGTACAAAACTTGCCTGGAGAGCTTTTGGAAGAAACAGCATAATTTTCAAGAGCAATATGCCATTATGTCTTAAAAGAAAAGTGTTTGATCAATGCATCCTTCCAGTGCTTACGTATGGTGCAGAGACGTGGACCTTAACTAAAAGAGACATACAAAGGCTGCAGACAACTCAAAGAAGCATGGAGAGGTGCATGCTTGGTGTAACCAGGAGAGATAAGAAGAGGAACTCGTGGATCCGAAAAATGACAAGAGTGGAAGACATCATGATCAGAGTTAAATCCCTGAAATGGCAATGGGCTGGACATACTGCCAGAAGGACAGATCATCGATGGACAGCCGAAATTTTAGATTGGATTCCAAGGGACAGGAAAAGACCCAGAAGAAGACCACATGGGAGATGGGTGGATGAAATTCGAAAGTATGCAGGGGTGACATGGAGGAGACTGGCACAAGACAGACCGTTGTGGAGGAAACTTGGGGAGACCTTCGTCCAGCAGTGGATTGATAATGGTTGACAATGATGATGATGATGATGATATATATATATGTTGGTTGTGAGCTAGTTCCTGTTTTATTCAGAAATTAACCTGCTATATATGTGTCTAGGGAGAGGCTGCTATGTCAGGTCTTATGGCCTTTTCCCTCCTTTTCCTAGTTGTAACAGTACATATATTGTTTATAGATAAAGCATTATGTGTAAGACAATGTGGCAACTGAAAGAATAAATAAATTAAATGAAATTATAAAATTCAATAAAAAAAATTAAATCCCCTCCCTTTAATTAATAAATATGTATTTGGCCTACAGAAAAGAAGACAACATAATTATTCGGATTTTCCGAATATCCGAATGGGCTGTAATCCGAAATAATCCGAATAATTGGACTTCTACTGTATATACCGCAAGGCGTCCAGAGAGCAATGAATTTACGGTCCCAAAAATGTTCTCATGCCCATTTCGCTTTTCTTCTTCCAGGATGTCTGAGTCAGAGCGCACAGGATACCAAGTATCTGAGTTGCACCAGGAGACCCTCAGAAACCTCTCAGGATATTTCAGTTATAGCTCCACATCATTTATTATGGTTCTGTTATTTAACATCAATGCATTTTGTAGTGGTTTTTTCAACAATGTCACAAAAAACTGCATAGATGTATTATATTATATCAGAAAATAACAAAAAAATGCATAAACTTTATGTTGAAAATTTCGAAAATATTACTTGCAGAACAGCCACAGCTTGTAACCATCCCAGTTGCTCAGTGTTTGCAATGCAAAGGAGGTATCCAATCCACTTTAGTTGGAATCCGTGGACAGAGGAAATCTCGAGTATTTTTTTTACCATTAGTTAATACGATAACTCATATTCTCCCTTTGGATGCGAGAGGATGAAGTGAACTTTGGCTGCTTCCATAATGTACTTATTTTGGTATCCTAAACGATGACTGTTATTTTTATATTTCGAGCTTATAAGTTGTACGAGGAAACTCACAGACGTCGTGTGATTTTGTCAATTTCAATCAAAGAATTTTTCTCAATACGCTTTGTTTTTAATAACTATAATGAACTCACATGGGGACACAGAGGAGTAGAAAATGTTTAATGCAGGACAACTGGTTTCAGTGGAGGAAGAAACCCGGTAACTTAATGAAGACCACAACATTCATGTTTGTTACCCGGTTTACCATTCCAGATCCAGCACTATGAGAAGACAAAAACCAGTGTTTTAAACTGCTTGACCAGCCCATAGCTATTTTTTGACACCATTTGTAAACTTATGTTTCCAGTACAGTGAAAATTGCATTTGATTGAACATTCACTTTATAATCACGTTGCTCTCTTATTGTTAGGTTAATTTAAATAATGGAAGTTTCATGATCTTTCAGCTTACATTCCTTGACAGAATTTGCTCTCACGACTAAGAGAAGCTCAGTTATCTATTGTTAGACAATGAAAGTAACTTCTCTCTTTGTTCTGTGAAATTCATAAGGGATTTAGATGAGTTATAAACCTAACGTATTTGAAATTTGACAATATTTAAAGAACTTCTTTACGGTAACTTCAGTGCGGTAAGAACAGTTGTTTGAGTTATTGGTAATGGAGGTGTTTATCATGTCCTATATACAATGTCTTCTTCTGTGGTTTTCTGGAACTCTTTTGTCCTTCATGTGTTTTTCAGGGAGGTTCCGATTCTTAGAAAATTCTGGGAACGCATTTCTAAATGCCTTCAATTCTTTCTTTCATTGAATATTCCATGACTACCCGATGCTCTGCATTATCCGTTTATTCCATTGTTACTAACCGACATGACAGATCAAGATACTGATTTTCAACTACAGACATACTTAGTGCTATTTATTCGTTTTTGTACTGCCAAAGACAAATAGAAAACTGTCAAGCAGCACCCACAACTTTCGCGTTTTTACAATGTTTTCTGGCTCGGAATTTCTTGGAAGCAATTCGTTGCTGATATTCCCAGGATCAACCACTCTGCATTCTGCAAAGTCTTGTGTTTTCTCTGCCAAAGAAAATACAGCATCTTTTTGGTAAATCACTGAAGAACCAATCACGTCTCCCTCCTGTCTATATTATATACGTCAGCCAATAATTCCGTTATCCTATATTAATGTTTGCTACTGTTATTATTATCAAGGAAATTCACAGTTTCTCAGATTATCCGCTGAAGCGTCGGTTTTGTTGTTCTTCTATCTGTATAAGATGAGCAGTGTCTCACGATCCTTCAGCGTGCTTTCCATTTTAGCATTAATTGTGCTTCCCACAACAGTCCTAAATTCCTTCGTCATCAATTTAAGAATTATTCTCATCTTATATCTATTGCCCATCTCGGCTAAATAACTGTCACGAGCCTCATTCCCATCAGAAGAGAATGTGTTGCGCAGACACATTTGCCATTTATAAAGCAAATAAGTGTTTGCTCATCTCTGATTTAGTGTACTGTGACGTACCTGCCAGCAGGACGCACACGACATAAAGGCAGATAGCAGTCAGAACGAACGTTCGCGTAGCTCAATTGGTAGAGTGACTTATTCCGGAATGAGGGGACCCGGGTTCGAGCTCCGGCGTGGATAAAAATGACGGAGAAATTTACTTCATTATAGTACCTTAAAACTAGGAAGGGATCCAGAAGCGCAGAAAAGAAAGACATGTGCATTGCTTTAGAGACAGTAACTGTGTCAAGACTGATTCACATATAAAGATAACTAAGAACAACGTGAACAAAAATACTGCCACGCAAGAGCACGAATCTGCAGAAAATTTCTAACGAAAGGTAATACATAGCTACAATGCATAGTATTCCGTTTTTATATATACTGCTGGCCACACAAAAGGCAACACCAAGAAGGACACGAGATGGCAAAGCCAGAATTACTGGACACATAACAACAGATACAAAGATGAAACGATTGAGCTTACAGGCCTGTGAGACTTGCGGAACACCCAGACATCAATAGTTCGTGTGGCCCCCATGGCTGGCAATAACGGCCGCTACACGCCGCGGCATCAAACGAAAGAGGCTTTGGATGTGGGCTTGGGGTATGACAGTCCAGGCTGCTTCCACACGTTGCCATAGTTCATCAGACGTAGCCACGGGTGGTGCTTACCGGGCCACTCATTTGCCGATCAGCTACCAGACGTGTTCGATGAGCGACATATCGAGAGAACAGGTGGGCCACAGCAGCAGTGTCACCTGGTGGGCCGTACAAAATTGTTGCACGATGCGTGCCACGTGTGGGCGCGCATTGTCCTGTTGAAACGTGGCCGCTGGCAGGTCCTGTAGGTAAGGGAGGGCTACAGGCTCCAAAACGTCGGAGATGTAGCGGTGCCTTTTGAGTGTACCGGCGATGCGTACCAAAGCGGTGCGGGTGTCATATCCAATTGCTCCCCAAACCATGACGCCAGGCGACGGACCTGTATGGCGATGCATAATGCAGGCGTCATTCAGCCTCTCGGCGCGGTACCGCCGCACGCGGATTCGACCATCGTGGTTTTGCAGGAAGAAGCGGGATTTGTTGGAGAAGACAATGTCGTGCCATTTGGTAGTCCAGATGAGGCGTTCAACTGCCCACTGCCGCCGTACCGCCGGTGGTGTGACGTCAATGGTAATCGGAGCAATGAACGCCGTGCGACAAGTCCCCGCTCCTGCAGACAACGTCGAACGGTACGTGCTGACACAGGTTGTTGCGCAACACACCTTAATTCCTGCGCTAACGTTCGTGATGTGGCAGTGCGAGCCGTCAATGCCCGCCGCACAACATGTTGCTCCTCTCTTTCGGTGGCGTGCCGCGGCTGCAGCAATCGCTCACGTTGATCCGTCCGTCTCTCCTGCACCCACCGAATACATAATCGTCTCACTGTGGCTGGATGTCGTCCCACACGGCCGCCGATGTCTCGGTACGATAAACCGCTGTCGCGAGAAGCCACTATTCGTCCTCTGTTGAACTCCAAAACGTGCTGGAATGACTGCCGCATTCTGCGACGAGGCATCAGGAAGCTTCCCACGCACATGTCCGGCAGCACACTTCCACTACTTACACCCCGTCTTCTGTGCACCCTTCTTATAGTGATTTTTGGTGGCGTGCCGGGCGCACATGATTTGCATAAGCCCTGCAATGCTAATCGTTTGCATGTCCTCTCGCGGGTGACGTATGCTGCGAATTTCAGACCAATCGGATGCTTCCTTCTTGGTGTTGCATTTTGGGTGGCCAGCAGTGTAGTAAAATTTGTAGTTTGGGGTTAGCGTTTATTTTCCCTTTGAGAAATTCTATCATTGTTCCCTTGTACATATAAAAGAAAAGGGTATCAGTTAGAATTAGAACTATCGCGGTATCAACCTGTTGAGTGTACAAAGAAAACTGCCTGGAAACGTCATTATCGATAAGGTGCGAATCCTTATATGCGTGATATGGGATGTACAGGGTGGTTTTATGCCTGGTAGGGCATAAAACAACTAGCCTACGTTAAACAAATGTTTGCATTGCGTATGATGATTGAAAAGTATCTGTCTGTTGGTTAAAACGTTTTACTGCCTTCATATATATGTAGAAAGTTTATGACCGAGTAAACAGAATGATTCTCTGGAAGGTAATGAATAAATAAGGTATACCTGGGAATCAGCTTGAAGGTGTGGAATCTATGTAGGCTGCAATACAGGATGTGTTTGAATGAAAGTGTTTTATCGAAATGGTTTTCTGTTGATGTAGGAGTCAGACAAGATTGTATAATGTCATTGTGGCTGTTTAATATATTTATGGATGCGTGCATATGTGAAAACAAAAGAACAATACTGGTTCATCTCTTCGTAATATCCGTATGATGAGATTGGTCTATGCTGATGCCACAGTCCTGTTGGCAGAGAACAAAAGTCAGTATGTATATACGAAGTTTTTATGAAATTGAAACTAAGTATGAAGAAGGGAAAACCCAAAGTTATGACTTTTGGGTGAGCAACTGCTTGTTTTGAATGAAAGATCAGTGTAAATAGTACATACATTGTCCATGTGGATGAATTTGTGTATTTAGGAAGCATGTTTCAAAACGAAAACAGATTAGATGCTGAAATTAGTAGCCCAGTGAATTCATCCTTGAAAGTCATAGCCGCTTTAAAGGATTTCACTAAACTCATCTGTTCTCAAAAAGGTCACGAATGGCTGTTTATGAAAGTGTAATTGTTCCTACTCTGATGTATGACATGAAACTTGGATACAGAAGAAGAGACATAGGAATCGTTTATGAGTTGGAGAGATGCGTTACTTGCGGGAGGTTTGTAGCAAAGCATGTTCTGACCAAGTGAGAAACGAAGATGTGTTGCAGATGTATAATGCACGGCAAAATATTGTTAGTTACGTGCAGACAAATACGTCTAGGTGGTTTGGGCATGTTAAAATAATGAGTGGTGAGATGCCTACTAAGAGAATTTATGCAGCTCAAGTGGCAGGAAAGAAATTTAGAGGAAGGTCAAGAAGAGCATGGGAGGACCATATACACGAATGTCTGCATGAGAAAACGATTATGAGTACCGAAAACAAAAGACCATGCGTGAGACGTGCAGTGGATATTAGTGAAGCTCCAACTGTGTGCCAAGATCGCTGTAAATGGAGACGTTTGATGAATCAACAGTAAACAAAATCTAAATTCTTCAGTTTTAAACTTTAATCTGGCAGATGAACATCCTTTGAGGAGCTAACCTCTGAATTTCAGGGAACAGCTTAGTGACCTGTATGTGTGTATGCATACTATATTGACAAAAGCCGAACACCCCTTCAGATGCAAATGAAAGGATCAGCTGCTTTGTTAAGACGCGAGGTGCAGATGCAAATGAAAGGATCAGCTGCTTTGTTAAGACGCGAGGTGCAGTTGCAAACCGTATAAAAACAAGTCTGCAGCTGACCGCGATCATATCGCACTGTGAAGTTGAGTGAAAATGTCTCGACGGGAGAGAACTGATTTTGAGAAAAGATACATTGTTCAGTGTTATATTAGTGGGTTGTCCATAAGGGAAACCGAGAGATGTTTAAACATGCCCAAGTCAACTGTTTTAGATGTACTGAATAATTGGAAGGCACATGGCGTGCCTGAACTAACAAAACGTACCGGCAGACCAAACAACATCAGTGAATAGAGGACGTCGAAACCTCAGGAGAGTCGTTGCAGCTAATCGACGTAGTGCTGCGCAAGACCTCAGTGTACAGTTGAGTAAAAATTCTGGATCCTCGGTATGTACACGTACAATTTGCAGAGAAATTAATTCCATGAGTTACCGTGGTCGTGCGGCTGCTCATAAGCCTTTCATCTCCACTCGGAAGGCTATTCGTCGTTTAGCATGGTATACAAAACATTTATCGTGGACCGTAGATCAATGGAAACGGGTCCTAAGGATTGATGAATCAAGATACACGATCTATCAGCCTTATGGCCGTGTGTGGGTATGGCGGCAGCCGGGAAAACGCTATTTACCACAGTGTACTGTTTTTACGGTCAAGTTTGGAGCTTGCAGTGTACTCGTGTAGGAGTGTTTTTCGTGGTATGATCCCGGCCCATTGGTTATCGTGGACAAACCTGTTAGCCAGCACGTCTACCTCGATATTCTGGAGAATTCTGCCCTACCAACTCTGTGGCAATACTATCGAACTGAGCCTTGTTGTTACCAGCGGGATAATGCACGGAGTCATAATGCCAAAACTTTTACGGCGTGGTTTGACAATAATTCCGTATTGTGTGTGGACTGGCCAACACAGAGCCCTGATCTTAATCTCATAGAGCACATATGGGATGAATTAGAACACAGCAAAAGAAGTTTGGAAGCAAGTCCTATTACTAAGCAACAGTTAGCGGCAGCATTATGTACTGAATGGAAGCGCATACCTATCGCTGTGTTCCACAACCTTGTCGAAAGCATGTCTCGAAGGATCATTGCATGCATTAAGGCCAAAGGTGGATCGACATCGTACTAATGTATGTCAATAAATGCTATGTTGTGTTTCTCTTCTAGGTGTCCGGTGACTATTGTTAATATATGTATGTATGTATGTATGTATGTATGTCCTTCATATAAGTGAAATTCTTTTTTAAGTTGTCGATTTAAGTCGTAATTCTGGAAAGGTATGATCAAATAAGGAACTCTGAAGTTTGGATGTGACAGAAATAAGTAAGTTTCAAAGGGAGTACCAGGGTAATGACGCCGGTACTGAACCATACGTAAGATAGGTTCTGATTGACCGTCCTTCCGGAGAAAGTGTGACAAGCACTGAGAAACTTTCAGAGCACTGATCTCTACGTTACCGGTGAAAGAAACGCATACCTGCCGCTGGACAAATCTGAGGAAAGGACTTAAGGGAAGCCACGCATTTTTGATTACACGTATCTCTCTTTTCTGTGCAGTATCAAGAAGTTTTAGGATGAATTAAATACACTAAATAAAACAGGAAAAATACTTTATGACTGTCCGAAACTGCGATTTATGTAGTGTTAAAAGTAGCCCAGAGGATAAGAATAGTCTAGCCAGAAGAAGAAATCTTTGCGCTTTCGTAAAGCAGAATTCGCAATGGAAGAAAGGATGCGTGGCTAAGACAAGTTGACTGAGATATTCAGACACACAGGAGCTATAGAAGTGTTCTTGATAAATGTTTGCTTTACACAGAAATATTAGGAAAATTTCTACTCTTTTTTTCTATAAGGAAATGAAGTTTGGATGAGTTAAACTCCGATAACTAACTTCGGTTTCATATTTCAAGGAGGATACAGTTTTCAATGTAGTCCTGGCGTTCATCAAACGCGACGTGAAAACCGAAGGCAGAAGGTACCTGAAAGTTTGCATCACTAAACAAGTGTAAAGTGGATTAGAAGTATTAAAAATTTTATTAATATGCAAAAGAAAGAAGGAAAGAGAGTTGGTTCTTGAGGCACCTGCACTAAACAAAACCGCGTCTGAATGATTAGTTTCAACAATTACACGCGTGTACAGCCACGAACAGAAGTCATCCAGACCATGAATACATAGCAGAATAGAGACTAGAGTATACACTGAAGAGCAATTGAATTAGAGACAGCTGGTGTTATTCAAATGTGGCGCTGTGGGCGGCCCTGTAACCGGAAACGACATGACGTATGCAGCGATCCGACAATATAAAGAGTGATGCGACGGGAATCAGTAAGAGTCGGACGCAGTATGGGTAAGACGAAGGATCTAAGCGCATTTGATCGTGGACAAATTGTTGGGGCCCGACTAATAGGTCACTCCATCTCGGAAGTCGTGCAGGCACTGAGATTTTCACGAGCCACTGTGTCACGGGTGCACCGTGAGTACATCGAATCCGGTAAAACCATCCCTGCAAAGGCCAACTGCCGTGGACAACAGCGTGTGGATGAGCGGGGTCATCGTCGGCTAGCTCGCATTGCAACAGTGGATAGACGGGCCACAGTGCAAGAAATCACTCGGCAATTTAACGCTGGTGCACAAAAACGTGTAAGCAGCCACACCATCCAGAACCATCTCCTCGCTATGGGGTACAGAAGTCATCGTCCCACGAGGGTACAGCTGCTGACCGCACATCACAGGGTACAGAGACCCATACACGGCCATCAGACTGATGGATCGTGTATTTGGATTCATCAGTCCATAGGACCCGTTTCCATTGATCTACGGTCCACGATAAATGTTCTTTACACCATGCTAAATGACGAGTAGCATTCCGAGTGGAGATGAAAGGTTTTATGAGCAGCGGCATGACCACGGTAACCCATGGAATGAAGTTCTGTGTGAATGGTAAATGTACATACCGAGGTTTCAGCATTTTTACTCACCTGTACACTGAGGTCTTGTGTAGTAGTACTTCATCGATTAGCTGTAACAACTCTCCTGAGACTTCGACGTCCTCTATCACTGATTTTCTTTGGTCTGACGGTACGTTTTGCTGCTTCAGGCACGCCATGTGTCTTCTGCTTATTCATTATATCCAAAACAGTTGAATTGGGTATGTTTAAACAACACTTGGTTTCTCTTATGGACAGCCCACTAATATAACACCCAAAAATATTTTCTTTCTCAAAGTCAGTTCTCTCCCGCCGCGACATTTTCACTCAACCTCACAGTGCGATATTATCGCGGTCAGCTGCAGGTTTGTTTTTATACCGTTTGCGGCTGTACCTTGCATCTTAACAACGCAGCGGATCCGTTCATTTGCTTTTGTAGGGGTGTCCGGTGACTTTTGTCAATATAGTGTAGTTAAAATATTACAGCTCGTTTTGATGCTCTTAAGCTTTTATTTAAGCTTATTGGAAAAAAAGCACAAGCGTTACATAATTAGAGTAAAAGAGGATGGAATGCGAAATGAAATTCTGTCTCTTCATCGACGCCAGAAAAGAATAGCCTGCACCTTGCCGGATATATCAAGTCGTATTTTCTTTAATCTGACTTTATTTTTTTAACGTGTATCAGCGTTTTCCCCATAAGGGGTTACAGATGGCAGGGCTTTATTCCTTTGGGAACGTTTATTACTTTCCCTAGAATGGTTTTCGCCCGACAAGGCATGCCTGGCGCACGCCCGAAAACAGAAAATGATTCTCCAGAATACGTCGTAAACTTTGCCTCCCTGTGCGGATTGCGAAATGCTTCATTATTCATTTTCAACTAAATTGTACTTTCACTGCAGAAACAGCAGTGACATATTATAATTCACGCCATGCATGGAAAGGAAAGTGAATTTCGTAGATTAGCTGGCACTGTTGTCCGATGAAGCTTAATCTTCAAGCAAACTGTTCTTTGCCACCAGTACGAGGGGAATAAAACAGGAAAAACTTGGACCACGCTTAATAAGCGCATGGAAAAGAAGGGTCTTAATTAAAAACAAGAAACAAACAAGCAAATTTCTTCACTCGCTCCCGGATCCGTAGTGTCCTCAGTATGGGTGCCTTACCTAATTAGCAAGGAGTCAACAATGACTGATATCTCCGAGTTGTTGTCGCCGGCTTCACCTAATTACATAATAATCATGGCAAAGCGAGGACTTTGCACACGCAGAAGGACAGGGTTTTAAATTTGCTTGTGCGGCGGTAGGGTCAGCTACGTGGTCACGGGGAAGAAGATAATGGCGGCTGGGCTAGCAGTAATTGCCCGTTCCCACGACAAAGCTTTTGCAAAATCTCCTTACACAGAATTTCTCGGGAATTTATGCACCTCGGTTTATTTTGAAGCAAGCAGCTGCACCATAGCCCGAACTTCGGGAATGACGAGCACCATCATTTTAAAGAAATTTAAAATACCAACGCGAAATCAGCTTTTCTCTAAAACAAACTACCGTCTCCTTATTTTACTGGATATTTAAAACGTCGCGTAATGAGAGGAATTCGGGCGGAGAAGTCCAATTAATCTTTGGCATGCCTTTAAAAAAGGAAAGTATTTCTTTCAACGAATAAAACTGAAACCAAGCTTTGGCTAGAATATCTCCGAAGTCAATTCAATAAATAGATTAATCCTATTATTACGATTCATAAGCGCTTAAAAAACAGAAAATAAGCTGATAAAATTTCTACTTGAGCTTAAGAAATTTTCCTTAAAAGTTAGCGTGCGGGAAGTATCAGCATTTCTTTACATATTTTTGTGCACATTTTTATAGACGTGGCAAGAGTATATATATATATACAGAGAGAGAGAGAGAGATTGAATATAAAGATCAGCTTCTCGAATGGAAATGGGATATAAAGATCAGCGTTTCTTTACATATTTTTGTACCCATTTTTACGGATGTGGCGAGAGTATACAGGGTGATTCATAAAGAAGTACACAGTTTCAGTGCACTATAAAACAAGAACAATGTAAGATATTTTATGTTGCCTGTAACAGAATTGTAGGGGAATGTTTCTAGTTTTTTTAGAAACAGTCACAGATGTTCTATGTGTGCACCCTTAGTCACACGACACACATCGAGCCGGTAATCCATTTCCGCCCAAACGCGAAATAAGATATCTGAATCAAGTGCAGTGATAGTGGCTGTGATACGCTGTTTCAACTCCGCTAGATCAACAGGAAGGGGGAGCGAATACCTTGTCCTTTACGTACCCCCAACGGAAAAAAGTCACAAGGTCTTAAGTCAGGACTTCTGGGTGGCCATTGGGTCAGTGGCCTGTTGTAGTCCGCGGCTGATCCATCCTAACCAGTGCGGTGGTGCACCATCCAATTGGAGAATAAAGTTATCACTGTCGTCCTGCAACTGTGGCATCAACCAAGGATTTAACATATCCAGAAAAGAACCTCCCGTGACAGTATTCTCATGAAAAAGAAGGGCCCGTGCACTTTCTTTTTGGACACGGCACAGAACACATTTACCTTAGGGGAATCTCGCACGTGTTGCACTGTAAATCTGGGATTCTCCGTACCCCAAAAGCGAACATTGTGCTTGTTTACCTGACCATTCACGTGAAATGTAGCTTCATCGGTGAAAACTAAGTGATCGGAAAAATCGTCATTTTCAAAATGGTGCTGCATTTCGGCACAAAATTCAAAGCGCTTTGTCTTGCCAAGGTCAGTGAGATTTTTCAGCATCCGCACTTTGTATGGAATCATTTTCAGCTTCTTTCTCAAAATTCTCCAGCCAGTGGGCTGTGAAATCTATACTTCACGACTCACCCTCCTCGTTGATTTTCCCGGGCTTCGTTGAATGGCGGTGTAAACACTATCGACGACTTCTTCCGATACACGCGGTCGTCCAGGTCTTTTAAGTTTGCACAAACAGCCCGTAGTTTCAAATTTTTTATGCCAATCGTAGATAGATTTTCTGATAGTTCTTTTCCGAATGGTGATCGAAAATGCCGTTGCACAACAGTTAGAGATTCCGTTTTGCTCAATTCAAGAACACAAAACGCCTTCTCCACTGCAGACGCTGCCATTTTGACTGACTAGTCACGTTACACGCGCGCTATTGCCTACGTCACTTCCCCCTCAGTAGCGGGACACAAACTTTATGAGTACATCTATCTAACGGTTCGCAGTTGTGGTCCATGTTTTCAACTGTTAATGTTTTATAGTATATGGAAACTGTATACTTCTTTTGAACCATCCCGTATATATATACAGAAAGAGAGAGAGAGATGGAATATAAATATCAGCTTTTATAATGGAAATTTAATATAAAGATCAGCGTTTCTTTATATATTTTTGTACCTATTTTTACGGATGTGGCAAGAGTATATACAGGGGTTGTCCAAAATAATGAAAACACTTTGAAATAATAGGTCTTACGAACCTAATATAAAGCTGGAGCACCCTTGGCATTTAAAACTGCATAAATCCTCCTTGGAATGGACCTATACAAGTCCTGGATGGTGGTATGTTGTACCATTCTTCCTGCAGAAACTGCTCCAATTCCTTGAAAGACGCCGGAGGAGGAAAACGGGATCGCACTCTGTTTTCCAACGCAGACCACTGGGTCTCAATGGTGTTTAGGTCCGGTAATTGTGCAGGCCAGGAAGGTGTGCAACTTTATCCTCATGTTCCTCAAACTATGATTGAACAGTTTGACTTCTCTAAATCGGGGCATTATAATCTTTAAAAGTGCAATCCCCTGACGAAGACAATGTTTGAGCCATTGAATGCACAAGGTCGGCCAAAAGGGTGACACAGTCCCCGCTAGTGATCCGTCCATGTAAGGTGATAATGGGACCTGCTGCAAACCACTAGATCATGGCCCAAACCATTAAGGAACCGCCCCTATGCTTTAACGTAGGAAGAAGGCGGTCTGGGTTGTAGGCTTCTGCAAGGATTCTCCACACGTATACCCGCCCTGTGGTGGGGAATAGTGAGAAACGTGATTCATAGGAAAACTGGACATGTTTCCATTGATCCGAAGTCCCCGTTTTATGTTCCTGGCACCACTGTAGTCTCCGTTTCATATTCACCTGTGACACCAGGGGTTTTGCAATCGCAGCTCTGCCGTAAATATTGTGCTTATGCAATTCCCTTCCCACGGTATGGGTCGACACTGGGTTTTGGAGATGTGCATTAAGCTCAGCAGTCACTTTCGTCGCCGTGGTCTTCCTCCTTGCAGTCACAATCCTCTTTAATGTCCTCCTGTCTCTCGCAGTGAGTTTGGATTTTCCTTCCACAGTTGTGTCTCGCAGGTGATGTTGTGTCGTGAACATTGCCTGCTGTCATGTCCTTCGACACGGTACCTCTTGATACCACCAATACCTGTGCCACTGTTGTTACCGACGCACCCACCAGACGAGCTCCTACAATCTGCCCTCTCACTCATTGTGCTTTCACCTGGAACAAAATTATGCAAACACCGATTTAAAATGCAATCACACAGACCCTTGAGATTATAAGCAGCACTTTTTTACGAAAAAGACTGTAGCTACATGTTCGTTTTACTCAAAAAGCAGCGCATACCAAAGTCACTGTTTTCAGCGAAGTGTTTCCATTATTTTGGTATTTCCATATTTTCCTTTGACTGTGAAAACAACTGATATCGAAGAGGCCAGCCAAAATAATGGTATTTCCATAGTTTCCATTATTTTGGTGTTTCCATTATTTTCCCAACCAATGTCCAGTAATTTTTGCCGAGTGATTAAAGCAGCATGCGGTCTGGCGTTATCATGATGAAGGATCACGCCTTTGCGATTGACGAGTGCTGGCCGCTTTGATGACAGTTGTTTTCACAATCTATCAAACTGTTGGCAGTAAAGGTCAGCATTTATCGTTTGGTTAGGTGCCAACATCTCCCAGTGGATTATTCCCTGGACATCCCACCAAACACTCAACAAAACCTTTTTGGGATGCAGTCCTCCTTTTGAGGTCGATGGAGTCGGCTCCGCACTTTAGCACACAGTCCGTCGATTACGGTACAGTACCCATTTCTCATCATCCGTTACAATTTGTCCCAGAATGGGTTCATTTCTGTGACGAGAAAGCAGAGGAACACAGATACGGATTCTGTCCTCTCGTTCTTTTGCAGAAAGCTGGTACGGAATCCTGATATCAAACTTGGTGATGAACCCAAGGACATGCATCCGTCTTTCGACTGTTGTTCTGTGAATTAGCGATCCGACAACGTTTCCTCTAATTCCTGAACGATTGGATGTGGGTCATTTGTTATGGTTTGGTCCACATCCTCATCAGAAGCCCCGGATGGACGTTCAGTACATGGTTGATCTTTACAGCTTCTGTATCCGTCCCAGAATTTCCGAAACTAACGGCGACATGTGCTATTATCAATGCATCCTCCCCATACACTTGCAAGATGTTGCGGCTAGCCGGCTGCAATACTGCCTTTATTGAACGTGTTCAATGAACAATGTCTGATGAGCTCATTATTGAATGCCATGCTACACCGTCCGTGATTTCCGTTACGAATGGCTATACTCGGACAAACCTACTTCCTATATACACTGACGGAAACAAAAACCCAACACCACGAAAAAAATAGTTATAGAGGAATGAAATGGCGGTAATACATTTGTATAGGTAACATATTTAATCGATTAAGGTTTCAAGATCCCAGCTTAATGTAAGCGCGAGAAGAGCCATTTTAAATGTGAAATGCTGGTACATTAATAACCGGTGTAACCGCCAGAATGTTGAATGCAAGCACGCAAACGTTCATGCATTGTGTCGTACAGGTGCTGGATGTCAGTTTGTGGGATGGAGTTCCATGCCTGTTGCACTTGGTCGGTCAATACAGGAACGGTTAATGCTGGTTGGGGTGACGCTGGAGTTGTCGTCCAATGATGTCCCATACGTGCTCGATTGGTGAAAGATCTGGTGATCTAGCAGGCCACGGCAACATGTCGACACTCTGTAGAGCATGTTGGGTTACAACAGCGGTATCCGGGCGAGCGTTATCCTGTTAGAAAACACCCCCTGGAATGCTGTTCATGAATGGCAGCACAACAAGTTGAATCACCAGACCGACGTACAACTGTGCCGTCAGGGTGCGTGGCATAACCACGAGAGTGCTCCTGCTGTCATAGGAAATTGCTCCCCAGACCATAACTCCAGGTGCAGGTCCAGTATGTCTCAGCCGCAGACAGGTTGGTTGCAGGCGCTCACCTGGCCTCCTTCTAACCAACACACCGCCATCACTGGCACCCAGACAGAACCGGCTTTCATCAAAAAACACAACAGATCTCCACTCCGTCCTCCAATGAGCTCTAGCTTGACACCACTGACGTCGCAACATGGCAGTGGTTTGGAGTAAGTGGAATGCACGCTACAGGGCGTCTGGCTCGGAGCTGTCCTTCAAGTAACCGATTTGTAACAGTTCGTTGTGTCACTGTGGTGGCAAGTTCAGCTCGAATTGCTGCCGCAGACGCGGTACGATGCGCCACGGCCATACGCCGTACACGGCGGTCTTCCCTCTCAGTAGTGCCACGTGGCCTGCCGGAACCCGGTTTTCTTGAGGCAGTACCTTCCCTTGACCACCGCTGCCAACAATCATGCACAGTGGCTACATTCTTGCCAAGTCTTTCAGCAATATTGCGGAAAGAAGATCCACCTTCTCGTAGCCCTATTATACGACCTTGTTCAAACTCCGTGAACTGTTGATAATGGCTTCTTCGTCTTCTTAAAGGCATTCTTGACTAACATCAACATACTACGTCGAATCTCAACGATAACTAACGCTCACGAACGTTACAGCGCGTATTTACAACAAACCTGTTTTGCATGTTCCGAGGGGCGCTACTAGCGCCACACGTATGCGCCGAGCGCGAAATTTGCATAGACGTCATCTTACAGATGTACTCTCATCGCCTACCAACTGTCGTTTATCTAACACAACCCCTTCTTGGTGTTGGAATTTTTTTCCATCAGTGTATACTCCACGCTTTATTAGCCGAAAATGCGGCATTCCAGCGTCATCTGTGACGTAACAACTCCGATCGCAATTTGCATCTATTACAAAAACGGCTGGAACTTTTGCACACGCCCAATATTTTCCTATGTGCTTGCAAAGACCCATGATTAAAAGAATTTTTTCAGTTTATTTTTTTATTCATTTATCTACGTACCTTAAAAATAAGAATATAGTAAAGGGAGCAAAAAAATAGGTTAGTTCGGACTTGCCTACAAACTTTTTGGTCCAACCTTTGGCCCTCAAAATAGCAGCAAGACGTTTTAAAATGAACTTATAACGGCTGCCCCGGTGGCGCAGTGGTCAAGCGATGGCTTCTGATCATTCGTCCGAAATAGGTCCGGAATCGAATACCGTGAAGCATGGATATTGTGTTTGTGTAACGGCACTGGCTCTCACCCTTCCCTGGAATCAGTGTCCCTAAATTAGGGACGGGCAACTATTTATAGCCCATTGAGTTGCTCACGGTGGTCGTTAAACCTTCAATCAAAAAAAATATATATATGACGTACAAGTTTGTCCGCGCCGAACATCGAAGTAACTCGCTCTCCCAACTGAGTTACGCGGACATGTGCTCTTACTTCTATTTGCCTTTATCGCATGTGCGTCCTGCGTCGTAGGCACTCACATCTCTTCCTTCCCCCCCCCCGTAAAGAGGGCCGGGGCATGGCCCACGTATCAGCAAGGACCATGTGTCGCTGTAGGCAGACATCCCATGAAGGCCGCCCCGGTGGCGCAGTGGTCTAAGCGATGGCCTCTGATCATTCGTCCGTAAGGGGTTCCGGGTTCGAATCCCGGTGAGGCATGGATGTTGTGTTTGTCTTACGGCACTGGCTCTCTCCCTTCCCTGGAACCAGTGGGCCTAAATTAGGGACGGGCGACTGCTTATAGCCCATTGAGTTGCTCACGGTGGTCGTTAAACCTCCAATCAAAAAAAATCCCATGAAGAACGTGCATTTGAGAAATCCCAGACAATTTGGCGTGTGGAACGTAACATCACACTGATTTATTTTTTCGTAGCACTGAAGAAGAGATTATCATTTTCCCTTATATCGCCGTGTGGAAAGAACATTACATCATTGCGAGAAACTTAACAGCTAGGTCATCCTGAAAGTTTGGGCGCCAATATAACGTACAAGTTTTTCCGCGCTGGGCATCGTAACCGGGTCCCCTCACTCCGGAGTAAGTAACTCTCCCAACTGAACTTCACGGACATGTGCTCTCACTGCTATCTGCCTTTATATCGTGTGTGTCCTGCGGTGCAGGCACGTCACAAACTCAGTGAAGTGTTCTAAAACACACAGGTGACATTGCCACCTACGGAGCGCGGATCTTCTGTCGTAGACAGGGAGACCAGACATCCGGCTTTTGCAGGACATGTCTTCCTGTCCTCTAGGCTTTAAAGGAATAGCCCAAATGTCCTACTTTTTCAATAAGGAATAATTCATATACATTTTGATCAAATTCTTCAATTGTAATCACATATCATATCATGTCCCTGCTAAATTATATTCATTCATTTCTGGACTCTCGCTCCTCCCTCAATCAGTTTATTCCTAAAAACCTGCAGCTGCCTGCTGCAGTGCATCACTTTTAAGTCAACAGCGCAGAGAAAACCCACCAGTGCGTCTTTGTCTCTCTGTCCTTTATCGCATGCGGACAAAGGACGGTGCCGTGCGGTGTAGTCGTGTAAACAATCAGCTCATGCTGATTGCGTGTGTGTATTGCAAGTCGTTGCTGTGAGTGTTTTTATTTTTAAAATTCAAGTTTCTTAATCAATCAGTGAGTGGTTTCATCATCATCATTGTCAACCATTATCAATCCACCGCTGGACGAAGGAATCTCCAAGCCTCTTCCACAACGGTCTGTCCTGTGCCAGTCTCCTCCATGTTACTCTTGCATACTTTCGAATTTCATCCACCTATCTCACATGTGGTCTTCTTCTGGGTCTTTTCCTGTCCCTTGGAATCCAATCTAAAATTTGGGCTGTCCATCGATGGTCTGTTCTTCTGGCAGTATGTCTAGCCCATTGTCATTTCAGGGATTTTACTCTGATCTTCCACTCTTGTCATTTTTCTGATCCACGAGTTCCTCTTCTTATCCCTCCTGGTTATACCAAGCATGCACCTCTCCATGCTGCTTTGAGTTGTCTGCAGCCTTTGTATGTCTCTTTTAGTTAAGGTCCACTTCTCTGCACCATACATAAACACTGGAAGGATGCATTGATCAAACACTTTTCTTTTAAGACATAATGGCATATTACTCTTGAAAATTAAGCTGTTTCTTCCAAAGGCTCTCCAGGCAAGTTTTATACGCCGATTAAAATTTTAACCCTCACTTGATATCTGCTGTCCAAGATAAACGTACACATCTGTTATCTCCAGCTTTTCTCCATCAATCGATAAATCTTCATTTCTTGTAAAAGCATTGAACATCACTTTTGTCTTCTGAAAGTTCGTTTTTAATCCCACTTCTTTACTCTTGTCAGCAAGTTACTGGATCATACTCTGTAGCTCTGATGAGGTAGTTGCAAAAATGACTACGTCATCAGCAAAACAAAGGTGAGTTTGATAATCTCCATTAATCTTTATCCCTTTGTTTTCCCAGTTCAGTGATTGAAAGACACTTTCCAATATGTCATTAAAGAGCTTGGGCGATATGGTGTCACCTTGTCTCACTCCCTTTCCAATTTTTATGTGTGCTGTATTCTCAAACAGCCGAATTTTTGCACTTGCATTTTCATAGATTTTATTAATAAAATTAATGTATGCATCTTCAATACCACAGGATTTCAAAGCCATTGTAACTGCTGATGGTTTCACTGAATCAAATGCTTTTTCATAATTTATAAAAGCCATGTACAATGGAAGTTCATATTCTCTTGCTCTTTCAATTAGTTCTCTCAGTACGTGGATATGATCTATTGTGCTGTAGCCACTCCTGAATCCAGCTTGTTCTCTCGGTTAAGCCATATTCAGTGTTACCTTCAAGCGGTGTGAAAGAACTTCCGTGAAGTTTTTATAAACCACTAATAGGAGGCTTATAGGTCTGTAGTTCCTGAGATCCTAAATGTCACCTTTTTATGTAGCAGGATCATTGTAGCGTTGTTTCAATCCTCAGGAATCTTCTCTTCATTAAGGCATCGAATGAAAACTTGGGTGAGTACTGCTTCAATTTCTCCACTTGCTTCTTGTAGGATGTCTACAGTAATTCCATCTTCTCCTGGAGCTTTTCCGCGCTTCATGTTCTTTATTGCATGTGCAACTTCTGCTGGGAGGACTGGAAGAACTCTGACACCTTTCATGATGTCGGGAGTAGATGTATCATCCCTTTCATATAATTTGGAGTAGAAATCTTTCACTCTTGTCAAAATTTCGCCTCTATTTCTTGTTACAGAACCATCTTCTTTTCTCATTGCCATAATCTGTTTTCTTCCCTTACTCAGATCTCCCTTTGCTATCTTTAAGCTTTGGTTGTTTGCAATTACTTTCCTCACTAGTTCACAATTGAATTTCTTTACGTCTTCAGTGATACTTTCTCGTACTGTCATGCAAAGCTCTATATATTCCACTTTGGAAATCGCATCTTCTTTAGTTGTCCTCATCTCTCTTCTTTTTGCATCAACATTTTGGTTTTTCTTGATAATTTGGTCACATGCAACTTGTTCTTGGACCCAGCTAAGTTTGTTGCAGTTTTCGTAAGAGCTTTGGTTACTTTTCTGTTAACTTCAGAGATGCCCACTTCTTCTGAGGTTAGACCTTCTAGAATAGCGAATCTGTTCCTCAGTTCTGATTTGAAGGTACCATGATGATTTTTAAGGTTAGTCACGTCAATACACTTTGTTTGTTTTATGAGCTTACCACGCTCGAGTTTAGCATTGATGTGCATCTTACATCTCACCATTATATATTCACTACCTGTGTTAAACTTGTTCAGAACACTGCAGTCTTCCATGACAAATTTCTTGTTACACATAATAAAATCAATTTCACTTTTCCATCCATCGGGATGCCTCCATGTCTATTTCCTTTGAGGCTTTTTCTTGAAAAAGGAGTTCATGATGAAAAACCCTTCTGCATCTGCAAACTCTACGAGAATATTTCTGCGCTGGTTTCTGTTGCCGTGACCGAATTTACCTACTGAAGTTTTATTCTGTTAGCGTTGCCCTATTTTTGTATTGAAATATCCCATAACTATCTTCAAGTGCTGCTTGCCTTTATTATTTAGATGACGAATTGCCTCATAAAATTCTTCAATTTCTTCTTCAGGATGACTTGTGGTGGGTGCATAAGTTTGAATAATCTGAGGCTGATATCTTCTTGAGAGTTGTATAACGAGTCATGAAGCTCTGTCAGAAGAACTCTTGACTTCTACAACTTTATCCTTCAGTTTCTTGTTTATTATAAATCCAACACCACTTGTTCTGCCAGTATCTGTCCCACGATAGTAGAAGAGATGTCCACTTTTCAGTTCAATGAGATCTTCTCCTTTTCTCCTTACCTCACTTAGCCCGACGATACAATTTGAAAGACGTCATGCTCTGAATTTCACAAATATTTGTTACAGAAATCTTATCCACTGAAGAAAATCTCTCCCAGTGAAATACATAAGTAAAAATGCCCAGCATACTAAAATATGTTTTTCTTTTTTAAGGTTCTACACGTATAAACTCTCAAACTGAAAAAATTAATTACGGAGTATATGCATTCATATTCATTTTTGTACAAATTTTTATATATACTCCTTTTCCTCGTAATATCCTTCTTTTTTAATAAAAATGTCCTCCCTTTCCAAAAAGTCATCTGGTCACCCTGATCGAACAGCATGTGACATTTCTGGTGGGAATTGGTGGGCTACAACAGATCTTTCTGATTGCTTCCACAAATTCTCAGTTGGGTGAGGTCCTGCGATCGATAAGGGAACGTTCGAGTGTGATAAACTCATTTGATTGCTCCTGAAACCTATTGATTGCAGCTAAGGAGATATAAGGCACAACGTTGTCCCGTTGAAAGAAGACGTCATGATGCGGAAAGAACGTTGTCCCGTTGAAAGAAGACGTCATGATGCGTTCCGAATGGGTACAGATAGTTAACGAGAAAATTCGCATAGCTTGTGTCGGTGATGGAATTTCTGAAGGGGTAAGAAGGGCCGAACGAAGCCCAATGTAAACGAATTCCAAACTGTCACACCGCCTCCATCTGAGTGTATAATCTCAACATGGAAAACTAGATCCATGGCTTCGTGTGATTTTCGCCACACACTCACCCTTCCATCGGATGATTTGTCAGACCAGATGACCTGTTTCCCAAACTGTCACACCGCCTCCATCTGAGTGTATAATCTCAACATGGAAAACTAGATCCATGGCTTCGTGTGATTTTCGCCACACACTCACCCTTCCATCGGATGATTTGTCAGACCAGATGACCTGTTTCCCAAACTGTCACACCGCCTCCATCTGAGTGTATAATCTCAACATGAAAAACTAGATCCATGGCTTCGTGTGATTTTCGCCACACACTCACCCTTCCATCGGATGATTTGTCAGACCAGATGACCTGTTTCCCAAACTGTCACACCGCCGCCATCTGAGTGTATAATCTCAACATGGAAAACTAGATCCATGGCTTCGTGTGATTTTCGCCACACACTCACCCTTCCATCGGATGATTTGTCAGACCAGATGACCTGTTTCCCAAACTGTCACACCGCCTATATCTGAGTGTATAATCTCAACATGGAAAACTAGATCCATGGCTTCGTGTGATTTTCGCCACACACTCACCCTTCCATCGGATGATTTGTAAGACCAGATGACCTGTTTCCCAAAACCATCTGAGTGTATAATCTCAACATGGAAAACTAGATCCATGGCTTCGTGTGGTTTTCGCCACACACTCACCCTTAAATCGGATGATTTGTCAGACCAGATGACCTGTTTCCCAAACTGTCACACCGCCTCCATCTGAGTGTATAATCTCAACATGGAAAACTAGATCCATGGCTTCGTGTGATTTTCGCCACACACTCACCCTTCCATCGGATGATTTGTCAGACCAGATGACCTGTTTCCCAAACTGTCACACCGCCGCCATCTGAGTGTATAATCTCAACATGGAAAACTAGATCCATGGCTTCGTGTGATTTTCGCCACACACTCACCGTTAAATCGGATGATTTGTCAGACCAGATGACCTGTTTCCCAAACTGTCACACCGCCGCCATCTGAGTGTATAATCTCAACATGGAAAACTAGATCCATGGCTTCGTGTGATTTTCGCCACACACTCACCCTTCCATCGGATGATTTGTCAGACCAGATGACCTGTTTCCCAAACTGTCACACCGCCTCTATCTGAGTGTATAATCTCAACATGGAAAACTAGATCCATGGCTTCGTGTGATTTTCGCCACACACTCACCCTTCCATCGGATGATTTGTCAGACCAGATGACCTGTTTCCCAAACTGTCACACCGCCTCCATCTGAGTGTATAATCTCAACATGGAAAACTAGATCCATGGCTTCGTGTGATTTTCGCCACACACTCACCCTTCCATCGGATGATTTGTCAGACCAGATGACCTGTTTCCCAAACTGTCACACCGCCGCCATCTGAGTGTATAATCTCAACATGGAAAACTAGATCCATGGCTTCGTGTGATTTTCGCCACACACTCACCCTTCCATCGGATGATTTGTCAGACCAAATGACCTGTTTCCCAAACTGTCACACCGCCTCCATCTGAGTGTATAATCTCAACATGGAAAACTAGATCCATGGCTTCGTGTGATTTTCGCCACACATTCACCCTTCCATCGGATGATTTGTCAGACCAGATGACCTGTTTCCCAAACTGTCACACCGCCTCCATCTGAGTGTATAATCTCAACATGGAAAACTAGATCCATGGCTTCGTGTGATTTTCGCCACACACTCACCGTTCCATCGGATGATTTGTCAGACCAGATGACCTGTTTCCCAAACTGTCACACCGCCGCCATCTGAGTGTATAATCTCAACATGGAAAACTAGATCCATGGCTTCGTGTGATTTTCGCCACACACTCACCCTTCCATCGGATGATTTGTCAGACCAGATGACCTGTTTCCCAAACTGTCACACCGCCTCCATCTGAGTGTATAATCTCAACATGGAAAACTAGATCCATGGCTTCGTGTGATTTTCGCCACACATTCACCCTTCCATCGGATGATTTGTCAGACCAGATGACCTGTTTCCCAAACTGTCACACCGCCTCCATCTGAGTGTATAATCTCAACATGGAAAACTAGATCCATGGCTTCGTGTGATTTTCACCACACACTCACCGTTCCATCGGATGATTTGTCAGACCAGATGACCTGTTTCCCAAACTGTCACACCGCCGCCATCTGAGTGTATAATCTCAACATGGAAAACTAGATCCATGGCTTCGTGTGATTTTCGCCACACACTCACCCTTCCATCGGATGATTTGTCAGACCAGATGACCTGTTTCCCAAACTGTCACACCGCCGCCGTCTGAGTGTGTAATCTCAACATGGAAAACTAGATCCATGGCTTCGTGTGATTTTCGCCACACACTCACCCTTCCATCTGATGATTTGTCAGACCAGATGACCTGTTTCCCAAACTGTCACACCGCCTCCATCTGAGTGTATAATCTCAACATGGAAAACTAGATCCATGGCTTCGTGTGATTTTTCGCCACACACTCACCCTTCCATCGGATGATTTGTCAGACCAGATGACCTGTTTCCCAAACTGTCACACCGCCTCCATCTGAGTGTATAATCTCAACATGGAAAACTAGATCCATGGCTTCGTGTGATTTTTCGCCACACACTCACCCTTCCATCGGATGATTTGTCAGACCAGATGACCTGTTTCCAAACTGTCACGCCGCCTCCATCTGAGTGTATAATCTCAACATGGAAAACTAGATCCATGGCTTCGTGTGATTTTCGCCACACACTCACCCTTCCATCGGATGATTTGTCAGACCAGATGACCTGTTTCCCAAACTGTCACACCGCCGCCATCTGAGTGTATAATCTCAACATGGAAAACTAGATCCATGGCTTCGTGTGATTTTCGCCACACACTCACCCTTCCATCGGATGATTTGTCAGACCAGATGACCTGTTTCCCAAACTGTCACACCGCCTCCATCTGAGTGTATAATCTCAACATGGAAAACTAGATCCATGGCTTCGTGTGATTTTCGCCACACACTCACCCTTCCATCGGATGATTTGTCAGACCAGATGACCTGTTTCCCAAACTGTCACACCGCCTCCATCTGAGTGTATAATCTAAACATGGAAAACTAGATCCATGGCTTCGTGTGATTTTCGCCACACACTCACCCTTCCATCGGATGATTTGTCAGACCAGATGACCTGTTTCCCAAACTGTCACACCGCCGCCATCTGAGTTTATAATCTCAACATGGAAAACTAGATCCATGGCTTCGTGTGATTTTCGCCACACACTCACCCTTCCATCGGATGATTTGTCAGACCACATGACCTGTTTCCCAAACTGTCACACCGCCGTCATCTGAGTGTATAATCTCAACATGGAAAACTGGATCCATGGCTTCGTGTGATTTTCGCCACACACTCACCCTTCCATCGGATGATTTGTCAGACCAGATGACCTGTTTCCCAAACTGTCACACCGCCGCCATCTGAGTGTATAATCTCCACATGGAAAACTAGATCCATGGCTTCGTGTGATTTTCGCTACACACTGAACCATCCATCGGATGATTTGTCAGACAACATGACCTGTTTCCTTCCTCCACACACCAGCTGCAATAGGCCTTTGCAATGCGCAGCCTAATCTTTCGTTGCCTTCATTCAACAAGGACACACGACGTGGACGTCCACTGCCATAGCCTATTGTTCCCATGCTACGACAGATAATCTGTGTGCATTTGCTTATGATTCTGTGTGCATTTCCTTATGTTAACACCGCCGTCATCTGAGTGTATAATCTCAACATGGAAAACTAGATCCATGGCTTCGTGTGATTTTCGCCACACACTCACCCTTCCATCGGATGATTTGTCAGACCAGATGACCTGTTTCCGAAACTGTCACACCGCCTCCATCTGAGTGTATAATCTCAACATGGAAAACTAGATCCATGGCTTCGTGTGATTTTCGCCACACACTTACCCTTCCATCGGATGATTTGTCAGACCAGATGACCTGTTTCCCAAACTGTCACACCGCCTCCATCTGAGTGTATAATCTCAACATGGAAAACTAGATCCATGGCTTCGTGTGATTTTCGCCACACACTCACCCTTCCATCGGATGATTTGTCAGACCACATGACCTGTTTCCCAAACTGTCACACCGCCGCCATCTGAGTGTATAATCTCAACATGGAAAACTAGATCCATGGCTTCGTGTGATTTTCGCCAGACACTCACCCTTCTATCGGATGATTTGTCAGACCAGATGACCTGTTTCCCAAACTGTCACACCGCCGCCGTCTGAGTGTATAATCTCCACATGGAAAACTAGATCCATGGCTTCGTGTGATTTTCGCCACACACTGAACCTTCCATCGGATGATTTGTCAGACAACATGACCTGTTTCCTTCCTCCACACACCAGCTGCAATAGGCCTTTGCAATGCGCAGCCTAATCTTTCGTTGCCTTCATTCAACAAGGACACACGACGTGGACGTCCACTGCCATAGCCTATTGTTCCCATGCTAGGACAGATAATCTGTGTGCATTTGCTTATGAATCGATATTATCTGCTCCGCGGTAGCCATGAGATTCCTGGTAACAATGTGGGATGGTCTGTGTTCTCCTCCAGAGAAAATTGCACCTTTGCGGGGCACATTTGTCCCATTTGATGGAAGTTTTGCCGTATTTCACGTAATTTTGGTATACATGTGCGACGGTGTGACGTGGGATTTCTGACGTTTCAGCGTTTGCGGAAATTGAACAGTCGGCCTTCCTCGCAACTACAACCTGCCCTGATCAAACTCACTCACGTTCCGTTGCTTTTAGTCATGATTACTTTTCCGTGATTATTATTTTTTTGACCGATAGTGAGCACCTCGATAGGCTATAAGCAGTCACCCGTCCCTACTTCAGGCCCCTGACTCCAGAAAAGGGAGAGAGCCAGTACAGTAAGACAAACATAACTTTCATGCCTCACTGGGGTTCGAGCCCGGACCCATCTCTGGACGAATGATCTTAGACCATTGAGCAACCGGAGCAACTTCGTGACTGGTGTCCAATGCGTAGAAATATTATC
Source organism: Macrothele yani (assembly GCA_039090855.1). Lineage (NCBI taxonomy): Eukaryota > Metazoa > Arthropoda > Arachnida > Araneae > Macrothelidae > Macrothele > Macrothele yani. The sequence goes on from CM077011.1 coordinate 166,953,839, forward strand.
TATTCTTCGGCATTGCCAGTTTCAGTGTCTCACGTCGCTGCACGCGGTACTTCTGCTTTACATAATGTTATCGGTGTGTATATAATAATTTGGCCATTCAGTGTATAGCAACCAACTCTAAAATAATTTTAATTTATGGAAAATAAGTCTGTGTTTTTATATCCTTTAGGGAACCAAACAGACGACAAAATTTAACGATCTGCGAATGACAGAAGAATATTACATCAAAGACCGATTGAAAACGACAGACCTTAATACAAGAGTAAGCACTCTGAATCCAAAAGAGGAAACTATAACGAATGCGGTTTACCATCATTTGAGACGAATGAAGTATTCAGGGAATTCCATATGTGTTCGACAGCTCATAAGCGTTGATTTGGAAAGAATGAAAATGTCCGTGAATAAAAAAAATACGATTAAATAAGAAATGTATATCCTTAGAACCAAAGAACTAATGGGCATCTAAGTTACTAAAACACCAAACTAATTTAGAGCAAGCTAAATCTGAAATTTAAAAGGAAACACAGTTTACTTAGTGGAAATATTTAGAGCAGTAAAGTTGCTACATGCCGGTGGGGTTTTTTAATTCAGTTTTCGTACTCCGTTATTTCTTTTTGTGTGTGTCGGGATATTTAGTATGTAGAATTAAGGCACGATCATGAAATATTGTTTAGAATTGCACTTTTTAGTGACCGCTACACTGTCATTTTTTATTAATATTATTCATATATGCACTTGATTTTTTATATTATCACTGCGCTGCAAATTCAGTGTTTTCTTAAATAATTAAAAATAATTTCTTGATTCGGGGGGGGTGTCAAGTCAAGACTCATGGAGAAACAGAAAACAATAGACAAACAAGGAGATATATTATACATTCTCTGATGTGTAATATTTTTAGAATGTTTCTGTGGATGACGCGGAGAAGGGAAAAGAAAGAGCAAGGCGCGTGGGCGCACGTTTCCTTATATCGTCAGTGTGCTTGAGTGGAAATAAATGTTCAAAACTGCTTCTGGGTTCACACAGGGTTCATCAGTCGCAGGAGCGAAATGGCATAAGTGAGGGGAATGTCCTTTTTTCTTTTGCGTCCCATCCGAAGCACTGCTGGGCGGGTGGGTCGGAGTTTGGCTAAGGAAGCGGAGTGAACGATACTGCATGAATTTCACATATCATGAAGCAGATGAACATAGGCCCCAACACATGAAGAAAGCACACTTAAGAAATGAAAAATATCTCCTGATCGCTCTTTCGGACTTTTAACCAATATTTTCTGAATTAGGTACTGCTGATATTTCCAAAGATATTTTTTTATTCCAAAGGTTTTCAAAGCATGTGCCCTGTGAGCAACAGTTCGGGAAGAATTGATTTGCAGCATGAGATTTATGGTCAGTGGTATTATCCACAGCGCTACTGATTAGATTAGTTGAACTGGAAATGGGATCATTGGTGGGCAGAAGGAAGACAGTAAGTTGCAGAATGTCAGCAATAGAATTGCTTCTTCCATTAGGTGTGCAAATACGTTTAAATCGTTTTAAGACAAGGGAACGTGTAATTTGAGAGAAAACAACAATACTTTTATGAATTAAAATACGCGCCGTCATTATCTATCTATCACCTTCCACCATCGCTCGGGCAGCTTATGGATTCCAGCCATGAAGAATACTTCGTCGTGTGACGCGATGAAGTCGTCAACCCATTTTTGCCCTTCGTCGCATGTCCGGAATAGTACAGTAGATACACCATGTTGCATCGATCGGAACAAATGATAGTCTGAAGAGGCTATGTTGGGACTATACGCCGGGTGCTCCAAAACTTCCCAGCCAAGCGTCAATGACGTTTCCTTGACCGATGCAGTCTAATGTTGTCATACAGTAATTTCACGGGACACAATCCTTTGCCTGTGAATGGACGTTTCCGACTGATTTCCTGGTTAATCGCAGCAATTGTTGCTCGTAGCGATAAGCAGTAACAGTTTGGCCCTGTTGCATATTAGAGCACCCCTTCGTATCCCACCAGATGCACAGCAGAACTTTCTTGGAGTAAATATTGCGTTTCGGTGTCGAAGTCGTTGCTTTAACGGGGTCTACCCAGTGTTTTATGTGTTTTGGGATTGTCGTACTATGTCCGCTTTTCATTACTCGTGAAGATTTTCTACAGGAAAGATTTTCTGTGTTGTATATTCAACAGATTCAAACACTTCATGACACGCTCATCCTCGTTCCTCTGGCTCAGGTCATGTGGCACCCATTTTCCTTCCTTCTGAATATTCCCCATTGTGCGTAAACGATTGGAAATGATTTGTTGAGTTACCCCAATTGCCAGAATCTTCATCCAGCAACGCTTGCAGTTCCTCACGTGAATCCTTCTGCTGGGCGCCGCTACGTTCTCGATTGCTAACATCAAAATCACCTGTTTTAAACCGTCTAAACCAAACCTCACAGGTGTTTTTTGATACAATATTTTCCCCCATAACAGAACAGATCGATGCACAGCTTTACTTTTTATATCATAGCCCTGTGTTGGTTATAATGAATGAAATAAACGCTTTCAAACATACTTGACCAGCTCATTTAAGCTTTCCAATCTGCAAGTCGTAGTCCTACGTTCCAAACTGACGGCTCAATCAGAACTGAGCCTACCTGGTTTTTCTGGGGGGGTCTGGACAGTGGTTAAATACTTAAAAAAGAAATAAATTAGTTAAAAAGCAATGAATTCGAATTTCAAAAATTGGGCTGAAAAGTGCGTTATGGTCTCTTAACGTCCGTGTGTGTACAAAATTTCAAGTCTCTACATTCAGTTGTTTCCTCTGTAGGCGACCGACAGGCAGACGCGGCAGTTTTGTTAATATATTAATAGAAGGGAGGACTGAGATGTACGCCGATATCCTCCACCGCATCAGGAATGCAATATGAAGGAAATGTCAGAGAAAATGCATAACAGATAGTTGGTTCCTTCTTCGTGACAGTAGGCCTGCTCATCGATCCCTAAAGGTCAAATAGTACCTGGCAAAGCACAATGTATTCTTCATATTCTCCTGAAATGGCACCATCCGATTTTTCACTTAAAAGAACGAGATTCACGAGTGCTGAGGACATTATAGAAAACGCGACAAAGGCGCTGAAAGAGGTTTCGAAGAATAGATTCCAGGAATTCTTTAAAGATCTTGTCGGACTTTTGCAAAAGTGTGTAGCTATCCAACGAAAGTATTTCGAAGGACATTCGGTTTAAAACTGTAATGTTATTGCTTTGTGTATAAACAGGATTTTCCCGGAACTATTTTTGGGCCTACCTTGTATATGTATACATATACTATTCAAAAATAGATTTTTGACATATGTTTAAGCAAACATCTACATGGTGTCTACAAATGATTGGAGCGGTTTCACGATTTTATTGTTAAGTATATTATTTGGCATATGATCACGAAACTTTAGAATTACATATAAAAAGGCACATAGTTTTTTGGGGGCATACTACAGGTGCTTGATATGCGCCCCTTGAGTGGTTCTGCAAACATCAACTCTAATCAAGCTTCTCCCACACGCGAGTTAGCATGTCTCTATCAGTGTGAGCAAAGGCATTGATGATGCGAGCTCGCAGTTCTGCTAGATCGGCTGGCATAGGTGACACAAACACCGAGTCATTCACATAATCCCACACAAAAAAAATCGCAGGGGTTAAGTCGAGGAGCGTGGAGGCCATAATAGCAGTTGGTGATCATCATTCCCAGCACAACTGATCCATCGCTTTCGCAATCTGGCGTTCAAGAATTCACAAACATCGCGATGGAAATGGGAGCGCCATTCTGTTGGTAGATGAAGTCCACACTGTCGGTCTCCAACTGCGGCATGAGCCAATGTTCCAAAACGTCCAGATACACGTGTCCGGTAACGGTCTCTTCGCAGAAGAAAAAGGGGCCGTAAACTTTAAATGTTGAGACCGCACAGAAAACACTGATTTTTTGAGAATCCCGAATGCGCTCCGCCAAGGCGTGGGGGTTTTCTGTGCCCCAGATTCACACATTGTGCCTATTCACTTTGCCACTAGCAAAAAAATGTTGCTTCATCACTGAAGACAAGTTTATTAGAAAACGCGTCGTCTTCTTTCATAAAACTTTGAAATCCCGAACAAAACTCAAAGCGACTCACTTTGTCATCAAGCGTCAGGGCTTGTAGCAATTGCAAGTGGTATGGCCTCTGCTTCCATCGTTTGCGTAAGATCTTCGAAACGGTCGATCGTGGAATATCCAGTTCTCTATTCGCTGTGCGCGTCGACTTCTGTGGGCTACACACGAAACTTGAGAGCACGGGTTCCACGGTCTCTTCAGGCACTGATAGACGACCCGTTGATTTCCATTTACACTGGCCCCCTGTAGCTTTAAACTGCTCATACCATCGCGAGAATGGAGTTGGCGCTGGGTGGAGTTTTCCTAAATTTCATTCGAAAGTGTCGTTGCACTGTTGTCACGGATTGGCTAGCATGGAATTCGAGGACAGCAAACGCTTTCTCGCTGTTTGAAGCCACCTTACCAACTATAAGACAAGTACTGCCCTCTCGCGGCCGCTAGTGTCGACCAAAGTAAACTTTGAGCAATGCGTGTCTCGTAACATCCAACTCAAGCAGCATATCGTTTATATTACAGCCACAAATAAACTTCTCCAATCATTTGTAGACACCCTGTATTTTTGAATAGTGTTTGTGTGCATATACAAGGTAGGCCCAAAAAAGTTTCCGGAAAATACTATTTATGGATGTTTGACTCTGTACGTTTAAGCAAAGGTGTACTCTGATAGCCAGGCGTCTTTAAAGGGGCTGGGCCAAATTCAAATACAAAATACCCCTGGTGAGGGAAATAAAGTCTCTGGTGGATACATCAGGCAACGTAGAAATCTCTTTTCACTGGGTACGAAGCCAGTAGAAATCAGTAGGCAGACCATCTGGCAAAACAGACCGCTATATTAAAGGGAGACTGATCATCATCTGAAGATGCCACTGCAGAGTATGCCGATGAAGCATGCCTTAATAAAGGAGTCTGAGAACAGGTGGGAAAAAGGAGATACGGAGATGAAGACGAACCATATCTTTCCCAGATTAACAACTACAAGAGGTTTCATATTGTTTCCTTAACCAAGTTCTTCCCGGTCATGGAGTATCGCCGGAGTACTTCAGAACGTTTGAGATTAAGAAACAACCTGCAGATGCGGTGCTTAGTCCGCAGACGTGACCCATATCATTTTAAAATGTAACTCTTTTTCAGCGGGAAGAAAATCGAAAATCCTCGTTGCACAACTGGTAAAGACGAAGAACATCGCGATCGTACTCAGCTCCTCTAGAGCGAGACAGGGTTCATAGAGATGACAAAAAAATTCATCGCGAGGCAGGAAGAGTTCATGGGAACAGCAGAAAACAGAAGCGGAAGAGGGCTGGCTCGGATGCTAAAGTTTGTATTATACTCATATTTCAGTGTTATTAAACTGTACAAAAATTTCTAAACTTCACTAGTCACTTTCCGTCATTCCTTTCGTTAATTAACGAAGCATATTTCTCATACAACCTTTTCCGTGAAATGACAGAAAGAAACCTGAATTTCGCGGATTTTGCGTACCACGGGAAATTTCTGAATTTTCAGAAACCTTTTCGCAATTTCTTTCGTATATTAACGGGAAAACTCCGTTCTCACTTTTTCCGTATCCATATGAAGAGAACTTAGCGGTAATAGGAGCTAATGGTGGGAATACCTGAGATTTTATTAACTTTTAAACTTCAATCATCTGTCGAAGGATCTCATTTTGAAGTTGCGTAACCTGATCGGATATTATGGATAGCATATCGCATGAATTTTGTTAATTGTAGCAAAGGATATTTCTGTGCCTCTCCCCTATTTTGTACACCAGTTATTTATTATATATTGTGTTACTGTAAGAAACCGGGTACCTAACTTATTGTACAGATGATTATACGATGTCTGTGTATCACTCTTTGTATAACTTAAGACAAAAGCAGAATTTTCAGAAACCTTTCCGCAATTTCTTTCGTATATTAACGGAAAAACTCTGTTCTCACTTCCCTATTTTGTACACCAGTTATTTATTATATATTGTGTTACTGTAAGAAACCGGGTACCTATCGAGAGAAAATTTTATATTTAGGAGGAAAATGTATATTTCACCTTTTTTAAAGACAACTGAAAGTCATTGTCAGTTTTAAAAAAAATCAGGTTGCAAAGCATTTTGTTGCTTCGAAAAATCACGGTGAAAAATGCTTAATTTGTGAAAAGTCCTCCTACAGAAAAAAAATTATTACAAACCTATTCAGAAAAATTATAAGCTCCAACAGAAAATAAAATGACTGAATCACTCCCATTAATGACAAGAAAACAAATCATCATCGCGCAATTTGTTTTACGATTTCCGAGCGTTTGTGGCTCAGTGGTTAAAACCGTGCGTTACCAACCCAAACGGCTGGAGTTCCATCCTGACTGCAGCGAAAGGACTACCTGGGACAAGGGCTGGAAAATGCAGGGTCGTCGATTTTGCGGAATTTCGGTTGAAATGGAAAAATCTAAAACGAATTTTTCTGAAATAAACGGAATTTCTGACTACGGAATAATCTGTGAAAAAACGAAAGTTAAAATAAACGGATACTTTTAAAAATGGAAATTTCTGAAAAAGACGGACACGTTCCGGCAACTTTGCAGCGCATTATTTTCAGAAATTTTCTCTGAATGCAGGCCACTTGTTTTTTACAGTGTGCCATTTTTTCATATCATTGTCTCAGTTTATCTCTGTGAGAAGTCGCATGAAAATAAAGGAATAATTTCTCACAATCATGAACCTCAATGCAATTTAATATGCTTGTAATAACCTGGACACTAATAAAGGACAAGAGGTACACGTAAGTTTCGCTTCGGCGAATAGATCTCCCAGCTAGACGCATATTAGAATCCTCGCCCATTTCGTACGTCGCACACGGGCAATAACGTGGTGGTGGAAAGTGGTGGTCCCACGGGGGCGGTGAAGTTTTACTGGTACCCTGACCGATCCTGTCCGGTGGCAGCTTGTCCGGTGCTGGCAGTATGCTCTCGCAACGCCTTCACTTAAAACAAATTTTGAGGGAGTTCCTTTTATCCCTACTTTGGCGAAACAGGCAGAAGTAATCAGTCGTTTATGTTTAAGCAACTCTGATGAATTTCAACTTTGTTAAGAGTGAGAGAATTTTTAGTAGCTCCCGTTATTTCTTAAGGAAATCATCCCTTGATTTACGATGGTCTGATTGTATGGAACACATTGGGCGGTGAACAATAAGCCTCGAACAATACGTATGACGCCATTTTACTTTTGTCCATGAATGGATCTCATTTTTCCGAAACGATCAAGTGCGTAACATAATATATAATTTATGGAAAACCGGAAATGTATGTGTTGGAACTTGGAGCCTCTGGTGAGGAGTGTTAGTGGGTGACGTAAGACTCGCAGCTGCTTCCGGTTTTGACTCATGTCAGAAGGAAACGAAGTGCGACAGAGGCAGTGATGCCAAACCTGTGGGAATGTCCCACAGCGTAGAGAATTTTTAGGCTTAATATTGACCATGTGGGAAAAGCGAAATTGGTAAAGTATATACCGAAATGTAGGAAAATTTTAGCCCAAACTTAAAAATTAAAGTAACGAAAGAACGTTGTATAAATGCATTCTAATTGCAACACGAATCCAATAGTTTTATACAGCCCCTTGCGGTTGTTTGAACTTACAGTCCATTTCATGGAAGTAGGAGTTTACGCGATGTCCTGAGCGTGGATTACGTAAGCCGATCTAATGCGATATCCTTCCGCGCACTTGACGACATTCAAATCATTGAATAACCGCTAGGTGGTGTCTCCCTTTGAAAAAAACTAGGAAATTTGTTATTTTTAATGACATATTTCTTAAACTACTTTTCAAGCGTGGATTTTTGTGTGTGTGTAAGCGCGCGCGTGCGTGTGTCTGAGGTCGTACTTCAATCCATTCATATTTAGCTTCCTTGGGATCTTAAAGGGCATTTGGATGAATAATAATAAACAAAGTGCTAGGTATTTCATTCTACCGGTAGATGGATTTATTTCATACCTCCTAGGTTACGTTTTTACAATTTATCTGTGGTAAATCCTGCATCTTGTAGTTATTTGCCTGATTGTATCTTACTACGCAGTGTTTTGAATTGGCAGCAAAGTAATTTCTTAAGCTGTATGCAGCTGTTATTGTAATTTATGAAGCTATACGCAGCATATATATATCATCATCATCATCATTGTCAACCATTATCAATCCACTGCTGGACGAAGGTCTCCCCAAGTTTCCTCCACAACGGTCTGTCTTGTGCCAGTCTCCTCCATGTCACCCCTGCATACTTTCGAATTTCATCCACCCATCTCCCATGTGGTCTTCTTCTGGGTCTTTTCTTGTCCCTTGGAATCCAATCTAAAATTTCGGCTGTCCATCGATGATCTGTTCTTCTGGCAGTATGTCCAGCCCATTGCCATTTCAGGGATTTAACTCTGATCATGATGTCTTCCACTCTTGTCATTTTTCGGATCCACGAGTTCCTCTTCTTATCTCTCCTGGTTACACGAAGCATGCACCTCTCCATGCTTCTTTGAGTTGTCTGCAGTCTTTGTATATCTCTTTTAGTTAAGGTCCACGTCTCTGCACCATACGTAAGCACTGGAAGGATGCATTGATCAAACACTTTTCTTTTAAGACATAATGGCATATTGCTCTTGAAAATTATGCTGTTTCTTCCAAAAGCTCTCCAGGCAAGTTTTGTACGCCGATTAATTTCTTCATCAATGTGACCCTCACTTGATATCTGCTGTCCAAGATAAACGTATATATATATATATATATAACATGACTGGATGCGTATTCAAAAACGGAAGTTCGTATATAAGAAATTCTTAAGTCGTCTGATTTTCTGTCTTCATGTTTTGCACGCAAAAATGGGAGGTACTTCTCCCACCGCTGAGGCGTAGAAACGCGACATATTAGGCTTCACACTGAAGCATTGGGCAAACAGGGAGACAACGGTTTCCCTATATACTGTAGTTCATCTGAATAGGGTATTTAACAGTTTATTTAGATTTCCGTGGAGAAAGTTGCGGGTAAAAAGGGAAATTTCAGCAAACTTTGTGGTAATTTTCACTTTTAAATGTTGGCATCATTGGATAGATGCGTAATTGAGAATTAAATAAGAAGCTTTTGATTCCCCCCCCCCCCTTTTTTTGTATTAATGTTTCTGTGGGACTCAATGTCTTAGTGTGTATGTTTATTTGTTTCTATAAATGGATAAAAATCTCATCTTCTCCGACTCTTATTTGTTGGAGTGACTCCTCAAAGGTAAGAATATTCATTTTCAATTAGATATTTGAAATGGTATAAGCTTTACCCAGCTGTAGAAATTTGTTCACCGTTTTTTGGAAGACGGTTTCAATACTTTAGTGTTTTGAGAAGCATCAAGTGAAAGACCTCAAGTAAAACTGGTTTCGCCGAGATATTTAACCAAGAAGATCAAAGATATCTGCTTTGCTGGTGATCGTAGTTTTCAATAATCATTTATTGCTTCTTATGACTTAGCCCCATTAAGACATATGTTTTGCTCTTGAATGCTTAGAGAAGTGACGGCTTAATACATGTTTGCTTATGTTTATGTTCTCTGCTTCATTTTTCAATAGGTACGTAATTTTACATTCGTTTCAAAATCTCCGCATTCTCTACTTTAATTTAAGTTCTTCAGAACTCCCGAGAATTTTCTTGAAGCTAATAAAGAGAATCTCTGAATGGATGATCTGTAATCATCTCGTTTTTTAAAATACCAACAGAAATGACCTTTGTAAAACCGACCGTATTCCAGACATCAGACGTCATTCAAGACAAAAATATACTCACATATCTTCGTGTGTTTTTTACTTTTCTTTAAAGTGAAAAACGTTCTAATCACCTAATTTAGAGGGATATCTTACAAAATAAAATTCGACAGAATATTATGCATTGCTTTCTAAGAAAACCTTCAAAACCTCATGAAACGAAAATTGCAGTTCTTGGTAAATACCAAAATTACTTTTGATAACGTTTCTTAAAAATATCAATACATCTCCATAATAAAAAAATAAGTATAGACATCCAGAGGCTTGTAAACGAGGGCTTTCGTATTTAACAAAAGGTACTCTGATTTTGCTAGAAGTAATATTTCGTGAAATAATCACGAGTTACCCTTTAAAATTTCTGGTAATTTTCTTTCCCACACAGTTTTACGCATTGTGATTTTAACCGCGTTACTCACAACCCATGTTAGTGAGTTTTTTAACTGTACACTTTGCGCCATATAAACATCAAGGGAAATAAGTTAGTAAAATCATGCAATGCATTGATTATGATACGCTTTCCAACATATCAGAAATCATTACTCAAGTTATTACTCAGTTTACGAGGATAATGGCTGTGGAATAAATATCGCTCCTGTGCCCTGACCTTTGATCTCATTTCGATGATACTAAACAGAATTGGTTCGGTATACCTCTGGAGTTACATACTAAAGTTTTGCCACAATGGAAACCTTTTAGTCAAGTTATGAGGATAATGGCTGTGGAATAAATCTCGCTCCTGTGCCCTGGCCTTTTACCTGATTTCGATGATATTCAACAGAACTGGTATAGTGTACCTCCGAAACAACATGATAACGTTTTGTCGCAATCGATGCATTTTTACGTAAGTTATGACGCATAAGGGCGATGGAATGGATCCCGCTCCTATGTCCTGACCTCTGACCCCATTTCATTCATTTTAATAGGGTTTGTCCCCACGTTGTCCCCTACCACATACAAATATTTCATCAAAATCGAATCATTTTTACGCAAGTTATCGTTCGGACAGACAGACAGACAGACGGACAAAGCAGGAGCATATGCGCTTCTTCAACGTACGGTTGGAAAGCGTGAAAAAGGAAATTAACAATTCAGAGAACATGTGCGAAGTTATCGGCTAGGAATTAGCTATGACGATTCAAAAATCTGAGGTGTGTTTTTTATCAAAGTTTCTATGGCGACGCTTCACCTTAGGAACTTCGAAAACGAAAAACTAGTAAGTCACCTTAGTTCTTCAACTCGTAGAACTAAAGGGGAGTAATTAAGTCATAGAGTATTTCTATACCAATTACAACTTCACCAGTGGCGGCTCGTGGTTGTAAAAATAGGTGAAGAGGTACAAGAGCAGTATGAAAAGATATATACTGTCTACAATGAAAATCGCTCAATGAAGACTTACTTATTTTTTTGTATATTAAATCAATTTTTCTTCCTTTTAAAGCTACAAATTTGTCGTCATAAGATGGTTAGATGGTTGTTTCTTCGTTAGCATCAATAAAATTTCTTCCTGAATAGAAATATTTGCCAGAGAAGCAAGTTTATTTTGGGAACTAGTGTTTCTTGAGCAAGTTTGTATTCTTTTAAGAAAACTTCTTTCCACTGGCACACTTGTAGATGGAATTGTAAAACTGAGGAAAACCAACTTATAATCTTCTGTAAAAATGTCTTTGTCTCCGTGAAACACTCGAAGGAGTTCTTGAGTCAATACATTCCTTAATTTTTCATCGGCATATACAAGACTCAGTTCATTTTTAAGACGCTGGTGTTTAGTAAAAATGTTTCCGTAAAAATGTAGATTTTCAAGAGCGCGAGAGGGAAAGCATGCATTAAATTATTCAAATTTGGTTGTATCAGCAAGTCAGACAAATTGAAGTATCTTACAGTCTTGAAATCTTATATCCATTTCCATAAGAATGTGGTCCAAAATTTCAAAAATCAAAATACAATTGTTTATAATTTTGAAACATTGTTTCCTTTGTAAGAGCAGCATATTCCCGTGCTTATTTCTGTGATTTTGCTAGCTTTTCCAAACTGTGTTTCAAATAACTCATCGTTCCTTTTATGGCTCAAAATTTCACGAGGTTGTTTTTTTTTTAGATTGAGTTACACAGTAGTTTATGTTTAGTTATCTTTTCTTCAAAAGTTCGAATAATAGATCGGTGGAGCCAAAAATGTAAATTCGAAAGTGTTCATATCATTCAAAAAACCCTTGACAAGATGAATTGATTTTTGTCTGATTATTCGCTATTCGTCAGAAATCCGAACACTTCCTTCAATTTATCCCAATCTTCAACAACTACACTTACTAATTTCGAAGTGGAGGACGATCGAGTTTCTGTTATGGTTGGTCTGCATCTTGCGGTTGTTGATATAAGTGTATAAGACCGCTTCGTAGAATGGTGAACAAACGAAGCAATTCCACTGAGGCTTGAAAAAGCATTCGACACTTAGAAATTTTAGAAAAACTCTGGTGTAATACAAGATTCAAACGATGAAATAAGCATTGAACAAAAACAGCTTGAGAAGCTTATCCTTGACTTTTTTCTGTAGCCCATTTAAGTGTCCAGACATTATACCTACCCCATCGTAACATTGTCCTATTTATTTGTGTTGGTAATCAAACGGTTCCAAAATTGTGTCTAGCATTTTGTACAAAGCTCCTGACGTTCTATCTTCATTCACATCATGGAAACCCAAAAATCCCTCAACCAATACATCTTCCGAATCAACAATCAAAAATTATTTAATTTTTGACGTGATCGTTTATATATTCAGAAATACATTCAATTAATTTATTTTGAATAGTTTTTTATCCTTTCGTATTGATTTTCAATTTCTAAAGAACTTCTTCATATCAACAATGAAAGTAATTCAATGAAATTTCCACGATTTATCGAGCCCATGCTTTCGTCATGGCCATGGAATGCTAGTTCTTGCTTGCTCAAATACAGTTGACTAATACTGCATCAATCACTGTCTGCAGGAAAAGGCTATTTAAACGAACGTTTTCGTTAAAATGTGTTTTCAAAAGCCTAGCATTCTTCCTCAGGGCATCGGCAATGGTGTTTTGAATTTTTTCAAAATTCCTTAACATTATTCCGCATTTCAGGTGTTTGCTAGAATCACGATGTTTATGAAGTGACCATGTTACGCTTAATAAATCTGAGAATCCGTCTTCATTCCACGCCGAATGTTTATTACTAAAAAGTAAGCAGGGCAAAAAAATTAACACAGAAGTGCTGCAAATCCATTTATATTCAGTAAACCAACAATTTTTCAAATTGATATTGTTAGATTTACCGCTCTTCTTGATTTCGTTCTTGGCAACAATTGTCAGTGAATCCGTTGGTCGTCCTTGAAGCAAAATGTCTCTTTTATCTTCATCTTTCCACAGAGTAAATGTAGTTTGCAATAAATTACAAACAATGTCGTCCACAGGATGCATACTAAAACCTATCACTATCACTTAAATTGTACACAAACCTAAAACATCAGTTAAAGCTTTTAACAAATAATCACAAAGCACGAAAGAACAAAATCCTTTCGGAAAATAATGTACCACAGCACCACAAGGAAAAAGCCCGAGCAGATTACATGGTACCCTGGTAGTTCGCCCACTACACCGCGATCTCTCACGACTTTACGCTCAAAAACTGAAAGATGCAGAGGTGAGGCGCGTGAAGCTTCACTTGAGCGAGCAGATTGGGGAGGGTGACGTCACGGTTACCATGGCAACTCGGCGGAAAACTGCAGACTTCAAAGCATTCTCATTTCGGCTCTTCACTTGCACTGTTTTGCGTATAAGGATTTGCTTTCCGTATTGAGCGCGCCATGTGAATTAATATCTATTCAAAATTTTGAGTATTTTGGAACTGAATAAAGGCAAAAAAGAATATATTATAAAAAAATACTGAATAAAACTTTATTTTGAGTAAAATAGGTGAAGAGGCACTTCACCTACTTCACCTGAAAAGCCGCCACTGAAGTTCACTGACTGCCTAGCCATTAGAGATACGCACCTAAAAGTATGTTGGTCCACCTCTAGTAAGAATAACAGCCTGTAAGACCCGAGGCATCGACTACACCAGATGTCGAAAGGTTTCCGGAGGTAATAATACCAACCATGCCTGCTGCAGCATTGTCCACAACTCCGCTCGAGACGTCGGTTCAGGATCCACGGAACCCATGTTCCGTTCCATGGCATCCCAGAGAACTTCCACAGGGTCTGAATCCGGGGACCTTGAGGGCCACTGGATGGTTTCAAACACAGATGAATGTTCCTCTAGACTGGAAAGTTACGCCTCTGTAAAGAGACGCATTGTCCTGAAAAAACAGACCATCGGCCGCAGGATGCGAGAAAGACATGAAAGCGTGTATGTGATCAACAAACATACACTATATTGGCAAAAGTCAGGGACACTTAGAAGAGAAACACAACATAACATTTATTGACATACATTAGTACGGTGTCGGTCCACCATTGGCCTAAGTCACGCTTTTCTGAGCTCCGTGTTGTGTGCCTATTTAGTGTGTTTTGTCGTGTGGCTCGTCATTTTCCTTTCGTGTTCCTTCAAGCTGAAGGTTCGTGCTTTGTTTTGATACATCTCCCACGTTGGTGAGTAGTTTATTTTTTCTGTTATCATCATTTGAATTGTCGACCGAGCCGGTCGATTTCTCAGGTAGCCCTCGCCATTAACAATGGCGGCGGCTGCTGATAAGAGCGATGTCCACGCCCATATCAGCGAGGCATTTCCTGCCGCCTCCTCCTCCTCGACACGAGACCAATCCCCTCCAATGCTTGCAGGTCACGTCACCCAACCACTAGAAGTGGAAAGTGACTCCTCAACTACAGCTCAAGCTTCTTGCCCTGACAGAAGGTTTGTCCCTCAAAGACGTCCATCTTCTACCAGAACCTGTCTCTCAGCGTCCCATCCAGGTTACATTTTATCCGGTTCCACCTGAGGTATCAGACGTTGCGCTGTGCACTGTACTCAGTAAGTTCGGCCGAGTTGTTGGGCCCGTTACTACTCTTTCAGCCGCGCCGAGATATCCAGACGATAAATCCATAGGGGGATTTCGTCGAAGTGCAAGAGTGATCTTTCCATCTGATGAACATTTGCTCGCCTGCCCAAAGGTGCTCAACGTTCGTTGTGGACAGCAACGTAGGAGAATTGAAGTGACTACCTTCCTCCACTGCACTTTTTGCCACGGAGAGAATTATTTACGTGTGCATTGCCCACATCTAGCATCACAGGCTCCTAATAATTCTCCTACAACTTCTGGTCCTCTTCTGAGCCGAGCAACACCTTCTTCCACTGCACAGAAAGCTTCAGAATCGAAACTTCCACAACAGTCGACTGCAGGAGTTGGTCAACGCGTGTCTACGGACCCTTCTTAATTCGACCAGCAACTGGATTTTCCCTCACTTAATTGTTCGCTTCCCATGCGTCGTCATTCTGTAGCGGAGTTCCCTTCAGGGGGTTTCTCCACTGCCCTTATCATCGATACTTCTAAATCTGCTGATGACGGATTTTCTGGCCACGAATCTCGAGTTGACGAGAGCTCGACTGAGCCTTCGCTGAAACGTCGTGGTTCTTCTTGAAGACGCCCACCGAAGAAGCCGACTGTCGCATCACCCCGTACCTCTCCCCGTACTGATAGTGCCTCTCGGAAGAATTCACCATCAAAGGCTGCTACCTCTTCTGTCCAGGCCGACGAAGAGCCTCCTCTCAAATTTGAGGATCTTGTCGAATACCTTCAGGATGGCTCGGTTCCTACTGGGCCGATTTCATTTGAAGATTTACATCAATACCTGTCACATAAGACAGACCACTCCACAACGCATGCTTTACTCTCAAAGTACGCATCGTTTCTCCCTCTAGTGCTTGATCAGATCCAAGTCCTTAATCAATGCATCTCCCGCCTTCGCAAGGAACATCCGTGGGCTAAAACCTATTTTAATCGACTCAAATCATTTTCTCCTGTTGTGAAGGTTCTTCAGCAAGCATTAATGGAAAAAGTCTTCAAGATTGTATCTCTTAATTGCAGGGGATTTGCATCCCCATTTTCTAATGCCTTGGTACATGAAGACCTCACTCCGTTAGGAGCTGATCTTCTCTTACTACAAGAGACGAATTGCCAATCCACTACGATATTCTCACGATGGCGCCAGTGGAACTACACATTTCACCACGCCTACCAACTATCATCCCATAGTGGTCTAGCTATAGGTATCCGCCATACTTTCAACTCCATAATCACCTCTTTTTCGGTTCGAAACTTATGTCGAGACCTATTACAGTGTGCATCATTCACCATAGCTTCCACATCTTATCATATATTTAATATTTATATTCCAAGCTCTTCAACCCACTTGACAATAATTTTTACTCGCCTTCGTCGTGCCTTGTCTCGCATTCCTCCCATAGATCATGTTTTAATTGGAGGGGATTTCAATTGCACTCTGAATCCTACCCTGGACCGATCTCCTTCCACCAGAGAACGCCGTGTTAACTTGGTGAATCTTCTTCAGTCAGTGGTCTCCGACAACTCATTCATTGATGTTCACCGTCACTTCCATCCTTCATCGACTGTACATACTTGGCGCTCGCAACATAATCAAAATCCGTACACAGCTCGCCTTGACAGATACTATGCCTCATCTACTCTGCTTACAGCTGTGACAGAATCTATTATCACTCCTACAGCTTCTTCTGACCATTGTGCCATCGTTCTTATTATTCAAGCAGTTCCAGCACAACCCCGTACAATTCGTCCATGGACTCTTGACGACACTCTTCTTACAGATCCAGACTTCTGTGCTTCAGTACGCTCCTTCCTTAAGGACAAACGACCTCAACTTCAATCAGCTCCTTGTGGTCTGACTTTTTGGTTGGACATTAAACAGCAACTCGTTCTCCACGTTCGCAATCTTTCTTTTAAAGCAAAAACGCTTCAAAACATGCGTCTCAACCATGTCCGTTCCATGCTCTCCATCCTAAGCCTAAGTGATCCTCTCTTCTGCCACTATCAAGAAGAACTGCGATCAATCCTCCTTCCTCTGGCTCAACAAGCTCTACGACGTCTCCGGCTACAACATCTATCGCCAGACGCATCCAATTACGATTTCCTTACATCCATGGAAAAAACACGAACAGCATCGAATTCACTTCGGCACCTTCGCCTCGCATCTGGAGAGGTGTCTGATGATCCACTCACTCTATGTTCCCAGGTCCGAAAGTTCTATACAGAGAAGTTCTGTGAATCTCCTCCGCCATCTTCTTCAGCTTTGGCATCACTTCTTTCTAACCTACCACAAGTTCCTCCCCATCTTGCCTCTTCTCTCCTCCTTCCTCCCACGTTCTCTGAACTATCCTCTACGTTTTCTTCTTTAAACTCTAGGGCCGCACCGGGTCCGGACGGCCTCACTTTCCTCTTCTATAAAACCTTTTTACCTCTCCTTCTACCATTTCTCTTTTCTGCACTTTCTGCTGCTTTCAATCACTCCCCTCTACCGAGGCGATTCACAGTAGCATATGTTGTACTATTCCCTAAGAAAGGGGATCTCCTTGACCTGGGGAATTGGCGCCCTATCTCCCTCTTAAATCTAGATTATAAACTTTATACTAAACTTCTTTCCCAACGCCTTAACCCCATTCTCACTCACATTCTCTCCCCAAATCAAACTTACACAGTTCCCGGCCGTTCACTTTCTCATAACATCCATCTACTAAATGATCTAACCCATCTTGCCCGATCTCGCTCTGAACCCCTCGCCCTTCTCTCTCTTGACCAACAATCCGCTTTTGATAATATCTCACATTCCTATCTATCGGCTACACTCCTTCACTTCGGTTTTCCTCCTTCCTTCGTCTCTCTTCTTTTCTCACTCTATCAAGACGCCGTTCTCCAGGTCAAGCTGCCCACCTTTCTCACAGCGCCTATTCCCTTCCGCCGGGGAGTGCGGCAGGGTTGCCCACTCTCCGGACAACTCTTTGCAATCGCAATTGAACCCTTCCTCCGCTCTGTACACCAATCTTTTACAGCAGTTCTGCCACCACTCTCTGCCTGCACAAGACATCATGCCACTACCTCTGTTGCATACGCAGATGATGTCACCATCTGCATCCGTCATGACTCACAGTTTCCGTGTCTCCAACGTCTATTCGCAGCTTATGCCTCATGCTCCGGTGCAGCGCTCAACTCATCTAAAAGCACTGGTTTATGGTGCGGCTCATGGGCACATCGTGTAGACACCCCTTGGGGAGCAAGCTGGTCGTCCATCTCACAGCGCTTCCTTGGAGTTCATCTTGGTTCCTTGCAAGCTGCCCCCCTCTACACGTGGAATGCTATTCACCCACGCTTGCTCAGGTCAACTGCCTCCTGGAGGAGAGCCCAGTTCTGCTCATCATTCTTCCAGAGAGCTCGCCTCTCTCGAACTTACCTGATTTCCTTGTGCACACACTCTTGGCTTGGTGTCAAGTCTCTACAACTCCGCCTTCATGAAATTACCCGTTGTCTTACTTCTCTGATTTGGACCTGCCACCACTGGGTCAGTGTCACAAAGCTTTGCCTCCCTCCGGATCACGGCGGCATCGGACTCCTTGATACACAGGAGTACTACAAGGCCGTCAGAATCACTACTTTTCTCCGTCTCTTCACGTCGCCAGTACCAGATGCCGTTTTAGCTAGGGACGTCATCGCCTCCCCGAGCAACCCTAACTTTTCTTTTCTCTCCTTACTACTCATGGACCACCGACCCCTCACCCTCATTCGACTTCCCCCTGTTTACCGTGAAGCTCTAACTTTCCTTCGTTCCATCCCTCTCTCTCGTTCTCCACCTGATTCCACAACTGAGCTCCTTGCTGAACCCCTCTTTTATTCTTCGATTATTCACCCCTCTCATCTTCCGTACTTTGCCTATCCTACCTGGCTCCGACCAGGTGTGGTAACAGTTAAAGATCTCACTAACCCTGACCTTTCTTGGCGACCCTTCGCCAGTCTCCCTCCCTCTCTTCTCCTCTCCTCCTCCTCTCGTGACATCTACGACTCTATTCTTTCATCTATCATTTCTCAATTTCCTCATCTTGCTTCCCACTCAGGTCTTTCCTTTGTTCCTTCTGCTTCTCTCCCATTTCCTCTTTTCTTGCTTACTTCTGGCTCAGCTCATCCCATTTCTTCTCTCTCGGTGTCAGCTCTTTATCGGTTCCTCTCTATGTCCCATTCTTCTCCTCCTCTCCCCATTCCTGATGTTCCCCCTGCTGCCACTGCTACGGTGTGGTCAGCCGCCCTGTCTCCTCTTTCTGCTCCTCTAGAAATTAATACCCATTGGCTTTTCCTCCATCGCCGCCTTCCTGTTCCCTCCGTTCTTTTCCGAATGTCTCTTCTCGATTCCCCTCTTTGCCCTTTCTGTGCTCGGGAGGCTGATGTCTCCCATGTCTATCAACACTGTGTTATATTACTCCCAATGCTGAACTTAGCATTTACTGTCGCCCAATGCTCCATTACAGCAGATCTTACATTTGATGCATATCGGACTCTTCTGCTACAGAACTATCCCCCAGTCAAGCTCCCATCAGTCTGTGCCTATATTTTTATTTTAGCGAAGCATGTAATCTACGTGTTTCATCAACGCTGCAGATATTTGACTACTCCTCTGACTGTGCATGAAGCTTCTACGGCATTATTATGCCATTTCCGCGACCGTCTGACATCTCGACTTCGGCTAGAGTATTCTGTTGCAGTTACTCAGCGTCGGGAGAGCCAGTTCCTTGCCACCTGGTCACCGGCTGCCTCATGGTTTACCAGCTCGCCAGCGTCATTGTACCTGACGGTCGGCAGATTTGGTATTTGACCTTTTTGAATCAGCAATGCATATGTAAATATCAACAATCTGTTTTCAAGATCTTTGCACGGCTTAGAAATTTACCGCATGGGTTTTTTTTTATAAAGGGCTGTACGTGTTTACACAACAAATTGTTTTTTGTGACACTCATCTTGTATTTTTTTTTCCTACATTGACGTTCAAGTTAGTTCGTCTTTAGTTTACATTTTGAGTATAAATATTGCAGTTAGTCATTAGCATAGTGCTGTATAAACATAGATATTGTTTCTGCAGTGTAGTTTTTTTGTAATTTTGTTCTATTTTGTTTCCCGAACATGTTTGCACTGTGCTGTATAATTGTACATAGTTTTCAAAATATTGCGGAACAAGTAATCCATCTTATTTGCATCAGGATGTCCAAGTTTAGTTATTTCCTGTTATTAAACATTCCAATGATTTGTCTGATAATCAGTTTTTTAAATTGCATAGTACTGTACATCCTTGTAAATATGTTGTGTTAAAACTCACTGTCATATCGTACCTTCTTTCAAGAGACATGTTGACTAATGATTCTTACTGTATTTATTTTTGCACAAGTTAGTCAATTGCATGGTGTTCTACTCATGAGTAATATATTTTGAAAAACATTTTACCTATTTTGTTATTTTGTGTGAGGTGATGCTTGGTACTATGATTCTTCTATCACTACATATGGATAGTGAGAATATGTTAAAGCTTTCTTCATCGTGTGTTTTCTTATTATACTTACATTTTCTATCTGGTCAACAGAATAGTGTTACATTTCTGTATATGGTCCGCTTTTGATTATGTAACATGTTGACACTGTGCTGTATATCTGTACATTGTTTTTGAATATTGCCGAACAGGTAATATATTATATTTACACCAGGAAGTCCAAGTTTGTTCTTCTCCTGATATTCATCATTTCATTGATTTGTCTTATGATCAGTTTGTCAATTGCTTTGTACTGTACATTCTTGTAACTATGATGTGTTACACCTTACTGTCTTATTGTATTGTTTTTTGTTTTTTTTTCAAGAGAAATGTTGTCTCCTGAAGCTCTCAATTTTCTTGAACAAGTTTGTTAATCGCACAGCAATGCACTTATGAGCAATAAGTTTTTTTGTTAAAATCCTTCCTCAATGCCCAGACATGCTTGTCGCTGTTCATTTATCACGAGCTGTAATTTTGCTCCATTTTTCAACTTGTGCACTATGCTGTATATTTTTATATAGGTTTTAGTAGTTTAACGATCTTTGATCGTATTTTATTTGTATTTAGACGTCCTTATTAGTTCGTCTCCTGATTTCTACCTTGAATAAAGATATTTTGAAACCACCTTTGGCCTAAGTCACGCTTTTCTGAGCTCCGTGTTGTGTGCCTATTTAGTGTGTTTCATCGTGTGGTTCGTCATTTTCCTTTCGTGTTCCTTCAAGCTGAAGGTTCGTGCTTTGTTTTGATACATCTCCCACGTTGGTGAGTAGTTTATTTTTTCTGTTATCATCATTTGAATTGTCGACCGAGCCGGTCGATTTCTCAGGTAGCCCTCGCCATTAACAATGGCGGCGGCTGCTGATAAGAGCGATGTCCACGCCCATATCAGCGAGGCATTTCCTGCCGCCTCCTCCTCCTCCTCGACACGAGACCAATCTCCTCCAATGCTTGTAGGTGACGTCACCCAACCACTAGAAGTGGAAAGTGACTCCTCAACTACAGCTCAAGATTCTTGCCCTGACAGAAGGTTTGTCCCTCAAAGACGTCCATCTTCTACCAGAACCTGTCTCTCAGCGTCCCATCCAGGTTACATTTTATCCGGTTCTACCTGGGGTATCAGACGTTGCGCTGTGCACTGTACTCAGTAAGTTCGGTCGAGTTGTTGGGCCCGTTACTACTCTTTCAGCCGCGCCGAGAGATCCAGACGATAAATCCATAGGGGGATTTCGTCGAAGTGCAAGAGTGATCTTTCCATCTGATGAACATTTGCTCGCCTGCCCAAAGGTGCTCAACGTTCGTTGTGGACAGCAACGTAGGAGAATTGAAGTGACTACCTTCCTCCACTGCACTTTTTGCCACGGAGAGAATTATTTACGTGTGCATTGCCCACATCTAGCATCACAGGCTCCTAATAATTCTCCTACAACTTCTGGCCCTCTTCTGAGCCGAGCAACACCTTCTTCCACTGCACAGAAAGCTTCAGAATCGAAACTTCCACAACAGTCGACTGCAGGAGTTGGTCAACGCGTGTCTACGGACCCTTCTTAATTCGACCAGCAACTGGATTTTCCCTCACTTAATTGTTCGCTTCCCATGCGTCGTCATTCTGTAGCGGAGTTCCCTTCAGGGGGTTTCTCCACTGCCCTTATCATCGATACTTCTAAATCTGCTGATGACGGATTTTCTGGCCACGAATCTCGAGTTGACGAGAGCTCGACTGAGCCTTCGCTGAAACGTCGTGGTTCTTCTTGAAGACGCCCACCGAAGAAGCCGACTGTCGCATCACCCCGTACCTCTCCCCGTACTGATAGTGCCTCTCGGAAGATTTCACCATCAAAGGCTGCTACCTCTTCTGTCCAGGCCGACGAAGAGCCTCCTCTCAAATTTGAGGATCTTGTCGAATACCTTCAGGATGGCTCGGTTCCTACTGGGCCGATTTCATTTGAAGATTTACATCAATACCTGTCACATAAGACAGACCACTCCACAACGCATGCTTTACTCTCAAAGTACGCATCGTTTCTCCCTCTAGTGCTTGATCAGATCCAAGTCCTTAATCAATGCATCTCCCGCCTTCGCAAGGAACATCCGTGGGCTAAAACCTATTTTAATCGACTCAAATCATTTTCTCCTGTTGTGAAGGTTCTTCAGCAAGCATTAATGGAAAAAAGTCTTCAAGATTGTATCTCTTAATTGCAGGGGATTTGCATCCCCATTTTCTAATGCCTTGGTACATGAAGACCTCACTTCCGTTTGGAACTGATCTTCTCTTACTACAAGAGACAAATTACCAATCCACTACGATATTCTCACGATGGCGCCAGTGGAACTACACATTTCACCATGCCTACCAACTATTACCCCATAGTGGTCTAGCTATAGGTATCCGCCATACTTTCAACTCCATAATCACCTCTTTTTCGGTTCGAAACTTATGTCGAGAACTATTACAGTGTGCATCATTCACCATAGCTTCCACATCTTATCATATATTTAATATTTATATTCCAAGCTCTTCAACCCATTTGACAATACTTTTTACTCGCCTTCGTCGTGCCTTGTCTCGCATTCCTCCCATAGATTATGTTTTAATTGGAGGGATTTCAATTGCACTCTGAATCCTACCCTGGACCGATCTCCTTCCACCAGAGAACGCCGTGTTAACTTGGTGAATCTTCTTCAGTCAGTGGTCTCCGACAACTCATTCATTGATGTTCACCCTCACTTCCATCCTTCATCGACTGTACATACTTGGCGCTCGCAACATAATCAAAATCCGTACACAGCTCGCCTTGACAGACAGATACTACGCCTCATCTACTCTGTTTACAGCTGTGACAGAATCTATTATCACTCCTACAGCTTCTTCTGACCATTGTGCCATCGTTCTTATTGTTCAAGCAGTTCCAGCACAACCCCGTACAATTCGTCCATGGACTCTTGACGACACTCTTCTTACAGATCCAGACTTCTGTACTTTAGTACGCTCCTTCCTTGAGGACAAACGACCTCAACTTCAATCAGCTCCTTGTGGTCTGACTTTTTGGTTGGACATTAAACAGCAACTCGTTCTCCACGTTCGCAAACTTTCTTTTAAAGCAAAAACGCTTCAAAACATGCGTCTCAACCATGTCCGTTCCATGCTCTCCATCCTAAGCCTAAGTGATCCTCTCTTCTGCCACTATCAAGAAGAACTGCGATCAATCCTCCTTCCTCTGGCTCAACAAGCTCTACGACGTCTCCGGCTACAACATCTATCGCCAGACGCATCCAATTACGATTTCCTTACATCCATGGAAAAAACACGAACAGCATCGAATTCACTTCGGCACCTTCGCCTCGCATCTGGAGAGGTACCTGATTATCCACTCACTCTATGTTCCAAGGTCCGAAAGTTCTATACAGAGAAGTTCTGTGAATCTCCTCCGCCATCCTCTTCAGCTTTGGCATCACTTCTTTCTAACCTACCACAAGTTCCTCCCCATCTTGCCTCTTCCCTCATCCTTCCTCCCACGTTCTCTGAACTATCCTCTACGTTTTCTTCTTTAAACTATAGTGCCGCACCGAGTCCGGACGGCCTCACTTTCCTCTTCTATAAAACCTTTCTACCTCTCCTTCTACCATTTCTCTTTTCTGCACTTTCTGCTGCTTTCAATCACTCCCCTCTACCAAGGCGATTCACAGTAGCATATGTTGTACTATTCCCTAAGAAAGGTGATCTCCTTGACCTGGGGAATTGGCGCCCTATCTCCCTCTTAAATCTAGATTATAAACTTTATACTAAACTTCTTTCCCAACGCCTTAACCCCATTCTCACTCACATTCTCTCCCCAAATCAAACTTACACAGTTCGTTCCCGGCCGTTCACTTTCTCATAACATCCATCTACTTAATGATCTAATCCATCTTGCCCGATCTCGCTCTGAACCCCTCGCCCTTCTCTCTCTTGACCAACAATCCGCTTTTGATAATATCTCACATTCCTATCTATCGGCTACACTCCTTCACTTCGGTTTTTCTCCTTCCTTCGTCTCTCTTCTTTTCTCACTCTATCAAGACGCCGTTCTCCAAGTCAAGCTGCCCACCTTTCTCACAGCGCCCATTCCCTTCCGCCGGGGAGTGCGGCAGGGTTGCCCACTCTCCTGACAACTCTTTGCAATCGCAATTGAACCATTCCTCCGCTCTGTACACCAATCCTTTAAAGCAGTTCTGCCACCACTCTCTGCCTGCACAAGACATCATGCCACTACCTCTGTTGCATACGCAGATGATGTCACGATCTGCATCCGTCATGACTCACAGTTTCCGTGTCTCCAACGTCTATTCGCAGCTTATGCCTCATGCTCCGGTTCAGCGCTCAACTCATCTAAAAGCACTGGTTTATGGTGCGGCTCATGGGCACATCGTGTAGACACCCCTTGGGGAGCAAGCTGGTCGTCCATCTCACAGCGCTTCCTTGGAGTTCATCTTGGTTCCTTGCAAGCTGCCCCCCTCTACACGTGGAATGCTATTCACCCACGCTTGCTCAGGTCAACTGCCTCCTGGAGGAGAGCCCAGTTCTGCTCATCATTCTTCCAGAGAACTCGCCTCTCTCGAACTTACCTAATCTCCTTGTGCACACACTCCTGGCTTGGTGTCAAGTCTCTACAACTCCGCCTCCATGAAATTACCCGATGTCTTACTTCTCTGATATGGACCTCCCACCACTGGGTCAGTGTCACAAAGCTTTGCCTCCCTCCGGATCACGGCGGCATCGGACTCATTGATACACAGGAGTACTACAAGGCCGTCAGAATTACTACTTTTCTCCGTCTCTTCACGTCGCCAGTACCAGATGCCGTTTTATCTAGGGACGTCATCGCCTCCCCGAGCAACCCTAGCTTTTCTTTTCTCTTCTTACCACTCATG
Organism: Macrothele yani; assembly: GCA_039090855.1. Classification (NCBI taxonomy): domain Eukaryota; kingdom Metazoa; phylum Arthropoda; class Arachnida; order Araneae; family Macrothelidae; genus Macrothele; species Macrothele yani. Next base: position 166,979,197 of record CM077011.1, read on the forward strand.
GACCAGCGACCCCTCACCCTCATTCGACTTCCCCCTGTTTACCGTGAAGCTCTAACTTTCCTTCGTTCCCTCCCTCTCTCTCGTTCTCCACCTGATTCCACAACTGAGCTCCTTGCTGAACCCCTCTTTTATTCTTCGATTATTCACCCCTCTCATCTTCCGTACTTTGCCTATCCTACCTGGCTCCGACCAGGTGTGGTAACAGTTAAAGATCTCACTAACCCTGACCTTTCCTGGCGACCCTTCGCCAGCCTCCCTCCCTCTCTTCTCCTCTCCTCCTCCTCTCGTGACAGCTACGACTCTATTCTTTCATCTATCATTTCTCAATTTCCTCATCTTGCTTCCCACTCAGGTCTTTCCTTTGTTCCTTCTGCTTCTCTCCCATTTCCTCTTTTCTTGCTTACTTCTGGCTCAGCTCATCCCATTTCTTCTCTCTCGGTGTCAGCTCTTTATCGCTTCCTCTCTATGTCCCATTCTTCTCCTCCTCTCCCCATTCCTGATGTTCCCCCTGCTGCCACTGCTACGGTGTGGTCCACCGCCCTGTCTCCTCTTTCTGCTCCTCTAGAAATTAATACCCATTGGCTTTTCCTCCATCGCCGCCTTCCTGTTCCCTCCGTTCTTTTCCGAATGTCTCTTCTCGATTCCCCTCTTTGCCCTTTCTGTGCTCGGGAGGCTGATGTCTCCCATGTCTATCAACACTGTGTTATATTATTCCCAATGCTGAACTTGGCATTTACTATCGCCCAATGTTCCATTACAGCAGATCTTACATTTGATGCATATCGGACTCTTCTGCTACAGAACTCTCCCCCAGTCAAGCTCCCATCAGTCTGTGCCTATATTTTTATTTTAGCGAAGCATGTAATCTACGTGTTTCATCAACGCTGCAGATATTTGACTGCTCCTCTGACTATGCATGAAGCTTCTACGGCATTATTATGCCACTTCCGTGACCGCCTGACATCTCGACTTCGGCTAGAGTATTCTGTTGCAGTTACTCAGCGTCGGGAGAGCCAGTTCCTTGCCACCTGGTCACCGGCTGCCTCATGGTTTACCAGCTCGGCAGCGTCATTGTACCTGACGGTCAGCAGATTTGGTATTTGACCTTTTTGAATCAGAAATGCACATGTAATCTCAACAATCAGTTTTAAAGATCTTTGCGCTGCTTGGAAATTTACCGCACTGGTTTTTTATAAAGGGCTGTACGTGTTTACACAGTAAATTGTTTTTTGTGACACTCATTTTGTATTTTTTTTCTTACATTGACGTTCAAGTTAGTTCGTCTTTAGATTATATTTTGAGTATAAATATTGCAGTTAGTCATTGGCATAGTGCTGTATAAACATATAAATTGTTTCTGTCCTTTGTAACCATTTTTTTCGATACCGTTTCTCTGCTTCATTAATTGCATAGTGTAGTTTTTTGTAATTTTGTTCTATTTTGTTTCCCGAACATGTTTGCACTGTGCTGTATAATTGTACATAGTTTTAAAAATATTGCGGAACAAGTAATCCATCTTATTTGCATCAGGATGTCCAAGTTTAGTTATTTCGTGTTATTCAACATTCCATTGATTTGTCTGATAATCAGTTTTTCAATTGCATAGTACTGTACATCCTTGTAAATATGTTGTGTTAAAACTCACTGTCATATCGTACCTTCTTTCAAGAGACATATTGACTAATGATTCTTACTGTATTTATTTTTGCACAAGTTAGTCAATTGCATGGTGTTGTACTCATGAGTAATATATTTTGAAAAACATTTTACCTATTTTGTTCTTTTGTGTGAGGTGATGCTTGGTACTATCATTCTTCTATCACTACATATGGATAGTGAGAATATGTTAAAGCTTTATTCATCGTGTGTTTTCTTATTATACTTACATTTTCTATCTGGTCAACAGAATAGTGTTACATTTCTGTATATGGTCCGATTTTGATTTGTAACATGTTGACACTGTGCTGTATATTTGTACATTGTTTCTGAATATTCCCGAACAGGTAATATATTCTATTTACACCAGGAAGTCCAAGTTTGTTCTTCTCCTGATATTCATCATTTCATTGATTTGTCTTATGATCAGTTTGTCAATTGCTTTGTACTATACATTCTTGTAACTATGGTGTGTTAAAACTTACTGTCTTATTGTACTTTTTTTTGCAAGAGAAATGTTGTCTCATGAAGCTCTCAATATTTTCTTGAACAAGTTTGTTAATCGCACAGCAATGCACTTATGAGCAATAAGTTTTTGTTAAAATCCTTCCTAATTTGGTTCTGTTGTGTTTGGAGATGCCCAGACATGCTTGTCGCTAATCATTTATCACGAGCTGTAAGTTTGCTCCATTTTTCAACTTGTGCACTATGCTGTATATTTGTTTATAGATTTTAGTGGTTTAACGATCTTTGATCGTATTTTATTTGTATTAAGACGTCCTTATTAGTTCGTCTCCTGATTTCTACCTTGAATAAAGATATTTTGAAACCACCTTTGGCCTAAATCACGCTTTTCTGAGCCCTGTGTTTTATGCCTATTTGATGTGTTTTATCGTGTGACACGTCATTTTCCTTTTGTGTTCCTTCAAGCTGAAGGTTTGTTCTTTGTTTTGATACATCTCCCAAGTTGGTGAGTAGATTATTTTTTCTGTTATTATCATTTGAATTCTCGACCGAGCTGGTCAATTTCTCAGGTAGCCCTCGCCATTAAAAATGGCGGCTGCTGATAAGAGCGATGTCCCCGCCCATATCAGACAGGCATTTTCTGAATCTTCCTCCTCCTCCTCGATACGAGACCAATCTCCTCCAATGCTTGAAGGTGACGTCACACAACCACTAGAAGTAGAATTTTTTTTTTATTGGAGGTTTAGCGACCACCGTGAGCAACTCAATGGGCTATAAGCAGTCGCCCGTCCCTAATTTATGGTCACTGGTTCCAGGGAAGGGAGAGAGTTAGTGCCGTAAGACAAACACAACATCCATGCCTCACCGGGATTCGAACGCGGACACCGTTCGGACGAATGATCAGAGGCCATCGCTTAGACCACTGCGCCACCGGGGCGGCGAAGTAGAAATTGACTCCTCTACTACAGTTCAAGCTGCTTGCCCTGCTTCGACTAGTGACGTCAGTGCCGCGCAACCCTCTCTAGCTTTAAGTGAAGACATGGATGTGTCTGACAGCGCTGCTAATTTACCCTCTACTTCAGCTCAGTTCAAACAGCCGTTTTTTTGTTTTGTTTTTATTGGAGGTTTAACGACCACCGTGAGCAACTCAATGGGCTATAAGCAGTCGCCCGTCCCTAATTTAGGGTCACTGGTTCCAGGGAAGGGAGAGAGCCAGTGCCGTAAGACAAACATAACATCCATGCCTCAACGGGATTCGAACCCGGACCCCTTACGGACGAATGATCAGAGGCCATCGCTAAGACCACTGCGCCACCGGGGCGGCACAGCCGTTTGCAGAGAGCCGTGTTGCGCCGCTGTCCTCACGCTTGAGTCCTGCTCCTAGGGGATACTCTGCCGCTTTTACTTTAACAAAAGCTCCTTCCAAGTTTGTTGCAGAAGTTCTACCAGACTCGTACGTCAGTGTTGATGGCACTACTGCTACCATAGATATTCCCGAAGATTCTCCAGCGGGAAAACAATTCTATTCTACAATGGACTTCGGAGTGTGTTTTGATGTGCTCCCAAACACAAAGTTTAAAGAATATAGTATCGCTCTCAAGCAGATACTTCCAGCTGGAGCCAGTATTACTCACATGGCTCGAAAACCTCGAGCTGTGTTGGCGTACTTTGCTCTTAAAGAGCATTTGGATCTGGTCTTGACAGAAGGTTTTTCCCTCAAAGACGTCCATCTTCTACCAGAACCTGTCTCTCAGCGGCCCATCTAAGTTACATTTCATCCGGACCTAATTCAGAAATTCCTTTTAATAGCGTTTTACAGCAATTGGAAAAAAACTGGTGACTATGCGGTCAAACAGTTTTAAGTAGACAAATAAGGGACACCCTAATGTACATATATATATATATATAATTATATACACTGGCGGAAAGTGAAAAAGAACACCAAGAAGGAATTGGTGGACGATCATGAAATTTACATATGTTAATGGTGTCGACTTTACGTAGGTGTTATGTTAATTTCGGGACCAACCGGTGAGCGCTTACGCCACAGCACGGCATAATATGCAAATTATCGCAAGTGGTATTTAAGGAGTACGGCGACGTGAATATAATCAGTCGTCGGCATACGGAAACGTGCAAAGACCCTGAAGAGGCTGCAATGCCTGGACATGGAAGATGTGTAGGATTTCAGCAGTTATCGGACTTTGAGCGAGGTCATTTAGTCGGACTCCGCGAGGCCGGGTGGTCGTATCGTCGTATTGCGAAGCGAATTGGACGGGAAGTATCGGCGGTGTTACGATGGTGGCGTAGATGGTCCGAGAAACATTCCCACAGCAGAAGACGTGGAACCGAGAGTCACAGACGGACTGATGAGCGGACCGATCGACGCATAAGAAGAGCGGCGTTGTCAAGCAGAACATCCACTGCGACGCAAAGCCGAGCTGCCGTTGCACCTGAGGTGACTGTGCGAACAATCCGCAACCGTCTACTGGATGCAGGACTACGTGTACGTGTGCCTCTGGCATGTGTACCTCTGACTCCAGCCCACCGTCAGGAACGTTTGCACTGCAGAACAAAATGGCGATCTGTCGTGTTCAGCGATGAAAGCAGATTCTTCTTGGGAGCCTCCGATGGCCGTATGCGTGTTCTGCGTGTTCGAAGACTCACAGGGGAGCGTCTCCACCCTTCTTGCATCCGCCAGCGATCCACAGGGCCTACACCTGTTCTCCTGGTGTGGGGAGCGATCAGCTATCACTCCTATACACAACTAGTGTTTGTGCCGGGTACGTTAAAGAGCACCTCCTACATCAACAACATCATTCAGCCCGTTGTTGTGCCATTTGTAAAGTCGGTCCATCGTGGTGTTTTCCAGCAAGATAACGCACGCCCACACACGGCACGTACAACGCAACATGCACTTCAGGGTGTGAGACAACTTCCATGGCCTGCACGTTCACTGGATTTGTACCCTATTGAGCACGGGTGGGATTTTATGTGACAACGACTTATCCGGTCTCCGCGGCCAGTCACGACCATCCCCAATTTACGCGTCCAGGTTGAGGATGCTTGGAACTCAATACCCCAAACTTACATCCAACGTCTGTACGATAGACTCCATACCAGAATTGCACAGTGTGACGCAGTTCATGGCGGTTCAACCTCTTACTAACCATGTTACATGGAAATGTTATTTTTCAGTTTACCAACAAATACAGCTGTATTTTGCCATAATGTTTTGATCACGTTATCCTCTGTATTCCGTTATTATGCTGTATAAATTTCGTTGGTATCAGACGTCTCCTTCTTGGTTTTCTTTTTCACTTTCCGCCAGTGTATATATATATATATATATACTTAAGAGCAAAACTGAAGACTAAGGAAAAACTTTAGAATTTAAAACGAAGGTTGCAAAATAACCTGAAAATCAAAACGCGCAACGCAGCAGTTTTGAAAATTCAGAATTCACATTCTATAAAGAAGATACCTAAGCAAAAAAATACATATATATATATATATATATATAAGGTATCTTCTTTATAGAATATATATATAGAGAGAGAGAGAGAAAGAGAGAGACAGTTATGAAACAACAACAAAAGAATATCGAACAAAAAATTTGGTGAAGACAGGAACGCAGAAAAATAAAAGTAAAATGAAACTGAAAAAACCAGGTTGCCTTCATCAGGAGAGCAATAACCCGGGGAATGGCTTTTCTGGTATCAGTGAACGACTAGCAAAAACCAATAATCGACTGATCCTGTTTCCGAAGCCACTAAATCCAGACCAGTTAGAATGAGAAGAATCCGAATGACTAACTGGTCTGGATTTAGTGGCTTGGGGAGCAGGATCAGTCGACCTATTGGTTTTTGCTAATCGTTCACTGATACCAGAAAAGCCGTTCCCCCGGGTTATTGCTCTCTTGATGAAGGCAACCTGGTTTTTTCAGTTTCATTTTACTTTTATTTTTCTGCGTTCCTGTCTTCACCAAATTGTGATTCTGTATTTCAGGAGCCTTCGCGGATATGAGTTGTTAAGCTGTGCATTGCTAGAAGATGAAGATGAGGTTGCAGTTGTGGCAATAACAACAGTTTCATGTACATAAAAGCTTTTGGGCGGAGAGAGAGGCATCTGGTCAGTGGCAGGAAACACAGGTGTGTGCGGAGGATGAAGAAAATTGGAGCAGATGTGTCAGGAGCTTTTACATCACAAACACTGAAGCTCAATAACGATTTCCATATTGTATGTCTGACTTCAGGTGTCAATTTGAATAACAGTTGGGCAGTTGGAGAGAGTTGTTTCATGGACAAAAACAATGTGTGCCTGACTGCAGAAACAACGGATTTGGATGAAACGAGAATCACTCAGAATCTCAGAAAGCTTTTGGATATCATCCACAATTTAATCCCAGTGCGAGAGAGATTGACTTACCATAGGTGAAATGGTGACTGTCACGTGTTTCCGTGCTAGAATAGTTGGATGAAGGTGAAAATCTCCAACCGGGATACCCGGAGCAATAGTTTTATATACTTGGGCAGCAAAAGCAAAATATACCAAAACACTGTTGTACTTACATGTGATGTGTGTGATGGATTATTTCGGGGAAAATGTCAATAGTGCTGCAGTATAAGCTTGCAACGTAGTCTCCGGAAGAATAGGAAAGTTAACTCCCAATTTCATTTCTGAGACTAATTCTCTCACAGCTGTTGAATCAGCATATTGCAACCCGGAACGAAGCATGGGAGACTTGAGAAGAAAGACCTTGTACAGCGTCGGCATAGCTTAGAGGGAGGATCAAATGAGGGTTTGGTTGACACAATGTACGTGAAGAATCATATGTAACATCCGGCTGTGTGGCAATGGAGAAAGTAGACATCATCTCGATATTATCTAATAGAATATCAGAAATACAAAAAATAATAATCTTTACTTGACAGAAGAAGAATTGTTCATTTCAGTGGCACCAGTAAGGTCAACACACTATCTAGGAGCAGAACGTCTGCTGATAACGCCATTGGCACTTCAACACCGGAAGCATCTCGTCTACTCACAAGGGTAAACAAGCTGATGAAAGACAAAAGCTATACGTCAAAAAAACACCAATAAACCACATAGCGCTAAACTTTAGGGTATGGTGACCACCGTTGCATGTCCAACATCGTAACAAACCTTTCCTATAAAACACTAATTAAATTATATTATACCATGTTTCAGACTCATATTAATTATGCTATCTTATCGTGAGGACGGACGACTAAATACTGTATAATTTCAAAAAACTTCAAATTCTTCAAAACAAATGTATAAGATTAATTGACCTAAAATTTGAGAGAAATACACAACTATCACTATACTATAATAATACAAAAGTTTTCCCAAACAAATACAACATTCTTACGATTAATCAACTTTATTACTTTAATATTGCGGAGATTATGTTCAGGCGAATTAAGAAGGATTTACACACTGACATCATACAAATTGTACCACAGATACACTCACATGACACACGCACTAAATCACATATTCGGCCTATTCATTCGAAGACGGACACCATGAAGCATAGTATAAATTACATTGGCCCACACTAATGGAACTCATTATCGACGGAACAGACTTCTTTAAATAATTGTAACCTTTTTTAAAAAAAATAAAAAACTTCATAATGAATTGCGACTCCTTAAATTGATGATTGCAGTGGAGGGGAACTATGACTATTACCATGACTTGTATATCTCGATGTAAATTGATTTTCAATGGTATTTATTACCTGTAGTGTTTATCATTTTTTTATACATCATTACTTTTTGTTTTCTCTGAAACACTGACTTGTTTTAACTTCAACTGGTGACCTCAGTGTGAAATTTGTTTAGGGAGCATGGGTCTCTATTACTGGCCTCCCACTAGCGTCTCGCGACAGCGATATCCACATGTATCGAGTCATCTAATTGGCAGCAATAAAACTGGCACCCACCAATTGGCGACGCACTGAAACGGCACTTGTTGTTTACAGACGCTAGTGTTCGTATACGTCGTCGAAGTCGTGACACAGCTTATTTACATCTTAGTTAACATTAGTTTCTTCATTGGCGGCTGTCGGCACAAATCGAACAATTTAACCTGTTTGCAATATACATCCAAATATAAAAATGGCTGTTCTTCCACAAACGGGCGCATTCCTCATTTCTCACAGCTAAGACAGCGGAACGCTAGAACAGCTCCGCGAGCAATATACTGTTTTCGATCTGGCAATGCATCTGTTGTTGTTTACATTCGAATGCAAACATTATGGGTGGTTATCTTTGCATTCTGTTCTTATTTTTTTATTCTTCATGATGACTAACGTTGGTTTCATCAAAAAAATATTTCGTGTACTAAATGAAAACTATAACAGATGTTGAAAAAGAACTAAAAAAAAAAAGAACGATCTTATTGCTATATACGTTGGGAGACTGATAAAAAATTATACTTTGGTATTTACAGTAAGTATTTTAATTCGTACTGAGAAATATATAGCAAAAGACAATCAAAGAAGAAAAGCAGCGATATTTATTGCCATTCGTGATTCCTTATTATTTCAAGGATATGTAGCGAACTACATCTTTCACACCATGATATGTTTTTCTATCTCGTACGACATCGTTAACGAGACTATACAAATTCCATTGAGGCATTATAAAATACAACAGACCAATTGAACGACATCTTCATGGAATTTTAATACTATCGAAAGATAATATGGACGGACAACTTAATATTTACTGAGCGTTGCCAGATCGAAAACAGTGGATTGCTCGCGGAGCTGTTCTAGCGCTCCGCTGTAAACAAGTGCCGTTTCAGTGCCGGTCGCCAATTGGTGGGTGCCGATTTTATTGCTGACAATGAGACAACTCGATACATGTGGATATCGCTGTCGCGAGACGCTAGTCAGTCCGGCATTGTTTCAAAAAGTAGTGCGCACCAGAATTGGCCAAGAAAATGTGTACAGCATCGCTATAAGAACAACAAGTTAAAGTAGTTAATTCAATTCATTTATTTTTCTGAGCCAAAAACCAGTATTACAAAAATATCAACTGAAACAAAGCCCAGCAAGAAAGCATGGGGGGAGGCCAGACTAGCGTCTCGCGACAGCGATATCCACATGTATCGAGTCATCTAATTGGCAGCAATAAAACTGGCACCCACCAATTGGCGACGCACTGAAACGGCACTTGTTGTTTACAGACGCTAGTGTTCGTATACGTCGTCGAAGTCGTGACACAGCTTATTTACATCTTAGTTAACATTAGTTTCTTCATTGGCGGCTGTCGGCACAAATCGAACAATTTAACCTGTTTGCAATATACATCCAAATATAAAAATGGCTGTTCTGGCTGTTCCAATTTCTTTTCTGCACATGAAAAGAAATTGGGAACCCAAGCTGAACAAACTCGTTTCATGCCTAAATGCTCAAGTAAAATTCTGTGAATTGATGATTTTGAAATGTGAACCATATTTTCGATATCTCTAATTGATGAATGTCTGTCATCCCGTATAATAACACCTATTGTATTGATGTTTACCTCTGTAACACTCGTTGAAGATCTTCCTCCGTGCGCGATTAAAGCTGCCGAGCCGCGACCATCCATAAATTCTTTATGCCATCTGTAAATTGTTGGTTTTCCTTGACATTCATCTTTATGAGACTTTTGCGTAAGATGGAAGGTCTCTCCGACAGACTTCTTAAGTCGACAGTAAAATTAAATGGCTCATCCTTGTTCCTCTTTCACATCCCTTTTTTCGAAAACTCACAGCGCGAAAGCACTTGATAGGAGTTCGCAAAACAACTCTTATTAAACTGCGCGCTACCGACGATGCATGCGTGATGACCGGTTGCTATGGTTACTACAACGGCTACCGTTTTTTAAGACCCGTGTCAAGGTCGAACGCAGTATTGCACATGTTTTATAAAAACCTTCTCAGTTGTTTTGGACAAGCTATGTATTTTGCAAATACTTTAAGCACCGTTACATGAGGATTACAACCAAGAGGCGGCGTTCGTAAACGTTTGACTTATTGATTTTAATTCAAACCAAATACAAAAGCTAGGAAAATCGTCTCGTCGTGCTTCTATCTAGTCGTCTCCATGTTTTCTTCCGCACGTGCATCTTTCGCAAACGAGAGTGAGGAATGTTTGCAGATGTTTCTTCTACATGATCTTGTCATCGTTTGAGATCATAGCTTATTCGCATCTCAAAACTTTAAGAGATATATTATCTCCGAACAGAATACAAAATAAATGTTACTTATTGTTTTTTCTTTTCATGTTTTACAACTACAGTGAGTATCTAGGCCTATAAACAGTCGTCCATCTCTAATGTGGGGCCAGTGTTTCTGAAGGGAAGACGGCCTGTGCTGTAGCACGGGTTCGATACTGATGCTTCGCTCAAGACTCGCGATATTTACCGGAGGCTCACGCATCTGATACTTGGCTACTGGGTAGGAAAACGTTTAATTAAAGACTGCGGCTAACTAAATATTTAAACTCTATTGTGGCTTTTCGAAAAACTCCTTTGTTATTGAAAGCTATTTTCCATATTTTTGTTAAATCCGCAAGCTGTTTCATGCAGTTTAGCCATAGCATGTGTTAGAAAATTTCCATCGAACTTGGCGCAGTTGAAAAACTGGAAATGAAAAAGATATTCCGGAGTCAAAGAGCTAAAGAGTCTTCCTGAATAGGTGAGCAATGCAAAAATCCCTTCTTAGCAATTTTAACATGATAAGAAAAGTGAGCCAACGAAGTCCGGACGATGCCGGCTGGCTCCTGATTCCCCAGACATATTTTAATGAACCTATTTAAATGCATAGCTTCTTGCTCGCTTCTGTTTGCCGATGCGCATAAGGCAAAGGAAGCCATTCAAGGAGGACGTCGCTTAAGCAGAGCACTGCTTCCAGCTTCATGTTCCCCGCCATATATAATTAATATTTTAAAGCTTGATAAGGCTTCTGGATCCTGATTTAAGTTCTATTTTTGACGGCTGATCGAATTTGCTGGCTGCGGTCCTTCCTTGTGTGTCATTTCGTAAAAGAACGGTAGGCGAGAAGTGGGTTAGTTGAACTTGGAAAAGTATCAGTTGCTTAAGCTCTTTCTACGAGCTCAAGACTTTTTCAGTTTCTTTGAAGAGAGATAAAACCAGAACTTTGCACTTATCACCGAAAACATCCATGATATTGCTTAAGATCTGCAACCAATAATTGACAATATCTTACATCAAAGACATTTAATATTCAGAAATGAAATGTAATCTGAATTAAAAAAGTAGAAACATAAATAGCGAAAGCAAGATAGGAAATGTCATTTCGTATTTCGAAATCCAACAATAAGTTGTAAAATATAGTGCAAGGAAACGCGAAAGTGAAGCATGGAGTAAACTACATCTTATAAATTTAATAATTATTTTCGTCCAAATTCATCTCTCTCTCTCTCTCTCTCTCTCTCTCTCTCTCTATCTCTCTCTTTTATTGAACATACATTCACCTTAAAATATCAGATTGATATAACTGTTAGTGATTTTTGCATTGTCTTACCTTTAGATAACATGTGATAATAACTGTCTCATTTATGTGCAGTTTAACATCAGTTAGCCATCTACTAATTGGTATGAGACGTCTAGTGGTCCAGGTAGGACTCAGGTTTGAGTCCCAGATGAAGCATGGACTGGATGTTTGTCTTACGGCTCTGGTTTTCACACTACTCTGGAACCAGTAGCCCGAAATTTGGCACGGGCGACTTTTTGTTTTCCAAAACGTTGCTCGCTCTGGGGTTTGATGAACCCCAATCCGACAAACAAGCCGTCAGAAAATATGACTGATCTCAAAATATGCTATTATAGTAGGATAAATTGGATATTTTTACTTTGTGTTTTAGGAAAAACACTATAGAGCGATGTTGTTTATTGTCATTTTTTTAGTAAAAACACTTGTAACTACAGAGGTGACGCATTTTATCAAGACGGCAAAGTTGCATTGATAAAATCCATTGCTGTAGCTTAATTGGGAAAACATTCGGCTCCGGAGCAGAAAGATGCTCGTTCGAGCTCCGCCTCCGGCAAATTAATGTTTCACTATGGACTATTGAATATGAGTGGTTGGCAAAGAAAAAAGGTTAATACTACTAAGATATGGGTGTAATATATACTTTTTTTAACCAAATCTTGTGGTCAGAATTCTAAAACATCTCCCATTCACACGGATCCATCAGAAGATAAAGGAAAGAAAGAAAAATAATGAGAAAAAACTAAAGCATTGAATATGTTATATCCATAAACTGATTATTACAATAATATCTGTTACTACCACGGCAGAAGGAAATTTTGTATTTCTATCATAATCCATGCCTTTGTTTATTTATATGCTCTCATAAATAAACAAAGGCATCTCTCTTTCCACCTTTATCAGCACATAGCAACCGAAAAATTGTTATCCGGCCACTGCTGGGATCGTATCCCAGTTCTCTCCATATCTTGACCAGTGTGTTCGCCTTACGCTACGGAGGCCAACAATCAACGGCGCTTTGTGTGTTTATCTGTCAGCTTCTGACATCATAAATCCGTTGGATGGACTCAGCAACTGAGACGTCTCCATCTGGTGGGCATTAACGCCACATGCTATATATTAATTATAGCAAATAAATCCAAAGGGCGAGAACAATAGAGAAAATCCTCAGTGAATAAACACAAACATCGCTCTTTCCACGTTTATGAACAACATAGCAACCGAAAAATTGTTATCCGGCCACGGGTGGGATCGTACCCCAAATCTCTCGATATCTAGAGATCAAGAGATCTGGGGTACCATAAGCCACTGATTAGAGGATTTTCACTATACGCTATTCATATTTAATTCTAGGTTAACTGTAAATATTTTTAGTAGGTCCTATGAAAGGAAGACAGTAAAAAAAATAAAAGTAAACTTTTATGTAACCACGCAGGAAATTTCTGCACCTGGAGAAACTTTAAGAGGATCATAAACATGCGTTACGTAAGATAACAAAAATCCTTTTTTCTTTCATTAGACTTAAGAACCTGATAGATAGGATATCACGCAGGCTGTCTAATAGTGATTTTTCCAAACTGATTTCTAGCAACTGGAGAAGGGCGCTCACCACTTAACAGACGTACGATGAACCGCAGTAAAAAATAGTAAATCTAAATAGTAAACTATCTATGTACTGTACAAGATAAGAAAAAGAAGTCATTGCAGAATGGGAACATATGAATGAAATAATTGTTCTTTTTGGGGGGAGCAACAAAATGACATCGTATCATGCTATATGATCCTAAGTCGCACCGAGTTTGACCCATTAATATATCTTAGGGGAAACTCTGGCTGCATTTAGGGTAACGAGCTTTTACAGGATCCATTGCAGGACAGCAACTTATTGCCGCTGGAACCTTCTCTTCCTGTCGAAGTTTTCCAATGAAGGTCGAGTGGTATGAAGTGCGGGCACTAAAGATTACATTGGTTCGAGATGGATCAGGTTTCGAATCCGTGGTAAGACATGGAATTCTAGCAATACCTATAACCCACTGAATTTTCTCTTCCTGTCGAAGTTTTCCAATGAAGGTCGAGTGGTATGAAGTGCGGGCACTAATTATTACATTGGTTCGAGATGTATCAGGTTTCGAATCCGTCTGTGAGACATGAAAGTCTGATGATACCTATACATTACTGAATTTTCTCTTCCTGTCGAAGCTTTTCAATGAAGGTCGAGTGGTATGAAGTGCGGGTTCTAATGATTACATTGATTCGAGATGGATCAGGTTTCGAATCCGTCTGTGCGACATGGAAGTCTAGCGATACCTATACCCTACTGAATTTTCTCTTCCTTTCGAAGCTTTTCAATGAAGGTCGAGTGATATGAAGTTCGGGTTCTAATGATTATATAGGTTCGAGATGGATCAGGTTTCGAAACCGCCTGTGAGGTTTCGAATCCAAATGGAAAACAAACACCTATCTCAAATTAATTGAGAGTTTTAATATCCTTAAGATTTATTACAGCACGAAGAGGAAGTAACATATTGCTCAGAGAACATCTCACCTCGCGACACACACACAAAACCTTCTCTCAGCTTCCCGGCACAAGCGAGAAACCCGGTTTTTGCACTATGTCAGCGGATGTGGGAGTTCGCTTCTCTCAAGAGCACTACAAAGACAGTACAAAAATAGATGTGCTTATCGCATGTAGATATGTGCTTATCAGATGTAGGTCAACGAAATTATTAAAAGTGCTGAACTGTGACTTTGTGAAGTACTACAGAGCTGACGTACATGTCAAGAGAGCAAATAGAAGTGATAAGCACTCGTCGGTGTAGTTTAACCGGGAAGCGTTCGGTGCCAAAGCAGAAGCATGTGGGGGTCAATTCTTGTCACCAGCAAATTTGTCTCTTTACATCGACACCAGAGCGTAAAAATGGATCTACTAGCCGTTACTTTTTCGAAAAATGTGTGGTGTACCTTCCACACATTTTTCGAAACAAAATGTAATTCTCTGGACTGAATGAGAATTCCTTCTTCGCTTCGCAAAATGTGTGATGCTACTTTCACACATCGTCTGGAGTGAATGAGAATTCCTTTTTCGCTTCGAAAAATGTGCTATGTTTCTTCCACACATCGTCTGGAATTAATGGGAATTCCTTCTTTGCTTCGAAAAATGGGGAATGCTTCTTCCACACATCGTCTGGGCTGTATACGAATTCCTTCTTCGCTTCGAAAAATGTGTGATGCTTCTTCCATACATCGTCTGGAGTGAATGGAAATTCCTTTTTTGCTTCAAAAATGGGGGATGTTTCTGCCACCCATCGTCTGGACTGAATGAGAATTCCTTCTTCGCTTCGAAAAATGTGTGATGCTTCTTCCATACATCGTCTGGAGTGAATGGAAATTCCTTCTTTGCTTCCAAAAATGGGGGATGTTTCTGCCACCCATCGTCTGGACCGAATGAGAATTCCTTCTTCGCTTCGAAAAATGTGTGATGCTTCTTCCACACATCGTATGGACTGATTGAGAATTCCTTCTTCACTTCCAAAAATGTGTGATGCTTCTTTCACACATCGTCTGGACTGAATGAGATTAACTTTTTCGCTTCGAAAAATGTGTGATGCTTCTTCCATACATCGTCTGGAGTTAATGGGAATTCCGTCTTCGTTTCGAAAAATGTGTGATGCTTCTTTCCACTCATCGTCTGGACTGAATGAGAATTCCTTCTTCGCTTCGAAAAAGATGTGATGCTTCTTCCATACATCGTCTGGAGTGAATGGGAATTCCTTCTTCGCTTCGAAAAATGTGTGATGTTCTTTCCACACATCGTCTGGACTCAATGAGAATTCCTTCTTCGCTTCGAAAAAGGTGTGATGCTTCTTCCATACATCGTCTGAAGTGAATGGGAATTCCTTCTTCGCTTCGAAAAATGTGTGATGTTCTTTCCACACATCGTCTGGACTGAATGAGTATTCCTTCTTCGCTTCGAAAACGGTGTGATGCTTCTTCCATACATCGTCTGGAGTGAATGGGAATTCCTTCTTTGCTTCGAAAAATGTGGGATGTTTCTGCCACCCATCGTCTGGACTGAAGGAGAATTCCTTCTTCTCATCTACAAATGTGCGATGTTTCTTCCACACATCGTCTGGACTGAATGAGAATTCCTTCTTCGCTTCGAAAAATGCGTGATGCTTCATCCGTACACATCGTCTGGAGTGAATGGGAATTCCTCCTTTGCTTCGAAAACTGTGGGATATTTCTTCCACACATCGTCTGGACTGAATGAGAATTCCTTCTTCGCTTCGAAAAATGTATGATGTTCCTTTCACATATCGACTGGAGTGAATGGAAATTCCTTCTTTGCTTCGAAAAATGTGTGATTCTTCTTATACACATCGCCTGGAATTAGTGAGGATTCTTTCTTCTACGGAGAGTTACTTCAATATGGTTTGCAATGGACACCAAAATTGCAATTTCGTACCTCCGCCTTTCACAAGTAAGGATACGTGTGACGTACTACAGAGGTGAAGTACATTTCAAGTCTGCAAGTAGCAGTGATAAGCACTTATCTGTGTAGCTTAATTGGGAAGATATTCGACTCCGGAGCATACAAACATGGGTTCGATCCCCCATCGGAAAATGGGCTTCTACCCTATAACATCTACTGTATGTCATCCTGGTAATTTTGAAGGAGATGTTAAGAATGAAGCCTTTGTGTGTGCCAATATTAATCCACGAATAAAAGCTTCTTATTTGACGATATCGTTTGCCCTTC
Source organism: Macrothele yani (assembly GCA_039090855.1). Classification (NCBI taxonomy): domain Eukaryota; kingdom Metazoa; phylum Arthropoda; class Arachnida; order Araneae; family Macrothelidae; genus Macrothele; species Macrothele yani. Next base: position 166,995,608 of record CM077011.1, read on the forward strand.
TAAATATGCGATAGTTACCGTTATTATTTATTTACTCTTACTACCCCGAAATGGAATTTATCTTGGATTAATGGATTACGCTTTTGATATAATATGGTATGCTCATGTTAGTGCTTTGTTTGAACTGCATTAAAGCTATTCATGTTTTCTGTTGCTCAGGTGTACGAACCTGAAGAAGCCAAGATTCCGTTTGTTCATGCTTATAACTTAACAACAGGTGCAAAGACGAAATGAATTTTTCTTTATTCCTGAAATCGTAAGACCTCGCGACGCCAAACACAAAATTTTCAATACAGATTTAAAGAGGAAGGGGAAACAGAAAATTGTTTTCAAATAGAAATTAATCTATCGCGCGGATGACGGAAAAATGGAACAGATGGTTTCGGAAGTGAAAAGGCACATTGTTTGCATTCATCGTTGTGCGTGAAGGTCTACCAAAGCGAAAACGAAAACAAATTACAAAATAACAATTTCGTTTACAATTCCCAAGTAAATTACCTGAGTAAAATATATTCATTTGTCTTGAAGAGATTCGTTTATAAGTAATACAGTACGTGATTTTTCTTTAGGGCACTCAAACTGGTTAGATTGAAATGCAGAATTCCTTAATAAAATAACATCAGGATTTGTTGGAAATGAAGGAACCTCAGAATTCCATATCTGCGTATAAATTGCCTGTAAATATCAGATACACTGTTTCATGCTTTTACTCGTAACGTCGTGCAAGGCATTTATTTGCATGGAGCAATTACTTGACTCTATTTATAAATCCATAAAAGCTTTCCTGAGAAAAACAGCAACTATACTCTAAATCATAACTTAGACGAGCATTTCTTTTCTGCTTTTTTTTTCATATTTTCTAAGGTTATCTATCTGTTCGGTATTGAAAATATGCATTTCAAACAGCAGAATTATATATTTTTATTCAGTTTTAAAGGCAAAAAAAAAACCCTAGCAGATGTTCCTCCGACTCATTCTACTGGCGAATTTGAATGGTTTGCCTGTCCCTGCTTGAAGTTCTAGTGCGCGGGCAAAGTGGAATTTGTTTCGCTTAATATTTTGGCACGATTGAAAAATGACAGAAGTAAATCTGCCCTCGTCGCGTTACGTGATGACTTGGAGTGCCATTATTTTGGACTTAGCTCGCTTTTGTTTCATTTCTCGGGATACCACTCCTTATTGGAGCAGAAGCTGAGGCGGCCTTTGATTTATATAGAGTGGCTTGAGCAAAGTGCTGTCGGTTGGAGCTTTAGTTGCTATCGATAACAGTTAAGAGGTGGGTGGGAGATCGGCGGAAGGGGGCGTGCAAAACGCCAAATAACGATACTTTTGCTGATCGATATATCATTTGAGCTTTCTTGCCATCATTACAATGACAGCTGGGTGGAAATTCCACCGCTTTCTTTGTTCAATATCGTACTTCTTCTACGTTAGTCTGTCACAAAGTATAAGGTAGAGCTATTTTTAGCGATTTTCACTAGTAATAAGCTTAAAGATATTTATGTAGTACTTGAAATGATACAGAGACGTAATAGAGACAGTGATGTCAAAATTAATTTATATACTTTCGTGAGCAGCTATTTTTTTTTTGTTTTTGTCAAAGTTTTTATAAGCTAGATTTTCCTCAGGTGTAGCTGAAGATTTTTGATTCAGTTATTGTCCCAAAAGTTTAAAAGAGCTGACAAGAAAGGTGATGACTTGAGGTATAGCAAGACCGAAGAATGTTACGGATTATTTTTTCTGCAGCTGTCGATAAATGAATAGGGATTGGAAAAAGTGGGAAGCCTAAACCTCTTCAGGACAGAATCAACGAAAGAAAGTTTACGTGTTCTGAACAGATTATTTTTCAGTTTAATTTTGCTTTCTTCTCCGGTCTTTCTGTTCTGTCTACTGATCGGCGAAGGGCTCTCCCGTTTCCCTCCAGTTGTATTTTTCTCTTGATTACTATTATCATTCTGCAGTTCTTTGGATCTTTCTTGTCGTTGTCCTAGCTCAAGGTTGCATATAATCGTCTTACTAAACTTCCTCAAATCTTCCCTTGTGGATGGGTTACCTGTTCATTTTCATGGTATTTAAAAACTGTGTACACCAATCTATCTTCTGTTTTAGTTTTTTAAAGAAAACTAGTAATGTTAAATAGAACATTCCTACCGTTCTAATGTTCTATTTAACATTGCTAGTTTTCTTTTTTGTGTAACTAGCTCTTTTCTGGTTTCAGATTGGAAGTATGAATTGATTGAAAGTTTTCTTCTTCAATGAAACGACTATGTTGCTGATCATCATAAGAGTTCACTTTTCAAAAGCAATCAGAACTCTTTATACTAAATCAATTTCACAGGTATTTTTTTGGAGTTCAACGACCTCCATGAACATCTAAGGCTATTATAACGAAGTAAATTTCTCCGTCATTTTTGGTCTACGCCGGGATTCGAACCCGATGACGCTTATTCCGGAACAAGCAGCTCTACCAACTGAGCTACGCAGACATGTATTCTGATTCCTATCTGCCTTTATGTCATGTGCGTCCTGCTGGCAGGTACGTCACATCTCCCCCCCCCCCCAAAAGAGGGCCGGGGGCATGGCCCACGGATCAGCCGTGACCATGAATCGTTGCAGGCAGACAACCACTGTAGAACTTGCACTTGAGAACTCCCAGTCAATCTGGTGTGTGGAATGCAACGTCACACACATTTATTTTTCGAAGCACTGGAGAAGGGATTCTCTGATTTTTCCTATCTCGCGGTGTGGAAAGAATATCCCAACATTGCGAGATTTTGAACAGTCGGGTCATCCGGGTAGTTCGGGCGCCATTATAACGAAGTAAATTTCTCCGTCATTTTCGGTCTACGCCGGGATTCGAACCCGAGTACGCTTATTCCGGAACAAGCAGCTCTACCAACTGAGCTACGCAGACAATTATTCTGATTCCTATCTGCCTTTATGTTGTGTGCGTCCTGCTGGCAGGTACGTCACACTATGACATTCGCCAGTCCCTAATTTAAAGCAACTACTCCAAGGAAAGGGACATAAACAACTTCGTAGGGTAAGCACTGTTTCTGTCTCTGAAATGGTGGGAAGTCCGGTTTGCGCAGCTTTCAAGTGTTCATTGCAGATTCATTGCCTTTCTCCATCAGTGGTTTTCCCTTTTAAGGTAAATCAGTATATCACAACGGTTTATCTGTTTTTTATTAATCTTTTTCTGTTTTGTTTTCAGACTTATTTTTCTATACAGCACAGAACTGTATGATCGGGAATAGCAATGTACATTGCCCTAGCATTAATATCCGTACACATGCATGTCTACAAATAATCTTTATTTACAGAAAACTTCATATTGTGAACTGAACCTTTTGGCTTTTACGATAGTCTCTAGTCTTGGTGGAATAATCTTCACTAGTTTTTTTTATAAATGTCCCCTATATGTTTCGCCAGTTGGCATTTAAACAAGTAATCACTTCAGCTTTGTTTATGGCGCGATCTCTTCTTCCGCGCACGCGACGATCCAATTTCTACCGGAGATTCTCTGTGATAACAGAACAAGTATCAGTAGAGTGAAGTGCATCACAGTAGTTGGGGTCAAAAGTACTTTCACGGGAAATAAAACCTTTATCATTAATCGAATCTACAGAAACTGCAGTTGAACCAGCACTCAAGAGAAGAAATGTTAAGTTCCGGAGAAGCATGAAGAGAAGAAGTAGCACTGGAAGTAGACGGGGCAGGGGAGGCTTGAGATGGAACAGAAACTTAATGTCAGGAGAACGAGAAACAGAAGCAGGAACACAGGGAGTATGGGAGAGCAGGCTACAGGAGGAGAATTCAGAGACAAAGAAATCATAGCCGAGATAGAAACGGGATGCGTAGAACCCACCCAATTAGCAGGGGCAAAAGGTAAAGAACAAACAGGAAAAGAAGCAGGATCGAGAAACAGAAATAGAGCTCGACGAAGGGAGGGAGGCTATCTATTGCAGTCCATAATACAATAGAAGAAGAGGAAGAAGAAGGAATGAGAAGAACTTTAAGGAGGCATACGAGAAGAAGTGAGTAGAGAACAATGGGACCTCATACCCGACTGCTGACAGTAAAATCCTTGTATAGCAGTAGAAGCATTAGACTCATATGTACGACTCAAGGCCTGGAAAACAGTTACAAACAAGAATGAAGAACAGGTCTTACGGAAATATTATCCAAAACTGTCTACGAAGAGCACAAACGTGAGGATACTTTCGATTCCGCGGGGCAGCAAGAAGACTCCGGATCAAGCAAACGACCTTGCACATGAGACATATGTCCAATAACGTAACCTCGTGCCCAATAGCGTGACATATCTCTGTTGCCCCAACCCGCCACGAAATTGACGTTTTATCCTCATCCTGACATCCTGACCTCGTGCAGGATGTCAGGATGAGGATAAAACGTCAATTTCGTGGCGGGTTGGGGCAACAGAGATATAATCTACAGGGTGGAATTAACCATATGGAGAGAAGAGAGAATGAGATCAGAAGAAACAGGGGAGTCCACAATAGCACTACCACCCCGGGAACAGCGTGTCAAATACTGAATAACTGAAGTGGAGAATTTAGAAACCGTTACTTTCTACATGAACTTTGCCGTCAGGTATTGTTATGGTGATCGAAAACAGGGAAAGAAGCATGCTGAAGAGGCGAAGCCGACGACGACTCCTAACTCTAGGGAGGGTAGGTTGTTGCAACAAAATTACGAGAAGAAATACGACCAGTTATCATGAATCCTGTTCCCACTAAATAGGCTCTGACGGCCGCCAAAAGCGGTATAACTATACCATCGGGATTAGAGGAAATGCTATCCCACACTCAACAACCCGCTTGGCCAGCGTGGTGAGTTATTGCCAAACCCCTCCAAAATGACTCCACAACTTAAATCTTGGCCCTCAGTCTCCGCAGCTGGAATGTAGCTGGCCAAGGCAGCTGCCGGTGCGACATGAAGGTAGAGGGTGCTGAGAATCACCGGAGGGTCAGACTAGGCTGCCATCTGATGCTGACCTTGGCTACGTATAATGGACGCTCCCTATCGTCTGATTCAAGGCTTCTTGAATTGGAAGAGGAACTACAAATGATCAAGTGGGACATCGTCGGGATAAGTGAGGTAAGGAGAAAAGAAGAAGATCTCATTGAACTGAAAAGTGGACATCTCTTCTACTATCGTGGGACAGATACTGGCAGAACTAGTGGTGTTGGATTTATAATAAACAAGAAACTGAAGGATAAAGTTGTAGAAGTTGAAAGTTCCTCTGACAGAGCTGCACGGCTCGTTATCCAACTCTCGAAAAGATACCAGGCTCAGATTATTCAAATTTATGCACCCACTACAAGTCATCTTGAAGAAGAAATTGAAGACTTTTATGAGGAAATTCGTCATCTAAATAATAAAGGTGACCAGCACTTGAAGATAATTATGGGAGATTTCAATGCAAAAATAGGGCAGTGGCAACAGAATGAAACTTCAGTAGATACATTCGGTCACGGCAACAGAAACCAGCGTGGAAATACTCTCCTTGAGTTTGCAGAGGCAGAAGGGATTTTCATCTTGAACTCCTTTTTCAAGAAAAAGTCACACAGGAAATGGACATGGAAACATCCAAATGGAACGACAGGTGAAATTGATTTTATTATGTGTAACAAAAAATTCGTCATAAAAGACTGCAGTGGGCTAAACAAGTTCAACACAGGTAGTGACCATAGATTGGTGAGATGTAAGATGCACCTCAACACTAAACTGGAACGTAGCAAGCTCATAAGACAAACAAAATGTATTGCCATAACCAACCTTAAAAAACGCCGTAATACCTACAAGTTGGAACTGAAGAACGGATTCTCTGCTTTAGAAGGCCTAACATCGGAAGAAGTGGATATTGCTGAAGTTAACAGAAAAGTAACCAAAGCTCTTATGGAAATATCAACAAAACTAGCTGGATCTAAGAACAAGTTGCATGTGAACAAATTATCAGGAAAAACCAAAATGTTGATGCAAAAAATAAGAGAGATGAGAACAACTAAAAAAGATGTGACTTCCAAAGTGGAATACATAGAGCTATGCGAGACACTACGGAAAAGTATCACTGAAGACGTAAGGAAATTCAACTGTGAACTAGTTAGGAAAGCAATTGAAAACAACCAAAGCCTAAAGATAGCAAAGGGAGATCTCAGTAAGGGAAGAAAACAGATAATGGCACTGAGAAAAGAAGATGGTTCTGTAACAATAAATAGAGGCGAAATTTTGACAAGAGTGAAAGATTTCTACTCCAAATTATATGAAAGGGATGATACATGTACTCCAGACATCATGAAAGGTACCAGTACCAGAGTTCTGCCAGTCCTCCTAGCAGAAGTTGCACATGCAATCAAGAACATGAAGCAGGCAAAAGCTCCAGGAGAAGATGGAATTACTGTAGACATCATACAAGAAGCAAGTGAAGAAATCGAAACAGTACTTGCCCAAGTTTTCACTCGATGCCTTAATGAAGGGAAGATTCCTTAGGATTGGAACAATGCTACAATGATCCTGCTACATAAAAGAGGTTACATTGAGGATCTCAGGAACTACAGACCTACCAGTCTCCTATCAGTGGTTTATAAAATCTTCACTAAAGTTCTTTCACACCGCTTGAAGGTGACACTGGACATGGCTCAACCGAGAGAACAAGCTGGATTCAGGAGTAGCTACAGCACAATAGATCATATCCACGTACTGAGAGAACTAATTGAAAGAGCGAGGGAATATGAACTTCCATTGTGCATGGCTTTCATCGATTATGAAAAAGGCTTTGATTCGGTGAAACCATCAGCAGTTACAATGGCTCTGAAATCCTGCGGTATTGAAGATACATACATTAATATTATAAATACCATCTATGAAAATGCAAGTGCAAAGATTCGGCCGTTTGAAAATACAACACACATAAAAATTGGAAAGTGAGTGAGACAAGGTGACACCATATTTCCGAAGCTCTTTATTGCCACATTGGAAAATGTCTTTCAATCACTGAACTGGGAAAACAAAAGGATAAAGATTAATGGAGATTATCTAACTCACCTTCGTTTTGCTGATGACGTAGTCATTTTTTAAACTACCCCATCAGAACTTGCTGACAAGAGTAAAGAAGTGGTATTAAAAATGAACTTTCAGGAGACAAAAGTAATGTTCAATGCTTTTACAAGAAATGAAGATTTATCGATTGATGGAGAAAAGCTGGAGATAACAGATATGTACGTTTATCTTGGACAGCAGATATCAAGTGAGAGTCACATTGGGGAAGAAATTAATCGGCGTGCAAAACTTGCCTGGAGAACTTTTGGAAGAAACAGCATAATTTTCAAGAGCAATATGCCATTATGTCTTAAAAGAAAAGTGTTTGATCAGTGCATCCTTCCAGTGCTTACGTATGGTGCAGAGACGTGGACCTTAACTAAAAGAGACATACAAAGGCTGCAGACAACTCAGAGAAGCATGGAGAGGTGCATGCTTAATGTAACCAGGAGAGATAAGAAGAGGAACTCTTGGATCCGAAAAATGACAAGAGTGGAAGACATCATGATCAGAGTTAAATCCCTGAAATGGCAATGGACTGGACATACTGCCACAAGGACAAACCATCGATGGACAGCCGAAATTTTAGATTGAATTCCAAGGGACAGGAAAAGACCCAGAAGAAAACCACATATGAGGTGGGTGGATGAACTTCGAAAGTATACGGGAGTGACATGGAGGAGACTGGCACAAGACAGACCGTTGTGGGGGAAACTTGGGGAGACCTTCGTCCAGCAGTGGATTGATAATAGTTGACAATGATGATGATGATGATGATGATCAAAGATAACGCAATAGGAATCTGTAATGTCGTCAGAGTAGATGCTGACAAGGCCCTTCCAAATGCAGGGAATACAACGGTAGAAAAAGCACTGGTAGAATAAATGAGAAGCAGCTAGCATAGAAGCAAGAAGAGATATTACATCCGTAGGAGTTTACGTAACTGAGCGAAGTACTTATCCAGGGAATCTTTCGTCAAGGAAGGACCGGAAACCACCATTTGCAAATCTCAAAGCAAAACAAATCGGCATAAATAGTTTATACAAGAAAGATGACACCGAATTTTCGGGTGTAATAAGCACGTCTTTTGAATCCGTTCTGACGCAAATTAAATTTATCAAAGCTATTCAAAGGCAATAGAATTGGTATGGAAAACAATAGTATCTGACGGAAGAAAGAAGTTTTTCAATCGGGTCTTAATCCCTCAGATGTTGCTGTAAACGGAATCGTGAGCTTACGAACTCTTAGAAACAGAGTTATCGACAAAAATAAGATGTGACTTTATGTCCCTTGGTTTGAAAACCATGCATTATTTTAGGAAGAACGTATTCACAAAAGGTTTATCTATATGAGCGGTATCGGTCCAAGAAAAAAAAATTTTAGTCGAGTTTTCAGGAGCCCAGATTTTGCTACAAATATATCAGAAGTAGAAATTAACACTTATGACCCCTGGTGACCAAACCATTCTTTACCGAACATTACAAATTACGTGAAAAATATTTTCCGTCAGGTCTTGTATGCGATACAGGAAGAATTTTTCAAATCGGAGTTTTAGGAGCACAAAACGAAATTTACCATTGTGCGCCCTAACGGAAAGTCTATGATTTACTTGAAAATTTTGAATTTATAGGAAAAACATTTCGCATCGGAAACACCATTCAACAAAGAACGATTTTTTTCAAATCGGACTTTTAGAAGTAGAGATATTGACAAAAAAAGATATACATCTACGCCCCTGGCGTAGAAACCATGCATTATTTCAAGAAGAAAATGTTCCTAAAATGTTTGTCGACATGAGTAGTATCGGTCCACAAAAGACTTTTTTTCAATCGAGATTTTAGAAGCTCATATTTTGCTGCAAATACATCAGAAGCGGAAATTAAGACTTACGCCACCTGGTGGCCAAGCATTTTTTTACAAAAATTAGATATTACGTGCAAACAATTTCCCATCAGGAGCTGTAACCGGTGCAGAAAGAATTTTTCAGATCGGAGATTTAGAAGCAGAGATATAGGGGGAAACGCAATTTACCTTTACGCCCCCTAGCGGAAAGTCTATGAACTACTTGAAAATTTTGAATTTATAGGAAAAACATGTCACAGTAGAAACACTATCCAACAAAGAAGGCATTTTTTTTAAATCGGACTCTCAGAAGTCGAGATATTGACAAAAATAAGATATATATCTACGCGCCCTGGCGTAGAAACCGTGCACTATTTTAAGAAGAAAATGTTTCTAAAAGGTTTGTCGACATGAATCGTATCGGTATACGAACGATGTTATTTTCAATCGAGAATTTAGAAACTCATATTTTGCTACAAATACAACAGAAGCGGAAATTAAGGTTTACGCCCCCTGGTGGAAATTAAGGTTTACGCTCCCTTTTTACAAAAATTAGAAATTATGTGCAAACGATTTCCCATCAGGAGCTGTATACGGTGCAGAAAAAAATTTTCAGATCGGATATTTAGAAGCAGAGATATAGCGGAAAACGCAATTTACCTTTACGCCCCCTAGCGAAAAGTCTATGAATTACTTGAAAATTTTGAAATTACATGAAAACATGTCACACGGAAAACACTATCCAACAAAGAAGGAATTTTTCAAATCGGACTCCTAGAAGTAGAGATATTGACAGAAATAAGATGTACATCTACACCCCTTGGCAGAGAAACTGTGTAATATTTTAGGAAGAAAATATTCCGAAAAGGTTTATCGATGTGAGTGGCATCAGTTAACGAAAAAAAATTTCAATCGATATTTTAGAAGCTCAGATTTTATGGCAAATACATCAGAAGCGAAAATTAACACTTACGCCCCCTGGTGGCCAAAGTATTCTTTACCAAAAATTCGAAATTATATGCAAATAATTGTGCATCAGGAGATGTATCCGCTGGAAAAAAAAATTCAGATCGCAGTTTTAGAAGAAGAGTTGTCGGAAAAAATGCAATTTACTTTTACGCCCCTTAACGGAAAATCTATGCATAATTTGAAAAAGAAACTATATCCAAAATACTCTTCGACATAAATGGAATCGAAAGATAAAAGCATTTCTTCAATCGGATGTTTAGAAGCAAATATGTGGAATAAAACGTATTTTTGAATTCGACATTATCTGCATTTACGCCCTCTAGCGGCAAAATTGTACATCGTAAAAAAACGAAATAAAGGATCATCATTCGCATATTTCAAACTTTCGAATGCAAAAAAAAATTTCAAATCGGACTAACAATTGCAGAGATACCGTGGGTACAGAGGGACGGACAAACCGATAACATAAGCATCATCTTTTTTTACAAAAGACGTGCTAAAAATGGTAAATGATTAGCTGCACGTCGTACTCAGATATACGGGTGTGGGGGAAAGTACTCCAAGATAAAGTAAGTTCTGATCACTCGACCACGAAATCTAGGCAAATTCGTGTAGAAAGTAAATAATGCTCAGAACATGTAATAAAACCCTTGCCGCCCCAGGGCGCAGTGGTCTAAGCGCTGGCTCCTGACCATTCGTCCGAGATGGTTCGAATCCCGGTGACGCTTTGATGCTGTGTTTGTCTTAAGGCATTGACTGTTTCCCTTCCCTGGAACCAATGGCTCTAAATTAGGGACTGGTTGCTGCTTTCAGATCGCTCCGTTGCCCGCGGTGGTCGTTAAACCTCAAAAAAAAAAAAAAAAAAAAAAAAAAGGGAGATATCTACGATTTTAAAAATTCATTGGAAAATTATTTTTATGGTAGCGGTGGTCGTTAAACCTAAAAAAAAAAAAAAGGAGATATCTACGATTTTAAAAATTCATTGGAAAATTATTTTTACGGTACCCAACAACATGGCAGACACTCATTTTCTTCTTCAAATAACTCACAGCATCCCCGCCAGATGGCGTCACGTTTTCTTCTTTTAATTGTTCGATTTGGAAAATTACTTTCAACTCGGATATGTATCTCTATAAATGTTATTTTATGTAGAACATGTAATTTTCTGTAAACCAAATTATTTCTGCTGCTGGCGGGGGTAAGTATTTACTTCTATTATACTTGCAAGTGCTTTACTGGTTCCAGAAATCCAGTTGAAAGAAAGAAAAATGTAACTGGCTCTACTCTATATGTAAAAACACTTCTCACGTTGTGCATTTTGAATAACACGCAGTTTTTCCAATGAAGGAAGTAAATACATACTATATTTCGCTAAATTTTTATTTTCCTGATAACCAGCTTTGAAAAATTCGTTTCGTGTGAGAAAGCCTACAAAGGACATGTTCATTGTCCTCGAGAATTCGGAATCATCCTTCTTGTTTTGCATTACAATTTGATACTTTTGAACAGAAGCGTAACAAGATGTTTCAAAGTTCGGTCCATTGTTTCCTTAATTTCATTTAAAATTTATATACCATTATCAGTTCTTAAAGTCTATTTTTCTATTTTAAGCACGCTTTCTGAAAAAAAGTATGTCAAGTTTATTGTGGTGCTGGTTTCCTTACTTTAAGTCTTCGCCTTTAGCACGTGAATTGGAAGAATAAACTTCGATCAGATTAAAAAGGACATAACAGTTTTCATATGTGTATTGATGCTTTTTCCGAGTACCATTTCTTCTCTATCATGTACGCAGATCCAGCTGCTCTCAACTGTACAAATACTCTGCATAATATTTTTTTCTTAAAGCAAAATTTCCTGAAGAAAAGGTATTTTCTTCCTACCTCAGGTAAAATGTCACCGAATGTATCTTTTCCTCCTACGGCATATGAGAAACATTTATTCTGCCTATGTATTGTAAAATGTTTTAAGATTTTGTATTTGCAGAATTTATGTCGTAGCGTAGACACTTTAATACTAGCGGTTATACAAATACACTGGCGGAAAGTGAAAAAAGAACACCAAGAAAGAGACGCCTGATACCAACGAAATTTATACAGCATAATAACGGAATACAGAGGATAACGTGATCAAAACATTATGGCAAAATACAGCTGTATTTGCTAGTAAACTGAAAAATAACATTTCCATGTAACATGGTTAGTACGAGGTTGAACCGCCATGAACTGCGTCACACTGTGCAATTCTGGCATGGAGTCTGTCATACAAATGTTGGATGTAAGTTTGGGGTATTGAGTTCCAAGCATCCTCAACCTGGACGCGTAAATCGGGGATGGTCGTGGCTGGCCGTGGAGACCGGATAAGTCGTTGTCCCATAAAATCCCACACGTGCTCAATGGAGGACAAATCCAGTGATCGTGCAGGCCATGGAAGTTGTCTCACACCCTGAAGTGCATGTTGCGTTGCATGTGCCGTGTGTGGGCGTGCGTTAGCTTGCTGGAAAACACCAAGATGGACCGACTTTACAAATGGCACAACAACGGGCTGAATGATGTTGTTGATGTAGGAGCTGCTGTTTAACCTACCCGGTACAAACACTAGTTGTTTACGGGAGTGATAGCTGATCGCTTCCTACACCAGGAGACCAGGTGTAGGCCCCGTGTGTCGCTGGCGGATGCAAGAAGGGTGGAGACGGTCCCCTGTGCGTCTGCAAACACGCATACGGCCATCGGAGGCTCCCAAGCAGAATCTGCTTTCATCGCTGAACACTACAGATCGCCATTGCGTTCTCCAGTGCAGACGTTGGCGACACCACTGCAGCCGTTCCTGACGGTGGGCTGGAGTCAGAGGTACACATGCCAGAGGCACACGGGCACGTAGTCCTGCATCCAGTAGACGGTTGCGGATTGTTCGCACAGTTACATCAAGTGCAACGGCAGCTCGGGTTTGCGTCGCAGTGGATGTTCTGCTTGACAACGCCGCTCTTCTTATGCGTCGATCGGTCCGCTCATCAGTCCGTCTCTGACTCCCAGTTCCACGTCTTCTCCTGTGGGAATGTTTCTCGGACCATCTACGCCACCATCGTAACACCGCCGATACTTCCCGTCCAATTCGCTTCGCAATACGACGATACGACCACCCGGCCTCGCTGAGTCCGACTAGACGACCTCGCTTAAAGTCCGATAACTGCTGAAGTCGTACACTTCTTCCATGTCCAGGCATTGCAGCTTCCTCAGGGTCTTCGCACGTGTCCGTACGCCGACGACTGATTACATTCACTTCGCCGTACTGCTTAAATACCACCTACGATAATTTGCATATTATGCCGTGCTGTGGCGTAAGCGCTCACCGGTTGGTCCCGAAATTAACATCACACCTACGTAAACTCGACCCCATTAATATATGTAAATTTCATGATCGTCCACCAATTCCTTCTTGGAGTTCTTTTTTCACTGTCCGCCAGTGTAATATGCGGCCACAGCTTGTTTGAGTGAAATAAACTTATGTAACAATGCAATGAGCCAAACCGTCAGTCGAAGTAAAGCTTCCCGAAAACATCAACAACATGAAACAGCACTCATTCGGATTTTTGACTTTCAAGATAACATGCGCTCCTATTTCAAGCAGTAATTTATACACTACACATACACACTCTGTGTGAGACACATAATTTACCTCTGACTCATTGTCAGTCGTTTTCAAAACCTACATGAAATTTCAGAGGATTTGACGTGCCGTTCAGAAAGAAATACTGCAGGAAGTAACATAATTTTGACAAATCTCCTTTTTTGAGATTTTGTTCCAATTTAGAGGTACACTGAAGAGCCAAAACATTATGACCAGTGCAAATCGAAGCAACAGAGGGTAGACGACGGCTCTCGTGAATGTCATGAAAAGATATACTGAGCTCTATTAAGCAGTGTGTGTTGCTCTCATTTTTCAGATGGGAAAAACATCGGACTTAAGAAATTTTGACAGAGACCAAATTGTAATGGCCAGACGACGGGTCAGAGCGACGACACGGCTTGTGGGATGTCCGTGGTTAATACTTTCAAACAGTGGTCCGAGGAGGGAAGAAACCACGAACCGCCGGCAAGGTGTTGGTTGACAACAGCTCATCGATGCAAGAGGTGAGCGAAAGATATCCCGTATAGTATGAGCCAACAGATGGGATACTGTGGCGCAACTCGCCGGTAGACTGAATTCTGGTGACGGGAGTAATGTATCACAACACACAGTTCATCGAATCCTGCTGAAAAAGAGGATGTGTAGCCGCAGGTCTTTTCTCATGTTTCAAAGTACCTGAGAAGAGCCAGGTCTTTTGTCGGTGGACAGAGGCCACTTCTCAGGTGCCTAAACACCTGAGAAGGGGCCTCTCACCGTTCGAATATCTTTGTTAGAATATCCGACCTCTCACCGTTCGAATATCTTTGGGACATGATTTGACGCCACGTACGCCCGTGCTGGGATGTCGGTGACCTGGCTCGTAATTTTGACACCATCTGGCAAGCAGTACCTCAAGACAGTAACAGTGAACTGTATGGTCTATGCCACGCCGAATAACCGGTCGTATCCGAGCCAGAGGTGGCGCTGCAGCGTGCATACTTGTTTCACTCGTATAGCTCTTTTGTCCAAATAAATGACCCAACTTTTCTGGAATATACATGTGCATCCCATATATAAATTTTCATCTTGATTGGATGATTCCTTCAGGGTTTATACATTTTTTGTATTAATTATTCATTCGCCTTCTAGTTATTTGTTCAGTTGCTGCTTACCATCTTTGGTGAATCCCCAGCATTGTGCGGGGCTCCTAGAAGCAACCTGCCAAGTGGCTTGGCAGTGATCGTATGCGAGTCTGGAGGAATTTGAGGTCACTGTGGTGCAGTGGTAGCATGTCCGGCGCGTAACTGGAAGACCCTGGGTTCGATTCCCTGTGGCGGCCAATGAGGAGTTTTCCGTGCCTCACTTATAAACGTGGAAAGAGCGATGACTTCTGTTTGATGTTCCTAATCCACGTCAATTGTTTGTATTAAGTATTAATTAATCCTTCCGGGTGCTTTCTTTTTTGTTTTGTTTTTGAAAAGTGTGTATTTACAATATTATTTAGAGTGACTCAAAACTAAACTCAATCTGCATGTACTTTCTGAAGATCGTGTAAAAACAAAGTTTTCATACAAAGAATTCGTCACTATTTCTTATATAACAGTTTAGTATCTGCACCTTTCTAGGTAATGTTTAAAATTGTTAAGTTGCTCAGAGACCTTCTTTTAAGTAATGGAAGCAAGCTTGGCGTAGAAAACAAATTACTTCTCCTAGCCGCATAGAAATTACATTTGTTTTTGAATTGCTCATTAGCATGCGTGTTTGTAAATTGTTCACTGTTTCCAAAGTACAGACGGTGCTTTAGAGGAAACTATTATATTTCGTAAAAAATGTATTACAAACAGATGATAAGCAAACTGTTATATTTTATATTAAATGTATCTTTACAGACACGTAGTAGAAAAAAATTCGCAGATCTATAAAAGTAATTCTTGGGATCGGAATAAACAGTCGAACAGCTTTTCCGACATCAGGAATTCTGTGCCGGATTTGCACTTGGCGTACCGAAGGAGATGATTTTCGAATGTGTGCTGAATCCGCGGATGATTCTCTAGAGGCGTCATCCCCCGATCTTCGCGCGTCACGCCTCACTTAAGACCCAAGACCTCCTCAAACTTCCCTCTTCCAATTAACCAGATGTCCAATTGATGATCAAGGATTATGTTAAAAGCACGTCGGCCTCAAAGGTCTGCAAACTCTCTGCTATTACTAGCAACTACAGTTTTACTCCAATTTTAACTAGCCTCTCAAATAAATTAACACTGA
This sequence comes from Macrothele yani, assembly GCA_039090855.1. Taxonomy (NCBI): domain Eukaryota; kingdom Metazoa; phylum Arthropoda; class Arachnida; order Araneae; family Macrothelidae; genus Macrothele; species Macrothele yani. The sequence goes on from CM077011.1 coordinate 167,011,349, forward strand.
GATAGCCTGTGTGCGGGACACATTTCCGCTGGCCGCTTACACCAGACATCTGTAAGTACGATATACGAAGTTGCAACAAAATGACACTGAGTCCTTTCAATTCCAATTCCCATTACTATATTCCTAAAAATTAAGTAGTTTCTTCGCATAACAGTATTATTGGTAAAATTTCTAAAGCTTAAACTAAATACAAAACAACGTATCTTCTTCACTGAAGCACTATTGTATAAAATGTTGTTTAAATATGCATATTAACACAACGATGAAGACCAATTGCTTCACTGGTGGCGCAGAGGTCGAAGTGCACGTCTATGACAGTTTGTCTGAGATGAGCCTGGTTGGAGTTCCTGCCTTGAGGCACTGGTTCTACCCTTTTTCAGAATCGGTGGCCAAAACGTAGGGGCAAACGACTTCTCATAGCCCCTAAAGTTCTCTGGTTAATCCTTAAACCCCAAAAACAGAAAAGACAAAGAACAAAATGCGATTTAATTTGCAATCCATTAACGTTAAATTCTCTCGCCGCCCCGGTTGCGCAGTGGTCTAAGCTATGTCGTCTGATCATTCGTTTGAGACGGGTGCGAGTTCGAATCTCGGTGAGGCATGGATGTTGTGTTAGTCTTATGGTACTGGCTCTTTCTCTTCCCTGGAACCAGAGGCCCTACATTATGTACCGGCGACTGCTTATAGCCCACTGAGTTGCTCACGGTGGTCGTTAAGCTTCCAATAAAAACAGAAAAAGTAGAAAAATTATCTCGTATTTACTGTAATATTCCAGTTCACAGTCACTGAGTTCTCATATGTTGGGTCCAGGATCGAATCCCGGGATAAGGTATGGTCGCTGGGTTTCAAACTTTTGGTACAAGTTCTGTCACTTCCATGAAACCAGTGGCTCTAACTTAGATACGTAAGACGCCTTAGATGCTGATGAAGGTTGATAATCCCAGAACAAAAAATCTAACTGCACATTACAGGTTTCATGTTCACGTCTCTAAAAGAAGTAAACGTTAGAGAAACACATTGTCTTTATAAGAGCTTGTGCGATTTGAATTTTCATTTAAAGGGCCTTAAAATGATGCAGATTAAGAATGAGTATGTAAGCTAATCACCAAGAAACTTCCAGCGTCCTTTAACAGTGGATAAAAGATATGTATATCAGCGTCTCCCAACATCTTTGAGTTTCCCGGGCAAGTGGCCCGGAAAATTTGCTGTTTTCTGTTGTTGACAGTGAATGTTGGCTTCCGAGTTTCTCATCCGTCTAGGCATTGTGCTCGTGTTTAAATTTGGAACCCCGTTCTGAAATACATCGGAAGCTCATGATTTCAGGACCACGGACTTCCTGAATGTGGTGATGTCTCTCCGCTGCCGGCGGTTTTCGTTCCCAGAGAAACGTAACGTGCGACTACCTCCGTGTTGAAACCATCTCCACGCAGGTTATCATTTCTCCTTGAATCTGTTTCCCCAGCTCGTTGCCTATGTATTCAAACTCCTGTGTCAAACAACATCCTCTGTTCAGAAGAATGAAATGACGTTCGGAGACACTGATTTACGTATCACTTATCCGCCGCCAGAGGTCACTGGAAGGTACTCACTCACAATCTTACGTATGTTCGTATTTTAGGGTGCAACTCTCACGGCTTTGAACAAAAACGTACTCAAAAAATGAACTAGGAGAACCTTAAAGACCTACAGAAAACTTTGGTTAAGAATACATCTCTCTGATCCAAGAAGAATCTTTTCATTTCCTGTTCCAACATGAAATGCAAAAATAAAGAGATATAAAATTATACAGTAAGGCCATTAGCAAGCAAATGATGAACCAAACAAAATGTGAAACCATTTTCGTACTTAATTCTATTGCATCGAGAAAATGTCAAACGAATAGTACATCTTTCGTTTTTTAAGATGTCACAGGAAAGGAGTTCATCTGTTTTAGAAAGATTTCTGATCCAAAAAGAAATATGAGCATTTAATGCAGTGACTCAGTGAGCCTAAGTAGAAATATTGGACAGAATTGTGTTGTTTTCTGCTCCGGTAACTCGATCCTTGATTTCTTGAAAGGTTCTATTCTAAAAAAGTACATAGGTATGGTACTGAAGAAATGATATTTTAATTTTTAGAGAATAAGAAAAACATTAAAAAATTGTAGAGAATGATTGAAAAACAGTGTTTGTATATTGAAACAAGAAAGATGACAAGTAATTTTCTGTTGCAATGAGCACGTCCGTTTAATCGTTTCCGATGCGATTAAAATTTATCAAATTTATTCAAAGTCAATGGAATGGGTTACAAGAAAATATCAACCGGATTTCTACAATCGATAAAACATCCAGAAAATGAAACTGCTACTTACTTTCACCAGCAGCTAAAAAGTGTGTTAAGAAAATTAAAAAATGGTTTACAAAAAGTTTCTCATAGCAGTACAAAGGTATCAGGGACAAAGAAATTTTCAAATCGAACAATTAAAAAAAGGAATACAGAAGGAAACATGATATTACTCTACGCCTTCTAGCCGAAGAATTTTGCATAAATTGAAAGCAGGCGATATTTATTATTAATGGTAAAAGCGATGCTAAGGAGCATGAATGTTTCAAATACCTCTTTCGGAAGTAGAAATAGCAAGAAAAGGATTTTGACCTTCAAGCCCGTAGCGGAAAATCTGTGAATATTTTTTTTTTAATTTGTGCAGAAAGGATAATGCTTCCATCTTTATTGCAAGAAACGAATATTTTCAACAGGATTTTAAGAAGCGGAGACACAACTGCAAACAGAGACACACAAACCCCACCCAGCGACAGAACTGTGAAATATAGAACTCCTTTAACCCTTTAACAACCATAACGCCCGAAACTCCTGTACATACAAACAACCATAGCCGCCCGAAACGCCTCTCTACAGTGAGTCATATTTCCTACCTTTACCTTTTCTTTAAATTTGCCCGACCTGGATCATCAGGGGTCACATTCAGAAATCATTATTGTTAGTAAACAAAGAAGTGAACCAACAGGCAGTTTTGGGCGTTATGGTATTTAGAGTGATACAAAAGTTTAGGGTCATGGTCGTTAAAGGGTTAATAAAAACCTAAAGTGCTTCACAAGGTAAGTGTTATCCTGTGTTAAAATATTTTTTTAAATCGCTGATACAGAGATATCAAGAAAAATGTATTAAAATTTTGCTCACCCTAGCGGATAAATTGTGTATTATTTTCGTAAGAAAATACACACAAAGAGTTTTCATAATTAGTATTGTAGTACCTGACCGAAAAAGAACTTTTCATTCGGGTATTTAGTCCCGCAGATATTGCTGTAAACGGAAACGGGAGCTTGCGCCCTCTAGTATCACACTTGCGCCATAAAGAAATTTTGAAAATACTGTAGATGAGAAACATTTCGCACCTGAAAGGCTCTCCAACAAAGAAATATTTTTTTTCAAATCGAACTCATAGAGACAGAGATCTCGGTAAAAATAAGATATACATCTACGTCCCCTAACAGAAAAACTATATACTACTTCAGGCAGAAAGTACTCTGAAAAGGTTTTCCGAGATGAGCGGTATTAGTCCACGGAAAAAAAAATTTTCAATCGAGTTTCCAGAAGCTGCGATTTTGCTGCAAATACATCAGAAGCAGAAATAAGCACTTACGATCCTTAGTGATCAAACCATTCTTTACCAAAAAATTGAAATTATATATAAAACATTTTCTATCAGGAGCTGTATCCTGTGCAGGGATCATTTTTCCAATCGGGCTTTTAGGAGCTGAGATATCGGGGGAAGCGTAATTTACCCTTACGGCCCTAGAGGAAAATCTATACATTACTTGGAAAAGAGATTGTATCTAAAATAGTTTTCAATATAAATGGCATTGAAAGGAAAAATATTTTTTTTCAATCGGATGTTCAGAAGCAAATGTAAGGAATAAAAATGTATTTTGTATTCGATATCATCTGCATTTACGAAATTATGCATCGAAAAAAAAAACGGAATGCAAGCATCATCATCCTTATATTTCAAGCTTCCTTATGCAAAAAGAATTTTTCAAACCGGACTCATAGTTGCAGAGGTATGTTGACCCCAGGCAGACAGAAGGGCGGATGGACGGTAAAAAGTGAAAACATATGCACGATCTATTTTTACAAAAGACATGCTAAAAATTATGTGTGGGAATCGATAAAGATCTGGTGTTTCGGCGCAGACTCTGGCATCCTGTAATGATATCGCTTGAAATAACTTCGTATACAATTTTGTAGTTAGTCATCTCAGATCTGCTTCATAATTGATATATTTATGAGTACTTCATAGTCTGTTACAAATGGATATGTGCCATGGGAATTTTATCTTTTCCTACCAATCTTTAAGCTTTAACAGGATACTCACTGGGTTTAGAAAGTTTTGCGATTTTTTGATTCAGGAGGTATATAATTGCTGGTTTTTAGGGGGTTTTTTTATAAGATGTAAATTGGATTTCATCTTGCCCTCGAAAAAGAATTTCATTGCGTAAATTTATTTTGCCCTTCAAAACTCGGTCTTCATGTTGTGCTTATTTTTAACCTAAATTATCATCATGTCTAATAATAAGATATAAAATGGAAACAGTGTTTCTAATAAAAAAAAATAAAGAATTATTAATATCATAGCTAATTTTTTAGATAATTTATATTAATTGAATAGACCTTATTATATGGTGGAAAAATTTTTTTCAAAAAATCATCTCAATTTAAAAATGCTAATTAAGCTTTACCGACTTAAAACGTCTTTGCATCATACAACTCTGGTCGCCCCAGGTATGACTGAATCATAAACTACCTCTATGTCTAATCGTGGAATGCATATTTATGATGCAGTAATTTTCTAATAATTGTACTAGGAATAGAAATGGTGCAACTGATACAAATACAGTAGATTCAATTTAATTTGGACACATCAGGGCTAGGACACTTTGGCCCAACTGCTGCCCAGTAATATGAAGCTTTATTCCAAGATGCCAATTTAAGATGCTGTTCAAGAATTGTTTCAAATAAACGGCTGCCCCAATTAACCGATCGCCCAGTTAACCGGAATATGCTGTATGTGTTTAAACACTCCCAGACAGACTGAAACATAAGACGATCATATCCGGTTCCCAACAGTTCGTCCAATGACGGTTGGTCCAATGCCAACTAGTCCAATGCCTATTCGTCCAAAGCGGACAATTGGGGCAATGCTGTTTGGTTCAACGGAATATTCGTCCAATGATCGGATTGTTCTAATGCCGATTTCTCCAATCGTAAGAATTCCAACGCTGAATCATCCAATGGTAAGATTGGTCCAATGCCAATTCGTCCAATGGAATTATCCGCGCAACGACCATTTCTTTCATTACTGTAAAATCAATAATAAGTTAAGTTATTCTTCTATTTACAGTGTTTCTCCAAAATATTTCGATACGGAGAATTTATATTTTAAACAGATTTCACGGATTACCGTATGTAATTTAGCAAATATTCAAGGTTTGCAGTCTAACACCTTGAAATTAATTTAATAATTAAACATTTCAATTTATCAATGCTTGAAAAACATCATAATGGTGGTAAAATGTTTAAGTTACAAAAATTTCTACTAAATGCGAAATTATATGTATGAAAATAGTAAGAATATTATGTTTTCCATATGAGGTACTCCTAGTGTTTTGCATAACATAAAGGTTTTATACACTATCTACCAACAGGTAATTGGACACCCCTGCAATCGACGATGTCGGCGGTCCTGATACACGTCACGGACGACGCTGTTAAATATCGTATGGGAAACAACAACGCAACCAGTCGCATGCAAGATGCCACGCAGTTCGGAGCTCTCTGATTTCTAGAAAGGTGTAATCGTCGGGTATCACAGAAATGGCCGATCCATACGTGACATATCCAGCAAGTTGAAGTACCCAAAATCGACAGTGGCCTATGTGATTGGCAAGTTGAAGATGAGAAGTGACTGTCGGAATGTGCCTCCGACCCGGCAGACCCACAAAACTGGGAGTTAGAGACCGACGGGTGCTGGCCAGAAAAATCCGGAAGAACCGCACCAAATCGATGGGCTACATCCGCGAGGAGTTTCAACAGGCATCCGGGAGTGCTCTTTCGATGAATACCATCCGTAAAGAAGCCCATCTGCTCGGTTATCATGGATGTGCTGCCGCCCACAAGCCTTTGATCACCAAGTCCAATAGCGCTGCTCGGCTAACGTGGTGCATAGAACGTCGACAGTGGACCGTTGAACAGTGGAAACAGGTTCTCTGAAGCGACGAATCAAGGTTCACCCTCTACCGTTCGGATGGCAGGGTTTAGGTTTGACGTCTGCTTGGAGAACGTCTCCTGCCGGAATGTATTGTGCCAACAGTGAAGTTCGGCGGCGGTGGAATTACGCTGTGGGGGTGTTTCTCCTGGTATGGCACGGTACCCTTAGTCGCAATTCCTGGTAGACTCAACGCCGAGACCTTCTGCACCATTTTGGATGACCATGTGCTTCCTACGTTGTGGCAGTTTTACGGGGTGGACCCATGTTACTTTCAGGATGACAATACCACCTGTCATGTTGCTAGGTCCACCCTGGCTTGGTATGGTGACAATGAGGTTAATCGAATGGACTTGCCTGCGCAGAGCCCGGACCTTAAACCTATCGAGCACCTCTGGGACGAGTTGGAGCGTCGACTGAAGGGGTGCCCCTACCGTATGAAATCGGTGAAGGAACTGACCTGTCTTCTCCAAGCCGAGTGGAAAAAAATACTGCTAGCCGTCGTACAACGCCTGGTTGAGAATATGCCCCGGGGGTCGCAGCTGTAATCGCCGCTCGTGGAGGCTCCACCAACTATTGAAGGTGAATGAACTTCGTTTTCCTTTGCTATCACAGGTGTCCAATTACTTGTTGGGAGATAGTGTAGTATAAGAAAAAACTGCTTTCGCTGGTTATAGAGCTTTGCCTGTTCTCATTAGCAAGCAACAGCTAATCTCATCTACTGCATTATAACTCTGTTTCTCATTCGCTTCGATCAGACACCTTTTTCGTGGGTATCAGGCCTTCCGCATGAAATGTTAAAGATAAATATGGGGAGGTGATGAAGACGAGGATAAATAACTGAAAATGAACTGTTTCTGCGGCCGGAAGCGAGGTACGAAGACGCCCTTATTTATTACCGGGGGCCAGTACCGGGGGTCCGACGGCTTAACGTGCCCATCCGACGCACGGCGGATGTTTAGTGGTTCGAGCTTTCATATCCGCCTGGGATCGAACATGAGGTGTCTCCGCGGCAGTCACGAACGTTGAGCACTAGGCCATCCGCGACCTTAGAGGGAAAGGGCGGTTAGAATGAAAGCTAAATACAAATTTATTCACATTTATTACCGCTGTTCTTTCTTTTCTTGATTTTATTACACTGGTCCACTTCGAAAATGGTTGTTCAACTGAATAAACAAATCTTTCAGGACAACGGCGAAACTGCACATAAACACGAATGAGAAAATGTATACCGAGTGGAATGCGTACGATGCTTTAGAACAAAAAAAATGTGAAAACGTATAATATATTGTTATTCAAACCTCGATTTGCATGCGAAAACTTATAGCACACGGCTTATGATATTTTTCAAAATTTTTGTTGTAAAAATGGCTTCCACTTCAGTGCAAAGTATAAGAAGAATTTTTTGTGTATGACTCAAAACGGAATTTCTTCAATAGATTTTTAAAAAGGCAGACCCATTTTCTAAAAATAATGGAAAAACCATGGAAACGCAAACACACGGCAAAGATCATTTCATAATGAGACTGCTGCTACTGTTCCCAAAGGAAGTATTGTGACGTAACGCGTACTTTTTTTTTCCAGTGAACTACAAAACCGATTTTTGCCTCTGTATAATAAAAGAGAAAAAATTACAAAGAAATGTAAATAACCACAAATACATTCGAGAAACCATGTTAATCGTAATACCCTCTGGTTTCTTTGTCGACACAGTAAAAAGTTATATCGTTTAGCATATGAATAAATGCTATGGGATCTTTTCTTTTCTGATCTGCCACGTGCATTCTTCAGTTCGTTCAATCTTTATATTCGCACCGCAGCAGATATTCAAACGTTTGTGTATTTGCATTATAATGAAATATCCCCATTGCAATAAATTGTAAAAATCTTTGTAATAACAACAAAGAACGCAGAGAAAAAGAGAGAGTGAGAAAGAGAAACAATGAAAAAGTTAAATCTTTTGTTGTATTTTACTCTCAACCATCCCAGCTGAAGGTACAACAGTTTTTTCTTCGTGTTGAATCCCCCCCCCATTATCAGGATTCAAGAATGTAAGATAAAACCAAAAGATAAAACCAAACCTCTCCCCCCTTTCTGTGCAAAAGTTACAAGAGAAAAGTTTTCATTAGTTACAAAAACACTGCATGCACAGACGAACAATAATTGAAAACTTGTTTTCCGTTATCTAATAAAAAGTAAAGAAAAGAAACATTGATGTCAACTGAATGGCTCGTATGGCATTACTTTTATGCGACAGCGAGGACAACATAAATACGCATGTGTATGTGCGTGTGTGTGGAAAAGAAAAGAAGCCAAAAAATGAATCCCAAAATAAATCTATAACCGCAGTATTGCGTATGGAAGGTAACATTATTTTACATTCTTTGGGCTACTGATGTTTCATACGACAGCGAAAACCACTTCAAAATGGATGAACTTTGTTTTTCACGAATCCGCAAGTAGCTGTACGGACAAATCAGTACTGGACTAATCCTACCATTGGGCGAATCGGTGTTGGACGAATTAATACAATAGGATTAATCGCCACATTAAATAAATCATACAATTGGAAGAATCGATATTGGACTAATCATATCATTGGACGAATCGACATTGGACCAATCGTATCACTGAATGAATTGTGCCGTTGTACAAATTTCCCCCTTTGGACGAATCGGCATTAGACCAGTCGCTGTTGGACAAATCGCACCAGATGCGGCTATCACTTGCCCACGTTCAACTGCATTCTAGAGATAATTTCTTATATCGGCTTTTAGTCGTTTATTTAGACTATTTGAATAATCAAACTTTTATAGTATTTATCGATTACATTAAATAGCTAAATCAATAGCATAGCATGCCATTTTTACCTTAGATGTGTGGGCCGGAAACGTCTGAAGCTTTCATAAACAGGCTTGTGTATGTGTGTTCAGTTTTAGATGAATGTCGGGTAGTGAAGTCGTACTGAAAATCGAAATACAAAATTTGGTTACTCTTAACTCATAGAATCGAAACATTTTTGTCAGTCGCATGTTTCAACACTTGCAAACTACAGACAGGCGATCAACTAGAACCTTCGCATGTTGTTACTCTAAAACCGAGCAAACACCTGATTGAATCGATTTGCTTTTACTGAGGAATTTATTTTTGCTTGATATTTTTGATGTTCTAAATATCGACACAAATTTCCTCTTGTCCATTGTAATCACAACAAGAAAATGCAAGATTTACTTGCTGTATTATCAACTAGATCTTCCTTAACCGACGTTACGCTTAGGTCATAATTCAACTGGAAAAATATGGTACTGTTTTTTTATGTAACACACCCGGGAAATAAAAAAAAGAGAAAAAGTTTCGTCATTTATATAGTTCAGAGCAGTGAGTCGTAACCACGACCAGAAACAATCTGGACTCGAAATGGTAAATGTGTTCTTTTGGTATGTTTCACCCTACAGTGCTTTCTTTCAAATCTTGATTAAGTGAAGGTATAGGAAGTATTCACAGTAAATTGAAAATTCTTTCTTTAGGGAAATCATCACTTAAGTCTGGGGTATAAACGTTTTTTCTCCCAGCTTTTAATTACATTCTTAATTAAAAAGTTAGGTTCATCCTTCACAGGGGAATTGCTTTGTCCAATCCAAGAGGCAGAGAAGTTAAATGGAAACCCTTTTCTTTATCATGTGGGAAGGCGATAAAGACATTCGGTTGTTGCAGGGCAGGCGTATTTTCATTTCACTTTTCTTTTTACTTTTTCTTAACCTTTCTTTTTCTTTTCTTTCATGCTTAAGTATCCTTAGGTACTGTTAAAGAGTCTCTTTTTGTCACGAGAAAGGGTGTTTTACGACACATAGGAAGCTTCGACTTACTTTTTAAGTACCACCCACTCTGACGCAATCTGCGGCCGACTTCGAAATTTTTATCCGTTTCGGAAAATCGCATTATGCTTTTGATGGCTGAAAATTATCTTTTATGAGACAGACGCTGCTTTCAAAAAATTGCTTAACGCACCTTCAATAATGTCGTTATTCGCACGCCATAGAATATGAGGATTATTTTAACGGTTTTAACATGACACTACTACTCGTAATTAGCTGCAGTTTTTAGTTTCGCGTGACAATATTATTTAGCTGCAGTTTTGAGTTTAGCATGACACTACTATTTATTTCTAGTTCTAAGTGGCATAATATCAGGGCTACTCTATTAATCAGCATGTTGGGTTTTACAATATAGTCAAAGATGAGGTTATAATGTATTTAATTTTATCAAAGTGCTTATCTGCTTAATGTAGATACGATGTAAATGAGCTCTTATTGGTTTACTCATGCAGGAATAATAGTTCCGCGTGATACCATCAACTCTACTTTTTTATTGATATGCCTGGCCTAGAATTAGTTTCAGATGAGCCAATAAGTTCTGGAACTCATATTTCCGTGCTTTTCTCAGTAGCGTAGTTCTAAATAACAAATTCACCGCCAGCATTGTACTTTCCGGATGAAGTATGGGTAATGGCTTTCTTGTGGCCCCGTTGGCCTACTGGAAGTGTTGGTTTCTGATCATTCGTCAGGTATGGGTCCGATTCGAATCCTGGGTAAGGCATGGATGGTGTAGTTGTATCGCGGCAATGGGCGCTGGCTCTCTCTCTCTCTCTCTCTCTCTCTCTCTCTCTCTTCCTTGGTACCAGTCGCCCCAAATTAGCAACTGCTTATATCCCATTAAATTTCTCATAGTGGTCCTCAAACAAACAACAACAAAAAAAACATGACTTCGTCCTAAGGCGCCATGTCTGTCTCTTTTCTGGAACCAGTGTCTCTAAGTTAGGGACGGTAACTCTTTATATCCTCTGATGTGTTCATAGGATAGTTGATCTCCGAAACATAAGAACATTTATATTCGTTAAAATTACAAACTTGTGCTAATAGAGTAATCGTTTTAACGACAAGGGTTTAAGTCAAATGAGATGGACCGCTTTCGCGCAAGAAAATGTACATGGTGAGCCTCATACATGAAACGTAGTTATTTTCGCCTTCAGGTACATTGGAATAACCGTTTTAAGTTCGAGGAAAGGTAAAACAAATATGGTATTACCACCGATACAAGCATAAGTGCACTCGGAATGTAATAATCATCTGCTATCTGATTTCTGTGTGTGCGTCTAAGATGATGGACGTACACATTTCCAAAATGGTAAACTTGATGACAAATTAATGCCACACCAATGCAATAAACTCGCGCTGTTTGCATTTTATCGAATTAGATAGTTGGCACCATTGATATACTTAATACTATGAGCCAAACATTAAATATGATATTCATCCCTACAAATCCCCAAAACAGCATAATGCATATGGGCGGCTTACAGCGGTGCAGCTTAATAAATTATCTGTGGGACATTTTCGGCAAAGCCTAAGTTTGTGCAAAAGTTTTGTAAGTGTTTATTTCGTGCTTTTGTCTGTTCAATTACTAACAGAATACGTCCATTTTGGCAACACACATTCTGAAATGTTTTTTAGTGGCAAAGAGGTGTAAATATTTTCAAGTCATTAAACACAAAATCGCTTTTCTTGTGGTAGATAATGATAATGTACGATTGTAGAAAGTTTTCCTTCCCGACTTCCTCCAGGAAAGGTACAGAACCAGTACCGTAGGGCAAATTGATATAATATTAAGAAATGAACACAGACTAACACACGCGTTGGTGTGGGAGATGTTTTAAGATATCTGTGCTCCGTGTGGAGTAACAGCGAAAATCCCTTTGACATCGGATGGAGTTTATTTGGCACGATATCTTTCCAAAATACACCAAAAAAAAAAAAAGAACATTTAATGTAATAACATCAATATTATTGATGTATTGCAGATTCCTATTTTCTTCGAGCGTGGTTTTTTTCGTTAAATGGCGTTACACATATCTCCACTTTGCACAGCAACCAAGCATCTGAAGGTGAAGTCGTGAAAAATATTTTGCTGTGCATAACTTGCAGCACACCCAAGATTATCATCCCTTTCTCCATCTTTTCATCATGTAAATATTTTGCAAAAGGGTATCTTACAGTATAGCGAAGATCATCAGTAATTCTCTTCAGCTTTTCTTTATGCAAAATGTTCCGCTTGCGGGGATAAATGCATAGTTTTATTTGGCACGATATCTTTCCAAACTACTGCAAAAAAAAGAAGATTTAATATACCGAAGAGTTGTAGTCGCCAACTATATTTTTCATTCGTTTCCAGATATTTTTATTAAAAATATTCTCACCAGGTGAAGCTCATGTACATTAGCATTTCTGGCGACGATATCCTCATCACCCAAGTCGGATTAAAACTCTTTGTGCTCCAGAATGCTGTAAATACAATGCCGATCACGAATATGCTATTGGAATTTTCAGGGAAATGTTTTGGCTACAAAAGTCTCAATTTAAATGACACCTCGACTTTTCGTAAAAAAATCAAAGATATTTATAATATCCTCGCGTGTAGCACCGTCATTAAATATATCATCATTGACTTCAAATTCGTTCAACACCTTCGTTTACTTTTCAGCTATTTTCATTGGTAAAATTTTGACTGTATATATTAAAATTCTCATGATGAAAGATAATAATGCTGTCATACATTATATTGACAAAAGTCCCTGGACACCCTTTCAAAAGCAAATGAACGGATCAGCTGTGTTGTTAAGATTCGCGGTACAGCTGCACACGGTATAAAAACAAGCCTACAGCTGACCGCGATCATATCGCACAGTCATGTTGAGTGACAATGTCGCGGCGTGGAGAACTGACTTTGACAAAAGAAAAGATTCTTTGGTGTTAAATTAGTGGGTTGTCCATAAGAAAACCGAGAAACGTTTAAACATACCCAAGTCAACTGTTTTGGATGTACTGAATAAGTGGAAGACACATGCCGTGCCTCAAGCAGCAAAAGATACCGGCAGACTAAAGAAAATCAGTGACAGAGGACGTCAAAGCCTCCGAAGAGTCGTTACAGCTAATCGACGGAGTACTGCACAAGACCTCAGTGTACAGGTGAGTAAAAATGCTGGAACCCAGGTATGTACACGTACCATTCGCAGAGAACTTCATTCCATGGGTTACCGTGGTCCTGCGGCTGCTCATAAGCCTTTCATCTCCACTCTGAATGCTACTCGTCGTTTAGCATATATGCTAAAGACGAGTGGTTATCCTACTCATCGTTCAGCTCGTCGTGGACCTTAGATCAATGTAAACGGGTCCTATGGACTGATGGATCCATATGTACGATCCATCAGTCTGATGGCCGTGGGCAGGTATGGCGGCAGTCGGGAGAAACGCTATTTACCACAGTGTACTGTTCCTACGGTCAAGTTTGGAGATGGCAGTGTATTCGTGTGGGGGTGTTTTTCGTGATATTGTCCCGGCCCATTTGTTATCGTGGACAAATCTGTTAAACAGCACGTCTACCTCGATGTTCTGGAAAATTATACCCTACCAACTCAGTGGCAATACTATGGAACCGAGCCTTGTTGGTACCAGCAGAATAATGCACCGAGCCATAAAGCATGGACTGTTACGGCGTGGTTTGACGATAATTCCGTATTATCTTGTGTGTGGACTGGCTAGCACAGAGCTCTGATATTAATCCCATAGAGTACCTATGAGATGAATTAGAGCGCCGCATAAGAAGTTTGGAACCAAGGTCTACTACTAAGCAACAGTTAGTGGCAGCATTATGTACTGAATGGAAGCGCATACTTATCGCTGTAAACTTTGTCGAAAGCATTTCTCGAAGGGTCGGTGCATGCATTAAGGCCAAAGGTAGACCGACACCGTTGTAATGTATGTCAGCAAATGCATGCTGTGTTTCTCTTCTAGGTGTCAGGTGACTTTTGTTAATATAGTGTATTATAATCCGTGGGTGGGCCATTTTACTAAAAGCTAGATCTGCAGAAAAGTGTTTCTTCTCCCAAACTGTTGCATCTCTTGGATCAATGGGTCATTCGAATATTAAAATGCAAATACATGAAATCATTGTTCATAAACAATTACATAATACCTCGAAGGAAAAAGGATTGGGTTAAAATTTTTCCACATATCACTTTCATTTCTTAAGACAAACCCGCAGGCAAGTGAGAGGAAAAACAATTATTAATAATTTCCATCAAGTTAGTTTTTTTTAGTAGAAGGCAGCAGATTTGACTCATTACGGACTCGACCTTCACTCAGTAAGTGTCTTTAGACAGTGATTCTCAACCTATGGGGTGTGGTCCCTAGGGGGGCGCAAAATATTTAAAGGGAGGCGCGAATAAAAGTGGAAATCGAAAGATAAACTATTTATTGAAACCAAAAAATATAAAGTACCTTCTGAAAATAAAATAATACCTTCCTCGTGACAATAAATGAGCGCGCACCCCAAGCGTGGTTGTTATAAAAGGCAAGGAAAGCGGACTCTTGTTCGCTTTTATAAGGAAACCTGTTTAATAAACGAAGTACTCAACTGGAGCTATCGATTACAACAAAAACGGATACAAAAACTGTGGCAGGCATCTCGTGGTATGCCTGGAAGCATTACAATAAATTTAAGCGCGTCCTGCTTTCGTCAGTCGTTGCTCGGTTGGACTTGCACGAATTCAGGATCAGTAGGCGGGTGATGATGATCAGATATTTGAAACGATGCATATTTTACGACGCAAACGACGATTCATTCATACAAATAAATTTGAATAGATATTTTAAACAGGTCAATGCTAAAAAAGTTGTGTAATGTAAAAATTATACTGCAATTACACAATTACAGTCTTCGTATAGCTAACCCAAATAAAAAGTTTGGTGTTTTGGCGGCGTCCCATGAAAAGGATTGGAAGGGAGGCTCAATAAAAATTGGTGTAAAAAAGGGAGCCACAAACACAAAAACGTTGAAAAACACTGCCTTAAGAGATTGCCTCGGAGATCTGTTCTGCAACATTTGCGGAAATTCTTAGATGTGAATGAAAATCTGTTTACTGCAGATGCACGGATTGTCCCAAAATTGGATGATAACATTGCTAACGAAGATAATGTAAATGCTGCAAACGCGAATGGGGACATCCCTAGTAAGGAAATGCCATGAAAATTCTAATTATAGCACCGATTTGTGAAATAAAACAAAATATATAATGAGGTAAAAGTTTCAAAAAATTGGTAGTAAACGCAGTTCTGAAAGGGTATATTACACTGGTCTACACTAATTTTATTGCTAATTATAATAGAGCGATTTTAGGGTAACTTCGTTCACTTATTCCTAATATGGCATCGGATTTTCTGTATCAGCTCTAATTTTTGAGATAATGCATGTTCCCACCGAAAAACATAAAGCAAAAAATTTAATGGCCTGGCCGACTACGCACAAAAGACATTGATACTGTCTTAAATCATACAAAAGTAAAAATATGAAATATCTAATGGCGTTGTATTCAGTACAATAACCTAAAAACAAAGTAATTTGATTAAGATAATCACAATTAATGCATAGAAAAACGCTGTTTGCACGATTTTCTTTTATGCGAGTCATCAGGATAATTACTTTGGAGGATCCAGCAGTAATCTTCCATAAAGCGTTTGTCTCATCTACCTTTATACGTTTCCTCCGTCACCTGTACATACTGATGGAACCTCTTCTCTTGTTTCGCATTAAAATCATCAAGATTACCCGGAAATCTGTCAAAGTGGCTGTGGAGAAATTGTACTTTTATGCTGTTATTAATACCCAAATTTTTAAAGTTACCTTGCTTGTTCAGCACGAAATCTTCGCAATTGTACGCTTTGTAGTTACCCAAGGAGTTCTTAACAACCTAATTGCACCACGCAGAAGCTTCAACATAATTCCTAAATTATGGAAATTCGAATCGTTGACAAGTTTAAAAAGATTTTTGCCATTAATTTATTTTTCAAAAGTCAGTACAAGGAACGATCTACAAATGTATTTGAAGCAATCTCCATCTCTGTCCAAGGCCTAAACAAATTCCTTCATCAGTCCAAGCTTGATACGGAGAGGTGGGATAATGGCTTTTTTCTGCCAGATGGCTCCTTAATGATGTTCGCTGCACCTAGAGTCATGTTTTCCCTTGAAGGCCATGTAACATTTTTTTCCAATGATCTTGCTTTAATCCTACTATCCCACAAGTATATGAAATAAGGGTACTTCGTGTACCCGCTTTGCTGCACAACCAAGAAGTTCTCCATCTGTAGGTCAACACAAATAGAGCCGTGGAGTGTTGATCTACAGATGGAGAACTTCTTTAGATCAACACATGATAGCAGAGCTTGTGCAAGACCAATTTCATATTTGCATATTGTTCTTCAGATTTTGATGAGTCAGCAATTGGAAGCGATGCATAGCGGTTACCACTGTGCAATAAAACAAATTTCAAGCTTCTGGTGGAACTATCTATAAAAAACCGCCAATCTTCTGGTTGATATTCCGGCAGTCCCATTTAGAGAAATCCAGAATGTTATTGCATTACACAAGTTTGGAGGGAATTCTTTCGAACTTTCCATCTTGGCTGAAGTATGGTAGAATTTCCTCCTCTGTTCTCCGATAAGCTGTTGTTTTAAATTCCGGTTTTAGACAGTTATTTTCTTTTAGCCTGGATGCTAAAACTTCAGATGCTTTCTTTGGCAGATTGAGATCTCGTATAAGATCATAGAGTTTGGTTTTAGAGAACTGTTGAGGTGTTGAAAAGCTTGCTTCATTTTCATTCCACTGCTACCACCTGTGTTATACTCCAAGTCCTGCATTTCTTCCACATTTTACAGTGGAAGGTCAGACAGTGAGGTAAACACTGTTATGGGAACGTCTTCTCTGTGTGGCACAGGTCACCTTGCTAATTTCAAATTAGGATACTCCCACTTATGTTTTCCGTAAAGATTAAAGCCTTTCACATTCACAACACAAAACTAACGATCTTCTTGGTGGTTTTGCGTTTCTCTCCACTCCATAGACACACTAAAGTTTAAACTTTTCTTTTCTTCGTTTTTCCACTGTCGTCGGCATCTGCAAAGGTTTTGCAAACTTTATGAACAAGTCTTGAGTTTGTTTTGCAAAGCCAAGACTTATCTTGTTCCCCAAGCTTCACTCCAAAATAAGCAAGATGTGCTTGTCTTACAAAGTCAGTGATGTTTTACCTTTGATTTGCACAGTGTATTCACCACAAATGTAGCAAAATGTATTAGGATTGTTTAAGCAGCCTCTTCCGGAAGAACTCATATTTCTACGCAAAAAAAATTAATTAAATGATGGATAGCAAGGAACAGTACACCAATTATGTAGGAAATAGTAACACTATACTAGTGATCCGATTTATTGGAGTAGGAAATAGACATATCAGCGTTTCCAAGCTTTCGCATATCAACCAGATGTCTTTTTCAAGGAACTTAGACAGGCAGTTTTTGTCTAACTTCCTTGAAAAAGCCATCTGGTTGATGTGCGAATGCTTGGAAACGCTTATACACTATCTACCAACAAGTAATTGGACACCCCTGCAATCGACGATATCTGCGGTCCTGATACACGTCACGGCCGCCGCCGTTAAATATCGTGTGGGAAACAACAACGCAATCAGTCGCATGCAAGATGTCACGCACTTCGGAACTCTCTGATTTCGAGAAAGGTGTAATCGTCGGGTATCACAGAAATGGCCGATCCATACGTTTCATATATAGCGAGTTGAAGTACTCAAAATCGACAGTGGCCTACGTGATTGGCAAGTGGAAGATGAGAGGTGACTGTCGGAATGTGCCCCGACCCGGCAGACCCACAAAACTGGGAGTTAGAGACCGACGGGTGCTGGCCAGAGAAATTCGAAAGAACCGCACCAAATCGATGAGCTACATTCGCGAGGACTTTCAACAGGCATCCGGGAGTGTCCTTTCGGTGAATACCACCCGTAAGGAAGCCCATCTGCTCGGTTATCATGGACGTGCTGCCGCCCACAAGCCTTTTATCACCAAGTCCAATAGCGCTGCTCGGCTAACGTGGTGCAAAGAACATCGACAGTGGACCGTTGAACAGTGAAAACAGGTTCTCTGGAGCGACGAATCAGGGTTCACCCTCTAACGTTCGGGTGGCAGGGTCTGGGTTTAGCGTCTGCTTGGAGAACGCCTCCTGTCGGAATGCCACGGGACCCTTGGTCGCAATTTCTGGTAGACTCAACGCCGAGACCTACTGCACCATTTTGAATGACCATGCGCTTCCTACGTTGTGGCAGTTTTACGGGGTGGACCCATGTTACTTTCAGGATGACAATGCCACCTGTCATGCTGCGAGGTCCACCATGGCTTGGTATGATGGCAATGGGGTTAATCGAATGGACTGGCCTGCGCAGAGCCCGGACCTTAACCCTATCGAGCACCTCTGGGACGAGTTGGAGCGTCGACTTAAGGGGTGCCCCCACCGTCCGAAATCGGTGAAGGAACTGACCTGTCTTCTCCAAGCCGAGTGGAAGAAAATACCGCTAGCCGTCGTACAACGCCTGATTGAGAGTATGCCCCGGAGGATCGCAGTTCGTGGAGGCTCCACCAACTATTGAAGGTGAATAAACTTCGTTTTCCTTTGCTATCACAGGTGTCCAATTACTTGTTGGTAGATAGTGTATGTCTATTTCCTGCGTCAATAAATCAGATCACTGGTATGGTGTTACTATTTCCTAATCAAATGATATTATATGTGATGGATAAACTTGCAAAACTATGTCAAAGATAAGATCAGATTGAAGATTACATTTCACAAAAACAACTGTAAATAGTAAAAATACTGACCAAATCCTTCTGCATATATCAGCAGCCACAAGCCATATTGGAGTAAAATCATACTTTGAGGGGTATTATTATCTCCAAAACTAAAGCCAATTCGGCAAAATTAGTGTCATTTTTGGATTCAGCACCACACAAATATCCTAAATCCATTCAAATATCCATGGCAACTAAACAATTTTTTTTTTGTTTAACTGCGTTATTATTCAAAAGTAAAAAACAACGAAATTTATAAACTTTTTGGCATAGTTATAAATAACAACATACTCGACATCATACGTACAGTCATCTCTGAATGTAAGGTCAGCAATATATAGCCCATTTGTTTGTAAAATATTATTTGCATTCTGTGCTACAGTGTTCAAACTCAAAAATATACTTTCATTGATGTGTCACTTTAAGCAAAAATATATCGGTGCGTAAGCTTCATTTCTTTTTTCAATCTCAGTCGCTTTAATCATTAATTTGAACGCACAAGACATAATAAGTAAGACTTCTATGTATATTAGCTTTTGCATGCTTGTGATATATCTACTCAAAGTCATCCTCGATTAAAACTACACTCGAATGTAACGCCATACATATCGACGTCAGTTGGAATAAAGTAATAACCGAGTTCTATTGAATTTATATTTAATTATTCCTCCGTAGTTGTTGGACTCCAAATTCTTCTCCGCTGTGAGTCTGGAAAGAATTTCCTGCTCGCTTGTTAATAAGATTAGATTTACGTTTTTTTTTTTTTTTGTTTTTTTTTTCGAGCATCTGGACATTAATCAAGATTATCCACACACGCTTTGAGTTTCGTTACACATAATTTTGCCGCAACAAGGCGTCCTCAAACCGTTTTAACTTTTCCTTGAAGAATTCGGCGACATACACTGAAGGCCAAAACCACTATGACCACCTGCCTAATATGATGTTGGTTCTCCATGTTCCACCAAAACAGCTCTCACACAGCGATGAATGGACGCTGCAAGATTTCTAAATGTGTCATGTGGTATCTGATACCAACACGTTACCAACAGATCCTTTAACTCTTGTGAGTCACGTGGTTCAACTGTCGCAGGTCGGATTTTCTGTCCCAACACGAACGAAAGACGCTAGATCAGATTGATGTCTGTGGAACTTAGAAGCCATGACAATACCAGGAAGTATTCTACATGATCCGCAAACCATTCTCCAACAATCCTAACAGTGCGGCATGGCGCATTATTCTTCTGGAAGAAGACACAACTAGAAGGTAATCCCGTTGCCATGAAAGGATGTACCTGATTTTCAGTTTTGTTTAGGTAGGTGGTAGACATCATAGTTTTCCGCACATGAATGACTGGACCAAGGGTGTCCAAGCAGAACATTGCCCAAAGCATTACATTTCCTCCACCGGCTTTTTGTCCTTCCACAGTGCTCCCTGTTGTCAACACTTACTCAGTTAAACGACGCACACGTGCCATACCGTCTACATGATGCAACAGAAAACAAGATTTACCACACCAGATGACCTTCTTCTTCCAATCATTCAAAACCCAATTCTAATGCTCGCATGCCCATTGTGGAGCTTTCTACAGCAAACAGAGGTTAGCATGAGCACTCGAAGTGATCTGAGGCTACGCAGCCCGATTTTCTGCAGGGTTTTATGTGCTGTGACACATTACTCCTGTCACCAGGATCCAAATTACTTGAGGGTTGCGGTCCAGTATCCCTTCTGTTTGCTTGTACCATACGGGATAGCCTTCGCTCACCTGTATAATCGATGAGCATTTGGTCGGCCCACACCTTGCCTGTGATTCGAGATATGCCCCACCTCGGAGCACTTCTTGACGGTACTAACCACAGCTAACAATGAGCACCCGACAATCCTTGTCTTCTCGGAAATGCTCTGACCCAATCGTCTAGCCGTTACAGTTTAGCCTTTGTGAGACCCGCTTAAGTCCGATGCCTTTCCCATCTGAAGAACATGAATAACTCCATTTCATTACCTTTACACTCCCGTGTTTTACCATTAGTTGCTTGGATGAACATAAAGGCGTCCTGGTCACAATGTTTTAGCTCTTGGGTATACTTGCAGTCAGTATGCCTTTTGGTATTCAAACGGCATCAAAAACTGGCGTGGTTATAGTTTCACTTCGTACTTTAATTCCTGTTTGGGCACAATGTCTTCATATCTGCAGGTATAGCTCGATGATGCCGCCTCGCCTGGGAGAAATTGTTCACAGTTGTTGCTTTCTAGTTAGTCGTCCAAAATGATTTCAGCTGAAATGCCGGATAAGGCATGTGTTGTGAGTTACCCTACGGAGCTAGATAGCTGCCTCTGTTGGATCCAGTGGCCCCAAATCAGGGATCATCCTCTCCTTATAGTCCTTAGAATTCTTCGTGGTGTTCGTTAAATCTCAAAATGAAAAAGGTTGATTTGGGGTTTTTTGATTGCTTAGAACGGCAACGTTTCTTTCCTTCTTTTCTTTTCTTCTTCATCATGCGCAACTCATAGGGTTATAACAGCTTTCCGTCTCTAATTTAGAGCTATTCGTTCCAAGGAAGGGATAGAGTCGGAGCCACCAGACTAACGCCTCATCCCCCATTCCTCAGCTGGGTCCATATAGAAAGAAATTATCAGAAACCAGCTCCGAGACCATTCAACCACTGGAATGGCACAAAGGTGAAGTCTCATTATGCATCAAAATATATTTACTTTTCAGTTCCTAAAAATCCGTCATTCAGCACTAAGTGAGATTCAAAATCATACAGATCTACTTGACCATAATGATTTTGAAGTACTACATCTAAACGCTTTTACAGTATCTAAAATATGTAAAAATATTCTGAATAATTACAGTGCGATGCTAGCAAGCTCATTTTAAGATAGTCTCTGAAAGGATAAAGATACACTGTGTCATTAAATTATCTTTTGTTTCCTGAAACCACAAGAGTACTATTTAAGCAAATTTCTTTTTTTATAGAGTTCAACAGTCTCCCACACTGTAAAACAAATTCTGAAATTCACGGACAAGTTTCGTAAATTAACGAAGCACATTTCTGATACAACCTTTTCCGTGAAATGACAGAAAGAAACCTGATTTTCACGGATTTTTCGTACCACGGGAAAATTCTGAATTTTCAGAAACCTTCAGCAATTTATTTCGTATATTAACGGAAAATCTCTTTTGTCACTTTTTTCGTATCCGTGATGAGCAATTACCGGTAATAGGCGCGTTTGGTGAAAATAATTGAGGTTTGATTAACCTTTAGATTTCAATCGTCTGTCGAATTTTGAAGTTCCGTTGCGAGATCGGATATTGTGGATAGCATATCGTATGGATTTTGTTATTGTGGCACCGGGTATTTCTTCTCCTTTCCCCTATTTGGTGCACCAGCTACTTATTATACGTATTATACATGTATATTATGTTACTGTAAGAAACCTGTCACTTATTGTACAGATTATTATACGATGCCTGTGTATCAGTTTTGGGACATCTTAAGACGAAAACTGTTACAGCTATCAAGAGTAAATTTTATATTTCGTTTTTATTTTTATTTTTTTATTTTTTTGTGTGACATAATACTATAAAAAGAACATTTCAGCTGTTTAAAACACAACTGAAAGTTATTGTCAGTTTAAAAAAATCAAGTTGCCAAGCATTTTGTTGCTTCGAAAAATCTTGATAAAAAATGCTTAATTTGTAAAAAGTCCTCCTACAGAAAAAAAATATATTACAAACCTATTCAGAAAAATAATAAGTTCCAACAGAAAATAAAATGGCTAAATCACTCCAATGAATGACATAAAACAAAGTTTCATCGTCGCTGAATTCTTTTTACGATGTACGTGAGCCGGGTTGCCGAGCACTTGTGGTGAAGTTGCCAAAGGCACGAGTCACTTGCTGAGCCACGTCTAACGACGGAGGTTCAATCCTGAGCTCATCGGAAGTATTTTCTGGGTTAAATAATGTACAGTGTTGTTGGTTTTTGCGGAATTACCGTTTAAATACGGAAAAACCTGAGAGGGATTTTTCTGAAATAAACGGAGTTTCTGTCTACTGAAAATATGGAAGTTAAAATAGCCGGGCATTTTTAGAAACGGAAATTTCTGTAAAAGACGGATACCTACCGGCAACTTTGATGCACGTTTTTTTTTTCAGAAATGTTCCGTGAATTCACACCACTTTTTTTTTCAGTGGATGAGCATCAAAGACGTATCTTACAGCTGGATTCTGACCAAGATCCAGCAATACACCACTACTGGATGACCAATCGTATTCAATTCATTTCATCACGTGGAAATGATTGGTGACTTAATGTGAGGTCATCAAAACATTTAATATACGTAAATGGCTGATGGGTTTTGCCGTAATTAAATCACTGTGAAAATACGTTGTTCCCTCTTACACTAGATTTGATTCTCATGTGCGAATGCTTTTCCGTTTTGGGCAGTTTAAAATTCTCATTTTATCATCTAATGATGAGAGAAGATATAATCCATAATTTAGCGTTGCTGGCTGCGTAGATGGAATGAAGCCAATATCCAAGAGTAACTGTACTACACTTGAAAGTCGCTGGAAAAGGAAACCCAAACCTTTGTGCGGAGCATCAGGTATCCTAAACTCGTCACCAATGCTAGCACATTATTTTCCGTAAATCGTACTTTGCAATATATGTTACTGCAAAATATATCCTGAAATAATGTACATAAGACAAACTCTGCGAAATATAACACTATTTTGGCAACAGGATTATTCTACTCAGTCCGTTACTCGCATTTAAAAATAACAATTTTTGATAAAGAAAAAGCATTGAGCTTTTATCTTTTCTTCCCTTTTCATTGAATTTTCCTAAAAACAAAATTCGAATGTTAGATTAATGTTCTAGAAGGACTGGTATTGAAGGAAGAGAAGAGCGAAAAGCAAAAAAATAAGAAATGGTGGAAAAGAAAGAAAAAGCAGGAGATCTGCCACCTAGATGCATTACCAAGAGCAAAAATCGGCCTTTTCAAAAGTTTCAGTTCGGGGGACGTAAAGTTTAAGTATGCCGTTGAAGATAGCCAGGGTGATAAAGACGCCATCAAAGACTGACCGCCGTTCACTGTATCACCCTTCGAAAAGTAACATTTTCTCGGGTCCTCGAAAAACGAGAAAGTACCGGAGACTTTAAGATCGTGATGTGTGGTACTTGTACGACTCCGTGTAGAGACAATCTGTTGCGGGGCGGACTCCGGCGACGGCTGTAACTAATGACATTTTAAAGTTCAACCGATTTACAGTTTACCCAATCAAAGCTTAGGGCCGAGAAAATTATCCTCGCTCCTTAGAAACTGATGGCTGTAGAGGACGAGGATATTATTTTTTATTCTTCCCAAGAGTTAGTAAAGGAAGTTATGTGTGAAGTGAAACAGTTTCGTTCTCACATTTCCTACAATGGAGCTGTTACTCTTGCCCTTGTCAGTTGCAAATATATGTCTTCCTGTAAAGAAGTTGCGGTGTTCCTTAAATTACTTTTCGTTTGCCATCATCTTTGGTGTAACTTTCCAGCGGAAAATTTCTGAGGCTGGAGGAAAAGGTGTGAAAGGAACTGCGAAAAAAAAAAAAAGACGAGCTTAATAGATTCTAGGTGAGAATTAACCTAATGGATGTAATGAACTTTCGGCTCTCGTGTGTTGGAATGTCTATGTTTCAGAAAGTCATTCATTTTTACTATCAGTAATTCCCGCCATTTTTAGAGTAAAACCGAAGCCAACAAACTTAAATAGCGAAAAGTAAAGCAACTTTATTTTAAGTCTCTGAGTTACAACCGCCTAACATGTTAGGTAATTTTATCTTTGGGTGAAAAAAGTCAATGATCATTATTTTCTGTCGGTGAAAGTTATATATATACACTAGCGGAAAGTGAAAAAAGAACACCAAGAAGGAGACGTCTGATACCAACGAATTTTATACAGCATAATAACGGAATACAGAGGATAACGTGATCAAAACATTATGGCAAAATACAGCTGTATTTGCTGGTAAACTGAAAAATAACATTTCCATGTAACATGGTTAGTACGAGGTTGAACCGCCATGAACTGCGTCACACTGTACAATTCTGGCATGGAGTCTGTCGTACAGATGTTGGATGTAAGTTTGGGGTATTCAGTTCCAAGCATCCTCAACTTGGACGCGTAAATCGGGGATGGTTGTGGCTGGCCGTGGAAACTGGATAAATCGTTGTTCCATAAAATCCCACACGTGCTCAATGGGGGACAAATCCGGTGAACGTGCAGGCCATGGAAGTTGTCTCACACCCTGAAGTGCATGTTGCGTTGCACGTGCCGTGTGTGGGCGTGCGTTATCTTGCTGGAAAACACCACGATGGACCGACCTCATAAATGGCACAACAACGAGCTGAATGATGTTGTTGATGTAGGAGGTGCTGTTTAACGTACCCTGTACAAACACTAGTTGTGTACGGGAGTGATAGCTGATCGCTCCCCACACCAGGAGACCAGGTGTAGGCCCTGTGTCTCGCTGGCGGATGCAAGAAGGGTGGAGACGATCCCCTGTGCGTCTGCGAACACGCATACGGCCATCGGAGGCTCCGAAGGAGAATCTGCTTTCATCGCTGAACACGACAGATCGCCATGGCGTTCTCCAGTGCAGACGTTGGCGACACCACTGCAGTCGTTCCTGACGGTGGGCTGGAGTCAGAGGTACACATGCCATAGGCACACGTACACGTAGTCCTGCATCCAGTAGACGGTTGCGGATTGTTCGCAGAGTCACCTCAGGTGCAACGGCAGCGCGGATTTACGTCGCAGTGGATGTTCTGCTTGACAACGCCGCTCTTCTTATGCGTCGATCGGTCCGCTCATCAGTCCGTCTGTGACTTCCGGTTCCACGTCTTCTCGTGTGGGAATGTTCCTCGGACCATCTACGCCACCATCGTACCACCACCGATACTTCCAGCCCAATTAGCTCCGCAATACGACGATACGACCACCCAGCCTCGCAGAGTCCGGCTAGACGACCTCACTCAAAGTCCGATAACTGCTGAAATCGTACACGTCATCCATGTCCAGGCATTGCAGCTTCTTCAGGGTCTTCGCACGTGTCCGTACGCCGACGACTGATTACATTCACTTCGCCGTACTCCTTAAATACCACCGACGACAATTTGCATATTATGCCGTGCTGTGTCGTAAGCGCTCACCGGTTGGTCTCGAAATTAGCATCACACCTACGTAAACTCGACCCCATTAACATATGTAAAATTCATGATCTTCCGCCAATTCCTTCTTGGTGTTCTTTTTCACTTTCCGCCAGTGTATATATATAGATAGATAGATAGATAGATAGATAGATAGATAGATATAACTTGGATTCAGAAAACTTATGCAGTATCAATGAAAAAATCTTCACGTCTGAGGTCTACGATATTGCTGAAAATTTTCACTTTACGTGAAATCTATAAAACACAATTCTATAAAAATTCAATGTTGAAAAGTTATTTGTCTCGCAGATATACATAACAGAAATGTCACTCAGGTTTAAATAAGTCGTAATATGCTATTCATTTGTAATATACTCACATTGTTTTCCAACATCAGAATATTTCATAACGTAACGAAAGAATGAATTTAAGAGCACTGATGACGCGCAAACGTTCCATCAACACCAACAAATAATTTTCAAGTGAAAAGTTTCTAAAAACTGCTTTCGACCTTGGCAAAAAATACTTTAGGGTTGTAATGTTCAGAAAATTCTATAAGATGAGTGGAATTCCAAACCTTGCTGCATTAAAAAAAGTGAAATAGATTATGCTGAACAGTCTGACAGGTAAGACAGTATGTTTCGTCCAAGGTGACCACGTGCTTCCACCTTTCAGTCCTTCTCACCAAAATATGCCTTGAGAGAAGTTTGTTAACTCGACTCTTACGACGTTTCGGGGTAGACTTGAATCTCGGTTGACTACAGTTTCTACTGGCATTCCCATTTTTACTGCAATGATGTGTTGTGTCGCTGGGTTTAGTCCTAACAGAAATGTCTTCACTTTCCGGATGACATTGTATAGCTGGTTTGGGGTTGTTTTTTTTACAAACCGAGATATTTTAAATTCTCAAAATTTCTTTCCTGTGTGATACTGCATGGATGTCAGTATTCCAAATGGTGAAGCCACAATCCCATCATTCTTTTATTTATTTATTTTTTTGCGAATAACTGTATTTCGCGGCGAACAGTTCTCTCACATACCCTCCCAAAAGTCTAGTATTTTTGAAGGCACGTCTGTGTCAGACTACAATGGTTCACGGGTATTCCGTACTTAAAAGTGACCTTGAAGTGAGTGTGGGCCTAGAGTTTGATTTGCACATTGGTCGTAACATACTAGCTCATACAAATCCTTACCAAATTTCGTGAACAGGACCTTACGTAAACTACGTTCCCTATTAGCAACATTCTCTTAGATGGTTATTAATATATGAAAGAAACAAACGTGTTACATGAATAGGTGTTGAATATTGACATCCAACCAGTTTACTTCTTGGTCAGGATGGAACAGAAAAATTTGTTACATTACAGCATACGGAAATCTAATATCCTCCATATCGGACACTATGTGATTTGTCGTTTGATCTTCTTGGTGTTACTGTAATTGAAATAATGAATCCAAGACTCGTTGATGGGCTCCTGGTTATGTTTTTTTATGTTTTTTTCCAACAGGAAGTTAAACGTCAGTATGTTTTAATCTACTTTTTTTGCTTTCCAAGACTATAATGAACTGAAATCAAATGACATCCACGTGTGGCTTGAAATGAACATCCGCGAGACAACTTAGATAGTGTAACCGTACTGTTAGCGCCCCCTCCCCTCGGGAATCGAACCCGGGCTCTTCTCAGACGAATGATCAGAAGCTAGCGCTTAGACCACTGAGCACCTAACCAAGTTTCAGCACAATGCATCATTGTAAGAACATTTGCACTTTTGGGACAACTTCGACAAGCCACATATACTGCAATATCCTCCTAACGGTTATGGCCTTCAAGGTTAAAATCACTCACAAACAACTTCATCATCAAATATATATTCGCCGCCCCGGTGGCGCAGTGGTCTAAGCGATGGCCTCTGATCATTCGTCCGTAAGGGGTCCGGGTTCGAATCCCGGTCAGGCATGGATGTTGTGTTTGTCTTACGGCACTGGCTCTCTCCTTCCCTGGAACCAGTGACCCTAAATTAGGGACGGGCGACTGCTTATAGCCCATTGAGTTGCTCACGGTGGTCGTTAAACCTCCAATCAAAAAAAAAAAAAAAAAATATATATATTCCAAGTCAAACATGCTTCTTAAGTATACTGAGTGAGTGAGTGACTGAGTGATTGGAAGTTTAACGACCACCGTGAACAACTCAATGGGCTATAAGCAGTCGCCCGTCCCTAATTTAGGGTCACTGGTTCCAGGGAAGGGAGAGAGCCAGTGCCGTAAGACAAACACAACATCCATGCCTCACCGGGATTCGAACCCGGACCCCGTTCGGACGAATGATCAGAGGCCATCGCTTACACCACTGCGCCACCGGGGCGGCCCTAAGTATACTGACTTAGATAACTGTGGATACACCAGAGTCAACAATGAAATAAGTACGAGTCTTGAAGATACTTATTAAAATCCGGTTTGCCGCCCAGGTGGCGCAATAGTCTAAGCGATGGCCTCTGATCATTAGTCCGAAAGAGGTCCGGGTTCGAATCCCGAAGAGGCGTTGATGTTGTGTTTTTCTTACGGCACTGGCTTTCTTTCTTCCCTGGAACCAGTGACCCTAAATTATGGACAGGCGACTGCTTATAGCCCATTGAGTTGCTCACGGTGGTCGTCAAACCTCCAATCAAAACAAAATCCAGTTTAATAGGTTGTAACGTGCCTTCTCCGCAGGACGTACATGAGATAAACGCAAATAGCAGTGAGAGAACATGCCAGTGTTGTATAGTGTACAGCGCTCGGAGCTACCGAGCCGAGAGTTGTGGGTTCGAATCCCTCCCCTGGTACAAAAGTGGTGGAGAAATTTACTTTGTCAAAAGGTGTAAAAGTGGTCGTATGCAGAACTGCTTAGCATTCGCTCACACATGGGCGGCTTTGTCAACGCACATACCTTATCATCATCATCATCATCATCATTGTCAACCATTATCAATCCACTGCTGGACGAAGGTCTCCCCAAGTTTCCTCCACAACGGTCTGTCTTGTGCCAGTCTCCTCCATGTCACTCCCGCATATTTACGAATTTCATCCACCCATCTCCCATGTGGTCTTTTTCTGGGTCTTTTCCTGTCCCTTGGAATCCAATCTAAAATTTCGGCTGTCCATCTATGGTCTGTCCTTCTGGCAGTATGTCCAGCCCATTGCCATTTCAGGGATTTAACTCTGATCATGATGTCTTCCACTCTTGTCATTTTTCGGATCCACGAGTTCCTCTTCTTATCTCTCCTGGTTATACCAAGCATGCACCTCTCCATGCTTCTTTGAGTTGTCTGCAGCCTTTGTATGTCTCTTTTAGTTAAGGTCCACGTCTCTGCACCATACGTAAGCACTGGAAGGATGCATTGATCAAACACTTTTCTTTTAAGACATAATGGCATATTGCTCTTGAAAATTATGCTGTTTCTTCCAAAAGCTCTCCAGGCAAGTTTTGTACGCCGATTAATTTCTTCATCAATGTGACCCTCACTTGATATCTGCTGTCCAAGATAAACATACGTATCTGTTATCTCCAGTTTTTCTCCATCAATCGATAAATCTTCATTTCTTGTAAAAGCATTGAACATCACTTTTGTCTTCTGAAAGTTCATTTTTAATCCCACTTCTTTACTCTTGTCAGCAAGTTCCTGGATCATACTCTGCAGCTCTGATGGGGTAGTTGCAAAAATGACTACGTCATCAGCAAAACGAAGGTGGGTTAGATAATCTCCATTAATCTTTATCCCTTTGTTTTCCCAGTTCAGTGATTGAAAGACATTTTTCCAATATGGCATTAAAGAGCTTCGGAGATATGGTGTCACCTTGTCTCACTCCCTTTCCAATTTTTATGTGTGTTGTATTTTCAAACAGCCGAATCTTTGCACTTGCATTTTCATAGATGTTATTAATAATATTAATGTATGCATCTTCAATACCGCAGGATTTCAGAGCCGTGGTAACTGCTGATGGTTTCACCGAATCAAAGGCTTTTTCATAATCGATAAAAGCCATGCACAATGGAAGTTCATATTCCCTCGCTCTTTCAATTAGTTCTCTCAGTACGTGGATATGATCTATTGTGCTGTAGCCACTCCTGAATCCAGCTTGTTCTCTCGGTTGAGCCATGTCCAGTGTTACCTTCAAGCGGTGTGAAAGAACTTTAGTGAAGATTTTATAAACCACTGATAGGAGGCTGATAGGTCTGTAGTTCCTGATATCCTCAATGTCACCTTTTTTATGTAGCAGGATCATTGTTGCATTGTTCCAATCCTCAGGAATCTTCCCTTCATTAAGGCATCGAGTGAAAATTTGGGCGAGTACTGTTTCAATTTCTCCACTTGCTTCTTGTATGATGTCTATAGTAATTCCATCTTCTCCTGGAGCTTTCCCCCGCTTCATGTTCTTGATTGCATGTGCAACTTCTGCTGGGAGGACTGGAAGAACTCTGGTACCTTTCATGATGTCTGGAGTACATGTATCATCCCTTTCATATAATTTGGAGTAGAAATCTTTCACTCTTGTCAAAATTTCACCTCTATTTCTTGTTATAGAACCATCTTCTTTTCTCAGAGCCATAATCTGTTTTCTTCCCTTACTGAGATGTCCCTTTGCTATCTTTAGGCTTTGGTTGTTTTCAATTGCTTTCCTCACTAGCTCACAGTTGAATTTCCTTACGTCTTCAGTGATACTTTTTCGTGCTGTCTTGCATAGCTCTATATATTCCACTTTGGAAGTCACATCTTCTTTAGTTGTCCTCATCTCTTCTTTTTTGCATCAACATTTTGGTTTTTCCTGATAATTTGTTTACATGCAACTTGTTCTTAGACCCAGCTAATTTTGTTGCTGTTTCCATAAGAGCTTTGGTTACTTTTCTGTTAACTTCCGAAATATCCACTTCTTCCGATGTTAGGCCTTCTAAAGCAGAGAATCTGTTCTTCAGTTCCAACTTGAAAGTATTATGGTGTTTTTTAAGGTTGGTTATGTCAATACATTTTGTTTGTCTTATGAGCTTGCCACGTTCCAGTTTAGTGTTGAGGTGCATCTTACATCTCACCAATCTATGGTCACTACCTGTGTTGAACTTGTTT
Organism: Macrothele yani; assembly: GCA_039090855.1. Lineage (NCBI taxonomy): Eukaryota > Metazoa > Arthropoda > Arachnida > Araneae > Macrothelidae > Macrothele > Macrothele yani. Next base: position 167,042,651 of record CM077011.1, read on the forward strand.
AGCACACTGCAGTCTTCGATGACGAATTTTTTGTTACACATAATAAAATCAATCCCAATTGGATGTCTCCATGTCCATTTCCTGTGTGGCTTTTTCTTGAAAAAGGAATTCAAGATGAAAAATCCTTCTGCCTCTGCAAACTCAACGAGAGTATTTCCACGCTGGTTTCTGTTGCCGTGACCGAATTTACCTACTGAAGTTTCATTCTGTTGCCGGTGCCTCTATTTTTGCATTGAAATCTCCCATAATTATCTTCAAGTGCTGCTTACCTTTATTATTTAGATGACGAATTTCCTCATAAAATTCTTCAATTTCTTCTTCAGGATGACTTGTGGTGGGGGCATAAGTTTGAATAATCTGAGCCTGGTATCTTCTCGATAGTTGGATAACGAGTCGTGCAGCTCTGTCCGAGGAACTTTCAACTTCTACCACTTTATCCTTCAGTTTCTTGTTTATTATAAATCCAACACCACTAGTTCTGCCAGTATCTGTCCCACGATAATAGAAGAGATGTCCACTTTTCAGTTCAATGAGATCTTCTCCTTTTCTCCTTACCTCACTCAGCCCGACGATGTCCCACTTGATCCTTTGTAGTTCCTCTTCCAATTCAAGAAGCCTTGAATCAGAAGATAGGGAGCGTGCGTTGTAGGTAGCCAAGGTCAGCATCAAATGGCAGCCTAGTCCGGTCCTCCGGGGATTCTTAGCACCCTCTGCCTTCATGTCGCACTGGCCGCTGCCTTGGCCAGGTACATTCCAGCTGCCGGAGACTGAGGGCCAAGATTTAAGTTGTAGAGTCATTTTGGAGGTGTTTGGCCATAACTCACCACGCTGGCCAAGCGGGTTGGTGAGTGTTGAATGCAGGAAAAGACATGTCTAAACATACCTTATACAGACTACAACTCATAAATTCTGAACAAAACCACTATTCAAAATAAAAGAGAAAAATGTTCACGTTCGTACGATGGAAATTCTGTAGTACACGATACAGTTCTTCGAAATCCATCAGACATCATCACATTTAATGTTGCTCACTGTTACAATTCCAAAACCTAATCAGCCCCAGTGACAAAACAGTTCTTAAAACATGTAAATTACGTTTCCGAGTTAGTGACGTACGCATTAAAATGTAGTCTTTGAGGCAAGCAATTCCGTTAATTAGATAAACATTCTTTCCAAAATTTAGAATTGCATCGCCCTGCAGCGGATATCTAACGCGCAACTCCCGATTTCCGTTTGGGCATGCTCCGCGATACTGAATTCTATTTATCTTGCCCTGATTCCCTGTTTCAAAGAAAAACAGTCTTGAATGCAGGAAAAGACATGTCTAAACAAGAGGTACATGACGATAATCGTTTTCCTATACTCGTTACAATGGCCTTCAGTTGCTTTAAACTTAAGTTTGTTGTGTAATATGACGATAGCATTCTAGGATAGAAATCATGGAATGCTGCTTCGGTTTCCGTCTCGGTATTACGCAGTTTTCAAGTTTTCAGAAGAGCTTGCCATGTGGATTCAATTTTATTTAGGTTTCACAGAACGAGTTTCTCTGCCCTCCATGTGAAATAAATGTTACTTCTTCAAAGAATATCAATTTCACATTTATTTCATTCCATTTTTTCAAGCTTAGCTCATATCATAGTCAAAAATTTAGAGTAATCATGGTCTAGTTAATGTACTAGTGTCCACCTTGAAATTACACTTTACAAGAGAATCGTTGGCACACATATCAGTGTTATGCTGAAATAGAAAACCTCATTTAGCGAGAGTGATGAACTGAAATTCCAGTTGTGTAACGTTTCGCAATTAATACAAAAACCAAATTATGTGCTCTTCTATTTTGCATGTGTTCTGAGGTACAAACTTCGGAGGTGAAAATGCATCAAAAGGTTGCGGTATCGAAGAACACATAAGTATGTTTCGGTATTGTGAAACGAAAAGACGAAATTTTACATTTGCAACTGACGTATGGAGAGATGATGATATATTGATAGAATACTTTTCTCACATTCCATTTGTCCTTCATTTGCGAATACGACCATCGGGCCCTTAAGAATCAGTACTGGATGTCTTGAGCTGGCGTGATTGATGCGGTTGGTAAGAGACAAATCACGCTTCGGCCTCCCATACACCGAAGACATCTTCATCCTAATTGCCTTTCTCTTGGTTTTCATCGCTCCGGGTGTTCCATCTTACAGCTTTTCTTTTCTACAGCATGTGGAAGGGAAAAAGGCCATTATTGCAGGGGTAATTGCGTGAGCAGCGCGAGTTGATGACGTTTCAAACGACTCAGTGGAAAGTGAGTACGGCGCGACTGCCAAAAGGTTAAAGAACCGAAGTATATAGTCAGCGATGAGGAAATACGTTGGTTCTTTTTTTTTTTTTTTTAATCATTTTCTTCTGGTTTGTACCCATCTACGAAGTTAGAAATTAAGTCTTTTCTGTGAAACAGAAGAAGAAACTACTCTCTCTCTCTCTCTCTCTCTCTCTCTCTCTCTCTCTCTCTCTCTCTCTCTCTCTCTCTCTCTCTCTCTCTCTCTTGTAATAGTTTTAAGGCGGACGCTTTTCCTGTCCGAGGGTAAAACTACACAGCTATGCATAGAAAATTAGGTATGAACAATTTTTAGTTATTGTAAATCAACCCGACTTCGGTAAAAGATATTTAAAAAGAAACAGATTTCATTTAATGCCAATTCCTACCTGCATAAAACAAACCTTTGTTGTGCACCTGGGATTCTTCCCTCGTAATGGTGCTAAGATAGCTAATTTACATATAACTTACATGTTACTGCACGAAAGCTATGTTTCAAACCTTTGCATCCTCAAATTGAAAATTCAAAAGCTCTGATGAATCTCTTAAGCATTTTCAACAGACTTTATACACTGAGTGGCCACTTTATTATGACCACCTAACAGTTTTAAGCAAATGAGCTATGGCTGCACGCTGTTCCCGCCAGAGGGCGAGGCTAGTATAAAAAGGAAAAGCTTAGTGCTTGCGACAGTAGTAGAAGTGATTTTTGGGTGACGAGATGGGTAAAAAATGCGATTTGACGGACTTTCAACGTGGGATGATTGTAGGAGCTCGAAGCCATGCAGCGAGTATCACCGAAACCGCCGCATTCGTGAAATGTTCCAGAGCAGCTGTTGCTAAAGTGTTTAAAGACTGGACTGTCCGCCAAAATACTGGGTCTCTACGTGCAACGTGTGGTCGTCATCGACTAGTGACTGCTCGGGCGTAACGGAGAGTGTCCAGACTGGTAACAGACAACAGAAGGGCAACAGTGCAGCAAATTACAGACCATCTTAATCAAGGATCCCCTCAAATGATCTCTACACGCGCTGTTCACCGTACACTGCATTGAATGGGATATGGCAGCCGAAATCCTATTCGAACACCTTTGCTGTCTGCAGTTAACAAGAGAAAACGTCTCCAGTTCTCACAGGAGCACAAGGATTGGACAGTCGATAATTGAAAAAAATTATGTGGTCCGATGAATCACGTTTTCAGTTGCACCATGCCGATGGCTGAGTGAGAATTTGGCGGAAACAGCACGAAAGCATGGACCCCAAATGCGTTGCTACAACCCTTCAAGCTGGTGGAGGCAACGTTATGGTTTGGGGAATGTTTTCCGGGCATGGTTTGGGCCCTCTAATTTATGTTGATCAACGTCTGACTGGCACATCATATCTAAACATCGTTGCTGACCAAGTGCATCTTGTCATGTGGATGGTTTATCCCAATGGCGATGGCTACTTTCAACAAGATAATGCGTCCTGCCATAGTGCTCGTATTGTACAGGATTGGTTTCAGGAACATGCTGGTGAGTTTACTTTGCTTTGGTGGCCCCCACAATCTCCAGATCTCAACCCCATTGCGAATTTGGGGGATGAAGTTGAACGAGCCATCAGACAGCTGGATCCACAACTCTGCAATCTCACCCTCCTGGAAAGTGCTATTCATCAAGCATGGTCTCAGATTCCACAAGACACCCCACTACGAAGTACTGAGGCGGTGGTCATAATAAAGTGGCCACTCAGTGTATAGCATACCGAAAAATTATAAATTGAAAAGCTCATCGAGATGTGTCTACAACTTCCAAAACCAACTTTCTCAAGATAAGCACAACTTAACAAAAGTTCAAGTCAGTGTGAGCTACATCCGACTGACATGTCTTAACACGTTGTTTGCAAGAGTATTGATAAAGGAAGAGAACGACGAAAAGAAAAAAATAACAGGATGAAGAGTTACGGAGAGACTGAAACAGAGGAAGGAACAATGAAAGAAAGAAGGAGAGAGACAGAGAGAAAGGAGTGAAAGATTTGAACAGACGAAAGTGCAGATCAAAACATTGTGATACAGAGAGAAAAGAATCAGAAATCGAAAGAGAGGGGAAAACAGCTCTCACTGTCATGAGGAAGAGACGAAAACTCAGAGAAAGCCAAAGAAACCCAGAACAGCAAGGACCGTGAGGCAAAAACCAGAGTTAGAGAGACATAAGTCAAAGAAAAAATGAAATATGGATGGAGAGAAAGAGTGTAATGAGATTGCTCCGTGCGTATTTTTAAAAGAAGAGAAAGTCAGCCCCGTCACAGGTTCAAAGTGGTTCTAGTAAGGTAATCTGAAAAGACGGGCAACGGTTTTTATGCGCAGTTTTGCTACAGAAAAAAGTGTTTTAACTTCATAAACATTCTGAAAATACTTAGATCAAGATTTATACTGTACAAGAGGCGAAGGAGATTTCTCAACAACACAAAGTATGGTGAAGGAGTGTTCCGCCCCTTGTTCTGAAATATATTAATGGTAAAATTTTAAAATCATCTATGTTTTTCCAAAGCTCGACGAACTTAACTTCCTTCTTTCAAAAAGAAGGAAGTTATAGATTTTTTTCGTTCAATGACTGCTAAAGAAATGTAAACCAGACAAATACTGTTTCGATTTTAAAAAGTGTTAATGTTTAGAAGAGTTACAGGAATAGATAGTCAAGTTTTCAGGGAATTTAATTCAATATAAAGAGCAAGACAAATGCGACGTTTCATCGGAATGAATCCAGGAACTGAAATGACTCATCTTTTGGCAAAATATTTTTTTAAATGAAAATGTATTAAGTTTACAATTTGAATAGAAGACGCACTTACTCCGTATACCCCATTCTCAGGCTTCGCGGAGGGTAGGATAGTATCACTACAGGATGATGATGAACGTCTTGCTGTGATTTTCTTGAAAGAGTAGGAGAGCTGCTCAAAGTTCACTGATTTGGGACACAATGGAAAGAAAGTATTCATACCCAGGTACCAAACCTTCAACGCTGGCGACAAAACTCGTAACTGGGATGTAAAAATATATTTGCTAATCAGATCAACCATTTCTGTACAGATTAGGCGAGTTTCTGAGCCCCGACGCGACGTTCCATAAGGGCTGAAATTGTCTGCTTGAGAGCTCGAGTCCCACTCAGATATATGTCTGACATCTTTACACTTCGATAAAATCGTTTTCAGCGGGGTGTCGCTGACGTGTTGGCTGGAAGCTGCTATTTCGCCGTCCCGGCAGTTGAGTGGTCTGAAGTGAGAACTTCGGATCAGTCGTCAAAGATGGGTTCGGCGTTGAGTCGCGGATAAAGCAGGGATGGTGCATTTGTTGGATGGCCCTGGCTCTGTCTTTTGCCTGGAATCAGTGACCCTAAATAAGGTCTTCGGAGTTGCTCGTGGGGCTCGTTAAACCCCAGAAAGGAACAAATGCCGCTATTTATCTTTCATGGCAACTTATGGATGAATGAAGTTCTGAAAAGAGCAAATCAGACTGTATCATAAATTACTGGGTAATTGTGTTAATGGCAGCGTTGTATTCAGACACTTCCCGTGTTAGGCAAAACGATTTGTGTTTCGTTGGTTAGAATGCCTTTAAGCATCGAATCACAGTTTTTTACGAGATTAGGATGACTTCAAAACATGTATCAGACCTCTCTTAGCATTCGTGTATATTACAGATTTATACGTTTTCATTTGCTGCACAGTTATCACGTTTACGAGAACAAACTACTTCCTTTCAGCTCTTTCGTATCTATCCAAATCCCCTCTCTCTCTCTCTCTCTCTCTCTCTCTCTCTCTGTATCTCTCTCTCCCTTCCTCCCTCTCTCTCTCTCTCTCTCTCTCTCTCTCTCTCTCTCTCTCTCTCTCTCTCTCTCTCTCTCTCTCCCTCTCTCTCTCTCTCTTTCTCTCTCTCTCTGTATCTCTCTCTCTGTATCTCTCTCTCCCTCCCTCTCTCTCTGTATCTCTCTCTCCCTCCCTGTCTCTCTCTCTCTCTCTCCCTGTCTCTCTCTCTCTCTCTCTCTCTCTCTCTCTCTCCCCTTGTTCCTTCTTTTCAGCTCCTTGGTATCTATCCCACTCCCTCCTCTCTCTCTCTCTCTCTCTCTCTCTCTCTCTCTCTCTCTCTCTTTGTTCCTTCTTTCCCACACCACGATGCTGTTCAGCGATGGTCATCGCGAACAGCTTTTCCACTGTTCCTGATTAATATACACTATATTGACTTGACAAAAGTTACCGGACACCTAGAAGAGAAACACAAGATGGAATTTGCTGGCATACATTAGTATGGTATCGGTCCACCTTTGACCTTAATGCATGCACTGACCATAAGAGACATGCTTTTAACAAGGTTTTCAAGCACAGTGATAGGTATTCGCTTCCATTCAGAACATAATGCTGCCGCTAACTGTTGCTTAGTTGGAAGCCTTGGTTCTAAACTTCTTATGCGGCGCTCTAATTCATCCCATATGTGCTCTATGGGGTTAAGATCAGGGCTCTGTGCTGCCCAATCCACACACGATACGGAATTATCGTCAAACCACGCCGTAACAGTTCTTGCTTTATGGCTCGGTGCATTATCCTGCTGGTACCAACAAGTCTCGGTTCCATAATATTGCCACTCAGTTGGTAGGGCATAATTGTCTAAAATATCGAGGAAGACGTGCTGGTTAACGGGTATGTCCACGATAACTAATTGCCCGGGACCACACCACGTAAAACACCCCCACACAAATAAACTGCCAGCTCCAAACTTGACCGTAGGAGCAGTACATTGTGGTAAATAGCGTTCCCCTGGCTGCCGCCATACCCACACACAACGTTCAGACTGACGGATCATGTATCTAGATTCATGAGTCCAAAGGACTCGTTTCCATTGATCTACGATCCACGATAAATGTTCTTTACGCATGCGAAACGACGAGTAGCATTCCGAGTGGAGATGAAAGGCTTATGAGCAACCGCAGAACCACGGTAACACATAGAATGAAGTTATCTGCGAATGGTACGTGTACATACTGAGGTTCCAGCATATTTACTCACCTGTAGACTGAGGTCTTGTGCAGTACTCCGTCGATTAGATGTAACGACTCTTCTGAGGCTTCGACGTCCTCTATCACCGATTTTCTTTGGTCTGCCGGTACGTTTTGCTGCTTCAAGCACGCCATGTTTCTTCCACTTATTCAGTACATCCAAAACAGTCAACTTGTGTATGTTTAAACGCTTCTCGGTTTCTCTTATGGACAACTCACTAATATAACACCCAACAGTGTTTCCTTTCTCAAAGTCAGCTCTCTCCCGCCGCGACATTTTCACTCAACCTTACAGTGAGACATGATCGCGGTCAGCTGCAGGCTTGTTTTTATATCGTTTGTAGCTGTACCGCGCATCTTAACAACACAAACAAATATTACTTAGATACGAAATTATGGACACTGATACCTTCACAAATTGCTTGTAGATTCCACAAATGTAACAAAAAAGCAATTTTATGTCTGCTGATGAGAGTATGGCGCTATTACCATAAAGACAGTAGTCATCCTACTTTTGGTGAATACGGATAATGCGAGGTACCAACAGGATAAATCCCCGTGTACAGTCAGTATTATAATATTGGCTCTTTAAGAGGTGCACTCCTCTTCCAGACATGCGAGTAACTAGATCTGGGCCAAACTGGGCTTGTCTGGGCATATCCTGAAAGCACTGCGTAAATTTCGATAACTTAATTTTCGAATCCTCAAATGAGAGCTCAAGCTGACATTCACGTGCGCGCTACAGTCAGCGTTGCTTTTCTATTATGTGGCTCTCACGGTCAATATTAATTTTCAGAAATGTAAATTGTTTCACTGTTACAACTAATAAACCTTATTGCACTAATTGTAGTATTTCTTCATTCACTCCTATAATTATTTCTAATATTTTCACTGAATTTTATCAAAGTAGGATCGATCGCTCTTTCGTAGTTTTCTGTTTTTCATTCACTCTATTGCATTTACTATGAGATGGGAACACCCCTTAAAACTACCGATATTACATAATCATTATTTCTAGTCACCAATATGGACGTAGCTTCTTTTTACCTACTTCCAAATTAGTACAAGAAACGTCTTTAGATAAAGAACTGTGGCTTAGAAAGCTGCTGACAGAATAGTTGTCGCTGAGGAGATAAATTAAGCACGATATTTTTGAGCAGATAATTTTGGTGTTTGCCTGAAAAAATAAACGGCGAAAAGAACTACGAATCAAAGTATTCTTTTAGATAGAGTATTTGAAATCTTTTAGATAGAGTATTTGAAATCTTTCTTCAACCAAAATATATTTTGTGCATAGTTCTTAAATTCAAACTTAATTTTTTATCTCGAGATGGATTGCACATTTAATTGATACTGTGAAATGCACATGTCAACACGAGATGGAGCGGGAATGATGCCACGCACTGTTGCACTTTGTCTTTGTTTTAATGGTTTAAACGTCCAGCCTAACAGAGGCTGAATAAAGAAAATCAGAAGACTTGAAAAACTGCAGAAATAAGATGAACTCAAAGCGTAAACTGAGAGCAAAAGGTAAATTTCACATATAGAAGAGAACTGTGATTGCATCCTTTACGGCCATATCTTAAAATGTGGTCTATGTTGGAACATGAATGTTATTTTAGAAGCGGATTTCCGCTGTACTACTCTTCTTCCCTCTCATTTTCTCATTCCCTTTCTCAACGTATCTCTCCCACTGCCTGTATTACATTTTCTCCTTCCTTCTCTGCGTTTCTTCTTGCCTTTCTAGTAATCAATAAAGCTCCTGTTTTCTCATTATCTTTTTCTCGTTCTCATTCTACTTTCTCTCTCTCTCTCTCTCTCTCTCTCTCTCTCTCTCTCTCTCTCTCTCTCTCTCTCTCTCTCTCTCTCTCTCTCTCTCTCTCTCTCTCTCTCTCTCTCTCTCTCTCTCTCTCTCTCTCTCTCTCTCTCTCTCTCTCTCCCTCTCTCTTTCTCTCTCTCTCTCTTGTTTCCCATCATAGTTCTCCCATTTTCCCAGTTTACCGCTTCCTTTCCCTTTATTTTATTTTTTTCCTGCCTCTATTTTTCTTTACTGCTTTTTCATGTTCTGATAATATTTTCTCCCGTTCTCACTCAATTTCTCCATCTTGTTTTTTCATTTTTCTCATTAATTTTTGCTCACTATCTCTGTTCGTTTCAGTTTCTGTCACTTGCATGCCGATTTCTTTGTCTCCTTCTGCTCGTCTCATTCGAATCCTCTCTAGTAAGATAAAAGTCGGTTTCTCCATTGCCCATAATCAAAGAATGACCATCAAATTCTGTTGATAGCGCTTAGCATAAGGAAATAAGAAAACAGAAAATGCGTCCACTTGAAGAACGAAGCTAACATAAAAGTTTCATTTATAGCTTTTACTCGCAGGCCCAGATTGCACTTTTATGTTCGGACTGCGGTTACGCAATAAAGATCAGCCTTTCAATCCAATGGCTGATGTAGATAGTAACAACAAAGCTAGTCTTTGCCCAGTCTTGTACTTATTTCAGCAGAATGGTACGACATTTTAAATCTATCAGAATTTGAGAAACGAAGCAATACCTTAGGAAGCATTTGCGAAACCATAAAATTCACAAAACGTGCTCTTTAATATGCGGAACACAGGAGAAGCTTATGAAAAATTAAACAGATATTCTGTAGCATAAGAATATCTTGACTTAATTCACTGAAAAAAGAAAAACAATTTTGTAACTGATCGGATGTCTTTTTTCTCGGAAAAATCCGTAAACCGACTAGAAAGCCTTTCGTTTCGCCACGCTATCAATTCGAAATACTATTATGGTTTGAAGAACGATGAAAATGAAAGCGTGCTCCTCACCAGGGCGTTAGATGGTATAAAATGTGTCCTCTGGTGCCAAAGACATCTCCCTTCCAGCAAGTATCGTCGACACCAGAGAACTCATTTAAACTGCAAACGATGCCTGGTAGATTAACAACTATTTTTGATGCTGCATCATTTTCACTCTCGCCAATTTTTCATTTTCCTTATTTCCTCTCACTCCTTTACAATTAATTCAAATTATTTGAGAGAAACTTCCACGACTGTGCGGCAATCCAGTAATTTTCATCTATGACCTTCAGTCGCGAATTAACAGCAGAATACTCCGCATTTCAAGATAATTTTTGGACGTTTTGATTTCAGGCAAGTTGTTATGGAAATATATAACCGCATATCTGACTGTAGTACACAAAAAAGTTTACAGACTGGCACTTAAAACAGTTGGTGTGTGTTTCTCCTTCAGTTCCGATTCGTTTCCTCTATATAGAAAATGCATTAGTAAATTCAATTTTGATGGAATACGAGTGATAACATAACAGATTTGCCACATATTTTGCACCATTTGCCCTACCCAGTCTGGCAACAACCAATGGCGTGACTCTACATTTGCTTTTCACAACATACTTCTAAACATCCTATCAATTTTCCCACCATAGTATCCTATTTTACCATTACCTGTTATGGTGAGTTCGTAATTATGAAACAAAGTGAATCTGCTCAGAATCATTTCTTCCGTTGTCCGATTTTCAAGACATTTGTTAAATACATGGAAAATATTGTTACCGCTTTTTTTAAATCGGAATGGAAATTGAAAATGGCATATTTGAGGTTTAAATCGAAACGAAATTATTTGAGGTTTAGTTCGGAGCCATTAGTAACAGTGATACGACCTCCAGCCGTACTGGTTCTTCGTTTAGCTACAGAGTACGTTTTGTTGCAATAGGTCCCACGCCGTTCTCAATCGACAATATGCAAACTTAAGATCTCCGATCATCACCTTTTGTTACATGTTTGCAGAGTGATCAATTCCCCGTAAGGTCTACATATTTTTTCTATGACTCAAACAGGCTTAAAGTTGCTTTTCATCAATGATTCAGCATTAGCAGATGCAGTTTTTTTATTTTTCACATGTTTCAATTTTCATATTCTTTTGCCTACGATACTCCTAACAATGCATTTTTATAATTTTCAACATTGCTTCAGTTACCCGAAATTTTATTAGGGATCCTGCTGAGACAGGTAAATAGATAAGGTAAGCATAGTGTTTCGGGGAATATTAACTGCAAAAATTCATTTTTAATCTTGTAGAAGTACGTTTAAATGAATGCACGATTTCCGCCTTTCGTAAATCGCTCTTTCCTCGCTAGAGGGAATAAATGTATATCTATACTTGTTAGGATATTAAAGTTTCTAGAACAGGAACTGGAAAAATTCAATTTGTATCAAATGAGTATCGCTGATTAAGTGAACAAATCCTTTCATTTTTTAGATCTTAAACTTATTTGTGACATACATATAATGTTGCAATGGAAATACAAATAATAAATAGTGTGTTGCAGTGGAAAAACAAATTATAAATAGTGTGCTGTAGTGGAAAAACAAATGCGGATAAATAATGTGTTGCAGTGGGAAAATAAATGTGAATAAATGGTGTGTTGCAGTGGAAAAACAAATAGTAAATAGTGTGTTGAAGTGAAAAAATAAATGTGGATAAATAATGTGTTGCAGTGGTAACATAAATGTGAATAAATGGTGTGTTGCAGTGGAAAAAACAAATGTTAATAAATACACTGGCGGAAAGTGAAAAAAGAACACCAAGAAGAAGCCGTCTGATACCAACGAAATTTATACAGCATAATAACGGAATGCAGAGGATAACGTGATCAAAACATTATGGCGAAACACAGCTGTATTTGCTGGTAAACTGAAAAACAATATTTCTATGTAACATGGTTAGTACGAGGTTGAACCGCCATGAACTGCGTCACACTGTACAATTCTGGCATGGAGTCTGTCGTACAGATGTTGCATGTAAGTTTGGGGTATTCAGTTCCAAGCATCCTCAACCTGGACGCGTCAATCGGGGATGGTCGTGGCTGGCCGTGGAGACCGGATAAGTCGTAGTCCCATAAAATCCCACACGTGCTCAATGGGGGACAAATCCGGTGAAAGTGCATGCCATGGAAGTTGTCTCACACCCTGAAGTGCATGTTGCGTTGTACGTGCCGTGTGTGGGCGTGCGTTATCTTGCTGGAAAACACCACGATGGACCGACCTTACAAATGGCACAACAACAGGCTGAATGATGTTGTTGATGTAGGAGGTGCTGTTTAACGTACCCGGTACAAACACTAGTTGTGAACGGGAGTGATAGCTGATCTCTCCCCACACCAGGAGACCAGGTATAGGCCCTGTGTGTCGCTGGCGGATGCAGGAAGGGTGGAGACGCTCCCCTGTGCGTCTGCGAACACGCATACGGCCAGCGGAGGCTCCCAAGCAGAATCTGCTTTCATCGCTGAACACGACAGATCGCCATTGCGTTCTCCAGTGCAGACGTTGGCGGCACCACTGCAGCCGTTCCTGACGGTGCGCTGGAGTCAGAGGTACACGTGCACGTAGTCCTCCATCCAGTAGACGGTTGCGGATTGTTCGCACAGTCACCTCAGGTGCAACGGCAGCGCGGATTTGCGTCGCAGTGGATGTTCTGCTTGACAACTCCACTCTTCTTATGCGTCGATCGGTCCGCACATCAGTCCGTCTGTGACTCCCGGTTCCACGTCTTCTCGTGTTGGAATGTTCCTCGGACCATCTACGCCACCATCGTACCACCACTGATACTTCCCGTCCGATTCGCTCCGCAATACGACGATACGACCACCCGGCCTCGCTGAGTCCGACTAGACGACCTAGCTCAAAGTCCGATAACTGCTGAAATCGTACACGTCATCCGTGTCCAGGCATTGCAGCTTCTTCAGGGTCTTCGCACGTGTCCGTACGCCGACGACTGTTTACATTCACTTCGCCGTACTCCTTAAATACCACCGACGATAATTTGCATATTATGCCGTGCTGTGGCATAAGCGCACACCGGTTGGTCCCGAAATTAGCATCACACCTACGTAAACTCGACCCCATTAACATATGTAAATTTTATGATCGTCCGCCAATTCCTTCTTGGTGTTCTTTTTTCACTTTCCGCCAGTGTAGTATGTTACAGTGGAAAACAAATGTGAATAAGTAGTGTGCTGCAGTGAAAAATAAATTTTAATAAATAATGTGTTGCAGTGGTAAACAAATTTGGATAAATAAGTGTTGCAGTGGAAAACCAAATGTGAATAATTAGTATGCTACACTGATAAAACAAATGTGAATAAGTAGATAACGAGAGATCTGAACAAGAAAGATGACACCGAATTCTTAGGTGTAGTGACAATACGACTTTTGAATCCTTTCCAGTACGAAAAGAATATCTCAGTGCAGATTTCTGTAAAAGAAAAAATCGGCAGAAAAGAGAATTCATTTACACCCCATACAAAGAAACTGCGTATTAAAATAAAATACGCAATGTAAGAAGTGTTTTTGTCGTAGATCTAACTGGTCACAAAAATTAAAAATCGATCGAATTCATACAATCAGTAAAACGTCTACTAATAGAAATAGTGACTTTCTGCCTGTAGTGGCCGAAATGTGTGCTGTGAAAAATCATAAATGGTGCACAGAACGTTTCTCATAGGAAAAAATATCCGAGGAAAAACATTTTCAAAATAGAACAATGAGAAGCAGAGACGTAGAGAGAAATGTGATGCAGTGGGATGCCTCTTAGTGGTACAGTGGTAAGTTGTGCTTTACATAAAAGAGAAAAGGGGTTCAGAATAGTTTCCATAATGAAGAGTATCTTGCCAAAAGACGACTTTCCCAAGGAATGAAAGAATCGGGGATATTCTTTCAAATAGAAATATACTCTGATGACCAATGGCGGCAGAATTGTGAAGCAGAAAAGTAGAGAATATACGCAAGTTCTTTTGCTACGGAAAAATAATTTTTGAAATACGACTTATGCAAAGCTATATAGAGAGGACTAGTTTTTACACATACGCCCACTAGCGGTAAAACTGTGCATTACTTAAAAGATAATGATGTTTGGACAATATTTTGATAATTTTAAAGAGATAATACAGTACAAATCAAATTTTTTTCAATAAGAATTTTAGAAGCGGAGATAGAGTTGAAAACAGAAATACGAACTTACACCATCTAACGACAGAACTGAGCTTTCTCAATACTTCAAAGGTAGGAGTTAAATGCTTCCCAAAATAAATCTCATCAAATGTAAAAATCATTTTTCAAATAGGACTTTTAGAAGCAGTGATGTCGATAAAAATACGTTATAGATCTGCTCCCCATAGCTGGCAAATCGTGATATATAACTATGAAAATTTGATTTCATAGTTATCTGGATCCCACCGAAAAGAATTTTTTTCAGTCGGCTTTTTAGAGTACATACTGCTGCACATAAGTTGTAAAGAGAAACATGGACTTATTCCCTCTAGTGGCAAAGTTGGGCGTTACAAAATGTTTAAAGTTATATGTAAAACATTCCTTAGTAACAAAGTAAGAATAAGTAAGAGTCTGACAAAGTAAGAATTTTTTCAAATCGGGCTGTGACAAGCCGAAATGTTGAGAAAAAATATGATAAACGTCTATGTCTTCCTGGTGAAAGGATTGTACTTTATTATGAGCAGAAAATATGCCTAAAAGGTTTTCTTTGGTGTGAGTGGTATCTGACAAAACTCTTTCAATATTTTTTCAGGAAAGCAGATATTGTTGCAAATACATCGGAAAGGAATTTCACAATGTCGCCACCCGATGACAAAAGTGATCTATTTCTAAAAGTCAGAAATTATTTGCAAATCATTCTTCACCACGTAGACTATCTGAAGCAAAGGGTATTTTTCGAAGCGAATTTTGGAAGCGCAGATGTCAGGGAACGCAGCTTACATTTGCGATCCCAAGCAGAACTACTGCGCATTATCTAAAAAGGAAAGTGTATCCAAGCAGTCTTCGTTGTAAATGGTATCGACTGAAAGAAAGAATTTTTAAAATCGGATACTTAGAACCAACGATATAGAATAAAATATATTTTGGATTCGATAGCTCCTGCATTTACGCCCTCTAGTGGCGAAGCTATGCGAGGGGAGAAGACTAAAAATACTTTTTCTTTTCTTTTTTGTTCCAAGGACGTGCTAAAAATGAACGCACATTACCTGTCATGTTTACTTTTCTGTTCTTACACTTTTCAAAAGGCTATAACATCTTTGTTCTGAGTATGCGCATATATAAACTGATGAGGCATTTCATTATGACCATCCTCAGCCTAGAGAAATGAGCACTCCTGGAGACTGAACGGTGGCGCAGGTGAAGTTCACAGAACAGCATATATACAAACCGAGGACCGGCTTTCGGTTAGTAGAGTGTTCGAAGTCAGAATGGGAAAAGCTGCCGATTTATCGCAGTTTGATGAAGGATAAATTGTGATTGCACGGCGCCTGGGAACTACGGTCTCGGAAACAGCGAGGCATGTTGGTTGTTCACGTGCCGCTGTAGTGAGTACGTATAAAATGTGGTGCACAGATGGCCAAACGACGAACTGTCGTCAGCCGTGTGTCTCCCGCAGCTCATTGATGTCAGACGGGAGTGGATATTGTGGCGCATTGTTGACAGCGACCTTCAGAGCCACAGCGACCCTCAAAGCCTGCGTACCCGAAGACCCAGCTGGGTCCCCATGCTCACTGCACTTCATCGCCAACAACGCATGAAATGGACCCGAGATCATCGAGATTGTACCGTGGATGTTTGGAAGAAAGTTGTCTGGTCTGACGAATCAAGAATCCTGGTGTATCCCGTAGGCTATGGCAGCTGAATGTTCTGTTGGACAGAAACAGGCGGCGGCGGTGTTATGCTGTGGGCGATGTTTCCTTGGAACACTTTAGGCCCCATTATCCCAATAGCACAATTTCTCTCAGCTGTCAGGTATCTGAACATCGTTGCGGAGCAAGTTCACCCATTCATGGCAACTGTGTTTCCTGCTGGTGATGACTATTACTAGCAGGATAATGTGACATGCCACACTATCAGAATCGTCGAGGCAAATGGTTCGAGGAATATGCATGTGACATTCTGTTAATGCCCTGGCCTCCAAATTCGCCTGCCATGAACCCAATCGAACATTTGTTGTTTGACTTGGGAAAGCGGGTTCGCCCATTTCGAAATGTACAGGAACTGGAGGACCTCATGGTGACATTATGGTACCAGATACCCCAGAATACCTATCGTCACCTCATCGAATCGATGCCTCTCCGAGTGGCCTTTTTCCGCGGGCTAAAAGGGGTCCTACAGCTTATTACGTAGGTGGACATAATGTAATTGCTCAGCGGTGTATAGGGTATTCAAATTGTCAAGTTCTTGTCTGCTGGGAGCAACAACGCAAAGTCTTAGGGAAAACTTTGTTTTTTATTCTTTCATGTTTCTTTGAGACAGTGGCTCAGGATGATGATGGCAATTCCCATTAGACTATCGATCGTCAATCTTAATTAAAGAAATAAAAGTCGTGAAAAGGCTTCGAAATGATTAAATTAATGCTAACATTCCAGGGTTTTATAAAAATAGTAGTTTCGTTTTTGGGTGCTTCTTTAAATTTCGACTTTTAAAAATTCCTAATTTAATAAACTGGAGAGATAAGCTGTATTTTTCTAGCAGGATCTTTCTCTCTGTCTCTCTCTCTCTCTCTCTCGATGAGATTATCTTCTGAAATGTTCACTTATCACCTCAATACACAAAAAAATCCTTACCAATCAGATGCGGGCTGCCATCCTTCGAAGGAATTGTGAAGTTAGTGCTTCAGTCTTGTGTCGTGACATTGACATTGATCCTCATTCTATTTCCGCATCGTCTGGTGTCGTTTGTTCCCTCTGGCTGACTCAGTGTCAAGGATCTCATTTCCTCTAAACCGGACCTCTTCCACTTTCTTTCTTTCTAAAATCACTCTTTCCCATAAAAATGACTTCCTTTGTATCTCTCCGAACTCTACACAACGCCCTCTATCAATCCCTTGCTCTCTTTCCTAGGAGGCTGTAGAAGAATCAGATATCAGAAAAATACCAAGGGTACTTAAAATAAGGAAACTGGAGAACAACAGAAAAATGCATCAACGTCTTTTATTATACAAACTCATTTCCGGCGCGTATTTCATCCTTCCTTATTCTCTCAGCTCCCAGAGAAGAATGATTCAGATTCGCAGAATATAAGAATTGCCATTATTAAAGCTAGGAGAAATCGCGTTCTTCAATTCTTGGAAATGCAGGCCGAAATAGTGGTGTATCTCCGAACAATCGAAATTGGCATGTCGTTATGTCTGTTAAGCGGAAAACTATGCAGAAACAAAATTGATTTTTGTACAGAGCTAATGAAACGGCACAGGCAATGCGTGTTGAAGAACATTGTTGTGTAAAAGAACATCTTTCTACTATGCAATCGTTTGAATACACACAGTCGTATCAGAGTAACATGACCACCTGCCTAATAATGGGAATAACCACCCTTGGCCCGGATGACAGGAACAAAACGGCGTGGCATGAACGCAATGAGGCCCTGCAAAGTTGCCCAGGGACACATGTGCCTATTTGGACGGAAGCAGAGCTCGGAGGTCCTGGAGATGACGTGGCTGTGGGTCTGCACGTTGAACCAGTTGTTCCAAATAGTCCCACAAGTGCTCTATGGGATTGAGGTCGGGCAATTTCGCCAGCCTGTGGAGAACGAAAAGATGGCTGTCGTGTCCTGAGACTAGTCACGCACTCCGTTAGGGACACGGCACGGCGCATTGTGCAGTTGGTTGACACCATCACCACGGTAAACGTCCAACATGAAGAGATGAATGTGGTCAGTGAGGATGGACAGGTAGTCATTGGCGTTGAAGGATCCATCCAGTGGTACCAGCGGTCCCAGGTCATACCAGGAAAGCATCCCTCAGACATGCATACTACCACCAATGGCCTGTGCTTGACTGACAAGCGTTCCGGGTGTTGGTTCTCATGTGTCTCTCGCCGTATTCTCCGCTTCCCATCACTTCCGTGGAGTAGAAACCTCGATTCGTCGGAGAAGGCAACCTTCATCCACTCCTCCGCTGTCCAATGACGGTAGTCCCATGCGAACTGCAGGCGTCGTTGCCGATGAACCTGAGTTAACATGGGCACCTTGACACGACTACGGAGACCCATGCGTAACAGGGTTCACTCTACTGTTATCGGGAATACATACCTAAGTGTCTCGACGTTTATTTGCGTGGTCAATTGCTGCACTGTTGCGCGTCGGTATCCCTTTACCAGTCGACGAAGGCGACGTTCTCCTCTGGGGTTGATGGCCTTTGGGGTTCCACAGTTATGACGTCAGGAGATACTCGGTGTGCCAGCGGTCCATTCTTGGTACACCCTTACTACAGCACCTTGCGAACAGCCCACAAAGTCTGCTGTTTCTGAAATGCTTCCACCCTTGGTGCGGTAGCCGATGATCATTCCTTTTTGAACGTCCGTCAAATCACTACCTCTGCCCATTTTGCTCACGTAATCCACTATGGTTCATCTGTCCTGGCCGGCCTCTTATATCTCCATGTGGTAGATCTTATCACTTGCACTTAGTGACGCGCCTGGGCGGGTACACTGTGATTCCGGGTGGTCCTATTATTCCGATACGACTGTGCACACTGCTCGACATAGAAAATGCTACAGCATGAAAGGATGCGCGGAATGAGACGAAATATTCTAAACATATAGACAAGTAGGTGGGAAAGCCGTGTAATATTACCTAAGAGATTACATGAATGCGATGGACGAGGAGAGAGTGAAATGTGGCCTTAGTCAGTAAGCCTGATGAGCGCCATGTTGGGCTATACATTCTGCAACACGGCGTGGCATGAAGTGGAAAAGGCACCAGATGGTGACCTGAGGTATCGCTGACTACAACTCATCGACATTGATAGTGGGTCGTGCAGAGGTGTTAAGTCGTCTGCCAATGACGTCCCACAGACGTTCCCTTTTGATGCGAAGTCTAGGGATCGCGCTGTCAACGACAGCACCTGGACGTTTTTAAAGCACTATGTCTTCAGATGTTAGTAATGCTGAAGCGGGCGCTATCTTTTTAAAACTGGGGGTCAGGACCACGGAGATACGGCAACAAACTGAGCTGTAGCACCTTATCGACGTATCCTCCTGTTGTCATTGTATCCACTCTGCCTATAAACAGTGAACGGTCGTTGAAAAGGATAACGCCTCAAACAATGATATATGGCTGAGGAGCTGGCAAGATCATCCCGGTGACCACGCTGTTTTCAGACTCTCGACTGGCAATCGTCGGCGCTGCGACAGAAGCGAGACTCGTCGCTGAGTACAACACGGTTACATCTGTCCCGCACGCATATCTGTTACAGCACAACTGCAGCCTTTCGCGACGATATGCTACGGTGAGTGGCAGTCGTCGCAATGGTTGGTAAGAGCTTCTTTGCGAATCTGCGTTTCAAAGTCCGTGTTGATACAGGGATGTCTGTAGCTGAATGTACACCTCGTCGAATGTCGTCTGCTGTGTACCGTAGAGCTACTACGGCTTATCTTTGAATGCTGCAATAGAACCGTTTGAATGTCCTACTACATGCAAGCCGTCCCATTACGGTGACAAACGATACCTTCCTCCAACCACAGTTGTCAAATTAGGCCGACAGTGTTGCATCCGGAGGCCTTCTTACCGCGATGCAACACAGCGACCAACAAACCAACTGTAAATAGCTGTATGATGAAGCCTCTGGTAAAGGTGTCCGTGTGATGGTAGGATTTTTGATTGGCCGTACTGCGTATGACGTATGAAGAGTGTAGTAGCGCAAGTTACGCCACTACGAAATTGGAACCTAGCTTCGGTACTTCTTGGTATCAGTCATTCTCTTGCTGTGTGGACTTGTGGAAGGGCAGTGTGCATGTTTTTCGTCAGTTGAGTCACTGTGGTTTTGTTTATGAACTTATGTCAGACAAATATCGACGCTTCGGTCGCAGAAGGCAATTGTCATCTGATAATTTGTCTGAGAAGGGCTTGGGTTTCGGTTCCTAGAGGAGATATGATTGTTGTGTTTCTACAATGGCGCTGACTCGTTCTCCCTTCCTACGAACCAGTGGCCTCAAATTAGGGGCGGGATGCTGCTTATATTTCACAGGGTTGCTTTCTGATGATCGTTAAACCCTCAGACAAAAAAACATTAATTAGACAGATTTCATATTTATATTTCTTACTTGTGTTCGTGATCATATGAAGATGTTTGCATTTTCATTACGTATTTACGCACATTGTTTTTCCCATCTGCTCTCCTTAGATCTTTCATGAGAGTAGTTTGCGACAGCCTATGTCCTGTTGAGTGAACTGGCTACGTTAATTTTAACTTTTTATTAGACTGCATTCTTCATTCCCCATCTTTCTTACCCACGTGAATAGTACCAGTCGTCTGCGTCAAGAAATCAGATGAGTTTTTACTTTGCAGGGGTGTTGGTTTCCTATTTCGTGAAATCAGAGAGAAATGTGGAGCTACGTTACACGAAATATGAATTAAATTGATTTGAGATTTCATTTTCCTGCTTCTCCTTTCTATGTTTTCTCTTAATGCCTCACAGTCTACACATCATGTAAGTGATGATTCTTTTAGAATGTATAGATTACTTCCTTTGCTCTTTCATGTCCAACAATCTAAGAGTTCCAAAACAAATGAAATGTCATTTGCGAAAATCGTGGCACAATTTTTAGAGTTGCTAAAGAATTCAATATGAGCACACTTGAGAAGACACCTTGCATTTTCCTTAATGGTGATCAAGTCTTTAAGCTGAAGGTGAAACGTGGCAGGGAACATATTGCAGAAGAAATATTAGTATACCTTTAATTGATTCTATTCCGGTTTAATTAAATATATATTCACCCCATGCGAAAAACAACGTGAAAAGCAGTAGAGGTGACTTCCAAAGCTCGACTGTGGTCAAAATGTCTCAAATTCCCTTTGCTGTCAAAAGGAACTGAATGAGAGAAAAATTTGGACTCTGTTGGGAAAAAAGTAGTTAAATTGTTGCCTAAGTCATATTGTTGCAAATGAGGAGTTAGAGTAACTAATTTCGTTTTGTTTCATAATGTTACTAATGAAGGAGTGATGAATTTTGTTATATTTCGTATTTTGCGTAAAACGCAGGAGGGCCTGTTTCGTTGGATTTTGTTTGTATTTGATGGGCTTCGTAATTAGTTTTGTGCCACAGTGGTTTTCTGCACAAATATCTCAGAAAGGCTGCATGTGTTCGAGAGGGAAAGAGCAAATTGGTTTGATAGATGCATCAGATCTGAAATGAATATATACGTTTCTCGCCATTCTTATACATTACGGCAAAAAGAGAGAGAGAAAGAAAGAAAGAAAGGAAAAGCAAATGGAAAGACTTTTGTGTTACTGAAAAAGCAGTCAATCTAAAGGGAAAAGTTGCTGCTTGAATTGCACAAAATGAAGATACCCTCCGCCACGCGCAAAAAATTAGGACAGTCAAATAAGGTTTAGTGACATTAAAATCGCAGAAATATTAAGTGTGTTTTTTAAGACGGTGAGCTGGCTTCACAAGCCGGTGCAGGCAAATAGGGAATAACAATTAGAAAATCTAAATATCCTAGCATAGCAGAAGGATATGTCAACCTTCCTTTTCCTAAAATATTAAGACGGAACTCGTGTCTTCTGCCCACAGTCGCTTATCGGTCTATGGCGCTGGCTTTGGATCATTCGTTGGAGCTCAGCTTCGGTTTGAATTCCTGACGAGTCATGGGTGGTCGTTTGTCTAATGGCACATATACATACCTACATATCATTGAGCTCTTCTCCGAGATTTAGGGGTTAGTTCCTCAAGGAAATGCAATTGCTAGATAAAAGTTTAAATGCTAGAACTAGATTCCGTTTACTGTTGGTGTATAAGACGTCTGTCACCATTTACAACGATCTCGGCAGACAGCTTGAGCTTTGCTGGCATCCAGCATTCGTCGTACACACGAGAATTGGTACTTTGCACTCATAATCTTTTCGCAAGCAGACATTTCTGAATCTGGTCCTCCGATGATTTCTTTGGCATTCCTCTTTCCTGCCACTTGGGCTGAAAAATTCTCTTACTAAGCGTCTCATCACTCATTCTTACAACACGGCCAAACCACCTAGGAATATTAGTCTCCACCTTGCTAACAACATTTTGCCTCACATTACACACAGGCAACACATCTTTCTTCACATGATCAGAGCGTGTCTTGCCATCACATCCTCCGTAAGTAAGGCATCTCTACAGCGCACAAACGCCTCCTATGTCTCTTCTGTCATACCCAGGTTTCACTGCCGTACATCAGAGGAGGAACAATTACACTTTCATACACAGCCATTCTTCCCTGAGAATCTGTAATTCCTACAAGATCCTCCTAAAGCAGCTGCGATTTTTAAAGGAAAGTTCACTGGCTTACTAATTTCACCGTCTAATTTTTCTCTCTGTCAAACATGCTTCCCAAATATACAAACTCGTGCAGCTAGTCCATCACTGTGCCATTTAGACTTATCTTGAATCAATCATTGTGCCCTTTAGACTTACCTTGAATCAATAACTATGCCATCTAGACTTATCTTGTATTCAGTACTAACGGTTCCTTCCTCAAAAACTATAACTTTGGTTTTTCCCTTATTTGTGCTCAGTTTAAATTTCATACAAACTTCGTACATACGGAAAAAATATTCTGCAACTCAGTTTTGCTCTTTGCCAACAGGACTGTGTCATCCGAATGCCGCCATATCCACACGCGGATATTACCAAAACCTAAATCAATATTGTACATTTTGGCAACACGCATACACGTATCCATAATTACACTCACGGACAATGAAATTTGCGCACCTAGAAGAAAACATGCTACAACCTCGAAACTTTGCAAATAGCTAGAGTACGTGCTGGTATGCAAATGATCCACGTTTGGTGTGAGTGCGCATGACCGCACACACTGTGTTGGCGCTGCAAGCACAAACGGGCAGCCTTATAAACCGACGTGTAATCGATGCCCCATGAAATCGAAAAGCACCGGCTGACGCAAGCAAAAGTATAGAGTGACAAGAATGCCGGGTAGAAACCAGAGACGTCGATTTACGCAACTTAGGGACTTTGAGAGAGGCCTGATCATCCAGCTGAAAGCCGAAGGATGGTCAGCGTGCCGTATAGCCAGCCACGTAGATCGTTCTGAATATACCGTTCGATTATGTTGGAAGCAGTGGACACGTGACGGCACTGCCACACGGCGGAGCGGCTCCGGACGGACCTGGAGGACCACCGGTAGAGGGGATCGACGGATCGTGTGCCGGGCAGGAACTGATCTCACGGGGACCCTATCAACTATACAGGCAGATGTAGCATTTCTTGTGTGCCCATGAACCATTGCCCGACCCTCGCGGAAGCGAATCTGCGATCCTGTACCCTTTACGTGCGCTGCTATTAACAACAGAACATCGTCGGCTCCGTGTGCAGTGCTGCTAGGCCAGAGCGACGTGGAACGTCACGGACTGGTGACGTGTGGTGTTTAGCGATGAGTACCGCTTCGTTTTGGGTACGGATGATCATCGTGCCAGGGTGCGGAGGTCCCCGGGTAAACGGCACAATCTCATCCTCGCTATCGAGAGCCACACCTCCCCCACTGCAGGCATTATTTTCTGGGGATCCATTGCTTGCGCGAGCCGATCAGCTCTAGTAGTGGTACGTGGATCATTGACGGGCCAGCGGTATGTGGATTAGATCCTACGGCCCCATGTGCTCCCATTCCTGACCGGGATACCAGGTGTACTATACCAGAAGGATAATACCCGCCCACACACAGCTCGGTTTGCCGAGGACTACATACGTCATGTCCAGACACTTTCATGGCCTGCCCACTACCCGGACATATCCCCTAACGAACATGTGTGGTACCAGTTGAAACGCCGGCTGCCTCCGTGCCGCACTATCCGGGATTTGGAGCACACTGTCCAACACGTGTGGGCCTGTCTGTCGCAGGACAACATCAGGCGTCTGTTCGCCTCCATGCCGGACCGTATTGCAGCATGTATTGCCGCACGAGGCGGTGCGACGCGCTATTGAAAATGACCGGACTGCATGCCACAGATACCTCTGTAATTATTCTGCAGCTCTGTTTTTGCCATCATATGTATCATTCATCTGTATCATTACGTCCATAAAATTTTAGTTCCGTCTGATGCTTTTTTTTTTTTTTTGCAAATTTTATTGTTCCTGAGTGTATATTAAGCAACCATGGTGACTTTACACAACCTCGTCTAACTTCTGCACCAATAGAAAACCATTTAGATAAAACACCATTCACTGGTAAACATGATTTACTGCCATCATATATGGCTTTCACGCTACTA
This sequence comes from Macrothele yani, assembly GCA_039090855.1. Lineage (NCBI taxonomy): Eukaryota > Metazoa > Arthropoda > Arachnida > Araneae > Macrothelidae > Macrothele > Macrothele yani. The sequence goes on from CM077011.1 coordinate 167,067,262, forward strand.
AGTAGATTCCCAGTAATACCATATTCATTCGGTAACTTCAACAAAAGTACACTACGCGTATTTACAGGATCATAAGCTTTCTCTAAATCTATGAAGGCAGCAAAGATTTTCTTACCAACAGACAGATAATTTCCGAGCATCATACGTAAGGAAAAAGTTTGGTCGGTGCAGCCCTTGCGTGGCATAAAACCACTCTGAACGACCCCACCTTCTCTGATGTAAGGTCTCTTACCTTATCAATAATAACCTTTCCAAACAGCTTCTCTGGCACACTCAGCAGGCTGATACCACTATAGTTCATGCATTCAGTCTGATCATCTTTTCCCTTAGGCAAAGGAACAATCTTTCCAACCCTGAGGAACCATTCCTGACGCCCAGCTCAACTGGTAAGTTTCAGTTAACCAGTCAATCACAGAGCAGTACCATATTTTATTTAGACATCTCAGTAGTTATGACATCAACTCCCGAAGCCCTGCCATTCTGAAGAAATTCTAGAGCTTTACACACCTCTTCTCTTGACATCCCACCTGCGCTTTCATCTCTCACACTGATATTACCTATCTGCTTCTGCCTCAGAATCACCTTTGTTTCTTGATGTAATAACTCACAAAAGTATTCACCACATCTTTCATATAGCTCATTGATCTCCCATATAATTTCTTCGACACTGTTCTTCAGAATTTTATTTCTCCTATGTTTCCTATGTTTTATGTACTTCTGGAATGTTTTTGCATCTTTCCCAAAAGCCAATTCATGCCTTCACACCTTTTTCTCTTCCTGTCTGTTGTCTTATTCTTCCAGAGTACGATTTTCTTAAGCGTACGTGTAGATATACTTGTGGTTAAAACATGTATTAGATACCATTTCAATGTAGAGTTAGTCCGTTCTCAATAATAATCATAATAATTCTCAATATTTATTCATCTATTCTCAATTTAGAGTTCAATTAATCTTTCACCATTATCATTCACACCAGCATCATTAAACTTTCCCAGAACGTCATTCATAAACCCATTCTTAACACCTACTCTAGCACTGAAATCCCCTGCTATTATAACTTTCTCTTTAGCACTAAACTAGCTCAAAACAGGTTTTAGCTCATTCCAGAAATTTTACTTCCTATCAGAAGGTTACGAGTCACAAGGAGCATACACTACAGCAATTATTATTCTCTGAAGTTTAAGGGAGACAATCCAAGAATTGTCTACCTTGTGCATCTATGGTGAGCCAGTTGTTTTTCATCTTTTCACTTAAAACCACACGTACACACTTAAATCACAGTCCTCTCACGTTATCCAACACTCCAGACTACACACTCATCGTTCCATTGACATCTTCTATCCCAATTTCTTTCTTTTCAGTTTTACTTGTACACAGCAAATCCAATCTATATTAGTTAATTTCTTCAATAACCTCATTTATCTTTCCATTTATACCTCTAGTATTCCATGCACCAATCTTGCACTCGCTCAGCCGAGATCTCTTCCTCATACGCCGTTAATGAGTTCCAAGTTATTTCTGTGGTGGACCATCCTTTTCAAACGTGGTAGATCCACCATATCCCACACTTGAGTCCTTGAAATTCTTTCTTTGAGTCGTGAAAACGGTAGAAGTACATCAGTATATGTGATCAGTCTATAGCTGACAGTTTCATTTGGTCATTCCACTTAAGGGTTCTGGAAATAAAACCCAGTGAGTTTGAGTCTTTTGGCCAATGTAACACAGAACTAGCTAGTACTTCAGCAATATTTAAACCGAAGCTTAAATTTTTGTTAGCTTCCAAGAGTTGTAGATACCCTTAATGTTGTCGTGTGTGCCATTGTTGTTCTGCGGAACGCTAAAAGGAGACAAACCCATCTCTCACTAAGATCATCCATCTTGATGGCGCTGGTACTAATTTAGAGACGGGCGACTGCTTATTGCCCCACGAGACACTCATGGCGGTCATCATCCTCTCTCCTCTCTGGAAAAACCTGGTATAGAAGAGTAGCACAGCTAATAACAATGAATACCCCTTTTAAGCCTTTTAACATTCTGAACTTGCACAGTGATTTTAAGGCACAGGTGTTATTCTGGTAAAACAACTTTATGAGAAGTACATGATCTTTTGGTGACAGTGCCATTGCAGTTTAAAACGTTGACTACTCACCTGCATTGAAATGACGCATTCTACAGTTGCATTCTTTTATAGCAGCTTTTAAGCTATTAGCATGCTTTTACTACTGCTATAAAGTATGCTTTTATAGCAGTAAATTTGAGCTCATTCTCTTTTAGAGATGGTGGTATGATATGATAGCGGAAGCGGCCTTGTTTAATTAAAGTTGTGTCTATTTGAAGGCTAAGTATCGTGCTGCTTATACAGGGTGATCAGAATCGTTAGCACAATAAACCTTCCTGATGATTCCTCGTGGAAAAGAAAGCCGAAAACTGTTGTCCGTTTTTCGATCGGCTTGGAGAAGACAGGTCAGTTCCTTCGCCGATTTCGGAAGGGGGGGGGGCACCCCTTAAGTCGACGCTCCAACTCGTCCCATAAGTGCTCGATAGGGTTAAGGTCCGGGCTCTGCGCAGGCCAGTCCATTCTATTAACCCCATTATCACCATACCAAGCCATGGTGGACCTCGCAACATGACAGGTGGCTTTGTCATCCTGAAAGTAACATGGGTTAACCCCGTAAAACTGCCACAACGTAGGAAGCGCATGGTCATCCAAAATGGTGCAGATGGTCTCGGCGTTGAGTCTACCAGGAATTGCGACCAAGGGTCCCGTGCCATACCAGGAGAAACACCCCCGTAGCATAATTCCACCGCCGCCGAACTTCAAAGTTGGCACAATACATCCCGGCAGGAGGCGTTCTCCAGGCAGACGCCAAACCCAGACCCTTTCATCCGAACGGTAGAGGGTGAACCTTGATTCGTCGATCCATAGAACCTGTTTCCACTATTGAACGGTCCACTGTCGACGTTCTTTGCACCACGTTAGCCTAGCAGCGCTATTGGACTTGGTAATCAAAGGCTTGTGGGCGGCAGCACGTCCATGATAACCGAGCAGATGGGCTTCCATACGGATGGTATTCATCAAAAGAACACTCCCGGATGCCTGTTGAAACTCCTCGCAGATGTGGCCCATCGATTTGGTACGGGTCTTCCGAATTTCTCTGGCCAGCACCCGTCGGTCTCTAACTCCCAGTTTTGTGGGTCTGTCGGGTCGGAGCACATTCCGACAGTTACCTCTCATCTTCCACTTGCCAATCACGTAAGCCACTGTCGATTTTGGGTACTTCAAATTGCTAGATATGTCACGTATGGATCGGCCATTTCTGTGATACCCGACGATTACACCTTTCTCGGAATCAGAGACCTCCGAACTGCGTGGCATCTTGCATGCGACTGGTTGCGTTGTTGTTTCCCACACGATATTTAACTGCGGCGGCCGTGACGTGCATCAGGACCGCAGATATCGTCGATTGCAGGGGTGTCCAATTACTTGTTGCTAGATAGTGTATATACATCATCTGAAATTCCCTCTCCCCCACCTCATTTTAATTCTGAGTCTTCTTCCTTTTTTCATGTACCAGAAAATAGGCAATCGTCTTACATGCGAAGTGTTGTTACTTTCGGGCACATACAGTAAGTGAAGTGGGAAGAAGGGTGGAAAAATAAATAAATAAATAAATAAATAACAGGATTCGGGAAATAGGAAAGTGCATCTCGCATGTCTGACAGCGGGAGAGAAGACATGCTATAACTAAGCCCACACCCTACGGCGCTTTCAGCATAATGCGTGGCATTGTACGGTTTTTATTCGATAAGCTCATCGCTGAGACTCTGAGAATTCTTTGTTCTTGTGCCTATGTTTTCACACTTTTTTGGTTGCCAGTGAGTGTAACACCATGTTATCGAAGAAATTCCTAAAGCCCACTATCATTGCGATCACCGCGAAATCATAAAATCCACAACTTTGTACTCGTACTATAAAAACTTATATTGATTAAACTTAAATGTTACTTCAAGCTGTAGGGTATGCTATTTCTCTCACATGAAATCAAAGTTAACCGTTCACGTAGGGTATAGGACTGACCAAAAATAATTTTCATTGCGTAATAACGTCTGTATTACACGGAATTGAAGATTACAATTCTACCGTGGATTGGAACAACAAAACCGAGCAAATAATTTTACTCTTGTGGCCCACTACAAAAATACACGTACCTACAGTTAATTCCTCATAAATTCCCTCACGAAAATAACTCTGTTAGATCTTGGATGAAAAAGAACTGTTGAATTCTGTCGTGAACAAATTTTGAAAATTTTGGCGTTGGCAAAATCACGAGTCCCTTGAAGACACCATTTCTAACTTAATCATCATGAAGATAATTCTGGATGCTGTGATATGCACATGACATAAAGCAATTTTCCTATACAATTAAATTTATTATTTACTTAATCAGTGATCTCCTACAGCGCAGTAGTATTGTTACCTCTTCCTCGAGTAGGCACCTTTTTTACGCTTTCCAACCGTAGGTTGAAGAAGCGTATACGCTCCGGCTTTGTCCGTCTGCCTGTCTGTCTTTCTATCCGCACGATAACTCGCGTAAAAATGGTTCGATTTCGATGACATTTTAGTATGTGCTAGTGCACAACCTAGGACCGAACCCTATTGAAAATGGAAGAATTGGGGTCGAAGGTCAGGACATAGGAGCGTGATCCATTCCATCGCCCTTATGCGTCATAACTTATGTAACAATGCTTCGATTGCGACAAAACTTTATCATTTTGTTCCGGAGATATACTGAACCAGTTCTGTTGATTATCATGGAAATGGGGTCAACGGTCAGGGCACAGAAGCGAGATTTATTGCACAGCCATTATCCTCATAACTTGAGTAATAACTTGAGTGATGATTTCTGGTATGTTGGAAAGCGTATCATAATCAATGCATTACATGACTTTACTAACTTGTTAAAGTCTACCCATTATTCTGACCCATGAACCCCTGGTACTGGTAAATCATTGTTTCTTTGAAGATAAATGTGAGTGGAACACAGATTTCGGAATAACTTCACCGCCGAATGGCGTTGTGCTCTATCTCTCTTAATTTTAGCTTCACACTATGGTTGATCTGAACTTGTCTATGAAAAAGAAGATGTCAGTTACATGCTACAGGCCTAACGTCGAAGGGAATGCCTGGTGGTCAAGTGGTGCAGAACTAGGCTTCTAACCATTCCTCCAAGATGGATCAGGGGTCGAATCCTGAATTGGACGTAGATGGTGTGCTTGTCTTACGGCACTGGCCCTCTTTACTCCCTGGAGCCAATGGCCCCAAATAAAACACGGACGACTGCTTGTTGCCAGTTGAGTTCCTCAAAGTAAAAAAAATTACTCCGAAAAATGGAAAAGTATAGAAAAGCTGCTCTGAAGCAGGAGAATATTGGCGGAAGAAGACACGTTTAAGAGAAATGAAAGGAGGTGTTTTTCTGTTGTTGTTTTTTGTTGTTGTTGTTGTTGTTTATTTGTTTGTTTGCTTCTACAAGAATGCAAATAATGCAGGGTGCATGAAAGTATCCAAATACAAAATTCATGTCTAGGAAAGTATTTATTACATACCACTCTGGTTTGCGCTATTATAAAAGAAAATTGTCAATTTTTTTTCCTCACTGTAATTGTCTAAATGAATTTCAACGTGGTCCGACAAACATCAAGACGATAGTATACTTCATCCTACGTTGCTTGACGTATGTATGGTGAAACCACAGCGTCTGTTTTGCGGGCTTTCAGGTACTGTAGGTCATTGATCTTGATCTGGTAGACAGTGTTTTTGGCATAACCCCTCAGAAAGAAAATGAAGGTCCACCTCTGTCGATCCATCTCCCAAGCATCTCTCGATCCAGGTGATCCCTAACGATGAGACTGAAATGTGACGGCGCCACCTTTTGTTGAAAGACGGTTTGAGGTAGTAGCTGGGGTAGTGCAAACAATTTCAGCATGTCTATAGGTACGAGATTCCTGTGACTGTTTCTTCCGAAAAGAAGTAAGCTCAGATAATTTTATCGTGCATCAAGCCGACCCAGACGTTCACTTTAGCGCTGCCTCTCTCTCTAGCTCACATGTGACATGTGGATTTTCATTACCCTAAATTCTGCAGTTGTGCTGTTTCACAGTCCCACTGACACGAAAGGTCGCCTCATCCGAGAAGCACTCTTCGTCGGGTTTGTGTTAATTCTTTCTAACATGTCTACAGCGAAGTTTATGCGTGCGAGATGGTCATTTGGTTTCAGTGCCTGAAGCATTTGAATCTTTTACCCCTCAAACGAAGCCGCTTCAGTACTTCATCGTATGCCATTGAACGTGGAAGGTTTAGCTGAGAGCTAACAGCCCGAACTGATTTGCGCGAATTTCACAGAAATACCTCTCCTATGCGTTAGACATTTTCCTTAGATATCCATGTCTTTCCAGGAGACTTCCAGAAGTCTTCAGGTTGCTGTGCCGGAACCGTACGCTTTTCCGTGTTGAAGGTTTTTATCCATGTTGCGTTCTAAAACGACTCTAGGGCAGCAGTAGCAGACTTTAATTCGACAGGCCACAACCCGCATGCAACTTTCTCCTGCGGTGTCGATATTCTGACTGAGCTCGTCTGTGGTCAGTTGGGATGCCGACACTAGCTGACGCATGCGCATGAACAGATATCAGTTGGCTCAGGCACGTGAGCAGCGCATGGAATACAACTTTGAATGATTCCCTCTCTGCGATGGTGCAAATCAGAAGTGAATAGAATAATACTTTCCAAGATATTCAGAATAAGAGTATACTACATTATTCAAAACAAAGAGATGGCAAGAACTTCGTGCTGAATGTTCACGAATCAGTGCCTGGTTTGCAGCGTAATGACCGAGCAAGAACGTTTAGTGAACTTGAAAATTATTTTAACAACATGTGACAAGGGACTGTATTAATTGGCTATTAAAGGTGTAACGTGCCTTCCCCGCGGGACGCACATGAGATAAAGGCAAATAGCAGCGGGAACATACACTGAAGTGTCAGAAAAACTAGTACCGACGAGCGTATGCAAAATACATAGCAACGTCACCTATGCGCGTACTCGGTTGCGTCCTCCAGAGCGTATATAAAGCGATAGACATCCTTGCCAGCTGTCAGAGCTGTTTTCGGCATCAGAATGACAGGTAATAACGATTTAAGCGATTTTCAAAGCGGTGTCATAGTTGGCGCTCGTGAAATGGGCCATAATGTTTCGGAGGTAGAAACGAAGTTTGAATTTTCACCGACGACCATTGCAAGGGTGTACGCTCCAACCTACGATACCAGTGTGGCCGTGAAAAGACATTGGGTGAACGTGGCCATCGTCGGCTGTCAAGAATCGTTTAACGCGATAGGCGTGCAACACTCTCGCAGGTATCGTCGGAATTCAATGCTGGAGCTTCAACATGCATCAGCGTTCGGACTGTGCAACGTACCCCGCACGATATGGGCTTTGGGAGCCGACGCCCAACTCGAGTACCCTTGATGGGTGCACGATACAGTGCCTCGCTTGGGCACGGCAACACCGCCACTGGACACCTGATGACTGGAAACAAGTAGTCTAGTCAGACGAGTCGCGTTTCCAACTGTATCGGGCAGATGGTAGGATTCGTGTGTGGCGCAAACCCCATGAAGCCATGGATCCCACCTTTCAAAAGGGAACTGTACCGGCTGGTGGAGGGTCCGTAATGGTATGGATTGTGTTTAGCTGGACTTCACTGGAACCGCTGGTACGTCTACAAGCGTTTGTTACAGGGAAACGCTATGTGCGCATCCTTTCTGACGAGGTACACCCGTTCATGACCTGCATTCATGCTGATGGGTTGGGCCTGTTCCAAGAGGACAATGCACCTCCACACAAGTGTCGGGACGCCACATTATGGTTAGAGGAGCATTCATCTGAGTTTAGGATGTCGCCATCCTTCCCAAGGGTCCAGATCTGAACGTGATAGAACACATTTGGGATGATATACAACACGCTATCGAACACAGGAATCCGAGACCTCGGAACACACCCGAATTGTGGAACGCTCTGCAGGAAGTATGGTGTGCATTGCCTACAGCATATTTCCAGAAGCTAGTGGAGTCCATGCCCCGTCGTATTTCTGCAAGTCTGCGCTCTCCTGGGATATCTACCAAGTATTAGGCTGGTGTACCAGTTTTTCTGGCCCTTCAGTGTACGTTCGCGAAGCACAGTTGGGAGAGCGACTTATTCCGGAATGAGGGGACCCGGGTTCGATGCTCGGCGTGCACAAAAATGCCGGAGAAATTTACTTCGTTATAAAGGTTATAGAAGCGTACCTCTCGGAATTTCATTAAAGGTCATGTACACGTTTTGCTTACCTGCAAGACTACTCACGCAAAGGATCTCTCACTTTCACAGAGTTGGTCTCATTGATGGTTCTCTTATAACCACTACAGAAAATGTATTTACCGTCATTTGGTTTTTAGGATGTTTCGCTAAAACTTTCACTTTATCCATAATATTTCCCTTACGAGCTCAATTCCCTCAGTGCTATATATAAATGTGTGCACTTTTGTTTACGTGTGGCGGTTTACAGTCAATTCAACACCAAACAGAAGTAATCGCTTTTCCACGTTAATAAGTGAGTCACGGAAAAATTCTCGACCCGGTGGCGGCCCATGAGATTTTTTCCGTGACTCACTTATTAACGTGGACAGAGCGATGACTTCTGTTTGGTGTTCCTGATTCACGTAGAGTGTATGAATTAATTATTCAGTCAATACAACTCACTACTTATTTAAGATGATGCCTGAACTTTAGCAAATATTTTATAAATATAACGAACAAACACTCCATATGTCAGTACAATTACTTAAGTGAAAAGAAGTTTCTCTTTCGGAAAATAGGAGTTTATTGGATGAATACTGCAGTTGCAAAACCATATGTTTTTAAATGGAAAAGGGTCTCACAACGTAAAAAAAGTACCTGTTTATCAAATATATCTGCATTTGTAAATACTGAACTTGTAAAACCGCTAATTTAAGATATAAAAGTCTTTTACTTCGTAAATATTAGCTTATAAAATAGGCACTCCAGTTGCAAATACATGTATTTAGTGCAAAAAGCCTCACACGCATAAAGCAGTTCTTCTTTTGTGATAAAGGATCCGACCTTTATAATAGCATATCATACTGCAAGCAACTGCACGAAGAAAGTGAAATTTATCTGTTGGGTCATAAGCCAGTAAAAATCCTCTTGTATATTCCTCCGGGTAATTTTTGAAAATTTTTGAAAACGAAATGGTTTTAGGACGCTGCGTTTAATTTTCCTGGAAGAGACATTATATTTACTAGATAAATTTGTGCACATCAATCTTTCTTGTAAAATTCCAATGAGCAAATATTTTTAGAGATAATAAATAATTTAAGTTTTAAAAGAGCCCTGCAGAATAAAACACGTAGGGAAATTCTGAAGCACAAAAGTCTCAAGTAGTGAAATCTTTTAACTGAAAGACCAGTAACGAAATGCCCCATTGGGAATTATCCAATAATTAAATTTTTTTTCGTTTTGAAATCTTCATTTGATATTATTGTATTGAAATGAGTTTTAAGAAAAGCCAAAAACTGCAAAGCAGTCGACAAGTATTCATAGGAAGGAAGGTAACATCCAAATCTGTGTACTCGGCTTTCAATTTGCAATGAACTTGAGCTGAGTCTAATTCCTTTTCTTTCTTGTTTGCACATTTAATTTTTTTTTATTTTGGTTAATTTTGATGTCAAATAGATTATACTGTATATGCATGAACACTAAAGCACAAATTTATGGTACATCAGATGCTTTGTCTATTAAAAAGCTGATTCAGTTCCGAGAACTCAACAAAGGACTAACTAAAATAATAAAATTCAAATCATTTAATGGAAAGCTCCGAAATTACACAAAAAGTTCATTTTCTTTAATTACTCAAATTCCAAAACTTGAAGATCAAGGATCTGTTCTTCACATTGCAGATTACATTCTAATGAGGAATATGAAATATTTTCACTTTCGTAGTTCCCTCAATAAAAATATAAAACTCAGCTTAATCAATGGAAAGTTTCGAAATAAAATGACTTTTATTTTTATTTAATTAAAGAAATTGCAAAACTTAGAAGATTTTGGATCTGTTCTCCATCTTACAGGATACATTCCAATGAGAGGGGAGAACTTTTTCCTTCGTGGTGCTTTGATTCAAAGTTCAAAGCCTAAATGTGCTCATAATAATTCGCTTCATTTCCTCCAGCATCAGCAAATTTTCTCCTCTCAGTAAATTATGTCCAATACTTGAAAACACATACTTCTTCTATTTTATTAAACAATGGCATAAAATTTTAATCCTTCTGACAGATTTTGATAAACTCTGCAACTTTGGTTGACTGCAGATTTGAGAGTGACAGAAACTTCAATTTCATGGAATTAATTTTCAAAAGCCTTACTAAAGAAACTCTACAGAAATACAACACCAAAATTTCAAGATCAGGAATTTTTAATTTCTTCTTTTGGAAATTCCTGTTTCTTGATTTATTCAAAACTTTCTTCACTCTACACAATTGTCACTTTTGTAGCATATCTAAAAAGTTATGATTTTAAACTCGTAATTTAAAAATTCAGAAGGATAAACTGCAGCATTGAATTTATTAGGACTCAGCAGTTGCAGCATTCAAATTATTCCAGGTTGCTATACTTCAAAGCAATTTTTTAATACGCTGCCTTTATAATGAATACCTTTTATTTTGTACTAGCAGGGGTACCCGGTATTTTCTGAGTAAATATTCGTGGAATCACTAAGTTCAGCGGGTGAAATTTTATGAATGAAAAATATATTCCTGTAATTTTTCAGTAAATTTATTTTAATCCGTTTAGGTTATTGCTTTTTGGTAAACAATATTTTTCGTTTTTCCATTGGGAGCAAAAAATGCAGAGATTTTTAGGATTCCCAACCCTTGAACAGGCGACATAGAGTTGTCCGTGTCTATTTACATAACATTAAATTTCTACCTGATGGAGCAATCTGTTAGTGGTGAAAGCTAGGGTAAAACTAAAAAACGGAATTTTTTATGGAAATTTTGCATGGGTGCCCCTTGACCCCGGGCTCCGACCCCTTCTAAAACCGTCTACGGTCTAAGTTAGAGTACCATGAGATAGTATACCGAATTTGGTGGTTCTAAATTGAAAACTGTTCTTAATTTATAACTGTAGAACTTTTTACGAAGGGTTTGTATGGGGGCCCTTTGACCCCCGGGCTCCGACCCCTTCCCAAAACCGTCTACGGTCTAAGTCAGAGTATCATGAGATAGTATACCAAATTTGGTGGTTCTAAATTGAAAACTGTAGAAATTTTAACTAAAATAACGAAAATTTTGTTTGAGGGCCCCTTGTACCCTCCCAGGGCTTCGATTCCCTCCAAGACACTTCTAAGGTCTAAGTTAGAGTACCATGAGATAGTATACAAAATTTAGTGGTTCTAAGTTGAAAATTGTAGATTTGTATAGCGGACAAGCAAACAAGCATACAAATATACAAACTTTCACTTTTATATATATATTTTTTTTCTTTCCAATTTTCCTGTTGGTTGTGTGACCTTACTTGTTCATAGCTTTATAGTGGAGATCAATATTTCAAAACTGACGATTTTTGCTTTTAAAGAATTTCTTAAAGTTTGAAAACCATGCATTTTAAATTCATGTTGTTAGTAGTGACTAACAGCAATATTCATGAAAATGCGACAGGCCACACAGGTGGTGCAACAGTCTAAGCACTGGCTTCTGACCATTCATCTAAGGTAGGTCTGGGTTCGAATCCCGGTGAGTCATTTATGTTGTGTTTGTTTTATGGCACTGGCTCTCTTCCTATCGTGGAACCATTGACTCGAAATTAGGGATGGGCGACTGCTTATAGCCCATCGAGTTGCTCACGGTGATGGTTGAACCCCTAAATTAAAAAATGAGCATGTGACGAATCTTACATTACAGAATTTTATTAAAGTGATTGTAGGGTTGAGACATAGACTTTCGTGCTAAGTCCCGCCTTCTTTCCGATAGGCGTCCGTGAGTTAATTTAACAACTTCCCCTACAGCAAATAATCTGAGGTTCTCACTCTCGTAATTTATTAATAATATAATTTATCATCCAGGCCCCTCTTCCTCCGCCTTTTTGTGTAATTATCCGCGAACCAAGGAAGGGAGAGAATGGCTACTGTAAGGCACTTCATCAACTTCAATAAATACTTCGTGAATAAGAAAGATAATAAATTTAATGAATCAAAATACTAGTGAGAGTCTGGTTCCAGTGCCAATGTCCGCGTCGACGAATTTGTGGCATGCGTCGTCCGTCACGAATTGTTCAATTTCAAATCCGTTGCCCTAACGCCACTCTAATATCCGAGTCGTTCCGACTCCACTCTGTAATTCGAAACACTCTGTTTCACGCTAAAAACCAGGAACTGCGTTCCTCGGAGCATAAAATCTCCACCGTCTATCCGTCTTCCAGACAATCGTTGCAAATCCTTTTCACTTTCTTCCGAAGACTCCAGCTTCACGCAAATAACAGGAACTGCGTTCCTTGGAGCATAGACGCCGCACGTCTACCCGCCGTCCAAGCGCACCTCGCAAACCTCCTTCTCTCTCCGAAGCTATCTCTTATCCCCCTCGCTCCAGAAGACCCCTCCCTTCTTTTTACGGCCCCCTCTACCACGAGGCGCTGACCAGCGAACCTGACCTTTGTCCGCAGGCACACTTTCTTCGAATCTGCACCCCAGCCGCTCCTGCTTCTCGGAAATCACTCTCCCTCGCTTATTGTCTCCGTGCCCGACGACGGCATACCACACATTCCACCTAACGGACTTCTGTACGTGGAAACCAGACTCTATACAAACAGAACAAAACATACAACAATACTGACATTCTTTTACACAAAGGACTATTCAGTCTTCCCAGACAGGCTGGCGCCCTTCTAACCTTGGGCATTGTATATGCACACAGTTAATGAAATAAAGTTATTTCCTTGTTTTTATGTACATAAATTAGCACTAGATCATATCTTAATTGATATGCATCTCATTATTACTTTTGGCCCTTAAAGTGATGTAGCACAGTATTTTGAAATTCAAATATCACCCGAAATGTCACTAATGTGCTTCTTCATGGGGAATTAGCATGCACTTTGCAGGGAGAAAACTATGAAAATCCCTTAAATATAAATATACGTCGTTTAAGTAAATTTTTCATAACTTGTATTGGTATCTTGAATATAATGGGGGATAGTCAAAGCGGAAGTTACAAGAGGAATTTTAAAAGAACATGTAACATTTATTTCCATCATGAACTCACTTCTATTCAATTAGGCTTGTGTTTAACTGCTTGCCAAATTTAATAAAAAAATGCATACAAAAATACTTTCGTTTCCCCAAAATAGTAAATATTCACCAAAGTTTAGACCATATTAAATCTTAAAGTGTTGACTAGATATTTACTTCTTGTTACTGTATTATATTATTTGCCACAAAAAAAACTTTTTGTTTCCCAAAAATAGTAAATGTTCACCAAATTTTTGACCACATATTAATGATAAAGTGGTAACCAGATATTAACTTCTCGTAATTTTCTTAAATTATTTGACAGTAAAAAAATGTTTTTGTCTCCCCAAAATACTAAATGTTCACCAAATTTTAGATGATATCTTGTTTTAAATCAATAACCAGATATTGACTTCTTGTTAGTCTCTTTTATCATTTGTAAGCAAAATAATATTTACCAAACATTTTTAAAACGGGGAAAATGTAATCATAATTATGTTACTTCTGATCAGGGCCGCGGGTTGCCTAGTGGGCAACGTTCGTGACTGCCATGGAGAAGACCTCAGGTTCGATCGATACACTAAATATCCGCAGTGCGTCGGACCCCGGGTACCCCCCCGGTAATAAATAAGGGCATCTTCCTCCCCTTTCTACCTCGCCCTCGCTTCCGTGTCACTTTCCTATCGGGCACTCTAGCCCAAATCTCCTAGCTTCATATTTCTAAGAGTTGTTTAAGACCTGGGGTCAGACACTCCCGTCCTTAAATCCTCTAAATATAAAAAAGAAAAACCTTGCTTCAGCAGGTGGCTCGACATATTTCAGGTGAATTGCCAACTAAATGTTTACAAACGTAATCTCTGAGATACTTTGGGCAATTGCATGTGCCATTCAGCCGTATTGCCTCAAGCTACTGCTGGTCAAACACAACAGCAAGCAAGGTTTGAGCATTGGGTTTGAGTGCCGGGATACGGATCACGAGACCTCCGTTTCTTCCTCGGGAGCCTTATTGGCTCGACACGCTTTAGCAGTGCATTTCGCAATCTAAAGATGACAACAATTTATACACGCTTGTCGAAGCCGGACGTCAAGGAAGGGCGAGGCGTGCGGAAGCATTTGGGGGCGGGGCTTATAATTATGCCTGCTAATTAATAATTTGACGCTAGAATACTTTTTTCACAAAGTGTTTACAATAATCGCAAAAAAAAAAATTATTTTGTCAGTATTGTCGGGTAAATTTAGTGTTATACATTTGGTGAACATTTACTAAATTCGGTATAACCATAGTATTTAAAATACAGGCATTATTGAAACAATAGGAACCGTTATTATTTTAGTGACACAAATTTCGTTTTTCGATCTGTCATCATTTCGTATCTCAAAAGTACTTTCGATATTCATTATTATCATTTTTTTTATATATTTTTTCTTTTTTTTGGTTCAGAGTTTAATTTGGTAAACATTTAATTTGATCCCATTCAATTATTCTTACTCAAACTATGACGTATTAGTGAAATGAAATAACTTAAACCCGTGAAACGAACTTGATCACTGCCGTTGTTTTGAGACAGATAAATTTAACATGTTTAAAAAACCTACTTTATTTCCGTGAAAAAAGCTCATATGAAAAACCTTCCTCGTAAAGCAGACCGAAATTCTGTAGTTGTCATATATAAATAAATATCCAGTGTAGTAACATTCATCAAATTATTGGAGAAGTAGTTGGCAACTAAAGCATTGGAATAAACTCTCCTTCGTGATGCCAACAGAACAAAGTAAAGGCTCGGGTCACTTGAATAATCCCCAAGGCAACAAGGAACGGGGTCTTATTCCCACTTCCTTGATAGAGCAAAAGGATTATTTGAGGATCTAAGTATTCTTCATGGGTATTAGTACGAGAGGATCTGAAGTCAGGTACGTGGCTAGGTCTTAAAAGGCCAAAACAGAATATCTGCTCGCCACCCATTACTTTATTCTAAGGGAGTTGGTGTCAGGAATATGACTGCAGAAAATGATTCTTGTCACGAGGTAAACGACAGCCAGGGAAACGAAAAGCTGAGTTTTGTATTAGAGATTAAAGGAGCGACTTAGAATGAAACAAATGTTCAGCGTTAATAAAAGACGAATCACTTACAAGTAGAACTTATTCATATTTAAATATACTTATGCATACTATTAAATATATTAGAGATACGACTTGCAGAATGTATTTTTGAAATATATGTATTCTTTTAAACTTTACAAATTGATACTAAAAGATGTGCGAATCGTTAAACACAGGACAAGCATATAGAAAGACATAGCTTTTTTTTTCAATCCCTTCTTCCAAATAAACTACATTACTTTCCTTTTCCCCAATACTCATATATAAATTCGTCTATGCTAAACCAGGGCCGTAGCTTACAGGGAGTTAGAAGGGGCTCAGCACTATGAAAGGCAAGCAAGCCCCCCTCCCCGGGAAATACACGTTGTTGTAAATTCTTTGAACTTTTCGTTGGTTGATGAAAATTACTTTTTTATTTCATTTAAGCACGCATGCTTATGCTTATCTGGCCCTGAATTACATTTAGTAAATACAAGAAAAAACTGAAGTGATACAGCACAAATGTTGAATAACTATAGAAAAATTACTTTTAAAGGGGAATCAGTAGGAGCAACTGCGCCAATGGTTCTCTGCTATATGGTGACAGGGCTTGTTGGAAATTTGGGCTACGAAAAAGAGAAATGCGGGTTTTTTGGGTCGTTTTCCTTTCCTTTTAGGGAGAAGGAAATTTTTAAAGAACATTACCAGAAAAAAAAAAGAAGAAGAAAAAGACAGGAAGCGTGAAGGAGTGGAGGCGTAGTTGGGCAGAAAGCTGAATCCCTATTCATCATTTAGAAAGTGACTATGAGCAGCTATGCTGCTGTTTGAAAGCTTCCAGGTATGTCGTTACCTAAAAAGAAGTGTTGTTCTACGACGGTCTAACCCTGCCTAACTCTTTGCCCCAGCCCAACAGGTTCAACCCCGCAGGAAGGACTGTGTTAGCAAAGTTGACATATACATTAAGTTCATGACCATGCACAAAAACTTAACCAACACAATTTTTTATCTCAACTATTTAATTTCCTAATCAAACATTAGCTCAAAATTAGAGGCAAACATTTACCTTTAAATGTCTCTGTACAGCACGGAACTTTGCATAAACAGAAGAATTCAGAGATATACTTCTCCATCAATTTGAAACAGCCATAATACAGCAGAAGAGAAGCTGTCACCTCATTGCAATAACTCAATAAGTAATCCCACGAAGCACTCATCGGCAAATGCCACGTCAGCAAGGAAAATGAAAATGACCGTTCCGTACCTAGTAACCATGCTTAGCCTAGGTGCGTCTCCTCGGCAGACACAATCACCGGCAGGAAAAATGGGAACTGGAGTTCGACAAGAAACAGGCAACTCAGCCATGCGCCTTTCCTCGGAAGACACCATGGTGTCTTCCGAGGAGATGTCTCCTGTTCTCATCTTTCCTGTCGGCAATGCATTGCCGACAGGAAAGATGAGAACGGGAGCTCGACGAGAAACAAGCAACCCAGCACTTGCGCCTCTCCTCGGCAAACACCATTATCGGCGGGAAAAATAAAAACGAGAATTCAGCATCACGCTGTACACACAATCACGTTTAACCAATACTGCACTCATCAAACAACATCACGCCAGCAAGAACAGCCGACGCCCGATGTGCCGCGGGTAGCCTAGTGGGCAACGTTCGTGACTGCCGCGGAAAGGACCTCAGGTTCGATCCCAGGCAGGTACGAACGCTCGATCCACTAAATATCCGCCATGCGTCGGATGGGCACGTTAAGCCGTCGGACCCCGGGTACTGGGCCCCCGGTAATAAATAAGGGCGTCTTCCTCCCCCTTTCTACTTTGCTTCCGTGTCACTTTCCTATCGGGCACTTTAGCCCAAATCTCCTAGCTTCCTATTTCTAAGGGTTGTTTAAGACCTGGGGTCAGACACTCCCTTCCTAAAATCCTCTACATATGATCAGCCGACGCCCGGCTTCAAACATTTTTACGGCTGTTTCCTTATCATGAAGAAAGACAAAGGGAAGAAAACGCAGTAGCGGCCACACAAAGAAGCTATGCAATCTTTGTTACATGCTCTTTTATTTCACTTCAAACAATCGCCAAAGAACGTGCGTCCAAGATAATGCAAATACACACCAAGACGATGTGCCACCCCCGTGGCACAGTGGTCTAAGCGCTGGCTGATGACAATTTGTTCCAGAAGGGTCCGGGTTCGAATCGCGGTGTGGCATGGATGTTGTCTTTGTCTTACGGCACTGGCTCTCTCCGTTCCCTGGGACCAGGAACCCTAAATTAGAGACGGACAACTGCTTATAGCCCATTGCGTTGCTCACGGCGATCGTTAAACCTTCAATAAAAAAAGACGATGTACCGACGAAGAGGTGCCAAAGAAAAAGAAGTTCTTTAAGGCCTTTAGATTTCACTCAGTTACTCATAAATGCCTTTCACAGATGATAACTATTTTTCTCTTACCCCCGCAACGTGACATGTCGTACGGATATTTTTAACTAAATGTATCCCTCTATACGTTGGAAAATAGCGCTAAAGGGAAATTTTTGCCCTTGCGCGGGAGAGAAAGAGCTTTCAACATTTCGTTCATTGTCTTTCGTTCAGTAGGAATGGTTTTACAATACTTGAGCTGGAGAAAAGTGGTATGGCGGGACTCTGGTGCTCTTGATAAGAGGGAAATGGGATATGGCTATTGACCACAGTAAGAAGTGGAATTCACCGAGCACCCGCGAAGGGGAATACGCGATTAAAGACGGAGAAAAAAGTGGAACCGAGGAAGAGGAGAAGAAAAAGTTAAAATACGACATTAGCGAATATCCTCCCCTTTTTATTTTATATTTTGCTTTTTATCTGCACCGATGAGACCTTACATTATGACCCCCTTCCTAATAAGCTGTAGGACCCCCTTGAGCCCGCAAAACAGCGGCTATACTCAGCGAGGCATAGATTCGATGAGGTGACGATAGATATCCTGGGGTATCTGTTACCATAATGTCAACAGCAGGTCCTCCAGTTCCCATACATTTCGGGGTGGTGGTGATTTAGCGCGAACCCGCTTTTCCAAGTCGAACCACAAATGTCCGATTGGGTTCTTGTCAGGTGAATTTGGAGGCCAGGGCATTAACAGAAAATCACCAGCATCTTCCTCGAGCCATTCCTTGACGATTCTGGTAATGTGGCATGGCGCATTATCCTTTTGGTAATGGCCACCACCAGCAGGGAACGCAGTAGCCATGAATGGATGAACTGGGTCCGCAACGATGTTCAGATACCTCAGATACCTGACAGCTGTCAGGGATTGTGCTATTAGGATAATGGAGCCTAATGTGTCGCAAACTCGTTCACAGAATAACACCGCCGCCGGCCTGTTTCCGCCCAACAGTGCATCTATGTGCCGTAGTCTGCGTTGCTAATCGGCGTATCTGCGCTCGGCTGTCTACCTGATGCACCAGGAATCTTGATTCATCAGACCAAGCCACTTTCCTACAATCATCCACGGTCCAATCTCGATGACCTTAGGCCCATTTCATGCGTTGTTTAGCGATGACGTGCAGTGAGCATGGGGACCCGGCTGGGCCTTCGGCTACGCAGTCCCATGCGCAGAAGGCTGCGATGAACTGTGTGCTGTGACACATTGCACTGATCACTACTGTTGTATCTGCGAGTGATTTGTTGCACTATGGCCCTACGGTCGCTGTGATCAATGCGCGACAGTCTCCACTCCCCTCTGGCATCAACGAGCTGCGGATGACACGCAGCTGGATGACGGTTTCTCATTTGGCCATCTGTGCACCACTTTTGATACGTACTCACTACAGCGGCACGTGAACAATCCACAAGACGGGCCATTTCCGGTATCGTAGTTTCGAGGCGCCGTACTGTCACAATTTGTCCTTTATCAAATTCCGATAAATCGGCAGCTTTTACCAATCTGACTCCGAACACTCAAATAACCGAAAACCGGTCCTTGGGTTGTATATCTACTGCTCTGTGAACTTCACCTGCGCCACCGTTTGGTCTCCAAGCGCGCTCGTTTCTATAGGCTGTGGGAGGTCATAATATTATGGTTCATCGGTGAACTTGTTTTTACTTTTTGGGATAATTATTCGTTAATGAAGTAAATTATCAAAAGGAGATTTCAAAGCAAAACTCGGGTTGGCATTCGTGGTAAAATGCAGTTTGTAGTTGAACACAGAGCCCCCCTCCTTCAAATGACTCTTCAGCCCCCTTCGGTTCTGGGATCTAGCTACGACCTTGTGCTGAACACATCTAATTTATTAGATTACAAATGGAATTCCATTAACATACTGGCCAAAAAAGATCTGAAGATCTCTGTGTGTTTCATAGTAAATGTCAATTTCATTCTTTCCTTTTGAAGTGGACAACAAATAAGCAGCATGTATCTAGTGTAGTTTAGCCTTTTTTATTTTGTTACTTGGCTGTTGAATTTTCTTACACAGCGCAAGTAAAGCTGTCAAATTCATAGTAGATTAATTGCGCCTTTTAACCATTTAACTGGCTGGAACAAATTAGCTCGGGGTTAACAAAATAGGCTGAAATCAGCTCGAACGAATATATTCACTGTCTGAAAAGTGGGCCGAACGCAACAAGAACTAGTGAACCTGGGCATCAGAAAGCGTTGCTTTTACCTTACGTTTATCGTTCTAAGTGGTCATTTGGGGGTTATGATTGTCATTAACCCTTTCTGTCTGATTATCTTTTCAGCTAAGGATGCTAAGAAAAGAGCGACGAACCTGAGAAAGAAAAGAAAAGATGTTTGAGTAACTTGTTTCTACCCAGGGGCATGATATCCGTGTCCGAGGGACTACGGCTTCCGAATCATTCCTTGGGTAATGCAACAGAGAATAAAGGACTATATACTGTAAGGCTAAGGTCTGTAAGGGAGCACTTACAACCAACGACAGATGTATAGTCGATACTCCTGAGATGAAAAAGGGAAAGGAATTGTTTTATCAGCGTTCGCATAGCCCGGCCACTATGAGAACACTTTTGTTTGAGGAACGCAGGAAAATTTGGGCAACTTTTGTTTCAGGTACATCGACCGCTTAAAGCGTTAATAGCGTTTTGCTGCTTCGGCAGACATGAAATGTCAAACTAACCTTCCTCCTAAGAAAGAAAGCAAAGAAATGTTCTACTGTCCTGAACAGTTTTCCCAGAAGTAGAGCAAAATTTTTTGGAATTAGTGCAACAGGACTCCGTGATTAAAATTTTTAACTAAGCATATTTAGCAAAAGAGATAGTTTTTTCTGAAAAATATCTGTATGTCAAAATGCCGATTGAAAGATAAAACTTGTGATGCAAAGTGTAAACTTCACTACTTGTGTTTAAATCTTACCTGGAAATCTTTCCTCACGATCTGCTTTTTTGAACATTTCAGAAAAATGCAATTCGTAGATCAATGCCATGTGAAAAATAAAATGCAAATACAGCTTTGCTTGTATTTTTCATTGTTTAAATTTTTTTAACTGGTGATTTTTACGTTGGATATTCCCGGAATGATCTGTTAATTTTATCACGACCGCTATAGAAACGAACAAGAAAGATGACACGGAATTCGCGTTTGTAATGAGTACGTTTTTAGAATCCTTTCCAATACGAATAAAATATTTCAAAGTTACTCATAGTCAATGGAAAATACAAAAAAAAATTATAGAAAATACAAGAAAGATCAACGCATTTCATTATAGAAATTACAAAAAAAAAAAAAAAAAAAATCGACGCACTTCTACGATCCATAAAACATCTAGAAACACAAACAGTTACTTTTCCCCACTAGCGGCTGAATAGTATACTGCGAAAATAACAAATTGTGCTCAAAACATTTATCTTATCTGAAAGGACATATTAGAGACATATCGATTTTTATATCAAACAGATATAATAACAGATATAGAGGAAAACATGATCTAGCTTTACGCCCCTTAGCGGAAGAATATTGAATAATGGAAAAATAGAAAATATGTGAAGGATATTCTTCACAGCAGAAGCTATGATATAGAAAAATAATTTTTCAAATACGTCTCTTGGAAGCATATGTAGCTAGAGAAAGGTTTTGACATTTCTGCCCCTAGCTTGTAAACCGTGCGCTAATAAAAAAAAACAATAATATTCCCCATGCACCTTTACTATAACCAACGGCATACAGTAAAGAAAGAAATTTTTCAAAAGGATTTTTAGAAGCGGAAATACATCATCAAACAGAAATACACACTAACACCCCCAAGCGCCTCAACTGTGCGCTATAAAACCCTACGAAGAGAAGCAAAATGTTCCACAAAGTAAATAGTACACGGCGCTCAAAGAATCTTTTAAATCGGACTTTTAAAACAGCGATATTAACAAAAACCCATAAAACATTTGTATCCCTTGCGGGACAGTTGCGCACTATTTTGCCAGCAAATGTACATAAAATGTTTTGACAGTTAGTAGTATCTGGCCTAAAAGGGATTTTTTTCAGTCAGGTTTTTAGACGCGCACAGATGTTATTGGTAATATGCTGCAAACAGAAACATGAACGTATGCCCTCTCATTGGCACACTCGTGTGTTTAGAAAAATTTGAAATTATATGCAAAAAAAAGCTCACCAGAAACGCTCTCCGACGAAGGAAAAAAATTTCAGATTGGACTGTTAGAAGCAGAGATACCGACAAAAATAGGATATACATCTACACCCCCTGGCAGAAATATTATGACCTATTTTCAGCACAGTGTTTCTCAAATGGCTTTTCGCGGTGTGTGGTATCTGCCCGAGAAAGAATTTTTTGAATCGAGCTTTTAAAAGAGTAGATATTGTTGCAAATATATTAGTAATAAAAAGTACACACTTGTGTATACAAATATACACGTGTTTACAAATATATTATAAGTAAGAAACAAAATATACCAAACCTTTCTTCACCAGAAATTCGAAATTTTATGCAGAACATTTTCCTTGAGGAGCTCAATCCGATGCAAAAAGAATTTTTTCAAATCGGATTTTCAAAAGCAGGGAATTCGGGGGAATGACAATTTAACTTTACGCCCCCTAGTGTAAAAACTATGCATTACTTGAAAAGGAACTATACCCCAAAATAGTCTTCGTTATAAATGGTATCGAATGGGAGAAAGAATGTTTCCCATAGGATGTTCAGATGCAATTATATTGAGCAAGATGTATTTTGAAGTCGATATCATCTGCATTTACGCCCTCTAATGGCAAAGTTATGCATTGTAGAAAAACCGGAAAGCCAGGATCATCTTTCTCACATTTCAAGCTTCCCAATGCAAAAGGATTTTTTCAGATCGATCAAATAGTTGCAGAGATATGGTGTCCACTGACGGACGGACGGACAGACAAAGTGACAATGTAAGCACGATCTTTTTTTACAAAACACATACTAAAACGGAAAGCATGCAATGGCGTCTTTGTTGACCGCTTTGTCATGCGGGCCAATGAATTTATTAATCAGGTGTCGAATATTTGCAAATTAAAATAGAGTGGAGCCTGCGAAAAGTCCTGAGGTCAGCTGTTATGGTGTTCGCAGTGTGTCCCGTTCATTGCCGAATTTTTGGTTTAGATATTTAGACGAAGTACTAGTGTCTCCAGCGTATAGTTTTGCGTATTGTGAAAGCCAATGTGGCGAGTTTTCATGACTCTCTTCATCAGGTAAAGTTTTTTATAGCAGATTATTTGATTGATGCGAAATTATTATAGATAACGATCGCATGATATTGAAATATTTATCGGTTGAAAGAAATATTATCTCATCCCTTCTCGGTTTTCTCAAATTAAGTTAAGATGATCCGTCAGAAGGAAACGTTTCATCCCCTTCTTCCCTTGGTGCTAAATTTTCATCCCCTTTTTCCCTGTACCCAACTCACTTAAAAATGTGATGGCAATAGAGTTAAACGCATCTTTACATAAATGGAAAATGTATTACTTCTTCATTCCAGGCAGCTCGCAGCGCTACTTTAACTGCGAGGGTTTTAACTAATTGCGAAAAAAGTTCGTTTTGGCATAGTAACCATAAATTAATATGTGTCTTTGCTGACGTCAAAATCAATACTATTAACACATTTATTTCATGGTGATATATTGATAGAATAAGTAGCCAGTTAATATGTCTCATGAAAGGGACCGCTACTTTCGTAATAGACCCATTCATTAGCGCTACTGCAGTTAGGTAGATATAGTTTCGTAATGCCGCCATTGTGTGATTTTTGAAAGGCTTTAACCAACGTACTGCACTGTAATGCCGCTGTACTGACCATTCTGCTGGGCAGCATCTCAGCGGTTTTCAGTCACTGCTATGAATTTTGAAGTAGCAAAATTATTTCCTTTTAAAGAGGTTAATTCATTGTAGTTGGCTCTTTCCGAAAACACAACTTTTCCTTGACTTTGTTCCTCCGTGTAAATCACATTTCCTTTTATTTTTCGAAATCAATTTTTACTTTCGTAATAAAAAGGCTTCATCTTTTTCGATGCTCTTATAGTAATTTGGAGGTTCCCCTCACTCAAGAAAAAAAAATAGCTTTCCTTTTTTTTTAATAGAGAGGGGGGCGAATGTGACGTAGGGGAACAGCTGCTCGCTTTCTGAGTCACCGAACAGCTTTACCGATTGAATATGCTTTGCTCCTACTTCATCTGTATAGTTTGGGGGTATGAAGTTATTTATTATGGTCTCATATCTTGTATCATATTTCTCAGGGTCGCATATGTTCATCTGTATAGTTTTGGGGTATGAAATTATTTATTATGGTCTCATATCTTCATCTCTATAGATTTGGGGTATGAAATTATTTATTATGGTCTCATATCTTCATCTGTATAGTTTTGGGGTATGAAATTATTTATAATAATCTCATATCTTGTATCATATTTATCAGGGTCGCATATGTTCATCTGTATATATATTTGGGGTATGAAATTATTTATTATGGTCTCATATCTTCATCTCTATAGATTTGGGGTATGAAATTATTAATTATGGTCTCATATCTTGTATTAAATCATATGAGAGTGGTCAGTCGCTGCTTTATTAGGTACACGGTCATAAGAACAAAAACTGTTCAGGAAACTCCCCTCACTCGCAGGCACATGAAAAATTATAAGAGAGATTGACTACTGTTGAATCCAGAAGCGGGTCGCAGACTGTGCGCGCTCCTTGCAATTCGTACCCTCACAAAACATTTTTCAATTACTTGAGCATTTTGCAAAAATCTTTGAGTTGCAACATGTCACTTTAACGTCACCCTTTCCTGCTGTAAATTAATTGTGTAATAAAATAATCCGACGAGACATAGAACAGAAAGATTTTATTTGTCAGCTAGTCGCCAGAAAAGAAACTGAAAGCTTATTTACTCACTCTCAGAGCCAAATTCGCACATGCGCGGGGCCATCAGTCCTGCACTTAATATCGTTTTTTTTTGTTTTTTTTTGTCTTTTTCGTGCATGAGCTCCAAGTGTAGCCCATGCACGAAAAAGACATGTAATGTTTAATAATTCTAAAGTTATATGCACGTGTTCTTAGATTTGATAACTTATTTTATTATTTATTTTTCCACTTTAAACTAGGTAATAAATTTTCAACATGTTGCTCCCCACGAAGTAGGTCCTGGAACTGCCACTGTTGAGCCAGGAAAAAATTGCATCAGATGCTGAAATTTATTTTCATTAAATACCCGCATTCAATTCAGTAATACGGTGCAAACATGAAGGTATATACTGCATATATATATATATATACACACTATCTACCAACAAGTAATTGGACACCCCTGCAATCGACGATATCTGCGGTCCTGATACACGTCACGGCCGCCGCCGTTAGATATCGTATGGGAAACAACAATGCAACCAGATGCCACGCAGTTCGAAGCTCTCTGATTTCGAGAAAGGTGTAATCGTCGGGTATCACAGGAATGGCCGATCCATAAGTGACATATCCAGCAAGTTGAAGTACCCAAAATCGACAGTGGCCTACGTGATTGGCAAGTGGAAGATGAGAGGTGACTGTCGGAATGTGCCCCGACCCGGCAGAACCTCAAAACTGGGAGTTAGAGACCGACGAGTGCTGGCCAGAGAAATTCGGAAGAACCGCACCAAATCGATGGGCCACATCTGCGAGGAGTTTCAACAGGCATCCGGGAGTGTTCTTTTGATGAATACCATCCGTAAAAAAGCTCATCTGCTCGGTTATCATGGACGTACTGCCGCACACAAGCCTTTGATCACCAAGTCCAATAGCGCTGCTCGGCTAACGTGGTGCAAAGAACGTCGACAGCAGACCGTTGAACAGTGGAAACAGGTTCTCTGGAGCGACGAATCAAGGTTCACCCTCTACCGTTCGGATGGCAGGGTCTGGGTTTGGCGTCTGCCTGGAGAACGCCTCCTGCCGGAGTGTATTGTGCCAACTGTGAAGTTCGGGGGCGGTGGAATTATGCTATAGGAGTTTTTCTCCTGGTATAGCACGGGACCCTTGGTCGCAATTCCTGGTAGACTCAACGCCGAGTCCTACTGCACCATTTTGGATGA
Organism: Macrothele yani; assembly: GCA_039090855.1. Classification (NCBI taxonomy): domain Eukaryota; kingdom Metazoa; phylum Arthropoda; class Arachnida; order Araneae; family Macrothelidae; genus Macrothele; species Macrothele yani. Next base: position 167,093,198 of record CM077011.1, read on the forward strand.
CCATGCGCTTCCTACGTTGTGGCAGTTTTACGGGTTGGACCCATGTCACTTTCAGGATGAAAATGCCACCTGCCATGTTGCGAGATCCACCATGGCTTGGTATGGTGACAATGGGGTTAATCGAACTGACTGGCCTGCACAGAGCCCGGACCTTAACCGTATCGAGCACCCCTGGGACGAGTTGGAGCGTCGACTTAAGGGGTTCCTCCACCGTCCGAAGTCGGTGAAGGAACTGACCTATCTTCTCCAAGCCGAGTGGAAGAAAATACCGCTAGCCGTCGTACAACGCCTGGTTGAGAGTATGCCCCGGAGGGTCGCAGCTGTAATCGCCGCTCGTGGAGGCTCCATCAACTATTGAAGGTGAATAAACTTCGTTTTCCTTTGCTATCACAGGTGTCCAATTACTTGTTGGTAGATAGTGTATATATCATCATCATCATCATCATCATCATTGTCAACCATTATCAATCCACTGCTGGACGAAGGTCTCCCCAAGTTTCCTCCACAACGGTCTGTCTTGTGCCAGTCTCCTCCATGTCACTCCCGCATACTTTCGAATTTCATCCACCCATCTTCCATGTGGTCTTCTTCTGAGTCTTTTCCTGTCCCTTGGAATCCAATCTAAATTTCGGCTGTCCATCGATGGTCTGTTCTTCTGGCAGTATGTCCAACCCATTGCCATTTCAGGGATTTAACTCTGATCATGATGTCTTCCACTCTTGTCATTTTTCGGATCCACGTGTTCCTCTTCTTATCTCTCCTGGTTACACCAAGCATGCACGTCTCCATGCTACTTTGAGTTGTCTGCAGCCTTTGTATGTCTCTTTTAGCTAAGGTCCACGTCTCTGCACCATATGTAAGCACTGGAAGGATGCATTGATCAAACACTTTTCTTTTAAGACATAATGGCATATTGCTCTTGAAAATTATGCTGTTTCTTCCAAAAGCTCTCCAGGCAAGTTTTGTACGCCGATTAATTTCTTCACAAATGTGACCCTCACTTGATATCTGCTGTCCAAGATAAACGTACGTGTCTGTTATCTCCAGCTTTTCTCCATCAATCGATAAATCTTCATTTCTTGTAAAAGCATTGTACATCACTTTTGTCTTCTGAAAGTTCATTTTTAATCCCACTTCTTTACTCTTGTCAGCAAGTTCCCGGATCATACTCTGTAGCTCTGATGGGGTAGTTGCAAAAATGACATATGTCATCAGCAAAACGAAGGTGGGTTAGATAATCTCCATTAATCTTTATCCCTTTATTTTCCCAGTTCAGTGATTGAAAGACATTTTCCAATGTGGCATTAAAGAGCTTCGGAGATATGGTGTCACCTTGTCTCACTCCTTTTCCAATTTTTATGTGTGTTGTATTTTCAAACAGCCGAATCTTTGCACTTGCATTTTCATAGATGTTATTAATAATATTAATGTATGCATCTTCAATACCGCAGGATTTCAGAGCCATTGCAACTGCTGATGGTTTCACCGAATCAAAGGCTTTTTCATAATCGATAAAAGCCATGCACAATGAAAGCTCATATTCCCTCTCTCTTTCAATTAGTTCTCTCAGTACGTGGATATGATCTATTGTGCTGTAGCCACTCCTGAATCCAGCTTGTTCTCTCGGTTGAGCCATGTCGATTGTCACCTTCAAGCGGTATGAAAGAACTTTAGTGAAGATTTTATAAACCACTGATAGGAGGCTGATAGGTCTGTAGTTCCTGAGATCCTCAATGTCACCTTTTTTATGTAGCAAGATCATTGTAGCGTTGTTCCAATCCTCAGGAATTTTCCCTTCATTAAGGCATCGAGTGAAAATTTGGGCGAGTACTGTTTCAATTTCTCCACTTGCTTCTTGTATGATGTCTACAGTAATTCCATCTTCTCCTGGAGCTTTTCCCCGCTTCATGTTCTTGATTGCATGTGCAACTTCTGCTGGAAGAACTGGAAGAACTCTGGTACTGGTACCTATCATGATGTCTGGAGTACATGTATCATCCCTTTCATATAATTTGGAGTAGAAATCTTTCACTCTTGTCAAACTTTCGCCTCTATTTCTTGTTACAGAACCATCTTCTTTTCTCAGTGCCATAATCTGTTTTTTCCCTTACTGAGATGTCCCTTTGCTATCTTTAGGCTTTGGTTGTTTTCAATTGCTTTCCTTACTAGTTCACAGTTGAATTTCCTTACGTCTTCAGTGATACTTTTTCGTACTGTCTTGCATAGCTCTATATATTCCACTTTGGAAGTCACATCTTCTTTAGTTGTCCTCATCACTCTTCTTTTTTGCATCAACATTTTGGTTTTTCCTGATAATTTGTTCACATGCAATTTGTTCTTAGAGCCAGCTAATTTTGTTGCTGTTTCCAAAAGAGCTTTGGTTACTTTTCTTTTAACTTCAGAAATATCCACTTCTTCCGATGTTAGGCCTTCTAAAGCAGAGAATCTGTTTTTCAGTTCCAATTTGAAGGTATTATGATGTTTTTTAAGGTTGGTTATGTCAATACATTTTGTTTGCCTTATGAGCTTGCCACGTTTCAGTTTAGTGTTGAGGTGCATCTTACATCTCACCAATCTATGGTCACTGCCTGTGTTGAACTTGTTTAGCACACTGCAGTCTTCTATGACGAATTTTTTGTTACACATAATAAAATCAATTTCCCTTGTCGTCCCATTTGGATGTCTCCATGTCCATTTCCTGTGTGGCTTTTTCTTGAAAAAGGAGTTCAAGATGAAAAACCCTTCTGCGTCTGCAACCTCTACGAGAGTATTTCCACGCTGGTTTCTGTTGCCGTGACCGAATTTACCTACTGAAGTTTCATTCTGTTGCCGTTGCCCTATTTTTGCATTGAAATCTCCCATAATTATCTTCAAGTGCTGCTTACCTTTATTATTTAGATGACGAATTTCCTCATAAAATTCTTCAATTTCTTCTTCAGCATGACTTGTGTATATATATATATATCATCATCATCATCATTGTCAACCATTATCAATCCACTGCTGGACGAAGGTCTCCCCAAGTTTCCTCCACAACGGTCTGTCTTGTGCCAGTCTCCTCCATGTCACCCCTGCATACTTTCGAATTTCATCCACCCATCTCCCATGTGGTCTTCTTCTGAGTCTTTTCCTGTCCCTTGGAATCCAATCTAAAATTTCGGCTGTCCATCGATGATCTGTCCTTCTGGCAGTATGTCCAGCCCATTGCCATTTCAGGGATTTCACTCTGATCATGATGTCTTCCACTCTTGTCATTTTTCGGATCCACGTGTTCCTCTTCTTATCTCTCCTGGTTACACCAAGTATGCACCTCTCCATGCTTCTTTGAGTTGTCTGCAGCCTTTGTATGTCTCTTTTAGTTAAGGTCCACGTCTCTGCACCATACGTAAGCACTGGAAGGATGCATTGATCAAACACTTTTCTTTTAAGACATAATGGCATATTGCTCTTGAAAATTATGCTGTTTCTTCCAAAAGCTCTCCAGGCAAGTTTTGTACGCCGATTAATTTCTTCATCAATGTGACCCTCACTTGATATCTGCTGTCCAAGATAAACGTACGTATCTGTTATCTCCAGCTTTTCTCCATCAATCGATAAATCTTCATTTCTTGTAAAAGCATTGAACATCACTTTTGTCTTCTGAAAGTTCATTTTTAATCCCACTTCTTTACTCTTGTCAGCAAGTTCCTGGATCATACACTGCAGCTCTGATGGGCTAGTTGCAAAAATGACATACGTCATCAGCTAAACGAAGGTGGGTTAGATAATCTCCATTAATCTTTATCCCCTTGTTTTCCCAGCTCAGTGACTCAAAAACACCCTCCAATGTGGCATTAAAGAGCTTCGTAGATATGGTGTCACCTTGTCTCACTCCCTTTCCAATTTTTATGTGTGTTGTATTTTCAAACAGCCTAATCTTTGCACTTGCATTTTCATAGATGTTATTAATAGTATTAATGTATGCATCTTCAATACCGCAGGTTTTCAGAGCCATTGTAACTGCTGATGGTTTCACCGAATCAAAGGCTTTTTCATAATCGATAAAAGCCATGCACAATGGAAGTTCATATTCCCTCGCTCTTTCAATTAGTTCTCTCAGCACATGGATATGATCTATTGTGCTGTAGCCACTCCTGAATCCAGCTTGTTCTCTCGGTTGAGCCATGTCCAGTGTTACCTTCAAGCGGTGTGAAAGAACTTTAGTGAAGATTTTATAAACTACTGATAGGAGGTTGATAGGTCTGTAGTTTCCGAGATCCTCAATGTCACCTTTCTTATGTAGCAGGATCATTGTAGCGGTGTTCCAATCCTCAGGAATCTTTCCTTCATTAAGGCATCGAGTGAAAATTTGGGCGAGTACTGTTTCGATTTCTCCACTTGCTTCTTGTATGATGTCTACAGTAATTCCATCTTCTCCTGGAGCTTTTCCCCGCTTCATGTTCTTGATTGCATGTGCAACTTCTGCTGGAAGGACTGGAGGAACTCTGGTACTGGTATCTTTCATGATGTCTGGAGTGCATGTATCATCCCTTTCATATAATTTGGAGTAGAAATCTTTCACTCTTGTCAAAATTTCGCCTCTATTTCTTGTTACAGAACCATCTTCTTTTCTCAGTGCCATAATCTGTTTTCTTCCCTTACTGAGATGTCCCTTTGCTATCTTTAGGCTTTGGTTGTTTTCAATTGCTTTCCTTACTAGTTCACAGTTGAATTTTCTTACGTCTTCAGTGATACTTTTTCGTACTGTCTTGCATAGCTCTATATATTCCACTTTGGAAGTCACATCTTCTTTAGTTGTCCTCATCTCTCTTCTTTTTTGCATCAACATTTTCGTTTTTCCTGATAATTTATTTACATGCAACTTGTTCTTAGACCCAGCTAATTTTGTTGCTGTTTCCATAAGAGCTTTGGTTATTTTTCTGTTAACTTCAGAGATGTCCACTTCTTCCGATGTTAGGCCTTCTAAAGCAGAGAACCTGTTTTTCAGTTCCAACTTGAAGGTATTATGGTGTTTTTTAAGGTTGGTTATGTCAATAGATTTTGTTTGTCTTAAGAGCTTGCCACGTTCAAGTTTAGTGTTGAGGTGCATCTTACATCTCACCAATCTATGGTCACTACCTGTGTTGAACTTGTTTAGCACACTGCAGTATTCTATGACGAATTTTTTGTTACACATAATAAAATCAATTTCACTTGTCGTCCCATTTGGATGTCTCCATGTCCATTTCCTGTGTGGCTTTTTCTTGAAAAAGGAGTTCAAGATGAAAAACCCTTCTGCGTCTGCAAACTCTACGAGAGTATTTCCACGCTGGTTTCTGTTGCCGTGACCGAATTTACCTACTGAAGTTTCATTCTGTTGCCGTTGCCCTATTTTTGCATTGAAATCTCCCATAATTATCTTCAAGTGCTGCTTACCTTTATTATTTAGATGACGAATTTCCTCATAAAATTCTTCAATTTCTTCTTCAGCATGACTTGTGTATATATATATATCATCATCATCATCATCATTGTCAACCATTATCAATCCACTGCTGGACGAAGGTCTCCCCAAGTTTCCTCCACAACGGTCTGTCTTGTGCCAGTCTCCTCCATGTCACCCCTGCATACTTTCGAATTTCATCCACCCATCTCCCATGTGGTCTTCTTCTGAGTCTTTTCCTGTCCCTTGGAATCCAATCTAAAATTTCCGGCTGTCCATCGATGATCTGTCCTTCTGGCAGTATGTCCAGCCCATTGCCATTTCAGGGATTTCACTCTGATCATGATGTCTTCCACTCTTGTCATTTTTCGGATCCACGTGTTCCTCTTCTTATCTCTCCTGGTTACACCAAGTATGCACCTCTCCATGCTTCTTTGAGTTGTCTGCAGCCTTTGTATGTCTCTTTTAGTTAAGGTCCACGTCTCTGCACCATACGTAAGCACTGGAAGGATGCATTGATCAAACACTTTTCTTTTAAGACATAATGGCATATTGCTCTTGAAAATTATGCTGTTTCTTCCAAAAGCTCTCCAGGCAAGTTTTGTACGCCGATTAATTTCTTCATCAATGTGACCCTCACTTGATATCTGCTGTCCAAGATAAACGTACGTATCTGTTATCTCCAGCTTTTCTCCATCAATCGATAAATCTTCATTTCTTGTAAAAGCATTGAACATCACTTTTGTCTTCTGAAAGTTCATTTTTAATCCCACTTCTTTACTCTTGTCAGCAAGTTCCTGGATCATACACTGCAGCTCTGATGGGCTAGTTGCAAAAATGACTACGTCATCAGCTAAACGAAGGTGGGTTAGATAATCTCCATTAATCTTTATCCCCTTGTTTTCCCAGCTCAGTGACTCAAAAACACCCTCCAATGTGGCATTAAAGAGCTTCGTAGATATGGTGTCACCTTGTCTCACTCCCTTTCCAATTTTTATGTGTGTTGTATTTTCAAACAGCCTAATCTTTGCACTTGCATTTTCATAGATGTTATTAATAGTATTAATGTATGCATCTTCAATACCGCAGGTTTTCAGAGCCATTGTAACTGCTGATGGTTTCACCGAATCAAAGGCTTTTTCATAATCGATAAAAGCCATGCACAATGGAAGTTCATATTCCCTCGCTCTTTCAATTAGTTCTCTCAGCACATGGATATGATCTATTGTGCTGTAGCCACTCCTGAATCCAGCTTGTTCTCTCGGTTGAGCCATGTCCAGTGTTACCTTCAAGCGGTGTGAAATAACTTTAGTGAAGATTTTATAAACTACTGATAGGAGGTTGATAGGTCTGTAGTTTCCGAGATCCTCAATGTCACCTTTCTTATGTAGCAGGATCATTGTAGCGGTGTTCCAATCCTCAGGAATCTTTCCTTCATTAAGGCATCGAGTGAAAATTTGGGCGAGTACTGTTTCGATTTCTCCACTTGCTTCTTGTATGATGTCTATAGTAATTCCATCTTCTCCTGGAGCTTTTCCCCGCTTCATGTTCTTGATTGCATGTGCAACTTCTGCTGGAAGGACTGGAGGAACTCTGGTACTGGTATCTTTCATGATGTCTGGAGTGCATGTATCATCCCTTTCATATAATTTGGAGTAGAAATCTTTCACTCTTGTCAAAATTTCGCCTCTATTTCTTGTTACAGAACCATCTTCTTTTCTCAGTGCCATAATCTGTTTTCTTCCCTTACTGAGATCTCCCTTTGCTATCTTTAGGCTTTGGTTGTTTTCAATTGCTTTCCTTACTAGTTCACAGTTGAATTTTCTTACGTCTTCAGTGATACTTTTTCGTACTGTCTTGCATAGCTCTATATATTCCACTTTGGAAGTCACATCTTCTTTAGTTGTCCTCATCTCTCTTCTTTTTTGCATCAAAATTTTCGTTTTACCTGATAATTTATTTACATGCAACTTGTTCTTAGACCCAGCTAATTTTGTTGCTGTTTCCATAAGAGCTTTGGTTATTTTTCTGTTAACTTCAGAGATGTCCACTTCTTCCGATGTTAGGCCTTCTAAAGCAGAGAACCTGTTCTTCAGTTCCAACTTGAAGGTATTATGGTGTTTTTTAAATTTGGTTATGTCAATAGATTTTGTTTGTCTAAGAGCTTGCCACGTTCAAGTTTAGTGTTGAGGTGCATCTTACATCTCACCAATCTATGGTCACTACCTGTGTTGAACTTGTTTAGCACACTGCAGTATTCTATGACGAATTTTTTGTTACACATAATAAAATCAATTTCACTTGTCGTCCCATTTGGATGTCTCCATGTCCATTTCCTGTGTGGCTTTTTCTTGAAGAAGGAGTTCAAGATGAAAAACCCTTCTGCCTCTGCAAACTCAACGAGAGTATTTTCACGCTGGTTTCTGTTGCCGTGACCGAATTTACCTACTGAAGTTTCATTCTGTTGCCGTTGCCCTATTTTTGCATTGAAATCTCCCATAATTATTTTCAAGTGCTGCTTACCTTTATTATTTAGATGACAAATTTCCTCATAAAATTCTTCAATTTCTTCTTCAGGATGACTTGTGGTGGGTGCATAAGTTTGAATAATCTGAGCCTGGTATCTTCTCGATAGTTGGATAACGCGTCGTGCAGCTCTGTCAGAGGAACTTTCAACTTCTACCACTTTATCCTTCAGTTTCTTGTTTATTATAAATCCAACACCACTAGTTCTGCCAGTATCTGTCCCACGATAGTAGAAGAGATGTCCACTTTTCAGTTCAATGAGATCTTCTCCTTTTCTCCTTACCTCACTTAGCCCCACGATGTCCCACTTGATCCTTTGTAGTTCCTCTTCCAATTCAAGAAGCCTTGAATCAGAAGATAGGGAGCGTCCATTGTACGTTGCCAAGGTCAGCATCAGATGGCAGCCTAGTCCGGTCCTCCGGGGATTCTTAGCACCCTCTGCCTTCATGTCGCACTGGCCGCTGCCTTGGCCAGGTACATTCCATCTGCCGGAGACTGAGGGCCAAGATTTAAGTTGTGGAGTCATTTTGGAGGGGTTTGGCCATAACTCACCACGCTGGCCAAGCGGGTTGGTGAGTGTGGACTAGAATTTCCTCTAATCCCGATGGTATAGTTATACCGCTATTGGCGGTCGTCAGTGCCCCTTTAGTGGGAACAGGATGCACCACGAGAAGGCGGGGTTGACATTTGTCAAGGAGAGGCTCTGATGTTACGCATCACCTGACCTTACATCCCTATATATATATATATATATATATATATATATATACATGTATATAAAAGAAGTTAAGGTATCGAAGAACTGTGAAGAACGAAGAATGAAAAACTGTATTGTGTAATACGAGCTCCGGGTCCTACGTGTTTGCGCTATAACGCAGCAAATCATGACTAAGTCCCTATATATTTAAAAGTTTTTGAAAACATAAGCAAAATGTATGAAAGTCAAATCTGTCAGCACCGCTGGGCCACAGGAAACAACATGGATCCCCATATCCCCGAGACCCAGACTCAAGACAGTGAAAATTGTAAGTGTTAAGAAACTGCAAAAGTCAATATGAGTAAACAATAGAAATGGAAACGGAAAAAAATGAAAAAGACCGTACTTTCGGTGAAAATATCCATACAACATAAAAAATTCCCAAAATGAATCCAGAACACAAAAAAAATCGAAGCTAAATGTCAGGTCCGAAATGTCACTGAAATTACACTATCAGTAAAGTAAAAGAAATATGCTTAAGATATCAAGTTAAGGTTCAAAAATAAGAACAATAGTTCATTCAGTCGCCTAAAGCAGCGTAGCATGTAGAAACGATCAAGAACAAGGGATTCTCGTCAAAGAATGTACAATTCTCATCACGGGAAACACCTGCACATAAGGCAGCTTTTCAAACTTGACTGAAAAAGCCTTGCTTTAGCAAAAGAGGCCGGTCAAGTTGTTCCCTAAGCCGCCTGGAAGTTCATGAATGAGTTCACAAGGAAGGGTTGCTTGATTGGTTGACAGTTATGTATTGAACCAATGAAATATGAAGTTGCCAGAGGAAGTAATCTAAATAATGAATTAAATGAATCAACACGATTAATATTGTGAGATCAAGGGTTAATAATATCTGTAATGTTCAACTGAAGTTGTGAGTTGTTTTTAGAATGTAACCCCGAGATTTTTTTTTTTATTGGAGGTTTAACGACCACCGTGAGCAACTCAATGGGCTATAAGCAGTCGCCCGTCCCTAATTTAGGGTCTCTGGTTCCAGGGAAGGGAGAGAGCCAGTGCCGTAAGACAAACACAACATCCATGCCTCGCCGGGATTCGAACCCGGACCCCGTTCGGACGAATGATCAGAGGCCATCGCTTAGACCACTGAGCCACCGGGGCGGCTAACCCCGAGATTAACTGACTAAGAAGGTTGCGCATAAAACCAGAAGGGTAACCATGTGAAAGAAGTTGCCTAGAAAACCAGTTTAGTGAAGTGTATTTCGACAATTACATATTATAACACAACGAAAAAATTGTGTAATAATTAAGTTTCAATGTGTGCTTTTAGAAATACCAGAATCCCATTGAGTATAGAAATTGATTTTAAAATTAATGTATAAGCCTTTCTTATATCGTAGATATCGGCGTATGCTTTTGTTTTCCCTTCCTTGAATGTGATCTTAATGTCCAGGAAATTTACAGTATTAGTATCAATATCAGTATTAGTTCCCTCCAGGATTCAGTTCTATTGGGTATATGATTTTAGCTTCATTTGAAAATTCTTTCCAGTTGAACACTATGATATCGTCTATATATCTCAGTACCTTGCTAGTAGTAATATATATATGTATACTAAATTTGTTCTCTCTCGTTGATTATGTTCCTAAGCTTTATTAAAATGAAAGTGCAACGAAGCCTATGACTGTATGAATTTTGTACATATGAAAATGTAAATGGGCAGCAGAAGGGTTTATTTTAAGTTTACTCATTACTGGTGAACGGCGAATCGCTGTACTGTACAAAATGATTTTAAAAATGTGAACTCCATGTGCTTTCCTTTCGGAAATTCGGGATGCAATGTTTAAGTGCATTGGATTGTACAAACATTAATTTCTCCTGGCGTTATTTAATTATTTCAGACTGACAACGAATGTCAGTGTCCATAAATATAATGTGAGATTGTGTTTAATAAAGATGCCGTTCAGTGTACATATATGGACGTTGTTCTGATTATACGACAGTGTAGCTCCCTTCCGTCGTCCAACAATTTCACACAAAAAGGGGCGTTCAAAACCGCTAGGTGGCAGCACTATCCTATTTCATTTCAATCGAAAATGTGACCCTATAAAACGCATTTCTCATAACATTTATTTAAAATCCGTTACACTAGGATAACAGTTTCTAAAAGTATGGAATGAACAAAGGTGAAAAATTAGTTCGCAATCTGCAGCTTGATCTCCTTTGAATCAAATAAAGGATAAATTATCTTTTGTGGTAAACGAAGTTTCCTCTAGCGCATTCTAAATTTAAAGGGATTTATATAATTATAAAATTGTCGTTAGAGCTAATTATAGGATCACAGTTATTTAGGAAATAGCTCGCTTTAGAAGAAATAAATTCAAGTATGTAGGCCCGACCCAGTTTGGGATAACATTTGAATGTAAATCAAATGTTTCCTTTTCGCAAGACGGTACATAAGGCAAAAGTTCTCTCATTACTAAATATCATTTACAAATTAAATAAATAAAAATAACGATTAACTGAGGAAAAGTTACATTTGGCATCAGTTTTTGTGTTTAACTTTTCAGAAAAGTTGCAGCGCCAAAATTTATGGATAAATATTCTTCTCTCAATTCATCAATGGTTTTTTAAGTCAAAATTAATTTCTTACTTCCTCTTAAGGAAGAACTTCTATCCAGGGGCTTATATGCACATATCAAACACACCTCTAACACCACCCAATTTTCTTCAGACATACCCCATCAAAAAATCTCAACACCACTTATTTGAAAGTGTGTAACACACACGGATGTAAAAAATATGGATACTTTTCGAGTTTTAGTATTAGTCTTTTTTTATTATCATATAGAAAGTACAGTTATCAATAGCAGTTAGCATTTACACGAACTCCCAGCTCTAATTTAAAATATATTATACCATAACGCAACTACAGTTCGTTTTTTAATTCGGGTTTATATATATAGCAATCAGTTTATTTTTTATTTATTTTTTTGTTTTTGTTTTTTTTTATTTTGTTTAAAGCATGTATTTAAAGTCAGTCACTGCAACCAAGAAACATGTGTATGCATCTATTAATTTTAGTTTGTTACAGATATTGCATATATAGGGGAGACCGGGTCTAATAAGCACACTTTTGAATTTCCAATTTTTGCACTTTTTTCTGAAAAAGGCCATGGAGATTTTACAGTTGCCATTTTGAAATATACAATTTTGGCTATCAAAGGATAATCATGCTTAAACTTTATCACAATTATATAAGATGTAGTTTGCTAAAATCATAATCTTTACGCGTGTGGCAACTTGCCCGTGGACGGGGCTAATTGGCACACCCTAAGGGTTTTGTTAGCACACATTTAAAAAATCCAACTACGCAGTTTATTTAAAATAATAAAACTATACTAGTAATCCGAATTTACTGGAGTAAAATAGAACCGAAAGTTTCCAAGCTTTCGCACATAAACCACGTGGCTTTTTCAGGGTAAGTAGACAGCAAACTGCAAACTGAATAATAGAATGGTTCAACAATTTGAACATGGTCACTTGACTTGTCAATACATGAACAGATGCGTATAATTACTCATTCAAAAAGACACGAGGCGTCATGTTCGTTTAGCACGCGGTATCTGGAAGACAAAAAACAAAAGGCATTAACTATTTAAAGAACTGGCTCCAAATTCGTGGCAGAGAAGTTATCACTGATGGACTCACTACTGGTAATGATCTCCAAGATTTCTCGAATGGGAGTAGATTTAGGGGTGGAGTAAGAAGCTAATTTCTTTATATCATCCCACAGAGGAACAGCGGACTTGAACTTGAATTCCCTCGACAATGCTGTGGTTATTTTACCGTTCTTTGTGTCTCTTTGTGCTCGTTGTCTCTTATCCTAAATGAACGGTTCGTCATTCCAATACAGTACCGCTTGGAGTCGTCCGGATATTGTAGATGGATGGCATAAAAACCTGCTTCTTTGGAAAGTGGAGGTTGTCAGTATTTCCCTTGAGCATATTATACAAGAAAAGATGTCGGAGTCCTTATGCCAACACCGATGTTTATCTTGTTGAGTGCGTTCTTAAATTGATATGACACATTTGGTACATAGATAATTGAGCTCAGCTGCGGCATATAACGATTACCACCGCTGGTTCTGTTTTTTCGACAATGGCTATATACCAGGTTTGGGGTGTATTCTGCCTCATTGGCCAATTTGATAACGTTTCTTAATTCGCACTGTCTAGAAGGAACATCGGAGGAGACGGCGATGGCTCTTTTGATTCAAAAATGGAAGAAAGCTGTCTTGTAATCAGCGGAGTAGAATGAGCTGCGGAGCATTATGTTGGAGACAGATATGGGTTTATTGTGTATGAAGGCGATTTTCAGGCGATTTGCTCAGTAATACATACAGATAAGGCAAGGCACTATTTTGTTCTAGATCCATAGTGAAAGTGATCGTAGGATGAATATCATTGATTTTCTCTAGGAAAAGCATGAGATTCTCCTTTCCTTTAGGTCATGTGAAAATACATAGCCTTGTGTTGAAGTTATATCCCAGCACTTGTGTTGATGCTGGTGAACACATGCTGCTCGACTGGGCGAAGGATTGCTTCCGCGAGGATGGTTGAAAGTGAATATCCCATCGAGCGTCATTTGTTTGTTTATAGATTTGTCCTTGGGCACTGTAGTAGCTAGAATTTGAGACTAAGTCCATTAACTTGAATGTGCTGAGGCAAGACCCGTGCGAATAAAGTGATGAATTAAATATAACCTGTTTTTATATTTCTAATTGTTTCCGGCACGGAGACCGAAGGGTAAAGAGAAATCACATCGAACCTGCTTATAATGACGCGTTATTGGACAGATATTTGTTTGATTTTCGTGATAAAATCTAGAGAGGAAGTTTTTAAGAAGTTCGATTCCGGGAGATGATTAGCTAGAAATTTGGATAGCGCTTTCTCTAAATGGTACGTCGGTGCGTACTTTCTTGACGCAATGGGTCTCAATTACAGGGACTTGTGCTGTTTAATTCTTCCGCAACGCTTCGAAATCTGATGACCTGGTGGTAATTTTGTAGTTTTCTTGAGATCGTCCAAGATAGCGGCCAGCCTGGCAGCTCTTTGTAGCTGTGCAATCAGACAATTTAGAGGGTTCGTTCGTAGTATTGTAGATCCAGAAGTGAATATAAAATCTTTGCGTTTATGATGGTAGTCTGCAGCATCCATGATCGCTATTTGACCGGATTTGTCCGTTAGCGTGAATATTACGGAACGGTCATTTCTGAGGTTCGAAATCGGTCACGGAATTTTTTATTTATTAGGCGTTTGTTTTGGATTGTACCACGATCGTAACCTAGAGCAACAAGATGGCGTAGTTCGTCTTTGGCGTCATCCCGAACTCGCGATATTACGCTCTCAAGCTCAGAAATCACGCTATTTGGATTCGGTCTTGTTAGGAAGCAGAAAGTTCCAAACTTTATTTTCTTCTAGGGTGAGCATCCGGTTAGAAATATTGACAAAGGGAATGGTGGAATATTTAGGTTTAGCATTCTGGAATGATTTCAAGTAATCCAGCTTCTTGTTGCTTCTGAAGGAAAATAAAGATTGGAGGTCTTTCGATTAACATGTCCACACGGAGCGTTAGGTTGTTGAAGATGATCGGATCACAAAGTCTATGTAACTTCATATATAGAAAATAGCACTAGATTTCCAATGGCATGACATCCTTCTTTTCAGGTTTACTATCTTTGAGAGGGTCTGGCGAATACATTTGTCCTTTTTGTTCTCGAACCATGATCCTTTTTCTATTGTCTTGAAATTGAGAAATTTCAGGATCAGGCCTGATGTCTTACAAGCGCTAAAAAGGTCGAGGTCGGACCGTCCTTCTCGAGTTTGAGTCTGAGCTTGCGCAATTTATATATATACGGGCCAGGATCATGGCTCGAGAACAAAAAGGACAAATATATACACTACCTAGCAACAAGTAATTGGACACCTGTGATAGCAAAGGAAAACGAAGTTCATTCACTTTTAATAGTTGGTGGAAACTCCACGAGCGGCGATTACAGCTGCGACCCTCCGAGGTATACTCTCGACCAGGCATTGTACGCCGGCTAGCGGTATTTTCTTCCACTCGGCTTGGAGAAAACAGGTCAGTTCCTTCACCTATTTCGGACGGAGGGGGCACCCTTTACGTCGACTCTCCAACTTGTTCCAGAGGTGCTCGATAGGGTTAAGATCCGGGCTCTGCGCAGGCCAGTCCATTCGATTAACCCCATTGTCACAATACCAAGCCATAATGGACCTCGCAACATGACAGGTGTCATTGTCATCCTGCAGCCCCGGTGGCACAGTGGTCTAAGGCGCTGGCCTCTGATCATTCGTCCGTAAGCGGTCCGGGTTCGAATCCCGGTCAGGCATGGATGTTGTGTTTGTCTTACGGCACTGGCTCTCTCCCTTCCCTGGAACCAGTGACCCTAAATTAGGGACGGGAGACTGCTTATAGCCCATTGAGTTGCTCACGGTGGTCGTTAAACCTCCAATCCATCCAAAAAAATTGTCATCCTGAAAGTAACATGGGTCCACCCGTAAAAATGCCACAACGTATGAAACGAATGGTCATCCGAAACGGTGCAGTAGGGCTCGGCGTTGAGTCTACCAGGAATTGCAACCAAGGGTCCCGTGCCATACCAGGAGAAGCACCCCCATAGCATAATTCCACCGGCGCCGAACTTCGCATTTGGCACAATACATTCCGACAGGAGGCGTTCTCCAGGCAGACGCCAAACCCAGACCCTGCCATCCGAACGGTAGAGGGTGAACCTTGATTCGTCGCTCCAGAGAACCTGTTTTCCACTATTGAACGGTCGACTGTCGACGTTCTTTGCACCACGTTAGCCGAGCAGCGCTATTGGACTTTGTGATCAAAGGCTTGTCGTCGGCAGCACGTCCATAATAACCGAGCAGATGGGCTTCCTTACGGATGGTATTCATCAAAAGAACACTCCCGGATGCCTGTTGAAACTCCTCGCGGATGTGGCCTCTCGATTTGGTGAGGTTCTTCCGAATTTCTCAGACCAGCACCCGTCGGTCTCTAACTCCCAGTTTTGTGGGTATGCAGGGTCGGGGCACATTCCGACCGTCACTTCTCGTCTTCCACTTGCCAATGACGTAGGCCACTGTCGATTTTGGATACTTCAACTCGCTGGATATGTCACATATGGATCGGTCATTTCTGTGATACCCACCGATTACACCTTTCTCAAAATCAGAGAGCTCCGAACTGCGTGGCATCTTGCATGCGACTGGTTGCGTTGTTGTTTCCCACATGATATTTAACGGCGGCGGCCGTGACGTGTATCGGGACCGCAGATATCGTCGATTGCAGGGGTGTCCAATTACTTGTTGGTAGATAGTGTATATATATACGGGCCAATTTGGGACAGTGTGCCAACTTGTCCCGTTGCCATTTTTCAACTGTTTATATACAAGGAACGGACTACCAAGAACAGTTTAAACATTAATTCCCAACTTCTTACAGCTCCAAGGATGTTATACGCTTATTACATCATAAAAGTTTCAAAAATTGCCGCATACTTAAAAAGAAACGCAAAATTAACGAATTTTAAAATATTTACTCGCCAAAACGAATTAGCAGATCATTGTGACATAAAACTGCAACTGCAGTCCAGCTGGTGTTGCTACCTGATGAAATACATGAAAGTTATAACCAGTGTGCCAACATATCCCGGTAGCCAAATAGCCCTGGTTTTCTCTCAGTAGCGACGCCAGCAGCTCAGAACTGGAGGGGGGGGACTATTAGGGGGCTTAAGCATCTTCTTCTTCTTCCAACCCTTTTTATAGCCAGTTGAGGCTATAGATTTCCCTTATCTCTTTCCAAATTTTCCAGTCTAGGGCTTGTCTGTTCCGCAGCTTTCCTGCAGTTTTGTTTATATCATCCATGCATCTTCCCTCCTGTCTTCCCACTCTTCTCTTTCCTTTGTTTGATCTCCATTCTGTTTCTATTTTAGTCTATTTATTAGCTTCCATTCTTGCTATATGGCCAGCCCATTTCCATTTTAATTTGAGTATATTTTCACCTATGAGTAAAAAAAATTTCTGGATCTTATATCTGTATTCCTCATTTTATCTTGAAGTCTTATATTTAGTAGAGATCTTTTCATTTTACGTTGTGTTTTTTGCAATTTGTTTAAGATGTTTTTTCTTGATAGTTCAGGTTTCAGCGCCATATCTCATAATGGGTATTATACATTGACTGAAAAGTTTAGCTCTGTTTTCCGGCTTTATTTCACTACACTGAATTTCTTAAGCATCGTACGGAGGGACAAAAATATTAAAATAATTGTCAGAAATTTTGGCAAAAAAACAAAACGGTTTATGTAGATCTTTTTAAGCTAAAATTACAAAATGGTGTCTTTCTACTACTCTCTTAGACATTCGCTCAGAGGATTCCCTCCATTTCCAAGAAGTGCAAACACTGAATTTAACAAAAAATTCATTTATGTAAAAAAATTTCTGAATTCAAAAAATTCACGTACTTTTATCCGAGTTCCCTGAAATCTTAGATAGTTGCATTCTGCATTCACCATGTGTTCTAACTTCTTAAATATTTTGGAGGGGAGGGAGGTTGGAGATGGCTAAAGTTGGTGGGCTTAAAGAAAAGTTGGGCAGGACTAGCCAACCCCCCCCCCCCCTCATACTTAGCGACTTCTGATTCATTTCAGCATGCACAAGATTTCTCATCCTACTTATGATTCATTTCAGCATGCACAAGATTTCTCATCCTACTTATGATTCATTTCAGCATGCACAAGATTTGTAAAAATAACAGTTTCTCCAGTTTCAGCAACCTATACTAATACTTATTTGCTTTAGGCTTGTTTAGATGACAGTTTCCAGTTTCCCAATTTTTCTTCAAAAATTTTAGTTCAGTTCAGGTGTTTTCATTTTTATACATACATTTTCCGAATTGTCAAAAATTTCGATTTAGGCATCTTCAGTGGGTGTCAAAATGGAAATGACAACTTAATCAGCGAAAGTGTACCTCGGAATTTCAGCCCGAAAAAGTTTGTCAAAACCTATTAATGTTGTTCTGTCACTTTTATGTTAAGATTTTCGTAATTCGTTTCCCTCAAAATTGCACAAACGTATAATGAGATGTTGTTACGTGCGCTTCTGTAACACATTAACTATCAAGATGAAATTTCAATTTGGTTGAAGAAACCAATTGAAAATCCTCCCGTAGAAATAGCATTAAAAAAATTAGTTGAAATTTTGCAAATTCGGATTTAAAAAAAACAGCTTCGAAGTGTGTTTCGGTAGTTTTCTACCAAATTTCGAACATGTATGTTGTTTCTTCTGCAGAAGATTGACAGACAGACATGGGAATTTTATTTTAATAGATACGTAAACTTCGGGGGATCCTTGCTGTAACATATTTCTTGAATGTAGGTTCTTGAGTCTAGGATTTTTTGAAAGGTAAGTAGTACAATTAGCGACGGAAGAGATAAGTAGCAGAAATCTGCTTTGGTATCTTTCTCTCTCTCTCTCTGTCCATTTTATAAGCCTCTTCTTCCAAATAGCACTTAAAGCTAGGAGATACCCAATCACAATTTGGGTTACTGAATGTACTTTGGTATGTATCTCGATCGTATAGGAACTGTCCTCCCTTAGTTTAACGCCTAAAAAGTTGGTAAAGGATAGGATCTGCTTAAAAACCAACCATTCAAAAGTTTAGAAAAACTGACATTTCTTAAAAATAATAATAATCATACAGAAGAGCGTCTTGATATGTTTAATGGATTTTCCTAATGAGTTTGTTTTGTTTTTCTTTTTCGCTCCTTACAATCATGTCTTGCTCCATCGATCAATGGAGTCATCGTTTATCCTTTGTTCTTGAGAGAAACGGAAGTTTCAAATCGATACTCATGCGGTATCTTCCGTTGCTCATAAAATTGTTTTTATACAGAATGAACAGAGACCATAACAATTTTTGAGATTCCATTTCCCTCAAAATTGATGTTTTCTAATTCCTTTTCTGCAGTAGCAATCAACTGAGTACGTGTTTTCTTGAAATTCCTTGTGCGCGAAATGAAAGTTCAAACTCGGCCTCGACTGGCCTGCAAAGAACTTTCCAGGCCCGGCTGGGTAGAGTAAATACTAATTTTGAATTATAATTTCGTTTGAACTTACAGAGGAATAGTTTCTCAATTGATTGGTATGGTAAGAAGAGAATGTGAGAAGTTCAAAATGGGCACTTCGTTAATGAAATTCATGAAAAAATTAAGAAACCGTTTTTGTGTTTTGTTAGCATTATTTTTTTATAACTGCCTAAGCTTTCACCCTACTTTTCAGATAACACCTAGAAATTTTGTGCTTGTATACAAATACATGCTGTAAGTTGCAGCGAAAATCAATATTTCAGTATTAGACAGAGCAAAATACCCCTGTCGAATACTCCAGATAATTCAGCAAGTAAGAATGCAAATTGAAAGAAAGCAAACTACTTTTACTCAGATCCACAAGCATGAATAGCAAAATAAAATTGATTACGCTACTATGCGCTCTAGATTTTGCCACTCCAAGATGAAAAAAGGTGAGAAATAAGTAATATAATTAGCGATGTACAGTATGTATTGCAGATAGCGGTAAAACGACCCCTTCGATATATTGGGATCCTCCCTGTGTTTACCGTGTGAAACACAGGCGTTCTGCCTGCTTTGTTCTTTCGCTTCTTCCCATTTCTTAAGGGGAGTAACGCGAAATCGTTGGATTGGTGCTCCATTTTGCATACGTCTAGTACTAGAATACACAATAGAGACGGTTACATCATGTTAGCCAAAATGCCCAATGCGATGTATCTAATGACTAATCAAAAGGGGAAATCAATCCGCCCAGTTTTTATTTTAGTGGGTTAACCATTAGTATCAGCAACACTTCCAGCCACAAACAGTTGCCCCTTCCCTGATATGGCACCAAGGATGGGCAGAGCCGTACGGCAAGATCACCGCCTCGTCCGAGAGTCGAGCTTGGGCCCAGCTCGGTTGAATAGCCAGAAGTCAGCGCCACTGACCACTCAACTACCACGGCGACTCTCCACGGTTTATTAACCCGCTGGTTAGAAAAGGCTTAGAAATTCATCCATCACAGTTATTCTGTATTTTAATAGAAAGCTATAAGTAAGTTAAATAAATCAGGTAAACCTGTTGTCGCACTTACTAATTGTTTTGTATGTGAGTGTAGAATTTAGTTTTAACCATAGAAAGGTATAGTATTTATCCCATCTACATTATCAGTCTTTTATGGCTAATTTATACAGGGTGCTTCACGAAGATTGTTCGAAAGGAATAGGAAAGTAACTGTTGGCGTAGCAATAAAGTGAAAAATGCAAAATACATTGCAAACAGAGGGCGATTCAGCTATGATAGTTGCATTCCCGGAAATGGAAAATTTCCGAAAAATACGAAAATTATATATTTGTACGGCCCCCACTGAAACCAAAGCCAATTAGTAAAAAACGTGCAGCACCGAATTAGAGGGGAAAATATTTACCCGGACGCTTTAGAGGAATATTTCGCTGAGATACCGATAGCTGAAATTCTGGACGTATGCCAGCTTACCTGCAGTGAACATGTGCAGCATTAACGTCCGCAAATACTATATATGGGGGACATTTCCAAATCCATTTTAAAAAAAGACAATAAACATGTTCTCTGTCTCAGAATCACGTCGAACGCCTCTAATGTCTGAACAGGCAACCTGTCGGTTGCCCTTTTTCTAAATGGATTTGCAAATGTCTCCCAAATGTAGTATTCGCGGACGTTAACGCTGCACATGTTTACTGCAGGTAAGCTGGCATACGTCCAGAATTTCAACTATCGATACCTCAGCGAAATATTCCTCTAAATCGTCCGGGTAAACTTCTTTCCCCTAATTCAGCGAGTCGCGTTTTTTACTAATTCACTTTGGTTTCCGTGTGGGATGTAAATATTTAATTTTCGTATTTTTTGGAAATTATATATTCCGGGGTGTGCAGCTATCACAGCTGAATTGTCCTCTGTTTGCTGCGTTTTTTGCTTTTTTCACTTTACTGCTAAGACCAACAGTTACTTTCTATTCCTTTCGGACAATCTTCGTGAAACATCCTGTATAGATAGATGATCAAGGCAAAAGAAACAGATGTAGCAAACATTGCTTTCTTTTTATCTCGCTACCACTCGTAACGCTCGTTTTTACATATTCGCACATAAAAACCCAGAGTTAAATGTTAGCAAAATTTGAGCTTACGACTGCTTCAAGGCATCAGTCCTGACAGAAGTCTTATCAGTAAATTAACTAAACATTTCTTATCTTTCCAGGGCATTAGCGACAGAATTTGCAATGAAGCCCTTTTAAAACTGTCGTAATACCTTACGCTATAAATTCTATGTAAGCTGTTATTTAATATGTTAAGCACACTCTGGCATTGCTGTAAAATGTTATGCAGGAATGTTCTGTGTGGTAATCCATTGCTACTACACTCACTAGAGCAATGGAAAAAGCACCTCGATACACTGTAGCCCTATTAATAACTGTGAGGCAGCATTTGACGGTTAACGGAAGAAGTGACACATCAGTCACACCCATAGTTAATGATCTGGAGTGATTGCAGAAGAAAGGAAAAGCAGCAGCCTAATGAAGGCTCTGTGTAACGACGAGAAGTCAATAAAAACTCTTCAATCATTCATTTCAACGGCAAAAAAATTATAATAAGGAATTGAGGGCAAAATTCAGAACATTCTAGAACACAGTATCATGATCAATTTCGCTTTCCAAACGAAAAACAGCCCCAAGTTAGTTTGCTCACTATTTATCTAAATAGCTAAAGTGATAACTTCTACCGGGAAATCTAACCACACAAGGAATTACAAAGTTACGATGTAGTGGAGATGAGTGATTTAGGAAATCGTTTATTGCGGCACAAGAACAACTGCTCAAAAAATGTATATTGTGTATTCCTCCTTCTTGTGGTGTGTCCGAAAGCTGTGGAATGTGAGGCAATGCTTTGCAACTTTCGGGGCAGTTCCCAGGAAACGGCCTGTTAAAAGAAAGAGTACAGCCACTGCTGGCTTCTACATAAAGGAACCTATTGTTTCGGGGTAGTTAATCAGCCGAACTGCTGCTTGAGACACCATATCATTGAAGAATTATTGGGCTGATTTGGATGTATTAGCAAATGAGGAAACAATATTCCACAATCCGCCGAACACGTGAAGCCATACCTCCGGGGACGTAGTCCATTAACTACTATACTTAATACCTGTTCCTTTTGAAGTCACAGAATAGGCCGTCTGATGCACGATTTTTATAAAACAGTTCTTTAATATTTAAAAAATGATGTTAAAAACACATTAAAAACATTAAAAAGGGAGGAGATCTTTCGGTGACCGCGTCGGTCTCTTTATCAGGTCAAACACACTGAGCCTCAGTGTGTCGCTCAGTGTGTATGACCTCATGAAGAGAGCGACGCGGTCATCGAAAAATCTCCTCCCTTTTTAATGTTTTTAATGTGTTTTTAACATCATTTTTTAAATATTAAAGAGTGGTTTTATCTGAAATATCGTGCATCAGACGACCTATTCCGTGACTT
Source organism: Macrothele yani (assembly GCA_039090855.1). Taxonomy (NCBI): domain Eukaryota; kingdom Metazoa; phylum Arthropoda; class Arachnida; order Araneae; family Macrothelidae; genus Macrothele; species Macrothele yani. Next base: position 167,115,499 of record CM077011.1, read on the forward strand.
CACTTAGCACGAAACCTCCACGATTTTATGACCTGTTCCTTTTATTCTAGAAATATTGTGCTCTTACTTTTCGACGTAATCCCGGAAACTTCTATGCACTCTGCCCATCTTTACTCCAGGTGTATTAATCTTTGGTATTAAAAATCTTTATAATCATGAAACGCATAGTATTAAATCCGTTTATTTTTGTTGTGTAGTCAGCACAAAAATTCGCCAAGCTTTCGCACTCGACTGGGAGGCTTTTTCAAGGCAATGGTAGACACAAAAATGCAGGGAATTGGAACACGTAAGGAACAAAGATGATTTTTGAAAATAACGTGGGTGACACCACGAGCATATTACATGAATTTTTATCGCGCAATTATAAGGTGCGCTGTGATGTGTTTCCTTTTTTTAATAACGCATGCCAAACCATTGGTAGTTTAGTTGAGACTACATCATTGCATGGCACTTTCCTGGATAGGATTTCAACTGTTTCCCGGATGGCTGTCTCTTTAAAATTCGTGTAAGGGGCAATTCTTCTAATATTATTCCATACAGGAGTGGCCAAGCAATGCATGACTTCTATGGCGAGGTCTGTATTCGGCATGACCTGGTCGACACTTCGTAGGTATTCCTTACATCTAGTGTCCAAGGATCGCTTTGTCATTCCGAGATATATCTTTTCCATGTAGTCAGGATATAGCAACGGTATAGCGTACACTCCCGCCTTTTCTTTCTCACACTGTCTCTCCTTGCATGTTGATATTGCATGTGATAACGGGGTCGGGGACTTCATTGCTATTAATATGTTGTATTTGCGTAATAAATTATTTAACCAGTATGTAAAGCTTAGGACATATGTAACGGATCCTCCGCATCTCATCGTCTTACTAGGCGATTTTGTTGTTGCGGACATTATACGATTTCTATGTCTTCGGTCTATGTCATTCTTCTTATATCCAGCCTTTAGATTTTTGTCATAAATAAGCAACATACAGTATTAATAGCAATGAAGTCTCCTACCCCGTTATCACATATAATATCAAGTTACAAGGAGAAACAATGTAAGAAAGAAAAGGCGGGTGTGTACGCTATAACGTTTGTATATCCTGACAACACGGAAAAGATATATATCGGAATGACAAAGCGATCCTTGGACTCTAGAAGTAAAGAGTACCTACAAAGTGTCAACCGGGACGTGCAGAATACAGCCCTCGCCAGAGAAGTCATGCATTGCTCTGCCGCTCCTGTATGGAATAATATTAGAAGAATTGCCCCTTACACGAATTTTACAGGAACAACCATCCGGGAAACAGTCGAAATCCTATCCAGCAAAGTGCCATGCAATGATAGAGTCTCAACTGAACTACCAATGGTTTGGCATGCGTTATTAAAAGATGGAAACGCATCGCGGCGTTCCGTATGAAACTTGTGATAGAAATTCATGTAATATGGTCATGGTATCACCCACCTTATTTTCAAAAAATCATCTTTGTTCATTACGTGTTCCAATTCCCTGCATTTTTATGTCTACCATTGCCTCGAAAAAGGCTCCCTGTGGAGTGCGAAATCATGGCGAATCTTTGTACTTACTACACCACAAAAATAAATGGATTTAATACTCTATATGCGTTTCATGATTATTCATGTCTGGTGTATTTAAAATAAAGTTTAAAATCTGTATGCCGCCTCGACAGCCAAGTGGCTTGAGGTGCGGGACTCTGAATAATCGCCCATTCTGGTTCTGTCTTCGAGTCCGAGACGTGTCATGGGTGGTGTGTTTATCTGATGAAACTCGCTCTGTCGCTGTCCTGGAATCAGTGGGCCTACATTTGGGACGGGAGACTGCTTATAGCCTTAGATGCTCACGGTGATGATTAAGCTCGGTAAAAGACTTTTGTTATGTTATCCGAACCACACAGATGCGGAGTCATAGAAATATTAATCTTCACTGTATCCATGGAACCAATATTACGGATTCTATAGGATGGGTAAAAATGTCTATAAATTCCAACCATATGCAATGCTACAAATGACTGCTGCAACAATTAACTCGCTGAACTCCAACAGCCAATATCTAGTGACTGCGTAGTCAGTTTGTGCTAACAAAAGATACTGCAATAATTAGAATTGGTCTATGTCACGTGCTTCCATGGTTATCTCCCATCCGTGAAACCGGTAGCTCTAATTTAGAGTTTGGCGAGTCGCTATAGTAGTAGATGCTCATGAAACAAAAACAACAAATTGTAAACAGGGTCAGCATCTTTTTCTTACTCCAGCATGGAACTTCAAATAGCAGCACATGGAAAGCACTAGAATTTTTATTTTCGATGAGAAAATGTGGAATATTTGTTCAGGAAATAAAAAACTATCGGAATAAAAAATTCTAGTTTTTTTTTTCGGTTTTTTACTTCATTTCCAAACACAACTGTTAATGAAGCAAAGGTCTTACGAGGGGTGTTCTAACCTTTTATCTTTTTCTAATGAATATGAATATGCAGTAATTTTTCTTTTCAGATTGCATATATTCCTGTAAGTCGCTGTACCGATTCAGTGTTATGGATCTATTCATTCTTCTTGTCTTCAGGTGAATTTCTGAAATAAACAGCTCGAATTTCGAGAAACGGAGAAAAAAGGTCTGTAGATAAAATGCCAGTCTTTAAAAGGCATGTCTCTATAGGGCGTTCATGACTATATGCGGCAGACATTTCAGGAGAAGGCATACTCGAAATTTGTCAAGTGGTACAGAGAATTTCCTTGTGGCAGAGAATCTTGTGATGATGCAGATCGTTCTGAACGACCTCCGATAACCACCTCTGAGAAAAACTTCAACGGCGTGCGTGACCTGGAGATGCAGATGCGACAAATCCCTCTTTCATCTACAGGGTGATTGTAAACTCCTTCAACAAAACAAGAGGGGTGATAATACACATCAAGACAAACAATATTTGCAATGGAACCTACGGCAGCATTCCACTCCTAGTGCCACAAAAGAGCACGTTCGAAAATCGTCCAGCAGGCACACGGAGTTCCAACCAGCTGCATGAGAAGCACAAGATGCAAATCAGGTGCGCTGAACACGTGCGTAAACGATGAGCAGCAAACATTAAAAAACACAGCCGAACCCGATCAGCGATGTTACCGTGCGAACAACACATGAGAATTGACGTATACGTGTGACCGGCGCAGCGTACTGTGTGTTCTTGGAGCAAGTGCTTCCCGGTCTGTTGCAGGATGTTCCGCTCACCACACGGAGGGACATGTGGTTTATGCATGATGGGGCCTCAGCATACTTACTTCTTGAATACCCGATACTTCTTAAATGCGACATATCCTGGGCTGTGTATTGGGCATGGTGGGCTTGGCTTCCACGCTCCCCGGACCTTAATCCACTGGACTTATTCTTTTGGGGGCACATGAAAACATTGGCGTACGAGACACCTGTGGACACCCTGGAAGATCTCGTCGCGCGAATCGCTGTTTCTGCGGACAAGATCAACACCACACCGAGAGTCTACAAGAGGCTGCAACAGTCCTTCATTCGCTGGTGTGGGCCGTGCAACGACGCCCTTTGACGCCAGTTTCAGCAGCTCCTTTGAGTCTGTCTTTGATGCGATTGAAATTGTGCAACTCATAAGTTAGGTACTTATGTCTCTTTCTTTCACTGTTGAAGGTTCAACGTGGATATGTAACTTTACTCTTTTCTGGCACTAGGAGTGGAATGCGGCCCAAGGTTCCATCGCAAATATTGTTCGTCTTGATGTGTACTATCACCCCTCTTGTTTCGTTAAAGGAGTTTACAATCACCCTGTATAACCCAGTCTGCAGGCATTTCAATCGTTAATTTCGATACAGTCCTGACGAATGGTTGTAAGCTGCAGGCGGTTACTGCGCATTGGATGCCACACGTATGTTAAAAGGTGAGCAAAAACCATGGCGCAAATGAGATTGCGTCGCCAACTACAAACTTAATAAATTTCTAGTCACAAATTTTTACAACAGATGAAACATAAATTCGTCTCTTTGATCCAGATTCTAAGAAACAGTGTCTTTTTTTTTTTAGTTGGAGGTTTAACGACCACCGTGAGCAACTCAATGGGCTAAAAGCAGTCGCCCGTCCCTAATTTAGGGTCACTGGTTCCAGGGAAGGGAGAGATCCAGTGCCGTAAGACAAACACAACATCCATGCCTGACGGGATTCGAACCCGGACCCCTTACGGACGAATGATCAGAGGCCAGCGCCTTAGACCACTGCGCCACCGGGGCGTCCAAACAGTGTCTTGTGTGACGTACCTGCCAGCAGGACGCACACGACATAAAGGCAGAGAGCAGTCAGAACAAACGTCCGCGTAGCTCAATTCGTAGAGTGACTTATTCCGCAATGTGGGAATCCGGGTTCGAATCCTGGTGTGGACAGAAATGACGGAGAAATTTACTTCGTTATAATGGCGCCCGAATTTTCCGGATCACCCGGCCGTTCAAAATCTCGCATTGGTGTGATGTTCTTTCCACACCGCGAGATAGGAAAAATCAGAGAATCCCTTCTCCAGCGCTTCGAAAATTAAAAATGTTTGATGTTGCATTCCACACACTAGATTGACTGGGAGTTCTCGAGTGCACGTTCTACAGCGCATGGCTTTCTGCAACGATTCATGGTCACGGATGACCCGTACACCATGCCCCCAGCCCTCTTTCAATGGGAGGTGTGTGACGTACCTGCCAGCAGGACGCACATGACATAAAGGCAGATAGCAGTCACAACAAACGTCCGCGTAGCTCAATTGGTAGAGTGACTTATTCCGGAATAAGTGGACTCGGGTTCGAGCCCCGGCGTGGACAGAAATGACGGAGAAATTTACTTCGTTATACTTGTTTCGGATGTGGAAGCATGCATCTTCAACGAGAAGTTCCGTGTTGTTCTGTCAGCTTTGAAGGCAATAGCATCAGTTTTTTGGGGGTGTATAAGGTATCGTCATGATTTACTACCCGCAAAAGCGTGTTACAGTTGCTAGTAAACGCTACTCCAACCCCCAACCCCATAAGCCAATTTCGTGATCCCGTCAAAGAAAACATGCGTAGGGACTGAGTGAGCTGGATTCTGGTAAATTTGCGAGTTTTTATGTCCTCGTAAAAAATCCAGCAGCATTTAGAGGAGGAGAGTGAGATGTCCAATCGAAGAGGTCCTTTCCTTCTCTCAAAAAGGAGATGAGAGAGCGATTGAAAGAAACCCTCTATCTGAGTAGCAGTCATCTTGCTCAGGATCCAACGAACACATGTGAGGAAATGAAGAAGTTGTCCATCGTGTTGAAATTCGAGGCTAGAAAGGGACAAACCATGAAGGAAAACCTTTTTCAAATTATCCAAGTGAGTTACAAAATCCTATTTTCCTTGAAGAAGAGACCCAGTGATTTAACACTTGTATATTCTAAAACTGGATTGTCACTTGCGCATTTTTAAATGATTGTTCTCGCATTATGTTCAATGGATGGATGCTCGTAAAAATACGGTAATCAATCAATCAATCAATCAATCAAATCTTTATTGCACCCCCTTAAAACTTACAATCATATGCAAATGGAATGCACCAGGAGGAATCTAAACATACTAGTTGTAAAGCGACACGACACTTAACGTTAACAGAAAGTTCAAGAACGATCTGACAATGATTCTTTCATTACATTGTCTATATGATTCAATAACAATTCAAAACCTCATTGCTGCAGTCGTAATCGAAGTTGTGGCGTTGTTACATAAAATGTTTCCTCCACGAATAGGATATGTGCACTCTCAGAAATGTAGTGTATAGATTTGGGGCAGATTGCATTCTGTCCGTGTTGCCTGCTTGACATCTGGGAAAGGCAGAAACATGGTCTTACGCAGGTTTATTTTAGGAGGAGACAAACGGAAATCATAAATACAAATAACACACAGAAACATCATGTGCGAATTCACCAGCGAAAGAACTTGACACTGATAACTATCTCATCACCTCTATTCCCCTCTCTCTGTCTCTGTGTGTGTGTGTCTCACTCTCTCCCCCTCTGTGTGTGTGTGTGTCTCATTCTCTCCCCCTCTCTGTGTGTGTGTGTGTGTCTCTCTCTCCCTCTCTCTCTCTCTCTGTCTGTCTGTCTGTCTCTGTCTCTCTCTGTCTGTCTGTTTCTGCCTCCCTCTCTATCTATCTGTATGTCTCTGTCTCTCTCTCTGTCTGTCTGTTTCTGTCCCTCTCCCTCTCTCTCTCTCTCATTCTCTCTCTTTGTCTGTCTGTCTCTGTCTCTCTCTCTGTCTGTCTGTTTCTGTCTCTCTCCCTCTCTGTCTGTCTGTCTCTCTCTCTCTCTCTCTCTCTCTCTCTCTCTCTCTCTCTCTCTCTCTCTCTCTCTCTCTCTAATACTTTTATTTACGTTTTGACCTGCTGCCATTTATTGTCATGCAGTGAAGAACACTTGGGAATTCAGACATGACGTTCAATGCGAAAAGTTGTAAATGAGGGATAAACGAAATCCGCATAGCAGATAGAGAGAAAAAAATGGAAACTAAACCACTCATACACGCCGCAAACCAAAAATCTACATAAATGAGAAAGATAGATAGAATTAAACAGCATGTTGGTACAATAAGGAAATTTCTTCACATTATTCTTTTAAGCTTTGAGCCTCCGTATATACGTATTTGGTCACTTTTGTCTAGTAGTCACAAAACCTCAGCGAAAACTTAATCGGTAATCAAGAAGCTGGGACAAAGTTCTGGAAACAACTTCAGGAGATCTTTATCCAGCAGTAAATGGATGTTACAGGTGGTAATACACTGCTGGCTACCCAAAATGCAACACCAAGAAGGAAGCCTCCGATTGGCCTGAAATTCGCAGTATGCGTCGCCCGTGATAGGACATGCAAACGATTAGCATTGCAGGGCATATGCAAATCATGTGCACCCGGCACACCACCGAGATGAACTATAAGAAGGGTGCACAGAAGGCGGGGTGTAAATAGTTGAAGTGTGTTGTGCCACCGGACCTGTGAGTGGGAAGCTTCCTGATGCCTCGTCGCAGAATACGGCACTCATTCCAGCACGTTTCGGAGTTCGACAGAGGACGAATAGTGGCTTATCGCGACAGCGGTTTATCGTACCGAGACATTGGCGCCCGTGTAGGACGACATCCAGCCACCGTGAGGCGAGTATGGAATTGGTGGGTGCAGGAGGGACGGACGGACCGACGTGAGCGATTGCCGCAGCCGCGGCACACCACCGAACGAGAGGACCGGCATGTTATGCGGCGGGCATTGACGGCTCGCACCGCCTCATCACGAACGTTAGCGCAGGAATACGGGTGTGTTGCGCATCAACCTGTGTCAGCACGTACCGTTCGATGTCGTCTGCAGGAGCGGGGACTTGTCGCACGGCGCCCATTGCTCCGATTACCATTGACGTTACACCACCGGCGAGTGCGGCGGCAGTGGTTCTTTTAACGCCGCACCTGGACTACAGAATGGCACGACATTGTCTGCACTGACAGATCCCGCTTCTGCCTGCAACACCACGATGGTCGGATCCGCGTGTGGCGCCACCGCGGCGAGAGACTGTATAACACCTGCATTATCCATCGCCATACCGGTCCTTCGCCTGGCGTTATGGTTTGGGGCGCCATTGGATATGACACCCGCACCCCACTGGTACGCATCGCCGGTACACTCAACAGCCACCGCTACATCTCCGACGTTTTGGAGCCTGTAGTCCTCCCTTACCTGCAGGACCTGCCAGCGGCCATGTTTCAACAGGACAATGCGCGCCCGCACGTGGTACGCATCGTGCAACAATTCTTCACGGCCCACCAGGTGTCACTGCTGCCGTGGCCCGCCTGTTCTCCCGATATGTCGCCCATCGAACACGTCTGGTCGCTGATCGGCAACCGAGTGGCTCGGCAAGCACCACTTGCGCCTACGCCTGATGAACTGTGGCAACGTGTGGAGGCATCCTGGACCGACATACCCTAAGCCCATATCCAAAGCCTCTTTCGTTCGATGCCGTGGCGTGTAGCGGCCGTTATTGCCAGCCATGAGGGCCACACGAACTATCGATGTCTGCTTGTCCGCAATTCCCACGGGCCTGTAAGCTCAATCGTTTCATCTTTGTATCTGTTGTTATGTGTCCAGTAAATCTGGCTTTGCTATCTCGTGTCCTTCTTGGTGCTGCATTTTGGTCGGCCAGCAGTGTATATCTTTCTATTTCTCCCCGTTCCATACTCTTTTATACTGTGCGCATGTACGCTGTGCTCCAAAATGCATTGGGAAATTTCAGTATTACTTTTTACTGTAAATTTCCGCTTTGTGCTCTCTGTTGCTCAAGCGTCTTACTATCTTACTACACACAAACAAACGAGCGCGCGCGATCTTGCACGCACGAACGAATATCCAGAAGTTTAATAGAGCAAATTTTAATATGTAGAATTAGTGTTGTCGCAGTGGTCTTTGAAGTACCTCCCAACAACTCAAATGACATTTATTTCCAGGAGAGGAACAGTGTCCCTTCTTTCCCACCCTTCGATATACTGTTAAAAATTTTGTAGTAGGTTGCACCAAAAAGCGGTGCATCACCAAATGTATCTTAAAGTATGTCCTTGTGTGGTGCATGAAACATGCAAAAGCATGGTGCAGTGTGTGAAACTTTGCACCAATCAGGTTGGATGCAGTAACATGCTTTATGTTTTTATGTGTTTCATTCTCCACAAAGGGGTTTACCTTTGCCTCAAATGTGGTGCAGCTGGTGTAGCACCACTTTTCGGTGCACCGTACTGCAAAGGTTTTAACAATGTATGGGCGCTTGGGCCTATATGGAAGGTCGGGCAAGCAAGCTGGCGACAGTTTCTTCGTTTACTTCTCTGCAGAGCAAGACGAGATCAGAAAGTCATTTGCCGCGATAGTGTGTTCCGGAAATACCGGATATCCTCTTCCCTGACGATTACTTACGCTTCATGTGTATTCAGATCGGTTTACATATTTTTCGCAGTTGATGACGCAGCTTGTTTACGTTCTTCAAAAAGCCATTTTTGGTACTCCTTGCGTAGTGACAATATTACGAGCATGTTCAACAAAGCGACGCTAATGACAAGGCATTATGAAGTTTACACTAGTAAAGTGCAACATTTTCAACACTAGACTGACCTTAAAACTTCAACGGATTAGTTTTTAAGACTCTTGGCAGACAACCTGATGCTTTTAAATAGTAACTTGGCGTGACTACTTTGAACGCATCAGGTTGTATATTTTTCTAGTGCACTACTAATCATTGCAACCGTAGATTTGTGTGTTCCGCAGATGAAAGTACGTGTGAATATACAGTACCGTAAACTTGATTGCTGTTGCCAGCCTTATTACGCATAACATATACACGGTCGTGTCACATTATTATGACCACCAGCTAATATCCAGAGTAACCGCCGTGTGCAGAGCGATTAGCAGCTAGACTGGCTGGGAGTGACTCAATAAGGTGCTGGAAGGTGTTTACAGGTATGTGGAGCCATGCTGACTGCAGTGCATCTGACAGCTGCTGGAGGGTGCGTGGTGGAGAGTCCATAGAGCGAACAACACGATCGAGGTGGTCCCACAGATTTTCAATTGGGTTTACGTCTGGGGAATTAGGGGCCCAGGGAAGTACTTTGAAGTTTTCATCGTACTCTTCCAACCACTCTCGTACGTTTCTAGCTGTGTGACACGTCGTATTGTCCTTCTGGAAGATACCATTCGCCTCAGGCAAGACAATCAGCATGTATGGGTGTACGTGGTCTACAAGGATGGATTCATAACGAATTCGGTCCATAGTGCCAACACAGATATGAGTGGACCCAGGGAATGCCACGAAAACGTTCACCAAACCATAACGCTGCCCCCACCAGCTTGTGTTCTTCCAGCAATGGTTGAAGAGTGTTTGTTCTCAAATGTTTCTCGCTTTATACGCCAACGTCCATCCGTTCGATGAAGCAGAAAACGTGACTCATCGGAGAAGGCAATCCTTTTCCAATCGGCGGAGGTCCAATTCCGAGACCTCTGTGCAAATCTAAACATTTTCTGCAGACGCATCTTCGTTATCATAGGTGCAGTGACCATCCGTCTGCATCGGAGCCCCATGCGCAACAGGGTTCGCTGAAGTGTCGTTTTAGACACAATTCCGGCAACCCCTGGTTTATTTGGCTAATGAGTTGCTCCACTGTAGCGTGTCGATAGGCCCTCAAGCACCCTCGAATTTGACTTTTACCTCTCACATCAATGATACGTGGTGCTCCGCAGTTTTCACGTCGCTTATTCGCAATGGTGCCATTTCTCCAGTCACGATACACTTTAACCACAGCAGCACGCGAACAGTTGACAAACTTCAGTGTTTCAAAAATACTGCCACCCTTGTCCCGAAAGCCGATAATCATCCCTTTTTACAGATCTGATAAATCGGTCCTTTTATCCATGACAGCAACGAGTGATATGTTTTCAGAATGCCTACAGCACACCTTAAATACCCTCCAAGCCAGCTCACGACACGTGCCTTCTGTCATTGGCTACTTGCTGTTGACGTCAAAAGCAGGAAGTGGTCACAATAATGTGACTCGACTGTGTATATGTGGAGAATGTTGATTGTACTTCTGTCAGTTCTACACGCAAAAAATTTATGTTAGACTTGTAGAAACAGAAATCACAGGAGAGCTCATGAAACAGTAACTTCAGTACATCATTTTTAATGGAATGTACTCACAGCGCTAAGTCCTTCTCAATCATAATGTACGCACAACTTGCATTCAGCAACGCTAAATGATAGCACCAGGACGAAAGAACAGGATTTGAAGGTGTTCTCGTGACCCCTGCTTAAAAACACATTGTTTCAGATGAATAGAAATACTTTCTGGCTGAATCTTACTTGAATCTGTCATTTTTGAGGAGACAAAATTAAATATATAGCCGAAGAAAAAGAAATCTGTGTTAACGCGGCCATTTACATTTAAAACAAAATCTAAAAAGCAGCTGAATTTTTCAAAGATATCCACAATAGAGCCCGAAAGGAAGAGATGAGAAATAAAAAGTTAGCCATGAAGCATAAATTCGATTCTTTTAAAATAAGTTATAAGCTTCTAAATGTAACTAGATTAGAAAACGCAAACAAAATTTGTATATTCTAAATGGAGAACACAGATTTTTTCCGTTCTATATAAGAGTACGTATTTTACCGATGTTTTTGCTTTGTGGAAGACTGTCTTGAAAAGCAAAGTCTCTTGTGCAAGGATCCATTCTGTTTTTCTTCAGAATTTATAACTATCCAGAAGCAGTTTTGTTTCCTTTGATTTAAGTAATTATAAGATTCAATGTTGAAAAAATTTGCACTTGGTAAGAGAACGCAAAGATCTGATGAAGCACAAAAAAACTAGAAAAACTACCGGGAGCCTGTTCCACATATAATGCATGGTGCCTTCTCGTTTTTTGTGATGTGCGACTAAAGAATTTCAGACAGAAAAAAAATCAGAGATTTCTTTAACAAATTCTGTTACTACAAAACACCCGCTGAGTTTGAAAGCGATGTAAAATCTTTCTTTTCGGAATAAAAAATCCTCTTTGTGAGTGCGTGTAGCCCAACAGATTTCCTCGGGGCTCCAGTATGGCTACTAAGCCCACTCTATATAGCATAGGTACAGTAGATTTCAACCAATTTCTCGAGCAATGTTAGTTTAGAACCTCTCAAAAAACAAATAGCTGCCACTTCCCGAAAGAGACAAAAAAGGGATAAAGCAAGTAGTGATATAAAGTTCTTAATCATTTGGATTAAAGAAAGTTGCAGAGAATGTTTTCCCGAATGTACAAAATTCGTACGAAATTCAAACTGAATATAAATAAGGGAAAACCCAAAGTTTTTGGTTTCGAGTAATGAATTGTTACTACTAAATACAAGATTGGTGTAAATGGTACAGAGGTAGAATAGGCGAATGAATTTGTTTATTTAGGAAGCACGTTTGAGAGAGGAAAGAAATTAGATCGTATAATTAGTAGGCAAGTAAATAAATTCACCCTTGAAAGTATTGGCTGCCGTAAGAAGATTTCACAGGACTCATGAGTTCTTACCAAGATCCTGAGTGATACTTCATGAAAGTGAAATTGTTCCTACTCTGATGCACACCATTGAAACCTGGGTACTGAAGAAGTGATATGAGAGTTCTTTGTGTGCTGAAGAAATGCATTACTTGCAAAGTGTTTGCGGCAGGACACGTTCGGGTCATGTAATGATCAAAGATGTGTTGAAGATATGTAATGGGAAAAGGAATGTTGTCAGTAAGGTGAAAGCAAATATTTTGAGGTGGTTATTCATGTTGAAAGAAGATGCTTCTGATGCTTCTTTAATAAATGTATTCAGCCCAAGTGGTAGGAAAGAAAAGCTGAGGATGTCCAAGAAAATCATTTAGAGGACCAGATTCAGGAATATTTGAATGCGAAAAAATATAATAAGTATAGTCTTGTGAGAGAGAAGTGACGGTCAAGTTTTATGTCGGGATTGCTGTAAAAAGAAACGTCTTACTGGCGGATGTGTTTTCTTTTAGGAGGTATCCTCTGATTCTTGAAGTGCAGCTTACTGATATGCAGGTATGTAATCATAAGGACTGTAGGTTTTATTACGTCACGTGATTTTGGAGTAATGCTCTAAAATGAAAACAATATGGTTGGCAAAACTTCGGTTTTAAATTCGACCGAACGTTATTCAGTGAGGTTTGTCTTTTCTTGCGTTCTTTCCAATAGTGATGAGTCAGAAGAATTGGAATAATTCACTTGGAACTACATTTCGTCAAAGGATTTTTCAGCACTGCTGTAAGATTTTGGTGTTTTTCAACAAAAAATTGCATTTTACGAGAATTAAGTTATACACTGCCGGACAATTGCTAAGGACGGATGACAATAGCAACGATAGCAACCATAAAATGGAAGGCAGGAAAATGTGGAAATTAGCATAAGTGCGGGATACAGTAAGACGTGTTGTGCGTATGCAAATTTTGGATTGCCGAACTTGTTCGTGACGTCATAGCGCTGATAAGAGATATAAAGGATTTGACGCGTATTGACCGTTGTTGTTCAAACGCAAAGTTGAAAGGGAAAGAATCAATTGACGAACTTACAATTTTCAGTATGTCTTCCCGACATCATCTAGATGATTTTACGCGTGGCCGTATTATTGGCAATATTGAAGAAGGGCGAAAAATAACAGATGTTGCCAGGGAGTTCGACGTCAGCCACAGTGTTGTTTCAAGGCTTTGGATATCATTTCAAACAAATGGAGAGTGTAGCAAACGTCACGGGGCAGGTCGTGTTCGCAATACGACACCTGCAGAAGATCGGTACATAGTGCTATCAACAAAAAGACACCTGCGCAGCACAGCTAGTGAGGTAGCAAATCAGTTTATGGCTGCTACTGACAAGCGGATCTCCCGAAAAACTGTCGCCAGACGTTTGCATGAAGGAGGACTATACGCCCGCCGTCCTGTTGTGTGCATCCCATTGTCCAGACGTCACCGTACCGCCCGTTTGCAATGGTGCCATCAACATCGCAATTGGACTGATAACGACTGGTCTGCTGTCCTCTTCTCAGATGAGAGTAGATACAGTCTATCGTCTGATTGTCAACGACAACTGATCTGGCGTGATAGTGGTACTGCATATTGTCCAGCAAACATACAGGAAATGGACCGATATCCGACATGTAGTGTCATGGTATGGGCTGGCATCATGATCAATGGCCGTACGTCCCTCTATGTGATTCCAACTGGGGCTATGACTGGCCAACGATACATTAATGATGTTCTGCTACCTCATGTTCGCATGTTCCGTGGTGCTGTCGGTGATAGATTCATTGTCATGGACGACAACGCAACATGTCATCGAACAGTCGCTGTCCAGGAGTGTCTTAAGAGCGAGGATATTCAACGCCTCGTATGGCCAGCACGTTCTCCAGATCTGAATCTTATTGAAAATGTGTGGGATGCTTTGGGGAGGAGTCTTGCGGGTCGCCAATGCCCTCCAATAAACAAGGACACCCTCATCCGTGCACTGACAGAGGAATGGGATAAATTACCCCAACAGCTGCTTGATAATGTTGTGCAAAGCATGACACGACGTGTGGAATCTTGCATCGCCCTCCATGGTGGCCATATCCCGTATTGACATCTTACGCCGGAACGCCTGTGGACGGTAATTGCATTTTTTTCACGTTTACGTATTCTGCACAAAATGGCCTGTTTGTCCCTTGAACACGTTCCAAAGCTTTCTGGATTTCAGAGAACAATAAATTGTCTTTCTTGTAATGTCCTGGCATTCTGACATTATTTTATTTCACTTGGCATCCAACCACACTTACTTTTTTATGCGCTATATAGCCGTTTATGATCAGTCCTTAGCAATTGTCCAGCAGTGTACAAGTATAACAAATTTATGATTTAGAAGACAATAAGGAGGCTATGGTTACAAAATGTCAGGGACAGTTTATGGTTTTATATATTACAACAAAAGGCTATATATTTCAAATTTTAAATGAGATGATGAAAAGGAGATGGTTCTGAAGGCATGATGACACAGTTACAATTTCGAAGATATGAAGACAAGATATATTCCAGAATACATGATTACATGGTTACTATTTTAATCTTTTACAAAAAAGGACTGCTGTTTTCAAGAATTAAATTCAATGACGATTTTCCGCTGCCGCCTGAAACTTTTTTCCGTGTATAGGTCAAAATGAAAACAAAATTACTTTTAGGAGAACAACGTCCACGAAAAAGAGGTCGCTGATGTACGAGAGAAAGAAAGCAGATGACAAAAGGAATCCCTCTAATGCTCGCCTCTGCAGTGGTGGCAAATGAACGAGACACAGACCCTTAAAACAATTTTTTTGTTTTGCTGAAGAAAAGATGCTACAACGCCAATGAAGCAACCCTTCATTAATGCCGGATGATCGATTTTACATTTCGGAGACTTCATTCCCAGATTTTATGAAACTATTTAAAACGTCGAGAGCGTTATAAAAACCTTCCCTTACCTGCATTGTAGAGGTGGGTAACACGGTCTGCGACACAAAATTTTCATTTATCTCGACGAAAGTCATGTTGTCGTACAATAATGAGCTGAGGTGACTCAAAAAATATATATATAGGTAATGAGAAAGAGATACAGTTATGTTGTTTCTGACTTCAAGGTTCTGTGTGACTTCTTGTCAATTTCTGCAAAACTAAAAACGCCTGACATGTATGTTTTAACTTCGTTGAAAGTTATAAAACCATAAACAATCATTTTTTGCTTTAAAAACAAAGCATATTTTAGTCATTATTTTAAATTAGAGGATTTAGCGTTCATAGCAGAAGCGTGATCTCAAGACAGAAAAAGAATTCTTCTGGTGATGAGAAACTCAATACCAAACATTTCCTGGAAAGCCAAAAGAAGTTGGAGCAGCGATAAGCTGTTTTTTAAGATCTGGAAGAAAACCTAGTGAAAAAGTAATAAAGAACAAAAATGGTCCGGATCGATACTGATGTTGTTCTGAGCGAAGTTTCATGACCGTTGCTTGGAACGAAGCAAACTACCGTAGCATTTGTTGTAGCAAGAAAGAGCATGTGGGGCAAAAGTAGTACACCCGCAGAAACAGCATACACATCACAATCAGTTTCCTTGGAAAGATTTTTCAAGTAACTCTAAAGTACGCTGAAAATTAGGGATGGTTGTGACCGGGTTTTTTAAATTCAGCCCTAATGAGGTTAGTAACAAAGTCTTGGACAATAAATTTTTATTTCTATATTTTTTTACATACACTATATTGACAAAAGTCACAGGACACCTGGAAGAGAAACACAACATAGCATTTATTGACATAAGTTAGTACGATGTTAGTCCACCTTTGGCCTTAATGCATGCACTGACCCTTCGAGACATGCTTTCGACAAGGTTTTGGAACACAGCAATAATTATACGCTTCCATTCAGTGTATGATGCTGCCGCTAACTGTTGCTTAGTAGCAGACCTTGAATCCAAACTTCTTATGCGGCGCTCTAATTCACCCAATAGGTGCTCTATGGAATTAAGATCAGGGCTCTGTGATGGCCAGCCCACACACGATACGGAATTATCGTCAAACCATGCCGTAACAGTCCTTGCTTTATGGTTCGATGCATTATCCTGCTGGTACCAACAAGGCTCGGTTCCGTAGTAATGCCACAGAATTGGTAGGGCATAAGTGTCCAGAATAGCGAGGTAGACGTGCTGGTTAATAGGTTTGTCTACGATAACCAATGGGCCGGGACCATACCACGAAGAACACCCCCACACGAATACACTGCCATCTTCAAACTTTACCGTAGGAACAGTACACTGTGGTAAATAGCGTTCTCCCGGCTGTCGCCGTACCCACACATGGCCATCTGACTGATTGATCGTGTCTCTGGATTTATCAGTCCATACGATCCGTTTCCATTGGTCTACGGTTCACTATAAATGTTCTTTACACCATGCTACACGACGAGTAGAATTCCGAGTGGAGATAAAAGGCTTACGAGCAGCCGCATGACCACGGTAACCCATGCAATGAAGTTCTCTGCGAATGGGACTTGTACTTACCGAGGTTCCAGCATTTTTAGTCACCTGTACACTGAGGTCTTGTGCAGTAATCCGTCGATTAGCTGTAACGACTCTCCTGAGGTTTCGACGTCTTCTATCACTGATTTTCTTTGGTCTGCCGGTACGTTTAGCTGCTTCAAGCACGCCATGTGTCTTCCACTTATTCAGTACATCCAAAACAGTTGACTTGGGTATGTTTAAACGCCTCTCGGTTTGTCTTTTGGACAACCCATTAATATAAAACCTAAAAATATTTCCTTTCTCAAAGTCAGTTCTCTCCCACCGCGACATTTTCACTCAACCTCACAGTGCGACATGATCCCAGTCAGCTGCAGGCTTGTTGTTTTTATGCCGTTTGCAGCTGTACCGCGCATCTTAACAACGCAGCTGATCCGTTCATTTGTTTTTGAAGGGGTGTCCGGTGACTTTTGTCAATATAGTGTACTTGGGTGAATGTTTAATGCGTTTGGAGCTTCATAACTAGAAATACCTTGAGGTTCAATGTTTTTAAGCACACCTGCCCTCGTCCCATAAAAGGCTCGATCCAACACGTAAAACACCACATGAACGCGTCATGCGATATTATCAAATAAACAAGCTAGTCGAGCATTAGTTAGCGTTAGACTGAGGGTCTAAATAGGCAAAACGAGTGATCTGATATAGTTCAGATGCAGTATGATCAGGGTCAAGCGTGCTTGCTCAAGAATCTCCCAAGCTGTCGCCCACCTGGGAATTTTGCGCCCATCGATAGCTTTAATGCATGATGCAGCATGTAATGAACTTCCAGTAAATGACGATTCTGTTGATGAAAATAGCTTGTGGATCAGGGGATTCGCAAGAACTTCTCCAGAATGGTACAGAATGGCCTCAACCTGGCAAAATACTGCAGAATTCAGCATTAGTGTGCCAAGGATCAGCACCAAACGTACTACATGTCGTGATTTCGCTACAACATCCGACAAGCATTTTGCCCTTTTACTTTGACCCCTCTGATGCACCATCTGTTTTCATCCTCAGAACCTCCAATTGCTGGAAGATCTTTGTGGGTTGTACCATTCACGGTAAATACCTGTTACGGTTGTGCTTTAGAAGTTTAGGCGCGGCCGTTTGGAAGGTGCTCCAAACTGCACGCCTGGCGCCAACTGTCATGCCGCTTTCTAAGTTGCTGTGGTCACTAGTTTTGCCCATTTTGACCCTCAGTTGAACGGTAACTGATACTCAGCAAGCTTCTGTGCCTTCTGAGATAGCATACTACGATCACGTAGCGTCTTACTATTCGAACGAAAGTGCACAATGGGCCAAAATTCACCTATCAATCGTGCGATCATTCTCTAAGCAGCCAGCAAAGAATTTGTAAAGATAGTTTTGCTACTTGCTCTAAACGCCTAGGTGTTTATCACATGCGAATCTGACATAAATTGTTTATCTTTTGCAGATATGGACATCCACTCAATTGGTCAATGATTTTTCAACACAGAAGAATATCTTCGATGTGGTGAGAAGCCTGAGACCGCGCGTTTCAAATCAGATCCGGTGTCAGAAAAGGGTAAATCGGCACACCGTGATCAGTTTGATGAAGACGTGTGGAAGCACAGGATCTCTTGACGATGCTCAGAAGCCAGTGGAAAGATTACGGATATAAAAATTGCAAGAAAAGATTCGCCAGACACACGAGGTGCCCGAGTGGGGTTCCACACAATCAATGGGCGGCATTGGAGCTACGACTTTCGCGATCAACTCTTTGCCGGATATCCAAGGCTCATATTCAACGCTTTCTGTACAAGATGCATACTCGGTTTCTCCTTTTAGTAGCACATTTCATGGTCAGACCTGATTATGCTGAGACAATATTGTCCAAAGTCGAATATGAATAGACTTATCCCTGAGTTGGTTTTCAGATAAGGCCCAATTTCATCTCAGTGCTTTTGCGAATAAACAAACTGGAGAAAATAGGGTCAGAACATCCACTTATGTTTACAAATAAGTCTCTTCATCCACTTTGATTCACCATCAGGAGCTGCATGCATATCAAAACACGGAAACGTTGAAGTGGTGTTCATACAGCGACGACAAAGTCTGAAGTCTATTGCAACATCCTGTTGTAGGAATTCGTTCCGCTCTTGAGGTGCTTTGAGACATCTGAACACCCCAATCACTAATTCTTGCAGGATGGTGCTGGTCCACATAGAATAGCTGCAGATTTGAACTCCAGGATGGCTAAACTAAATATTCTTTCCTGAAAGTCTTTTCAGCGCTGCTGTCACAGTCCCCTGAATATCATCAGTCATTTCAAAATGACAACTTTTCAAGAAACTGAAGTGGGTAAGCTGAAGATTTTTGCACACTATTTGGTTTTTTATTAGAAAACAGCCGTAATGAAATTGTACTGAAAGAGGGCGAAGTTATTTCGTACAAATTCCATTGCTTTTTATTAGAAAACAACCGTACTGAAATTTTACAGAAAGAGGGCGAAGTTATTTCGTACAATCTCTTTCAGCTCTTTCCGAGCACATCTTAGAGTTTGCTGCAATGTTGTGGCACACACTTATTTTATATGAGTACTTTCAGGTCGGAAGAAGCAATCTTGCACCCAGTATGAAAATGTTCAGGAGAAGATTATATTATTTTTGACCTACACTCATGGGTCAGATCATTATGAACATCCCTGTTTCCTCGAGTAGAAGCGTCCCACAGCATTAAGCAATGGCGTCACCAACCGGCGAGGAATATATATAAACGGTTAAAGCAGGGCATATCAGTACGCTTATACGAGGCCTGTGCAATGGGAAAAGTCTTGTGGAGCTTGAACTGGGAATGATTTCGCAAGGAACGCAGCGGTCAACATCTCCATAACCGCAGACATTGGTGGCTCTTTGAGGTCCACCGTAGTAAAGATGTTGCGGGATGGTCCGAAGAGAAACACACCTCCAGCCAACGTGCCAGAAAGGGTAGACTGCCATTGGTTGATAGTGGTGGTGAACCCCATAACTCATCACGATCCCAAACGGTTTGGGAGAGAACTATAGACCCATCCGCCACTTATCAGTGCCTTAGAATATCATCACTTAGGAAACCATCCCACTGTTTGAAGGTAACGCTAGACATAGCTCAAGCAAGAGAGCAACCTAGATCCAGGAGTGGTTACAACACTATAGATCATATCCTTGTACTAAAAAGAACTAACTGAATGAACTAGAGAATATGAACTTCCAATATTTATGGCTCTTATTGATTACGAAAAGGCCCCTGATTTAGTGAAATCATCAGAAGTTACAATGTCTTTGGAATCCTACGGTACTGGAAATGCGTGTATTAGTCAAAACATCTATGAAAATGTAGATGCAAAGGTTCGGCTATTTGACGATACAACACCATGTCTCCCAAACTCTTCACTGCGACATCTCAAAATATCTTTCAATGTTTGAAATGGGAAGACAAAGGGATAAAAGTTAATTGAGATTGTTTTACCCACCTCCCAGTTTCTGACGACATACTTAGTTTTGTACCCCTCGGAATTGCAGAAAATGAGCTAAAAAATTGCTGACAAGAGTAAAGAAATAGCATTAAAGATGAGCTTTCTGAAAACAAAATTGACATGCAATGCTTTTACAAGAACTGTAAATGTAGCGATTGATGGAGCAATTCGAGAAGCAATTGATGCATACTTATACCTTGAACAACGGATGTCAAGCAAGGACCACACTGTTGAAGAGATTAATCGATGTGTCGAACTTGGCTGGAGATCATTTGGAAGAAATAATACAGTTTTAAGAAGCAATTTACCATTATGTCTTTAAAATGTTCAGCCGATGCAATCTCCCAGTTCTTAGTATGGAATAGAGACACGAACTTGTATTTAAACAGATATACAGAGGCTCCTTACAACTGAAAAAACCATGTAAAGGTCAAGCTTTGGTGTAATCAGGAAAGTAAAGAAGAGGAAGTTGTTGATCAGAAAAATGACAAGAATGGAAATCATCATGACGAAAATAAAGTCCCTCTAATAGCAATGAGCTGTATATATTGCTAGAAGAACTGGCCTTTGATGGACAACCGAAATATTACACTGAAGTGCCAAAAGCCATGGAATAGCAGTATGTAAATTTCTAACTGGCGCTGCCGTCGTAAAAGGCTTCGACGCATGCCACGATTTTTAACAGTTGCGAGGTGTAATCTCGTGAGTCAGGTTGAACAACCGCCAGTAGGATTATAGCAAGCAGACGTGAATTATCGCAGTTTGAACGAGGCATGGTCGTGAGAGCCTGACGGATGGAACATTCAATTTCCGAAGTTGTGCGAATATTCAACACTCCTCGATCCACGGTGTGACGTGTGTACCTAGAATACTTCATGGAAGGTATTACCATCCACCGTGGACAGCGCAATGGCCGACCTCGGGTGATGAATGACCTTGTTCAGCGGCATCTGACTAGGATTGTCCATGGTAACAAACAACGCACTCTGGCTCAAATAACATCCACATTCAATGCAGGAGGTACCAGAGACATATTCATTAGGTCAGTGCAGCGTAATTTAGTGTCTATGAGGTATGGGAGCAGAAGACCCACCAGAATGCCTTTTTTAACACCACGACATCGGACACAGCGCCTCACGTGGGCTAGTGAGCACGGTAATTGGACCATGGAAGGATGGCAACATGTGGCGTGGTCCGATGAGTCACGCTACCAGTTGTTACGAGCTGATGGTAGGGTTCGGGTGTGTCGCAGACCCCATGAGGCCATGGGCTCAAGCAGTCAACAAGGCACTATGCAAGCTGGTGGTGGTTCCATTCATGAATGAGGTGTCTTTAAGTGGCACTGTTTGGGTCATCTGGTCCTCGTAAACACGTCATTTGCTGGCCATCGCTTTGTTGTACTGCTAGATGATCATTTGCAGCCCTTCATAGACTACATATACCCCAAGAACGGTGGGATTTTCCAGAAGAACAATGCACCATGTCATCGAGCCCAAGTTGTCCAAAATTGGTTCGAGGAGCATTATTGATAGTTCCGACGGATGGTGTTGCCATCACGTTCGCCGGACATGAACCCAGTGGAGCACTTATGGGACGTGGTGGAGAGTTCCATTCGCACCCAAAATCCTACACTTTACAAATACCAAGGAACTGTGGGCAGCTGTTCAGATTGCATGGCTCAACATCTCTCCATAAGTCCTCCCTCCACTAGTGGAATCGATTCCATGTCGGGCTGCTACACTTCTCAGGGCTGGAGGCGGTCCTACATGATATTAGGTTCGTATCCCATCACTTTTGACACTTCAGTTTACATTGGACTGGATATCAAGGCACAGCAAAAAACCAGAAGAAGACCACTCGGCAGATAAGTGGATGAAATCCGATTGCAGGATGAAGTGACATGGAGACTGGCTGAAGGCTGATAGTTGTGAAACAAAATATAGGGATATTTTCATCCAGTGTACTGATAATTCATATAATATTTGACGATAGCGATGATGACGATAAATAAAAGAATACTCAAATAAAGGTATTCGCTTTTTCCACGTTTATAAGTGAGTCACGTAAAAATTATCATTGGCCGCCACCAGGAGTCGAACCCAGGGTCTTCCAGTTACGCGCCGGATATGCTTCCGCTACACCACAGCGGCCTCGAATTCCTCCAGGCTCACACACGCTTACTGCCAAGCCAAGTTGGTCAGGTTGTTTTCTTGGAGCCCAGCACAATGCTGGGGATTCACCAAAGATGGTAAGCAGGAACTGAACAAATAATTAGAAGGCGAATGAATAATTAATACAGATATTTAACGTGGACCAGGAACATCAAACAAAGGTCTTCGCTCTTTCCACTTTTATTACTGGAAGACCCTGTGTTCGAGTCCCGGTGGCTGCCAATGAGAATTTTTCCGTGACTCACTTATAAACGTGGAAAGAGCGAAGACCTTTGTTTGATGTTCCTGGTCCACGTTAAATGTCTGTATTAAAAGAATACTGCTCAATCGCAGATATTTTTAAAAATATAGTTCGCTTGTTACCCCCACACCACTACACACAGAGCTTGTCATGTATTCACTTTTGACTAGCTGCAAGCCATTGTAAAATTGTACGAGAAAACTCAGAAGTCCAATATAACGTTCAGAATGAAAAGTACGCGTAAAAAGTTATCATATTTACATGAGAGAAAAACTGAAAAAGGCATATAAAAAAGAGTTATACACCACAGCTTGTTTTGTAAAATACTTAGAGTCGCAGCAAAACATGTTTAATCCAGAAGACCATATAGTAGATTAATAATGATTTGTACTGTCATTTGTTTCAAAAGTTTCCATCTTGCGTTCTTCTTCACTTGTTCAAGACAAAATCAATTACAAAGTCTGGAACAGACCAATTTGATTACAAAATGATCGCAGATGTAGTACGATGTAAGCAAGCAAACAGGCTTCTTTCTTTGTGACTAATTCTATTTTCTCCACCGTACAATAACTATTCGAGTAGAAAGTTTCTTCTGAAACTAATGAAACGGATTTGGGAGGAAAGTAAGCATTATAGCAAAATGCACTTTCATGATATAAAAAACGCAGAAAACTGATCTGCAACTGATGCCCATTGATTGTCGGAGCACGTAAATCGACCAGACTTTCTGGAAACAAAAAAGAACTTGAAGGGTATTCTTTTAATCTTTCAGTAACAGTACCATGTATTTGGCGTATGTGTGTCACTCACTTCTGCTCGAGATATGATTGGATTTTGCGGCGTGATAGCATCAGTGGCGAGTGCTTTAATTAAAGATTTAAACGCACCATCAATCACGAAAGATCGGTGCCGTATTTTTTTTTCATTGTTGTTGTTGTTGCTAAAATAAAATTTATTCGTTAATCTCTGTCTTCGGTTTTTGGTCGTCGGCCAGGACTTTGGAACAATAGCGTCTTGGATGTATTTTCTTTGAAAGATCAGCACAGATGATCAATTACATGAATGTACAATTTCAAAGAAAAAGGATGCTTGAATAATCTCAAGCTATTGGAAAAAACCTAAAAAATATCGATCAGTTGAATAATACTCGTAAAATCGGAACTACCTTTAATTTTATTCAACATTATCGAAACGGCTTCTAAATTATCTGTGTGTGTGAGTGTGTGTGTGTGTGCGAAAACTCAAACATCTTTGTCTTCAAATTAAAATATTTCATCTTTTGAATATGTGATACTTTAGTTTTCAAGCAATACTGTATATGTGCATCGCAAAGGAAGTGCACAAACAAAACATTAAAATTTACTCCTGAGGAAGCGCGAGATCGTAAAATGCAAATGTGGAAGTACAAAAAGTTTAGCATTTTTCCTTTTTAAAAAGGATCCTAATGCATTTCGCATTTAATAAAAAAAAATAAAAAAAAATGACGAAGATGAAGTAATGTCTTTTCATGAAAAACATATTCACTTTCTTTTTTTTTTGTGTGTGTGTGAAAAGGCTTTAAATTTCATAAACATATTTCGCGTATTTTGCATAATGTCTTACGTTTAACGTACAAAGTGAAATCAGTTTCTGTTGCTACCTGCCGGAATAAATTCGTGTACCTTTTATCGTTGGATTTCCGCCATTTTTTTTTTTTTTTTACCGTAGGATTTCCGCCATTTATTTTTATAGATAATTTATCAAGAGACACGAAACACATGATACTATGGCAATTTGTTTTTATTCTATAAAGTGGAACTGTTCAATAGTATTTTATTAATTAATTAACAGAAGGCTGTATTATATAACCCCAAAAAAAATTCCACGAATACGGCAAGAATGTGTTGTAAAAAAACTTGATTGGTAACAAATTAATTCGACACGAAATAAGTTTTGTATGTACATACGGCTAGTAATGCGACGAAATTCGTCATGAAGTCAGAACAAGTTAGTAAAATTATGCAATATATTGATTATAATACGCTTTCCAACATACCAGAAATCATTACTCAAGTTATCACCCAAGTTATGAGTACAATGGCTGTGGAATAAATCTCTGTCCCGTGCCCTGACCTTTGATCCCATTTCAATGATATTCAACAGAACCGGTTCAATATACCTCCGAAATAACATGATAAAGTTTTGTTGCAATGGAAGCATTTTTACGTAAGTTATGATCCATAATGGCGATGGAAGTGATTCTGCTCCTATGTCCTGACTTTTCACTCCATTTCACCCATTTTCAATAGGGTTTGTCCCCAGCTGGTCCCCTACCACTTACCAAAATTTAATTGAAATCAAACTTTTTTTACGTTAGTTATGACGCATAAGAGCAGTGGAATGGATTCCGCTCCTATGTCCTGACGTTTGACCCCATTTCGTTCACTTTCAATAGGGTTCCTTCCCAGGTGTTCCCCTTCCACATACTAAAAGTTCATCGAAATCGAACGTTTTTTACGCACGTTAACGTGCGGAAGGACATACGCACACAACGCGTGACGTAATGAGGCAGATGAGAATCGCGACCATCTGCTCGAAAGAGTGTGACGTCATAAAACTTTAATAAGATCCACACACAACGCGTGACGTAATGAGACAGATGGCGTGACGCGCGCCAACATCTCAATCGCGAGATTGTGATGTCATAAGATTTCTAAGCATGGGCAACATTAATGAAACGACGCCATGACACTAAACGCGTGATAATTCGGGGTGGTTATTTAACGCACTAAACGAATTTTCTTAAAGTAGAGATCAAGCTACATCGATTTCTAGTACCAGAAAACGGTAAGTTAACGACTTTCATCAAAATCCTTAGAGCCGTTTTCAAAATAAAATTTACATACATACATGAATTGCTCTTTTAATAGTATGGGATAAGGGCGATGAAATGGATCCCGATCCTATGTCTTGACCTTTGACCCCATTTCGTCCATTTTCAATAGGGTTCGTCTCCAAGTGGTCCCCTACCATATACTAAAATTTCATCGAAATCGAACCATTTTTACGCACGTTATGGCGCTCAAGGGCCATGGAATACATTCCGCTCCTATGTCCTGACCTTTGACCCCACTTCACCCATTTTCAATAGGGTTCATTCCCAAGTGGTCCCCTTCGATATACTAAAGTTTCATCGACATCGAACCATATTTAAGCAAATTATGACGCATAAGGTCAATGGAATGGATCCCGCTTCTATGCCGTGACCTTTGACCCCATTTTGACCATTTTCACTTGGGTTCGTCCCCAAGTAGTCCCCTACCACATACTAAAATTTCATCGAAATCGAACATTTTTACGCGAGTTATCGTGCCGACAGACGGACGGACGGACGGACAAAGCTGGAGTATATACGCTTCTTCAACCTATGGTTGGAAAGCGTAAAAAAGACAGCCATTCTTGAATGCCGTATCAATGGGAATATTGATAGAAAAGGTAAAATGAAAATTTTTGAATGCCGATAATGGTGTTTAAAAGTAGTATTAGTTAGTGCTGGTTTGTTAACACGACGAAGTCTTGTCCTCTGTTCGGCAGTAAGAAGTCTTAAGCTCCTTTACTTATATCGATCACGATACTTCTGCTTATGTTTCGTACAGTCAAATGAAATCAGCAGGTGTCTGTAACGTCTCACGGAAGTATAAACACCGTCCACTGAATTAGATAGCTTTACACAGTCGTATCAAAATAACATGACCACCCCCGGAATCACCGGGTACCAGCCCAGGCGCGTCACAGAACGCACGTGACAAGGTCGACCACGCGGAGATGTCAGCGGACGTCCAGGACAGATGAGCCATAGTACGTTACGTGAGCACAATAGGCAGAGGTGGTGATTTGACGGGCGTTCAAAAAGGAATAATCACCGTCTACCGCGCATCGCATAGGGTGGAAGCATCTCAGAAACAGTAGACTTCGTGGGCTGTCCGCGAGATGCTGCAGTAAGGGTGTACCAAGAATGTACCGCTGGTACACCGAGTACCTCCCGACGTCATAACTGTGGAGCCCCAAAGTCCATCGATCCCAGAGGAGGAGGTCGCCTCCGTCGTCTGGTAAAGGGTCATCGACGCGCAACACTGCAGCAAATGACCACGCAAATCAACGCTGTGGCCCCCAGGTACGTGTCCCCTAGAACAGCAGAGCGAACTATGTTATGCGTGTGTCCCCGTAGTCGACGCTGCGTCAAGGCGCCCATGTTGACCCAGGTCCATGGGCAACGACGCCTACAGGACGCATCGGACTACCGTCATTGGACAGTGGAAGAGTGAGAAAAGGTTACCTTCTCCGACGAATCGAGGTTTCTACTCCACAGAAATGACGGGCGATGGAGGTTACGGCTTCAGACAGACGAGAACCAACACCCTAACAGGCTTGTTGGTAACGTACAGGCCGACGGTGGTAGTGCGAATGTGTCTGGGAGATGTATTCTTAGTATGAACTGGGACCGCTGGTACCACGGGATGGGTCCCTGAACGCAATTGGGTACATGTCCATCCTCGCTGACCACATGCATCCCTTCATGTTGGACATTTACCCGGACAATGCGCCCTGCCATGTCGCTAAGGGTGTGCGTGACTTGTTCCAGGAACACGACAGCGATGTCTCCGTTCTCCCTTGGCCGGCGAAATCGCTGGACCACAGTCCCACAGAGCACTTGTTGGAGTGTTTGGATCGACGGCGTGGTATGGCCTCATGGCGTCCATACCACGCCGTTTCGCCGCTGTCATCCGGGCCAAGGGTAGTTATTGCCATTATTAGGTAGGTCGTCATATTGTTCTGATACAGCCGTGTATACAGATGTACATAAACGTCACTTACGAAGCAAGTCAGCACGTGATCTAGGCAACTATTTAAGACTGCTGCTCGTCAGTAATCCCCAGTAGTGTTGATAACAATGGGAAAAGCAAAGGATCTTTTGACGAAGGGCTGATTGAGGATCCCCGTTTGGTTGGAGCGACCATTTTGAAAACAGTAGGGTTGACTGGTTCCTTGAAAGCTGAGATACCCTGGGTCTTTAAGCAGTTGAAAAGTAACCCACATTGCTTGTCCAAGTAGCGCAACTGTGGCACGAGGACAATTTCTCAGGAACGAGATCGTCGTCTTCTTGAATGTTTTGGACTAAGAAACAAGGCATCCTGTGTGCAGCAATTGTCCGAAGCATTGAATGAATGCTGTTCTCAACAAATAATCTCATGGAACAATGCACAGAGAATTGAAGAAAATCGGTATTGGCAGTTGCATGAATGTACGTACATTGTTAGACATTTGGTGGTAGGTTGCACCAGAGAGTGGTGCTACACCAGCTTCACCAGTTTCTGAGAAAAGATACATCATTGTGTAGTGCAAACGAAACCCAACAACATAATGCAGCTTTGCACCGTAATGTACTACAACCTTGTACCATAACGTGGTTCAAAGTTTCACCATGTTGTTAGGATTTTGTTTGTACCACACAATGGTGTATCTTTTCTCAGAAAGTGGTGCAGCTTGTGTAGCACCACTTTCTGGTGCAGCCCATTACAAGATTTTTAACAGTATAAACCACTGATTTCTACGAAGAACCGGAAGGTTCATATACAGTGGTGTCAGGAACACCGTAACTGGACACTGGAAGATTGGGAAAAAGTCATGCTGTCTGACGAGTCGTGGTACATCTTGTTCTGTACCGACAGCAGGCAGAGAGCTTGGCGATAGCCCCATGAAATAACGGAGTGATTTTGCTTTGTAAACACAACTCAAGGTTCTGGAGATGGTGTCATGAAGTGGAGCACCTTCTGTTTATATGAAACGGGTCCCCAGGTATTGCAGGAAGGTCGGGTATTCTTCATGAATTATCCGAACGTTTTTGCCGATGAAGTTCTTCCTGCGGTGCTGACTTTTTACCCTGCAGGTGATCGCTGTTTTATGGACAACAATGCTACTGTCCATCAAGCAAGATGTGTTTAGCAGTGGTTCATCGAGCATGGCAGTGACGTCCACGATCTTCGCCGGTTCTGAATGCCATTGAGAATATAAGGAAGAAGGGGCATGCAAGAAAAACAGATTTGGAAGCAAAGTCCTCTTCCGTCAAATATGAGCCAATTGAAGGACTGTCTAGTGAACGCCTGGTATGTTGTAGACGTAGATGAGCTGCAACACCCCTTGTGGAATCTATTCCACACCGCATACATGCTGTAATTCGGGCTAAAGAACGTCCAACACGGTATTGAATAAAAGTTTCTAATTCAGTAGCCGATACGTGTAGCACATATCATTAAAATTACCCGTAGCGATTAAAGCATTAATCCCAGTGTTTGGCCAGCTGATGGATTCGTCTTTCATAAAACGATATTGGCTGTGGATGGAATCAACGAAAAACACTCACTCGAACAATATCGTTCGAGCTGAATTTCTTGCCTTGTAATGATATTTAAGAGCGCCGAAAACATGAAAGTTACGTGGTTAGACGTCATGGCTGTAAGGAGGACGTTGAAGCACCTACTGCATAGATTTCTTTCATGCTTCCCTTGAAACTTGCAAGATATATGGTTTGGCGTTATTCAGCAAAAAAATAGCCCCATTGCTAGAAGACCTGAGCGCATGTTCTTGATCCTACGGCGTAACTTCTTCAGAGCCTCACAGTTTGTGTTCGCGTGATCTATTCAACATACTTCATGATGTCAAGGAGGAGAGGTCAACGGTGGTCAAAGAAAATTTGTGCATTACTTTGCGAGCTCCTGGTTTCATTTCAAACCTCTTTGGAGTGGCGATTAGGTGAGCTTTTACCGCAGCCTGGAATGTTCGCTTCCAGGCTGAAAATGGTGGCATAATGTCTCATCGGCAGCTATTACGCGGTCGAGAAAGTCAGTCTTCTTCCACGAGTTTCGCTGTAAAGGTATTGAACAGGAAGCCAGGCATTCGCCCTTTGGGCAAAGTGACACAGTTTGGCTTCCACTGCAGACCAACTTTCCCGTAGTGAAGATGATTGTGCAGCATCGCGTAAAATGTTCCATGCCTGACACCAAACTCTGTTGCAATTTCTTCCTCAATTATGCCTCTGTTAGCTTATACAAGCTCATTCGCCTTTGACGCACTTTTATGTTGGAGGTGACGGTGTCTTCCTGCCCAGAGCGTGAATAATTCTTTAGAGAGATTCCTCCTATTCGGAATCACCAACTACAATCCTTCCCCGATAATGTTACAAGGCTATTGTCGCCATAAACTACAACCATTTGCCGATAGATTTCAACTGGAGATACTTGCTCTGCTGCAAAGAAAGAAATTTCCGCTGTTTGTTCCTATTTGGAGATTTCCGTATTAATGTCGTTCCTAAAAACAAAGGCAAATCTGCTGCGCCCGATCCCGAAAGCTCGGAGCCGAGCCCGGGTCCGAACCGAATAATATTCACTGTGCTTCGGACTCGGGCTTAGAGAGAGAAAGAGAGAATTTTCATTTTCTTAAATATAAGTTTGCATGATTTAGCATACTAGACTTTTCTTACACTTTCTAGTTGTTGGTGAAGAGATTCGGCAACTGGTTTAGTGGTGGCTGATGGAGGGGGCTATTAATTCTAGGCTCGGGTAGCAAACGCCATAGGCACGTATTAATGCATTTTTGCAGAGAAGAAAAAACTTCTTCAAGAATTATTGAATTACTGATACTAGACAGTAGATATCTCGCCGACGACAATTTATCCCCCTAGCTCCACGCAGCAACTTCCTGCTATTTTTATCGAGAAAAGTACGTATTTTTAAGCGCCGCTCGATCTTTTTGGAACCCAGCCCGCTCGAAGCACTTCGGGAGGAACCGATTTGTCAAAGAAAATCGTGCAACTATTCTAAAATTATAGATAGAGGCTCGTTCCCAAGTCACCAGCAAAGAAAGAAATTGGTTAATTGCAGGGGGAAGGAGAGACTGGAAGTTTGGTAGAGAAGACTTTATTTTTACCAATGCCTAAACAGGTTAGTCATAGTTTACTGGCTTGTTCGGGCACGGATTGCATCTTACAGTACATGATTGGAACTCGGTGTGCTTGGACAGACATATTTCCGGCTCGGCAGGATCGGCGGACTCGGCAGATCTGGAGTGACATATTTCGGGGTTTGTGTGCTCGAGCAGAACATATGTCGGGCTCGGCAGGCTTGGTCTGATATACTTCAGCTCGACAGGCTTGGTCTGACATACTTCAGGCTCGCAAGGCTCAAGCTGACTTATTTCGGGCTCGGCAGGCTCGGTCTGACATACTGCAGGCTCGCAAGGCTCAAGCTGACTTATTTCGGGCTCGGCAGGCTCGGTCTGACATACTTCAGGCTCGGAAAGCTCAGGCTGACATATTTCGGGCTCGGTCTGACATACTTCAGGCTCGGAAAGCTCAGGCTGACATATTTCGGGCTCGGTCTGACATACTTCAGGCTCGGCAAGCTCAGGCTGACATATTTCGGGCTCGGTCTGACATACTTCAGGCTTGGCAGGCTCAGGCTGTCATATTTCGGGCTCGGTAGGCTCGAGTTGCCATATTTCGGGCTCGGTAGGCTCGGGCTGGCATATTTCGGACTAGGGCTGACATTCTACGTACTCAGCAAGCTTGGGTTGGTATAATTCGGACTCGGGATGACAAACTACGGGATCGAAAGGTATCTGGTTCTTAAAATTGAGCTCAAACTCAACACTAGTAGCTACAACACAAACCACTTTACGAAGTGATTGAGTATTTGACACAATACATAGTATTGATCTTTCTACTTAGAAGCACTGTGCATGTCGGGAAAACCCTAGGCCTCCAAGCGGTGAGCGCCGGGAAAGTTTCATTTGATTGTACCAAATAGAATGTTGGCATTGAGTTAATATCTAACTTAGAGTTTTTGTATATTTTCCGAGGTTTCCAGGAGCACGATTTCCAATGATATCCTACTATCTTGAAGACAGACCAAACTAAAGGTGCGAAATGTTTTCAGCTGTTCCGTGACACAAGTGTATATTGGTGTTCATCACCACATTTTTTCCAGAGGACAGGTCAGGAAAGTTTCTTCTTTCTTTTTCATTTTTTTAGAAAGAGATTCACTTGATCTAGACCAGGGGTGGCCTAACGGTCGATCGCGAGCTCTCGTATGGACGAGCGTTTGTTTTATTAAGCAGGCGTATGTTGTTCCATTGGAACTGCCTGTTACCAGATAATAAAATAAATTAACCAGACTTTCCTCCCCAACCCTAACCAACTCGGGGTCAAGATATTTTTAATATATTTACGGAATTCGCCTAAAAATTAAATCTGCCATTATAGAGACTTGTTTGTGTCACTACTGACGGTGCTCCTTTGATGGTAGGCCAAACCATCGGGTCCATTGCGCTTTGTAGGGAAAATGACGATTTTCCAGACTTTACCTCTTTTGACTGCATTATCCACCAAAATGCACTAGACTGCTTTCTTCGGATACACATATCTATTTATGTGAAGCAACTTTTGCAGAAATGAAAAGAATGAAGTCGAAATACAGGAGCTGCCTGACTGATGCTCATTCAGAAGAGTGTCTCCGACTGTGCCTCACTGAATATGTGCCTGATTATTATAAACCTTGTGAGGACATACGGCGTCATGCATCAACATCTTAGAACTAAATACTGTAAATAAAGAATCTATAAGAAAAATTATATAATTTGTTTGAAAAGTAGTGTTTCAGAAATAAAAATGATTTAAATATCATTTATCTGTATTTGTTTCCAAACTTACAAAACCCACACGCACTAACAAAATACTCGTGATATAGGCATATTCCTATTTAAATATGCCTATATCACTGCGATAAACCATGGTAGATCGCTGTAGGGAATGATAGCTTAAGGTAGATCTTGGTTCCTCAAAGTTTGGCCATCCTGATCTAGACCTTCCAATTTTCTTTAACCTATAGTTTTCATTTGCCGCATACTTCACGCCACTGTACCATCCGTTTGCAAACACCGAAGACAGTGTGCGCTTGTGTTTATTGAACAGACCAATCAGAAATGTTTTTTCTAAAAGTTTCAGTGTACCTCTGCCATAAGATACGTAATACCAACAGTCTACAACATTAATAATTCTTTTAAATTTGCAGCAAACTGTCGAGAAATAATCTCTCAATGACACAGAAGACACAGAAACTCGTGCTCTTCGCGTAGAATGTTAATTAAAGCAGCTTTATGTAAGAACTTGAAAAATTTTGAATTTTTGTTTTAAAGAGCTCAACCGAGAACTCGATAGCAGTGTTCTTGTTATCTCTTTCCTGAAAGTTATAAATAAAATTTGTACGTGCTTTTCTGGAGCCACTGCTTTTGCTTTTCCTCTTTCTCGATGCCGTATATAAATCATGTTAATAAAGGACATGTACAAATAGTCCAGTAAATGTGCCATAAAGAATGAATACAATAGAGAGTAGTTCCCAGTAAAACTGTAGTGCATCAAGAATATGCCTTTCTTATTAACATCGCGATTGCTACAGTAGGAAAGAGTAGTAGAACATTTTGTATCATATAAAACTATAAAATGAAAGTACATGAAAAGGTAGAAAGTTGAACAGGGCATTAATAAAAGAAATACGGGATTACGCCATATAATACAAATTTTGAAGATGACAATCCGTTTTTGGCGTAAATGTGACAAGGATGGTAAGTCAGATAATATCCGAAAACTTGAAAATATTTTCATCGTCCTGGAGCGGGACTCGAACCCGCGTCTCCCAGAAAACGCCTAGGTATGCTAGGCGTTTTTTCAAGTTTTCGGATATTATCTGACTTACCATCCTTGTCACATTTACGCCAAAAAACGGATTGTCATCTTCAAAATTTGTAGGGCATTAATAGCTAAAGAGATAAAAATATATGGAATTGAAACAAATTTTTCGTGCTCCAAAAAAACCTGCTGGTGTTAATATTCATGAAGTAATAGTAAGATTAAGACAACTTAATGTGTTAGTTTCATAACGCCATAGAAGAATTAAGACTATTTTATGCACCGGTATCCATAAAATGATAAATATATTAACATAATTTAATGTGTTAATACTTATGTAATTATAGAAAGGCTGAGACACATTAATGTGTTAATATTCACTTAGTAACAGAAAGATTAAAACAATTTAATATTAATATGATAATATTGAAGAAGTAGTAGAAAGACTACGCAATTTAATGTGTGAACATTTATGAAATAATCGAAACAAGATTATTTAATGAGTTAATATTCGTGAAGAAATAAAGTGATTAAGGGAATGTAACGTGCTAATGCTCATGAAGCAATAAAAATATCAGCAAAATGTAATGAGTTAATATTGACTTAGTAATAGAAACATTAAAGCAATTTAATATGTTAATGTTAATGAAGCAAAAAAATATGTTAATGTTAATGAAGTAATGAAATTTTATACGTTGATATTCATCAAGTAATAGAAAGATTAAGACAATTTAATGTGTTAATATTCATGAAATTATAGGAAGATTAAGAAAGTTCAGTGGGTTAACATACATGAAGTAACATAAAGATTAAGAAATTTTAATGGGTTATCATTCATGAAGTAACACAGAGATTAAAGAAATTCAACGTGTTATCGTTCATGGAATAACATTAAGAGAGTTCTCAAAAATGAGCACCTGATGAATTTTACAGTGAATTTTTGTACTTGTAGTCACTGCATTCCGAATATGGCGTCTCTCCTCTCCATGCTATCGCTACAAGAACTACGCACACGCTGATCGATTTTTTGTAGACCCCGAACATCACCAATTCATGTTTATTGGAACAACATGTCCCAAGTATTACATGAACCTCATAATGATGATTACCAGGAGACGGCATTGGCATTACATGGTAAATGTTAACAGATACATCTATGAAATACCACAAAGGATCGCCCAATGTATTTTGATACCTCTGATGGGACGCGAACAGAAGAGGTTTACCTCATGTTTCAAATGCAGGAACATTATGTGCAGTATTTTTTACCTCCACATCTTCGTGAGAAATTTAGGAACATATCATGGATGTATTTTTGATTTGTATATCTCTGAAGGTACAAATGTTTCGTCGCTTGATAGGGGGTGGAGTTCGCAAGGCAAGAACTGCAAGTTTTCTTAGTTTGTCTTGCACTTGACACTGCGTGGCTAGTACCAAAAATATAGACATGGAACTTGTACCAAAAACAAAAAGGAAGAAAAAATCAGCTTTCACTCAACTGATACAAAATAGTTGTGGCAAGTCAAGTAAAACAAACAGCTAAGAAATTTGATTTTTCTTCGTTTAAGGTTAGTGTAAAGAATTATATAGTAATTATGTATTGACATTCAATAACTTGAAAACGTGGTCTGTACGGCGAAGCAACTTTATCTACATTTAGGGTAAGTGCTCGCTAACGGAGTTTTTGTTGCATGGCAAAAAACTGTGGCAGATGAGACAAGTGCTTACACCTCTCAAGAACAGGGTGCATCGTAATTTTTGTGAAAGGTATCTGGGGTTTTGCCTCTGTGAAAACTGCTGGCGAAAATTAATAAATAGAGAATCACTTATTGGGACTTCTTTCCCTCTCTTATTGCGAAAAACATGACGAAGCTTTTCTCAGAAAGCACTAATTCAAAGGTAAAGTAACGAACCTCGTTCTGAGAGATATATGTTCTGTATTGCTTTGAAAACTGTTCTGGAAGTAAATATGTTCTAGACCAGAAGAGAATTTAAAGTTCCTTAGTGCAAGTTTTGCGATGAAAATGAGACTCGGCACGTCGCAAGTTCTAACGCGTATGTCTCTCCCTCTCTCTGGTTTTCTCTGTTTTGTCCTCTTTGTCTCCATACCTTTCTCGTCTCTCTCTCTCTCTCTCTCTCTCTCTCTCTCTCTGTTACATGCTTAAAATAAAGAAGTTTTCTTTAAGAATGTGCTAAGTCAAAGGCACTGTACTCCACGGTCGGAAGAACTTTGGATCTACACTGTATTGAAAGCTGTTCTGAAAATAAATATCTTCTGTGTGAAAAAAAGGTCCTGAATTTCTTGATACACATTTCACAATGTCGAAATGTGGCTATGCTGTGGCAAGTTAGAAGTTCTTTCTCCAAAGGAATAAAACTTTTTGGGAGAGAGAATGCACTACCTTAGGAGCATAGTAATTACTCTACGGTTGGGGGAACTTCCGATACATATTATATCAAACGTCGCTCTGAAAGTAAATATCCTCTAGATAGAAATAAAAATCTAGTTTTCTTAATGCCCATTTTTAACGACCACAGTGAGCAATGCGATGGGCTATAAATAAACAGTCATCCGTCCCTAATTTAGGGCCACTGTTTCCAGAGAAAGGTAAAAAAGTCAGTGCCTTAAGACAAACACAACTCCATGCCTCACCGGGATTTGCAACCGGACGAACAGTAAGAAGCCAGATCTTATACCACTGCGCGGTGACTCCATTTTGCGATGTAGTGATTTAGCTATGTCGTGACAAACTAAAAGTTGCATCTGTATCTCACTTTATATTTCTGCCCAACATTAAATACGTAGTTTCGTTTGAGGATGCTAACCAAAAGCAAGATATACTCTGTATTTGGAGAAAGTTTGCTTTTGCTCTGGGTTGAAGGTTCTTCTGTATATAAATGGAGTGAGATATATTAAAACGGAAATTGAAGATAACTAATCAATGTATGTCTTTATCATGTTTCTTTTAGTGCAGGTTCTTTTAAAACAGGAAATATTAAGGCTTTCCAGATAATATTTTGCCTAACTACAGAAATCATTTTGAAGTGCTCTAAAGTGAAATTTAAGAGTAATTAATATATACTTTTTTCCTTTAAAAATATAAAAAACAATTCGGAAAAATTTTAATGTTCCTACTTATGATTTTAATTCTTTAGTATATCATGACACATGTAACCAAAAAATCAAAGGGGCAAGTAGCAGCTTTGCCGCAACCTACAAAGTAGAACTACGTAAACTGTCACTGTTTCATGGCACTATCTCACTTGTTCTACGTCCTTAAATTATTCATCGAAAGACAGTTGATGTAGCCCTACGTTGTATGTTGCGGCACAGTTGCTACTGTGTCCCTTTGATTTTTTTCAGATAATACATTTCTAAGAAATAAAACGAAATAAATGTATTACTTTATTTACTTAAAAGCAACTATATACAATTCATAGTAACTTATGCAGATTATAAATTAATGTTAGTAGAAGTAGAAGGCGTAGTATCATCATGATCAGTAGTTATTGCTAAAACTATTTCATTTCTGAAGAAATCGTTCTTCAGAAACAGTTTTTCAAACTGCTTAGTTGATTTTTTATAAATTTAGCGACACGTCTCGGGCCTAATGTACTCTTCTTGTTGTTGCTCTTGTTCTTTTCTATAGATTCAGAATGCATCGGCAGTGTAAGAGACGTAATACATTCATTACCCAGCGAATTTGTGAAGACTAGCGATGTACATTGGTATTCCATGCTCTGTGTGAAAATTTGAAAATTTGGATCGATGACATCAATCTCCATTTGTTCTTACTGTTCAGGCTCAATTTGTGCAGTTGAAGTGGAAGGTTGTGGCTCTAGAGTCGAACTCGAGTGAAACGCATCCTGTAGCGCCGACTTCTGTCGCTCGCTACATTCCCGTGACCTTTCGGTTGATGACTTAGCGGGCTTTCTCGGATTTTTCTCGTTCTTTTTTAGCTGTTTCTTTAACTTTCGTTGGTTCTTACAGTAGTTTTTCCTGGATTTTCGCGGCATTTTTAAATTTGCGTCACCATTTCTTTTATCTAAAAAGTAAATAAATTTTAAATCCACTTTATTTCGGTTTAACACATACGCCCGTTACCTCTGAACGTCAGCTACGGAATGCGGGGCAAAGGTCATCGCTATCATTATCTATTCATTAGTTATTAACCTTAAAACGGTATGCGGCGAAACAAAATCACGCGAAATTTAGCTTAACTTTCTATCGCTACTGTATCGGAAGGTCAAGTAGGAGTAGAGAGTTAAAACTTGTTTTGTTATAAATGGGACTCTATGAACTATCTAATGATGTACGTACAATTTATTACTCTACGATTATTAGTTTAGGAGATATAAGCGTTCAAAGTGTGTCATGTTTTCGTTGCATCCGTGCTCTCGATGTAACCCACTACGTAACGCAAAGAAAGACATAGTTATCCGTCAAAATAATTAATTGAATTTTCGACAAAATAATTAGCACTAGAAAATCCGCTACATTGGGTTTTCACAACTAAAATGTCTTACATTTTCACAATAAAATTCAAGATTATTTTTCATAAAATGTAAAGCATTTTCTACTTAATTTAAATTCAGTGTGGATAAGCACCATACGTTTCCTTATCACAGGGGTAAATTTCCCTGTTATATTTAGAAGTTACGAGTTAGTAAAATCATGCAATGCATTGATTATGATACGCTTTCCAAGATACCAGAAATCATTACTCAAGTTATTACTCAAGTTATGAGGATAATGGCTGTGGAATAAATCTCGCCCCTGTGCCCTGGCCTTTGACCCCATTTGATGATATTAAACAAAACCTTTTTTGTGCATCTCCGGACACAACATTACAAAGTTTTGTCGCAATCGAAGCATTTTTGCGTAAGTTATGGCGCATAAGGGCGATGGAATGGATCCCGCTCCTATGTCCTGGCATTTGACCCCATTTCGTCCATTTTCATTCAATAGGGCTTCTTCCCAGGTTGTCCCCTATCACATACTAAAATTTCATCGAAATCGAACCATTTTTACACGAGTTATCGTGCGGATGGACAGACAGACAGACAGACGGACAAATACTGGATCATATACGCTTCTTCAACCTACGATTGGAAGCGTAAAAAAGCAAAGTATTACTTGTTCTACTTCTATTTCGCATTTTAGTGTAATACTTTGACAGATATAGTAGTACTTATTAACTTAAATGTATCTAGGATACTCAGCATAATTGCATACAATAATCTACGTCTATCTGTATGCGTTCACACAGGGTCAAAAATGCGTGTTAAATCTTGTAGAGATATCTCTTCGACTTGATTCCAAAGTAAACCCTATTAATAGTTTAAAGTGTTGCTGCTGCATATGCATATGACTTCTACAATTAAGAGGAAGAACTTGCTTGAATTTTGATATAACTTGTTCTTGCTCATTCCTTGCCGTTTCTGTTTTGTTAGACTAAAGTGTGTATGTTATATGTTCAACAAGCGATTTTAGTAAAGCTAAGACTTCAAAATATCAAAAACACGGTGTGTTACAAAGGAAATAAGAAATATTTCTATATCACTGTATATCATAAAGATCCAGTCATTGAAGTCGTAGCATTAAATGAGCGTTTTGAATTCGTTGGGAGTTCAATGAAATGCAAGACTTATTGTACATCACTGGTAAGAAATTATTAGCAAAGCGTGGCAAACGTCAAGTTCCCAACGATCAACAGAATTTATATGGTCGATGCGGAACGTTTATAAGTACGTTTCACCAAACCGTGAAAGCGCTCAAGGAAATTGTTGATGTAAATGCACTGCTTTCTGACGCTGTTCTGCGAAGCAAAATGAGGAGGAAAGTGCATGTTGCATTTCATTGTAATCAATATATTGCCTGCATCGTTGGAAAGAGCTAACTACCTGAAAAGGTATTCAAAAGAGAGAAGGGATATGGCCTCCGGGCTTCGTACGGAAAGGGGGCAAAAAATGGGTGGAAGCTCGCCAAGCTATCATTTGCTCACC
Source organism: Macrothele yani (assembly GCA_039090855.1). Taxonomy (NCBI): domain Eukaryota; kingdom Metazoa; phylum Arthropoda; class Arachnida; order Araneae; family Macrothelidae; genus Macrothele; species Macrothele yani. The sequence goes on from CM077011.1 coordinate 167,154,704, forward strand.
TGGGTGACGTCACACTTTCCAGCTGTTGTCACCCGTAGCAACGTTAAAAAAAGTTGTACACAGACGCGTGATCCACCATGCTGGTCAGTTGGCGTTAACAATATGGTAGCATCTGTGCGAATCAAACAGCTTTGGACCTTCATAACAAAGTGCATGTTAATATGGGGATTACACGAGTACTATACGGAGGGCAAAGTCATCAGAGGCGAATTGCGTTCCACTAAAGTAAGTGAAAACAAGCTAAGAGTTTTCAGTTAAAACTTAAAACACATCTTTACTTACGAGCTCCTGTGTAAGTACAGCAATATAACTCATAATCGTCAATTTATTAGCAGTCTTTTATTTTTTGTCTGCGTTTTAAAGACACCTACCTGTCTTCGTTTTGAAAACACCTTCCTCTTAATCACACCTTCCTATCCATAACACAAAACAATGCGTCTTTTATTAATTCTTACCATTCTGTTTGGCGGATAGAAGTGCTTGCGAGGTAAACTTCACCTGTCGTTCCCTAGGTTCGAAGACCGAGTGAAGCATACGTGTATTTGTCGTTCTTCATTTCTGGTTTTCACACTTCCCACCAGCCGGTGACCTGGAAATAACGGATAGTAAATTCTTTATATGCTTTCGATTATTCTTAAATTACAGAAACGAAATATTTTCCCTATAATGGAAAAGAGCATGCTGCAGTATAAAAAATTTTGTCGCACTGCTAATTTTAAAGCAATTTAATGAACCAATAAATAAGTAAGTCAGACGACATTACGGTTTAGTTGTTTTAAGGAAATAAGAGTCGAGAAAAAAAGCCAGCTTAACAAAAAATAAAAGATCCCGATCTGTTACCAATGCGTACGGCTTGCTTTGAAAAGTGTTTTTTTTTTCTGTGTTTAAAGTTATAGTCAAAACGAAACATTCTACACTACCGTACGGCGTAACTAGTTTACACGTCAGGGAATAAAATTGGATTTAAAAATTGAAATCTGAAATTTAAGAATCACGTTTTTAAAATTTCTTTGTGTTGAAACTTTGCAACGATTGGAGAAATCGTACATACCTTTACAACGCAAAAAGTTCCTTTCCTTAGACGCTCTTGGTAATTCTTTATATACTCTTGGTAATTCTTAAATTACAAAAAATAAATACTGTCCTTAAAATGGAAAAGAGAATCCTGCAGTATAAAAATTTCTGCCGCACTGCTAATTTTAAAGCAATTTAATGAACCAATAAATAAGTAAGTCATATGAGATGACGATTTAGTTCTTTTCAGGAAATAAGAGTCGAGAAGAAAGTCAACTTAATAAAAAATAAAAGATCCCTATCTGTTACCAGTACGTGGGGCTTTGTGTGTGTGTGTGTGTGTGTGTTTAAAATTTTAGTCAAAACGAAACATTCTACACTACCGTACGCTGTAACTAGTTCACACATCAGGGAATTAAAATGTTTACTGAAAAATTAAAATCTGGAATTTAAGGATCACGTTTTTAAAATTTCTTTGTGTTAAAACTATGTAACGCTTAGAGAAACTGTACGTACATTTTGAACGCAAAAAGTACCTTTCCCTAGAAAGTTCAGGTTACACTTGCGGTTTTTTTCTATTTATGTAAAGGAAGTAAATTGCTTTCTAAGGACATTTTTACACTATTTTGAAAGCCACTGAACAGATCACATACATGTCAGGGCCATTTTTTTTTATTTTACTTAAGATAGCGTGCAGGATTAACATGCGTATTATTTAGAAATATGTTTCTCATGATTTTCTAGTGTCACCCCAACCGCCTGTCTAAAATTTTATTTGTTGGCACTATGTAAGAAAAAATAATTTGCCTCCTCCGGCCTTCCTAAAGGTCACTCACGTAGTGAAATAATTAAGGACTGTATGAAATTTTAGCCACATTCTTTTCTTCTTTCTTTTAAAAGTGAATACATTTCTGTGACTTTATATCCCAAATTTAAATCTATATTACCAAATTCACCACCGCACGGACATACTAAATTAATTTTGGTTCTTGCTTTTAAAAGAAAGAACACATTGAGGAGATGTATCGCTAATTAAACATAATACACTGCAAATCTTTGCAGAGGTATAAAGTTTCTTTCACTCTACATTTAAGCAATTAAAAGTTTCGCTTAAAATTATCTTACCCGTACTTATTATTTTAACAAAATTTAATTTATACGTTGCTATTGTATTGTATTATACGGTAACGTAAGTTCAGAATTGATGTTTTCAGACCAATTATTCTCTCTGGAAGACTTCTCGGGGCAAAAAAAAACTGTGGAATCTGCTTTAAAATTTTCGTTTAGTATTGTACTGATTTTGTCAAGATCACAATGTTGTTGCCCAAGTCTGTTATTCCTCGTTCTGGTTTTCCTCTTTCTACCAGCATGTAACCTCGATATAATAGATGGGAAATTCCCTACACGCTGATGGCAAGTCTTAAATTACAAGGAAAATATTTTCCCCATTATAAAAAAGAAAATGATGCAGAATAAAAATTACTGCGCCACTGCTCACTTTAAAGCAAATTAATGAACAAATAAATACGTAAGTCAGACGATATACTTATTTATTCATTCATAAGTAATTCAGAAGACATATTTATTCATTCGTCCATAAGTGAGTCAGACGAAATGCTTACCATGACTATGTGCAGATCTAGGAATTTAGAGATACCTCAGAAGTACCAGATCTAAGTGAAAAAAGTCTTCCTAATCAACGAATACCAAATGGCGTTTACTTTTGTGAAAATTATCTTTTACTTCTGGAAGATATTTTTGCTTTGAAACTAAGTTTACTTTTGAGACTGCATTAGAGTACGATATTTTTTTAGTATGATTAAGCTTAAGGTTAACCTCTTTCATTATATATTACATTAATTTCCACAAAATATTTTCTTCCAGCCAAAGTTAATAGGTATCTCTATGTACTAATACACAGTAATTTACATGCGAAAGAACATATGTTTTTAAGTCAGTGTTTGCTGTTCAAAAACAAGGTGTTTAATACATGTAAAGATAGTATAACGTTTGTCACAAATATTTTATTATTTCAAGTCCACCAGGGTTACGCTGGGTTCTGACCTAGCATCATCAGGACGAATGGCACGTAAATATTCAAATTGTACATGATATTACAAATTGTGTCCAGCAGAAGTTACCTATTTGTTTATGTCTAGGAGAATTTACTCAGGAAGCGCAAGAAGAAGTTACGTAAGAATGATTACATTATTTATGTCTTGCCTGGGATTAAAACAAAAGGCAGCAGTACGTATAATCAGTGATTCAAAAGCTACTTTTTAAAAGTTTGTGGCAATTGTTATAACTATATTCTTAAAAAAAAAGTAGCTTGCTACAGCCACAACTACTTATTCTGAAAAGTAGCTAGCGACATTACTTTTTCTGAAAAAGGTACTTATTAAAACCAGAGACTACAATCTTGTGACGATCATATATATATATATAAACATAATAAAATGTTCGTCCCAAATAATTTTTTTTTCAAGTCGACCAAGGCTTTGCTGGTCTCTGGCCTAGCTTCATCAGGACGAATGGCGTAAATATTCAAATTGTACATGATATCATAAACGGTGTTTACAGTCAGGGGTTTTGGTTTCTTGCTTCCACGCGCTTGATAGAAATGATGTGGGTGCCATGTCATTAACAAGTAGCGAAGAATTCTGATATATATGGAAAGCTTCCAAAATATCAAGTTTGGTGGTTGAATCTGGCATTTCAATTAGTTTTGCTTCTTCAAAAAGAAATGTATGGTCCTTTTCGTAACAGTGTTTAGCCATCGATGACTTCTTTAGGTCACAGTTCCGAATATAGGTCTTGTGCTCCTTCAATCAAAAACACAAGTTTCTATGGGTCTATCCCATATACAAAGCGCCACATTCACATGGAATTCGATAAATTCCCCATGAGTTTTGATTTTCAATAGTCCCTTTGATCTTAAAAAGTTCATTTTGTTCATGGGTTTAAGAATCACTTTAAAATTAAAGGTTTTGAGAATTTTTGAAATTTTGAAGGCAATGCCGCTGATAAATGGAATAATGGCAAAACTCTCTCTCGTCATGGGTGTATCACAGGAGATAACGTGAGACAGGTTTCGGTTTCCGGAATTTTATTAAAGCCTTGTCTATGATGGAAGGGTTGTATCATCGCTGTATTGCAACACGTTAATGAAATAAAGTTATTCTTTCAAACTGTCTTTATCCGAACATATATGTATCGCGCGATATACGCAACTGTAAAAGCCGCTGAAATTTTTTTTCAAAGGAAATTGGACTTGGCATGTGGAGGTGATAAAACAGAGAAAGGTTTCGAATAAATTATAGTTACGAGAGATCCATTTGAGCAAGCAACCAGGATGTCAAGTAATGGTAGGCATCTGTTACTTTCAGTTTCGTAGCTGAATTGAATGGGGGATCAATGGAATATATAAGTTTGCTTAATTCCGGAATTTCAGAATTTTTTCTTATACATAAACAAAGTGAACTTTTTAGAATCAAAGGACTATGTTGAAGATACAAACTCTGGGGAATTTATCAAATTCCGTGTCAATGTGGCGCTTCGTATGTAGGAGAGATTCGTAGAGCCTTTCGTTTTCGATTGAAGAAACACAAGACCTGTATTCGGAACTGTGACCTAAAGAAGTCATCCATGGCTGAATACTGTTACGAAAAGGATCACAAATTTCTCTTTGAAGAAGCAAAACTAATTGACAAGCCAGATTCAACCACCAAATTTGATAATTTAGAAGCTTTCCATATATATCAGAATTCTTCGCAACTTCTTAATGGCATGACACCCACGCTATTTCTATCAAGAGCGTGGAAGCAAGTAACCAAAACACGTGACGGTTTAAAACCATTTATGATATCATGTACAATTTTAATATTCACGTGCCATTTGTCTTGATGAAGCTAGGTCAGAACTCAGCGAAACTTTTGTGGACTTGAAAAAAATAAAATATTTGTGACACACCTGATATTAATATTATAATCGTCACAATAGTGTAGTCTCTGATTTGAAGAACAAGGTGCTTAATGTTCTCTTTTTTTTTTTTCGTATATTATTTTTTCCAGTGATCATCGTCACCACTCTACAAAGAAAGATTCGTTTAGCCTTGGTTAGTTAGAAATATATATCCGCTATATAGACACGTGGACTGCAGGATAAAAAAGCACAGAAAAGCAGAATAGGAGCGAATTCTTTCCTTGTGCTTTCAGCCACCCCTCATGAAAGAGGAACAGCTGAAATGCAGGATTACCCATTGTTGCAGCTAAGCGCTTTTGTTGTATGTGTGTGAGCAATGCGAACAAAGGATACAAAAGCCCAGGTGAAAAGATAACTGTTAACTGTTAGGCAGGTAAAAATGAAAGGAAAAACTTGGTAAAAAAAGACACCTACTACAATCTGAGAATAGGAAACAGAGAAATAAATAAACAGAAATCAGTGAGCTAATAGAACAACTCAGAAAAAAAATGTGAAAGAATACTCTTCACGACACTTTCATACACACTATAGACACCCATATGTTCGCATACCAACGTATGAGTATGCCCGTGCAGGCATGTTCATAAAAAGGTAGCAGCTATACAGGGTGCATAGGAAAGTCCCTTTAGCCTGGAATAACTTGCGAAGAGAGAGAGGTACAGTTATGCAAGTGAGATAACGGTAAAGTAAAGTGACTACGCCCGACCGAATGCATTCAATAGCAGCGCCCCTAGTGGCGAAATGCGAAGGTAGCCATTGCAATTCGTAAACGAAAAGAGATAGAGCAAACTGTCCAATTACAAAGTTGTAGAACAACAATGAATTAGTACAAAACGACATTTGTTTTACACGGATAAGAGAAATTGTCACCTGAATACCCTACAGTGGCCGAAATCGATGCGCGACGATTCGAATCTGCATATTCACCTTTCGCAAATGTAGCCGTATGCAAATGCAGATTGTGACGTTGTACCGTACCTACGATATAAAAACCAGTAGCAGGATGTACCCTAATCAGAAGTTTAGGTCTAAGTACGCTGTGTGAGAATGACGAGCTTGTATTTCTGGGGTTACGTAAAAAATCTGGTGTATGCAACAGCGCCTACAAGTCTGCTGGATCTACGTCGTCGTGTTACAGATGCTTGCAATAGTGTGGCACCTTTCATGCTGAGGAATGTGCATGCAGAGTTACTTTCACGAATACAAATGTGTATCGTGGGCAATGGCGAACTCTTCGAACATACTGGACATTAACTTTTTATCACTGTGCGCCAGTTTGCATTTTTTGTTTTTGTTTTGTCTGACGTCATCAAACTGTGTTGACATAAGTACGCATTTATGCAATAAATTGTGTGTATTTGCTCATGCCTATTCCCTTCAAACGTTCATACAAAAATTCGCGCATCGATTTCGAACATTTTAGGATATTCAAGCGACAATTTATCTTATCCGTACAAACCAAATGTCGTTTTGTACTAATTAATTGATGCTCTACAACTTTGTAATTGGAAATTTTGCTCTATCTCTTTTCGTTTTCTATGTGCAATGGCTATCTTCCGCATTTCGCCCCTAGGGGCGCTGCTATTGGTTGCATTCGATTGGGCATAGTCGCTTTACTATATCGTTATCTCACTTGCATAACTGTACCTCTCTCCATTCGCAAGTTATTCCAGGCTAAAGGGACTTTCCTATGCACACTGTAGAACATCAGTGCACTATTAACCATTCGGCGCATAGACCCCATATGGATAGAGCACTTGCACGTTTGGTTGCTTTGCGCTCAAATAAGTGCTGAGTTGGGTACCTTTTGTTTAGGTGTTCAATGACAACCGAGAGCAACTACACTGCAATATCAAAAGTATTTGGACACCACAATGTCTTGGTACAAGTGGCTTTATTATCGTAATTACTGGTCAGTCGGTCCACCTTTTGTTAGTATGACAGCGGCAACGCGTCGAGGCATACCAATAACCAATTCCAGGTACTTCTAGATAGGAATGGCTCGCCGTTCTTCCTGCAAAGCTGCTGCCGGAGTGGAGAGCGAAGACGGTCGTTGTGGCCGATTTCATATCTGTATCTCCAGTTCACCACTGAAAGTGTTCCATGAGATAATGATCATGAATCTGAACAAGCCAGTCTAACAATTCCACCTCATTTTCGGGAATACAGTCCTGCACACGCCGTGCAGTGTGGTAGGGAACTCGATCGTGTTGTGAGAGACAACGGTCATTTCCATACTACTGCCACACTGTTGGTAAGGCAGAATTATCCAGAACGTCGAGGTACACTTCAGAGTTTACAGTCTGTGGGGTAATAACTAACGGGTAGGGTCCCATCCACGAAAAACAACTTCATATACCATGATGGAGCCTCCGACGAACTCAACAGTTGGAGGAATACAGACCCAATGAAAATAGTTCGCTGGGCAGTCGCCAATTATAAACACGCCCATCAGAATGAAAGAGTGGAACACGTGACTCATCACTCCAAAGAACAGCTTTCCAGTCACCTACAGTTCAGGAACGATAGGAGACACACCATTCTAAACGGCGCTTTGCATTAACGGTAGTGATATATTGGATGTGTGCCGCTGCTCTACCATAATACCCCACAGTGTGCAACTCTCTGTGGATAGTTATGGTACTAACCGAGCCATTACAACATTTCCTACTTCAGAAGCAATTGAAATACTCTGGTGTGCAAAAAATAAGGACGAAGAGGAGAAATTAGCATAACAGCGGAACGAGCAAACAGAACGGGCCGAAAGACCACTCAGGAGATCGACCAGGGTGCAGTACGGTAGGGCATGCGCATATATGTAGCATGACGTAGGGGGAAGGGGAGTGTCGGAAGGGTATAAAGCACATGGACGGTGTACGCTCAGCAATTAGGTGAAAGCTATTGAACGGTGTACATCGGTTTGAACAACGTCGAGTTGCCGCCACCGTGTGATATGGCCAACAGGCAATCCAGTAGACGACATCTGGATGACTTTACCCGAGGTCGCGTTATTTGGAAGTTGGAAGAAGGTAGAAGTGTCACTAGTATGGCCGAAGTGTTCGGGATCGCTCACATCATCGTTTCACGAGCTTGAAGAGCATTTCAAACGACAGGAAAACCTGTACGAGAGTTTAGCAGTGGACGTCCACGAGCAACCACGGCGGCGGACGACCGGTATATTGTCCTACAGGCGGGAACAGACAGCGGGAGAAATTGCAAGGCACATGCAACAGACAACTGGACGTCCGTTATCGCGTTTTACCGTGGCCAGGAGGCTGCACAAAGGTGGTCTATTTGCCCGACAACCAGTACGGCGTGTGCCACTAACGCCTGCACATCGAAAATGGCGGTTCCTGTGGTGCCAGGAACACAAGAACTTGACACATCAGCAATGGGGTTGAGTTCTCTTTACGGATGAGAGCCGATTTAGTCTGACGAGCGATTCTGGACGTATACACATCTGTAGAGAGCAGTAAATACGCAATCACACCTCCAACATCATCGAAAGGGACCAGTTTGGAGGTGGCGGTGTTCTCGTTTGTAGCGGTATCATGCTTGGTAGCCGTACTGACCTCCACTTCTTTCAAGGATGTTCAGTCACTGGTGTCCGCTATTGTACCGAGGTTCTCCTGCCTCGCGTGCGTCTGTTTAGAGGTGCTGTGGGTCCTGAGTTCCTCTTCATGGACGACAACGCTACACCTCATCGTACAGTGGCTGTCGTAGAGCTGTTGGAGAGTGAAGATATTCAACGCATGGATTGGCCCGCAAGGTCCCCGGACCTAAATCCAATTGAACACGTGTGGGACCTTCTCTGGAGACGCTTGGCAGCACGTCACCAGCCGCCGCCAGCAACGATTCCGCAACTGCGATTGGCGCTACAAGAGGAATGGGCCGCGATGCCTCAACAGCTCCTTGACAACCTCGTCCTCAGCATGGACAGACGTTGTAAATCCTGCAACGCAGTCAGGGGTGATCATATCCCCTACTAAAGACTGGATTTTTCCTGGCAGCCGCCTGTCACATGGACGTTTCTGTCTTCCGTCCAGTTGTGCTGGAAGCTACCTTTTCAATAAAGTGCCTTTGTATCCTTTGGATTCCTTGTTTCGACGGTTGGATTCCTTGTTTGCAGAAGTGCTTGATGCGGAGCACTTCTGCACGACGTTACATTCGAAAACCCGTCTCGTCCTTAATTTTTGCACGCCAGTGTAGCAGAGAAACATTTCTTTCCATGGCTCTTCTGCCACGTTCCGTTAGTTTGTGCGGCCTTCCTGAACTTTTTTTTTTTTTTGCTGTAGATGCACCGTCTTGCTGCAATGTCTTCAGGACATCATGCACTTACTGTCCATTTTTGTATATTTGGTTTAGCTGCAATGCTCCGTGTGGAAACGTTACTCAAATGACATCTTATGACTAGCCCATGCTGAAACTTGGAAAATTCACGTCCACGCGGCATATTCGCTTCAAAGTAACTGATGACAAGGACAAAGACAACGACAAAAACCTAAACAAGTTTCAGTGTCAATTCAACCTTGAACGGATTGAAAATATTGAAAAGTTACAAGTGGGAACAGAAGCCCTGATAGGAAAGGTAATAAAGAAGAGATTCGAAATATTTTAGAGTTTAAGGAGTATACCGTTTCCCGGTAAGAAAATTAGTTGTTAGCTGCTTTACATACTTAACTGCCTTCGAACAGCAGCATCGCAGGAAGAAGGAGACTGCGCCAGGAAAAAGCACGAAAAACACCCGGTTTTTCACAAAAAGTTCATGTTTGTTTTTTTATTATTATATTCCCCCGTCTTTGCTCGTGATGTGCGAAAATAAAGTTGCGTACGACAGAACACCTCAGCTTTATATACGAAGTTTTCTGTGCCACGGCTAGGGTTTTGGCTTTGACCTGTCTTGATTTATTTATTTCACTCTTGTCTTGTTTGATATAGTTTTGTGGTGTTTCAACATTTTTATGTCATAATTACATCTTGGTTTTAGAAATTTTGTTTCAACAATTTCCCAGTTGTGTAGCATATATATTGTACCCCTTTTATGTTTGGCAGGGTTCCATGTTAACCGACGTAGTTCGACATAGGTCTTTTCGGTTTTCAAATGTACAGAATCGTTTTGTGCGTTTATTGTTTTTCATTTAGATGGCATTGTCCTGTGTCTCTTCTTTTATGGAATTTATGTGCTTATGATGAATATACAGACTAATCCTAGTGCTACAAATTGGCGAGTGTGCAATGTATAGCTGTTCCGGTGTGTAAACATTAGTGCTTCAGTTATACGGATAAAGTAAAACTTGAGTGTAAAATCAGGTTACAGCAACTGGTGATAGCTGTGGCATAGAAGTACGATTTATTGTGGTTTATGTGCCCATAGAAACTTGCCTCATCAGAGAGCATCTTGTTTGGGAGTCCCTATCCGGATATCACGTGGCGTACTGACTTTTATGAAGTAACAGAGAACGTGACTCAAGCCTCCGGAATCTTTTTCATGAGGTTGAAGATATTTTTCATCATAAACGACCACTATAAACATTCCTAGTTAGAACAAGATATATAGTATACTATTCTGAGCAATCGATAAATTGTTCACCTATAATTTTGGAAGTTAATGTCAGCATCAATATACAAAGGACTTGGGTCCAGGACACTATATAGAAGATAATTGAAAAAGTAGTATTTTTTTAACTTTTTGTACTTAAGTGTAAAATAAATATTGTATTATTCTGGTCATTCCATAAACGTTTTGTCTTTGAGCACTCGACCTGTGGTCCAGGGATACACTTTCAAGATTAACGTGTAAAGAGTTTGACACTGTTGTGCACAACTAATGAAGAGCATAACGTGAGTTTTCTATTCAAAGATCGCGTTTTGTTAATACAATCACAACAGCGCTGTGTTTCGTGATGTTATTGAGCGTTATATACGTACCTTTACACGCACAGCGTACCGTCTTGCGCAACCGTTTTTTGAACTTATGCAAACATTTGGTACTGGTCGAATACTTTTGATAATATAGTATAGTGATATCAGCTATAAGCAGTCGTCCATCTCTAATTCAAGGCAGAGAGCCAGTGCATTGGGACATGCGCTCTACCCGTGCTTCATCCTGGGATCAGGCGCAGGCCCACTCGGACGAAGTTTTTATGTACTGAACATGTTCAGTACATAAAAACATAAGCATAGTTATATTCAGCATTTTAGTTTTTGTATCAAGATCTCGTAGTCTTGTGAATACATAACTGTTACATGCTGAAGTTATTTCGAATGCGAAACTGCACCGAACCGATAAATATATATTTCTTTTTTTAGGGGTATGCAAAAGTTTCCTCCGTCTTAAGGAGAAAGGAGACAGGAACAATCAGGAAACCAGTACACATTTATTCAACGAAATACTGGCCGTTAGCATGGGCTAATGTTGTTTGCTTATTCGTGGGTGGGTGGACTTCGGATGTTTTCAAAATGCAATTCTTTCAAGTCTTAATATATATTATATATATATATCGGGATGTAAGGTCAGGTGATGCGTAACATCACAGCCTCTCCTTGACAAATGTCAAACCCCCTTCTCGTGGTACATCCTGTTCCCACTAAAGGGGCTCTGACGACCGCCAATAGCGGTATAACTATACCATCGGGATTAGAGGAAATGCTATCACACACTCACCAACCCGCTTGGCCAGCGTGGTGAGTTATGGCCAAACCCCTCCAAAATGGCTCCACAACTTAAATCTTGGCCCTCAGTCTCCGGCAGCTGGAATGTACCTGGGTAAGGCAGCAGCCAGTGCGACATGAAGGCAGAGGGTGCTAAGAATCCCCGGAGGACCGGACTAGGCTGCCATCTGATGCTGACCTTGGCTACGTATAACGGACGCTCCCTATCTTCTGATTCAAGGCTTCTTGAATTGGAAGAGGAACTAAAAAGGATCAAGTGGGACATCGGCGGGCTAAGTAAGGTAAGGAGAAAAGGAGAAGATCTCATTGAACTGAAAAGTGAACATCTCTTCTACTATCGTGGGACAGATACTGGCAGAACTAGTGGTGTTGGATTTATAATAAACAAGAAACTGAAGGATAAAGTTGTAGAAGTTGAAAGTTCCTCTGACAGAGCTGCACGACTCGTTATCCAACTATCGAGAAGATACAAGGCTCAGATTATTCAAACTTATGCACCCACCACAAGTCATCCGGAAGAAGAAATTGAAGAATTTTATGAGGAAATTTGTCATCTAAATAATAAAGGTAAGCAGCACTTAAAGATAATTATGGGAGATTTCAATGCAAAAATAGGGTAACGGCAACAGAATGAAACTTCAGTAGGTAAATTCGGTCACGGCAACAGAAACCAGCGTGGAAATACTCTCGTAGAGTTTGCAGAGGCAGAAGGGTTTTTCATCTTGAACTCCTTTTTCAAGAAAAAGCCACACAGGAAATGGACATGGAGACATCCAAATGGGACGACAAGTGAAATTGATTTTATTATGTGTAACAAAAAATTCGTCATACAAGACTGCAGTGTGCTAAACAAGTTCAACACAGGCAGTGACCATAGATTGGTGAGATGTAAGATGCACCTCAACACTAAACTCGAACGTAGCAAGCTCATAAGACAAACAAAATGTATTGACATAACTAACCTTAAAAAACACCATAATACCTTCAAATTGGAACTGAAGAACAGATTCTCTGCTTCAGAAGGCCTAACATCGGAAGAAGTGGATATTTCTGAAGTTAACAGAAAAGTAACCAAAGCTCTTATGGAAACAGCAACAAAATTAGCTGGGTCTAAGAACAAATTGCATGTGAACAAATTATCAGGAAAAACCAAAATGTTGATGAACTAAAGAAGATGTGACTTCCAAAGTGGAATATATTGAGCTATGCAAGACAGTACGAAAAAGTATCACTGAAGACGTAAGGAAATTCAACTGTGAACTAGTAAGGAAAGCAATTGAAAACAACCAAAGCCTAAAGATAGCAAAGGGACATCTCAGTAAGGGAAAAAACTGATTATGGCACTGAGAAAAGAAGATGGTTCTGTAACAAGAAATAGAGGCGAAATTTTGACAAGAGTGAAAGATTTCTACTCCAAATTATATGAAAGGGATGATACATGTACTCCAGGCATCATGAAAGGTACCAGAGTTCTTCCAGTCCTTCCAGCAGAAGTTGCACATGCAATCAAGAACATCAAGCGGGAAAAAGTTCCAGGAGAAGATGGAATTACTGTAGACATCATACAAGAAGCAAGTGGAGAAATCGAAACAATACTCGCCCAAATTTTCACTCGATGCCTTAATGAAGGGAAGATTCCTTAGGATTGGAACAACGCTACAATGATCTTGCTACATAAAAAAGATGACATTGAGGATCTCAGGAACTACAGACCTATCAGCCTCCTATCAGTGGTTTATAAAATCTTCACTAAAGTTCTTTCACACCGCTTGAAGGTAACACTGGACATGGCTCAACCGAGAGAACAAGCTGGATTCAGGAGTGGCTACAGCACAATAGATCATATCCACGTACTGAGAGAACTAATTGAAAAAGCGAGGGAATATGAACTTCCATTGTGCATGGCTTTTATTGATTATGAAAAAGCCTTTGATTCGGTGAAACCATCAGCAGTTACAATGGCTCTGAAATCCTGCGGCATTGAAGATGCATACATTAATATTATTAATAACATCTATGAAAATGCAAGTGCAAAGATTCTGCTATTTGAAAATACAACACACATAAAAATTGGAAAAGGAGTGAGACAAGGTGACACCATATCTCCGAAGCTCTTTAATGCCACATTGGAAAATGTCTTTCAATCACTGAACTGGGAAAACAAAGGCATAAAGATTAATGGAGATTATCTAACCCACCTTCGTTTTGCTGATGACATAGTCATTTTTGCAACTACCCCATCAGAGCTACAGAGTATGATGCAGGAACTTGCTGACAAGAGTAAAGAAGTGGGATTAAAAATGAACTTTCAGAAGACAAAAGTGATGTTCAATGCTTTTACAAGAAATGAAGATTTATCGATTATTGGAGAAAAGCTGGAGATAACAGACACGTACGTTTATCTTAGACAGCAGATATTAAGTGAGGGTCACATTGGTGAAGAAATTAATCGGCGTACAAAACTGCCTGGAGAGCTTTTGGAAGAAAGAGCATAATTTTCAAGAGCAATATGCCATTATGTCTTAAAAGAAAAGTGTTTGATCAATGCATCCTTCCAGTGCTTACGTATGGTGCAGAGACGTGGACCTTAGCTAAAAGAGACATACAAAGGCTGCAGACAACTCAAAGCAGCATGGAGAGGTGCATGCTTGGTGTAACCAGGAGAGATAAGAAGAGGAACTCGTGGATCCGAAAAATGACAAGAGTGGAAGACATCATGATCAGAGTTAAATCCCTGAAATGGCAATGGGCTGGAAATACTGCCAGAAGAACAGACCATCGATGGACAGCCGAAATTTTAGATTGGATTCCAAGGGACAGGAAAAGACCCAGAAGAAGACCACATGGAAGATGGGTGGATGAAATTTGAAAGTATGCGGGAGTGTCATGGGGGAGACCGGCACAAAACAGACCGTTGTGGAAGAAACTTGGGGAGACCTTCGTCCAGCAGTGGATTGATAATGGTTGACAATGATGATGATGATGATATATATATCACAAAACTTAAAAAAGCTGTAACTTCCATTGTCACCATACCAAGCCATGGTGGACCTCGCAACATGACAGGTGGCATTGACATCCTGTAAGTAACATTGGGTCCACCCCGTAAAACTGCCACAACGTAAGAGGCGGATGGTCCTCCAAAATGGTGCAGTAGGTCTCGGCGTTGAGTTTACCAGGAATTACGAGCAAGGGTCCCGTGCCATACCAGGAGAAACACCCCCATAGCATAATTCCACCGCCGCCGAACTTCACATTTGGCACAATACATTCCGGCAGGAGGCGTTCTCCAGGCAGACGCCAAACCCAAACCCTGCCATCCGAACGGTAGAGGATGAACCTTGATTTGTCCCTCCAGAGAACCTGTTTCCGGTGTTCAACGGTCCACTGTCGACGTTCTTTGCACCACGTTAGCCGAGCATCGCTATTGGACTTGGTGATCAAAGGCTTGTGGGCGGCAGCACGTCCGTGATAACCAAGCAGATGGGCTTCCTTACGGATGGTATTCATCGAAAGAACTCTCCCGGATGCCTGTTGAAACTCCTGGCTGATGTGGTCCATCGATTTGGTGCGGTTATTCCGAATTTCTCTGGCTACCACCCTTCGGTCTCTAACTCCCAGTTTTGTGGGTCTGCCTGGTCGGGGCACATTCCGACAGTCACCTCTCATCTTCCACTTGGCAATCACGTAGGCCACTGTCGAGTTTGGGTACTTCAACTTGCTGGATATGTCACGTATGGATCGGCCATTTCTGTGATACCCGACGATTACACCTTTCTCGAAATCAGAGAGCTCCGAACTGCGTGGCATCTTGCATGCGACTGGTTTCGTTGTTTTTTCCCACACGATAGTTAACGGCGGTGGCCGTGACGTGTATCAGGACCGCAGATATCGTCGATTGCAGGGTTGTCCAATTACTTGTTGGTAGATAGTGCATATATATATGCACTAAAATTGCCCGTTGGGTTTTAAAAATACATCCGTAGCATCAGCTATGAGTGTTTCACATTGGTGTTGCAGATTTTACAAACAATAGTGTAGTACTTCACATAGGTTATAGCGACCGCAGACTTTCAATGGCCGGTATGTCGTTTTTTTTTTTTTTTTTTTTTTTTTTTTTAAATATGCAATGAAGAACAGAACTGCTTTGTTTGGGATAATTGTTTTCAAGTGCAACAATTTTTCAGTGTAATTATGGTGACTTAGTCATTTCATAACCAAATGTTTCTAGGTCATTTCATGACCAAATGCTTCTTAGGGACCGCAAGGCAAATTCTACGTTTTCAGGTTTTTACATTTTCTTTTTCTGTTACCGTTGTTAATTCCTGCTTGATGGAAAGCGAGCAAGAGTGAGAGCATGGGTGCCCGAAGAGGGGGAGGGAAGGCAGGGATAGTATTTGCCGGTGCTGAAATTTTTACGAAAGTTTTCTTCTTTAAAAACAAACATGTGATGATATGTTACAGTGTCATTGGATTACGTAGAATCAAAATGCAGACGCATAAATAATTTTAAATTTAACAGTAGTGGTTTGATATGTAGAGTTACTATACATATCATTTCATGACCAAAATGCAAGAACTAAAGATATTTTTTCTTTGATTAAATATTTTTTTTACATACAAACACTCTTTTAAAAAAAATCGCCGGATAACGGAAAAAGTGCACAATTTAAATTTTACTCTACTCCATGAAACAATACTGTGTGTGCCGTGCTAATTAACCAAACCGATTTGCCATCACTGAGATTTATTGTACTCATGAGTATGTGAAAACAAGAATCTGTCGGTGGTGGCGATCGAATTAACGTCTCCTCGCTCCGGAGTAGTTGCTGTAACCGACTAAGCTATACCGACGGAATGTATCGCTGCAGATTTGTCTCCTTGACACATGTTTCACTTCTGAAGTACGTCATAAGTACGAGGAATGGATATACTTAGGATCTTAAAAGGCAAATCGTGAAATTCTCAACACCATATAATTTTGAAACCAAAAGTTCAAAGAGTACGAATGGTTACGTCCAATTCTTTTATTGCTAGATATGTGCAATACTTTTTGGAAGGCTGGTGTTAGTAATCTGCGTATATTGAAATCGGACAGAAAGCTTGGAGGAAAGATGTAAAAAAAATGAAAAAATGTTCCTCACTCTCTTTCTCCTTTTCCTTGAAAACTCATCTTTTACTGAATCTTATTCTGCTTTTTTTCTATTTATTTGTTTGTTTTTATAACATCTGAGGCAGCAACCTTTGAAAATTAAAATTAATGGAAGATTCCTGTTATAAAAGCATACGCATAAATTACAGTACAACAAAGGAGCAATATTCAGGTATTCAGAGACCTTTCGGAAAGTCGCGGTTGCGGTTACGGCCTGCATTCCAACTCCCTGCATTTTTGATTAACGGCTCACGTGGTAAATTCCTGCGGTTATTTTCTTAACCCATCTACAGAAGCAGACTCTGTCGCAATAAATCACATGATTGCCGCAAGCATTAGAGGGAAAACGGGATCTGCCGCCTTTATAGGCTGCCGGTACACGCATAATCCATTAGGTTATGTACCTCCGGGGATTCTCCCCTTTTATCTCTCAGTCTCTTCACTTGGTAATGGAATATCCCAGAATAGCATTTTTTCTCCTCATTTTTTGCACACTTCTACCGGTGACACCGCAGTCATTTCGCATTAGGCACATCGAAACCGATACTTGATAAAAAAAAAATATTACGAATTAGGAAAGTTAGTAAAAAATTATGTGCAACTTTCAAATTGCACAAGATTAAGATAATCATTCAGCAAAAAATAGCATTTAATTTTTCTCATTCTGAATTGGAAATTATACAATCTTTTAACACAAATCATAAAGTCCGGCTTGCGACAAAGACGTTTGGAAAAAGCTATGAAAACTAGAAACGTAAAATTCTCAAAATGAGTCATTTGCACTGCACAGTGCGTTACGATAAAGACGCTGTTCTTGCATACATCTGGTAATATCATGTTAGCGAGAAAAGTGGATAGTAGAAATTAGCAGTACTTTTTTTGTGAGCAACTCAGCAGGATGTAAGGAGTCCCCGTCTTTAATTTAGGACCACTGGTTCCAGGAAAGGGAGAGAGCCAGTATCGTTCAACATATCTTTATAATTTTTGGCTCGGAATATTGAAGAACAACGATTCTTGAAACCCGTCGATTCGTATTTGCAAATGGTATGAGTATATGAGCGCCATATAAGGTCGCTACAAGTCATTCGTCGACGTAAGAGAAGTCGATTTCTATCAGATCAGCTCAGTTTAGCGTAAGGAGTCTCAATACGTGGAATAAAGACATTATTATTTTTTTTTTTATTGGAGGTATAGCGACCACCGTGAGCAACTCAATGGGCTATAAGCAGTCGCCCGTCCCTAATTTAGGGCCACTGGTTCCAGGGAAGGGAGAGAGCCAGTGCCGTAAGACAAACACAACATCCATGCCTCACCGGGATTCGAACCCGGACCCCGTTCGGACGAATGATCAGAGGCCATCTCTTAGACCGCTGCGCCACCGGGGCGGCGAATAAACACATTATATCACTGCATTTTTACAACTGCTTGGGGTTGTAAGAGGATAGGAGACAGCTGAGGACAATCTGCGTCACAAGTTATTGGATATCTCAAAATTTTAGTAGCAATTTTTTGGGCTTCTCCCAGAACGTTCGATACGGTCATTAGGTCATTTAGGCTTTCACATCTCAAGTGATGGAGAGCCTTACTGAAATTTTAAATCTCGTCCGAACGATGAAATCAAACCCAACTGAATCCATGTCCCACCGGTGGCCGACTGATCAGAGGCGTAGACTTCTGGCTAATCATCCGAGTTGATTATTGGTGTGTTTGTCCACCGACACTGGCTTTCTCTCCCTTCCCTAGAACCAGCGGCCCGATATTACGAAGGAAAAAGATGTTCACGGTTGTCGTTAAATCCAGAAACGCAAGAAATGATTGTACTTCCCTTTGGTGATTGGCAGCCGCAGTGAGATTTATGTTCGTGGTCAATCGGTAAGTGCTCACTGCATGTTGTCTGAGGAGTCGCGATTCATAAACATACACTGGCGGAAAGTGAAAAAAGAACACTAAGAAGGAATTGGCGGACGATCATGAAATTTACATATGTTAATTGGGTCGAGTTTACGTACGTGTGATGCTAATTTCGTGACCAACTGGTGAGCGCTTACGCCACAGCACGGCATAATATGTAAATTATCGTCGGTGGTATTTAAGGTGTACGGCGAAGTGAATGTAAGCAGTCGTCGGCGTACGGTCTTCTAGTCGGATTCCGCGAGGCCGGGTGGTCGTATCGTCGTATTGTGGAGCGAATTGGACGGGAAGTATCGGTGGTGGTACAATGGTGGCGAGATAGTCCGAGGAACATTCTCACACGAGAAGACGTGGAACCGGGAGTCACAGACGGACTGATAAGCGAACCGATCGACGCATAAGAAGAACGGCGTTGTCAAGTAGAACACCTACTGCGACGCAAATCTGAGCTGCCGTTGCACCTGAGGTGACTGTGCGAACAATCCCCAACCATCTACTGGATGCAGGACCACGTGCACGTGTGCCTCTGGCATGTGTACCTCTGACTCCAGCCCACCGTCAGGAACGGCTGCAGTGGTGTCGCCAACGTCTGCACTGGAGAACGCAATGGCGATCTGTCGTGTTCAGCGATGAAGGCAAATTTTCCTTGGGAGCCTCCGATGGCCGTATGCGTGTTCGCAGACGCACAGGGGAGCTTCTCTACCCTTCTTGCATCCGCCAGGAACACACACGGCCTACACCTGGTCTCCTGGTGTGAGGAGCGATCAGCTATCAGTCCCGTACACAACTAGTGTTTGTACAACGTACGTGATACAGCTCCTCCTACATCAACATCATCATTCAGCCCGTTGTTGTGCCATTTGTAAGGTCGGTCCATCGTGGTGTTTTCCAGCAAGATAACGCACGCCCACACACGGCACATGCTACGCAACATGCACTTCAGGGTGTGAGACAACTTCCATGGCATGCACGTTCACCGGATTTGTCCCCCATTGAGCACGTGTGGCATTTTATGGGACAACGACTTATCCGGTCTCCACGGCCAGCCACGACCATCCCCGATTTACGCGTCCAGGTTGAGGATGCTTGGAACTCAATACCCGAAACTTACATCCAACATCTGTACGACAGACTCCATACCAGAATTGCACATTGTGACGCAGTTCATGGCGGTTCAACCCCGTACTAACCATGTTAATGGAAATATTATTTTTCAGTTTACCAGCAAATACAGCTGTATTTTGCCATAATGTTTTGATCACGGTATCCTCTGTATTCCGTTATTATGCTGTATAAATTTCTTTGGTATCAGACGTCTCCTTCTTGGTGTTCTTTTTTCATTTTCCGCCAGTGTATTTTATGGGCAATGGTCAGTGGTGGCAAGTAGCTACCGAGTACATCTCCTAATCCCTTCCTTCGAAGCGTCCTTTTCTGGTGGAAGTATTGGTCAGAAAATATTACACAGGGTGAGTTGAAACGTTTGCAATATTTCAATAAACACGTGTGATGCGGCGGATATGCCACGTGTTTAAATTAGTTCGAGTCGTGCACTGCAGTCAGTCGAAAGGGATATAAAGTGGTAGTCGTTGCTGTGAACAGCATCGTATGTCGTCGTCCTGTCAGTGGTTGGGACGCCTAAAAGATGAACAGCCACAACCAGCTAATTAGAGGCTTTTGCTTTGTGAGTTTGAACTGGGCCATCACGCTGCTCAAGCAACACGAAACATTTGTCATGCGAAACAGAAAGGTTCCGTGGACCACAGCACCGCAACCAGGTGGTTCAAGAAATTTCCCTCGGGTGATAGAAACCTATACGATCACCCAAGGTCAGGTAGGCCGCGAACTGTGGATTCGAGGCTGTACGCCAGGGCGTAGAGGCAAATACGACAACCAGCACCCACAAATTATCAGGCGAGCTGGGCATGTCACAGACCACCGTGGTTGGTCACCAGAGTTGGGCAAAATCGCAACTGAATTATTCGGTAATGCACCACAGCGTAATGGTAACGGGAACAAGAACTTAGCAATACCATTACATAGTGATGGTGAACTGGTCATTAGAATTACATGGTAATTGTAATGGCATGTAACAGTTACCCATTATAATCGTAATGATTAATGATTAACTATATGTTGGTAATTAACCAATAGCTTACACGTAACAATACAACGTGAATAAACCAGCAGCAACCAGTACACTCTTAGGCGTCGTGTAGGTTATTTGATAATCGTTCCACCCCTCGGACCTCAAATGCGTGTATGTAGGTACTGGAGATTGTACGTGTATGACATGAGTAGTTGCCCCGTCTTCGCTGCAAGTAAAGTGATTTGAACGAAATAATACATATGAAGTAAGTATGAATGGGATGTTTATTTCGGTTAGAGTACTCATTTCGTCCATCTTCAGTACAGTATTCTCGCCCATTACATACGTTTCACTGCCCAAAATAATTACCCCACTATAGCCACAAGTAAATATTAGCACTACACTCACAGTTCAGCAACTCAGGGTGCACTGCCGAATATTACAAAAATTTGCGAACTCTTGACATTTTTCCCGAATTTTTCAAGTCTTGTTGTTCATTACTTGTCCGATGCATACACTGGACTAGCGTGCGACTGACTCCTTTTTATATACTTCACGACTGGACCTGAACCTTCTGGAATATTCTTGATTTACATAACGCTCTCAAACTTCCCACTGCGCGATCATTCTGGAACATTCTACAAACGTCTAACCCATTCTTCTCGTTTCTAGAACATTCTACACGACACTTCGGTCTCTGTCTGCTATGTTACATGGCCGACTTTTCTAGACATAGCTTTTGGCACACGTACAGTTCCATAAACTACACTGCTGGCAACCCAAAATGCAACACCAAAAAGGACACGAGATAGCAAAGCCAGATTTACTGGACACATAACAACAGATACAAAGATGAAACGATTAAGCTTACAGGCCCGTGCGACTTGCGGAACACGCAGACATCGATAGTTCGTGTGACCCCCATGACTGGCAATAACGGCCGCTACACGCCACGGCATCGAATGAAAGAAGCTTTGGATGTGGGCTTGGGGTATGTCGGTCCAAGCTGCTTCCACACGTTGTCAAATTTCATCAGGCGTAGCCGCGGGTGGTGCTTGCCGGGCCACTCGGTGGCCGATCAGCGACCAGACGTGTTCGATGAGCAACATATCGGGCGGACAGGCGGGCCACGGCAGCAGTGACACCTAGTGGGCGGTGAAGAATTGTTGCATGATGCGTTCCACTTGCGGGCGCGCATTGTCCTGTTGAAACGTGGCCGCTGGTAGGTCCTGCAGGTAAGAGAAGACTACAGGCTCCAAAACGTCGGAGATGTAGTGGTGCCTATTGAGTGTACCGGCGATGCGTACCATAGGGGTGCGGGTGTCATATCCAATTGCGCCCCAAACCATAACGCCAGGCGACGGACCGGTATGGCGATGCATATTGCAGGGGTCATACAGTCTCTCGCCGCGGTGCCGCCACACGCGGATCCTACCATCGTGGTTTTGCAGGTAGAAGCGGGATTCGTCGGATAAGACAATGTCGTGTCATTCCGTAGCCCAGGTGCGGCGTTCAAGGGCGCACTGCCGCCGCACTCGCCGATGGTGTAACGTCAATGGTAATCGGAGCAATGTGCGCCGTGCGACAAGTCCCCGCTCCTGCAGACGACGTCGAACGGTACGTGGTAACACAGTTAGTTGCGCAACACACCCTAACTCCTGCGCTAACGTCCGCGATGTGGCGGTGCAAGGCGTCAATGCCCGCCGCACAACATGCCGGTCCTCTCGTTCGGTGGTGTGCCGCGGCTGCGGCAATCTCTCACGTCAGTCCGTTCGTCCTTCCTGCACCCACCGAATCCATACCCGCCTCACTGTGGCTGGATGTCGCCCCCACACGGGCGCCGATGTCTCGGTACGATAAACCGCTGTCGCGATAAGCCACTATCCGTCCTTTGTCGAACTCCGAAACGTGCTGGAATGGCTGCCGTATTCTGTGACGAGGCATCAGGAAGCTTCCCACGCACAGGTCCGGCAGCACAACACACTTTCACTATTAACACCCAGCCTTCTGTGCACTCTTTTTATAGTGCTTCTCGGTGGCATGCCGGGCGCACATGATTTAAATATTCCCTGCAATGTTAATCGTTTGCATGTCCTCTCGCGTGCGACGCATGCTGCAAATTTCAGGCCAATCGGATGCTTCCTTCTTGGTGTTGCATTTTCGGTGGCCAGCAGTGTATTAGTATGTAATTATTATTTGCAAATTGTGTAATTACATTACCAAATAATTCCATTGTGTTTGAATGGCATTATTAAATAATTGAATTATATCCTCTTCATTGTAATGCATTACAGATTAATTCATTACCTTGTGCAAATAATACTGGGGATTACCTTGTAATGCATTACACGTTAATTGTAATCTGTACTTCAATTACTTTGTAATGCATTCTTGCCCAACTTTGTTTGTCACCTTCACCTCGGCAAGAACTTAAGGAGCTGCCGCATTGTTCCTCACGATCTGACGCCAGCTGAAGCAAACTTCCGAACGGAAGTGTGCACGAAACTCCTAGAAAACCCGCGCTATGTACGTTTCATCAAGAGAATTGTTACGTGCGATGAAAAGTGGTTCTATTTCCGTAATCCTAACACACCACGGCAGTCGTTGAGCCCTGACCAGCTTCCTGAACCTGTTGCCAAACGTTGGTGCTTCGAGCACAAGGTAATACTCTGCGTCTGGTGGAATTTCGAGAGGATAATCCATGACGAATTTGTTCCAGACGGTCGGACCATCAACGCCAACCTCTACTCTGAACATCTTGAGCTGATGTATGTCATTTCGGAGGAGAAGTACTCTGCACTGGTGAACAGAAAGCGCTCTCTCCTACAGCAGGACAATGCTCGGTCTCATACCGCACGAACGTTCCGGGAAAAGCTCCAGGATCTTGAGGGCATCGAACTGATGCCACGCCCAGTATATAGTCCGGACCTTGCCCCGTCGTATTATTACTTGTTCCAGTCCATGGCCCACTTTCATCGCGGGCAGCACTTGAACACCCAGGAGGAGGTCTTTGCCTTGAAGGACAAGAACTGGTACCACCGCGGAATCGAAGAACTGGCAGACAGATGGCTAAAGACGGTGCAACACGATGGACTATACTTTGAATGCTAGTCAGCTTTCGTCGTAAGAGTACGTATGAAGACATAAAGAGATCCAAATATTGCAAAACTTTCGACTCCGTCTCTGTAGAATCGAAGAACTGCCAGACAGATGACTAAAGACGGTGCAACACGATGGACTATACTTTGAATGCTAGTCAGCTTTCGTCGTAAGAGTACGTATGAAGACATAAAGAGATCCAAATATTGCAAAACTTTCGACTCCCTCTCTGTAGAATCGAAGAACTGCCAGACAGATGACTAAAGACGGTGCAACACGATGGACTATACTTTGAATGCTAGTCAGCTTTCGTCGTAAGAGTACGTATGAAGACATAAAGAGATCCAAATATTGCAAAACTTTCGACTCACTCTTTGTAGAATCGAAGAACTGGCAGACAGATGGCTAAAGACGGTGCAACACGATGGACTATACTTTGAATGCTAGTCAGCTTTCGTCGTAAGAGTACGTATGAAGACATAAAGAGATCCAAATATTGCAAAACTTTCGACTCCGTCTCTGTAGAATCGAAGAACTGCCAGACAGATGACTAAAGACGGTGCAACACGATGGCCTATACTTTGAATGCTAGTCAGCTTTCGTCGTAAGAGTACGTATGAAGACATAAAGTGGTCCAAATATTACAAAACTTTCGACTCACCCTCTGTAGAATCGAAGAACTGGCAGACAGATGGCTAAAGACGGTGCAACACGATGGACTATACTTTGAATGCTATTCAGCTTTCGTCGTAAAGGTATGTCATCATCATCATCATCATTGTCAACCATTATCAATCCACTGCTGGACGAAGGTCTCCCCAAGTTTCTTTCACAACAGTCTGTCTTGTGCCAGTCTCCTCCATGTCACTCCCGCATACTTTCGAATTTCATCCACCCATCTCCCATGTGGTCTTCTTCTGGCATTTCTGTCCCTTGGAATCCAATCTAAAATTTCGGCTGTCCATCGATGGTCTGTCCTTCTGGCAGTATGTCCAGCCCATTGCCATTTCAGGGATTTAACTCTGCTCATGATGTCTTCCACTCTTGTCATTTTTCGGATCCACGAGTTCCTCTTCTTATCTCTCCTGGTTACACCAAGCATGCTCCTCTCCATGCTTCTTTGAGTTGTCTGGTATGCATGAAGACATAAAATGATCCAAATATTGCAAAATTTTCGACTCACCTTTTGTATATTCTACGCACTAGAGCTGCATTTCCTCGGTTTGAAGAGAGTGCTGGTATGGGGTGGAGGCCGACGAACGAACTTCTGCTTTGTGCAGAATGAGTAAGTGCATATTCTCAAAGTTACTCTCATTCTTCGACACTGATGATCTGTTTTGAAAGAAAGATGCTCTCTTTAGTAGAGAGCAACTTGCTACAGGAGAACGGCGTTGATCATATATTGTATATTGTATCACATATTGCCCTTACCTGATCCTTAATAGCCATACATCTGATGTTCTAAGCGACGTTCGTTTCTCAACAAGCTTTCACTGATATGTTAACAGTCGGAGAGCATTTTAAATGAGGAGATGACATGCATGCAAAGCGTGTATGGAACATTAATGTTGAGAGTTGGGAACTACACGTAGCATCTAGGATATCCGTTCTAATGAGCAGGTGCAAGATGTAAACCCGGAGAGTATTCCTTAACATCTCATGTGACCTTTACTTAAGTTCTTGTTCTATCTTATACTACCTTTACAAATAATCTCAGAAAACCAATGCGCAAGTAAAGACTGTATAAGAGCTACATAATCTAATTTTAAATTGTCATTGTCTTGATCTTAGTTAGTTTTAAACCACTTTATTGCATCAGCTATAGAATAGGCATGGACGATATATTTGTCTTACTGTGCTGGTTATGTGGCCCTAAATTCGGGACGAGCGACTTCCTATAAATAACGATTGTTGAATTCCGGAACGCAGAAATTGTTATATGTAATGCGATTTGTGCTGTGAAAGAATTTTGCATGCAAGTTTTATTCTATATTAATTTCCTTCTTTTTCCTTTACAGAACTGGGTGTTTCTCACAAGGTTTTGTTTTCTTTCGGAACATGGTCGGTTTGAGTACGAGGTGGAATACCCTAAAGTAAGTGATGTTTGCTGAATTTTCTGTTTTTCTTTAAACATTTCCCTCGAGTTCAGTTCCTTTACGAATCTGCCTGACCAGTGACATCATCCGAAACTGGACATGTCCCAGCTTTTCGGTATTTAACACGTTCATTGTTCATCATGGTGATAATGCCAACACGTATCTAGGGAAATAATAATAGCTTTTTGGGTGTGGTTTGTTCCATTACAGAAATGCTGGATTCCGATCATGACATTACTCGGAAATCCGATGAATCATCACTTAGAGAGATTTGTCTGTGCTTCTAGTTTTATTTCCAGATGTAGTTATTCGGTGTCGTTTGAATTTCCATTTTTGACGTTCCCCAAACACAACTCGCTTTTCTTTCAACGATATTTGCAGTAGTTTCCTAAAATTGTGCGTTTGTCTATCAGCGATACTGTGGCGACTTGTAAAGTTGTTTTCCGTATTTTCTATTATAAACGCTATAGAACAAATGTGTTTGAAAAGGACAAAAGTGCTTGAACGATGGAACCGTAGTAATAAAAAATCAAGCAATTAAGTCTCTCCTTCAACTCCCATCTTTTTTCCCTATACATATATTGAGCTTATTCTAGACATAAATCCCATCTCAGAACTGTATATAATTTCATTTCATTCGTAGGAATCGTAAAGGTTTCCAATTGTAAATGTACCGCACACCGGATGTATAAGATTCCATATACAGTGAAACCTGTGTTGGCGGTCACGTGTCAAACCGGCCAGTTTTGTTAGGCATGGATGTTATCAGCAATAGAAACAATACATAGAGACATTTATTTGGCGGCGACCTTCAGGGTGAGGTTTTGGGCAGCAATTTTTTAAACGTATAACAGGTTACAATTGCATTTCTTTGTGTCCACCATGCTGAACATATAAAAAAATCTTGTTTAGCAAATTACAGGAGGACAACGAAAAGTCGGTGAGTTTAAAAATATGAAACACCCATGTTTCTTTTTTAGCATGTCTTTTGTAAAAAAGATCGTGCTTATGTCACCGGTTTGTCCGTCCGTCCGTCTATAGACACCATATCTTTGCAACTATTAGACCGATTTGAAAAATAGTTTTGCATTCCGAAGCTTGAAATGTGCGAATGATGATCATTTATCTCGTTTTCCTTACGATGCACAATTTGGCCGCTAGAGGGCGTAAATGCAGATGATATCGAATTCAAAATACATTTTATTTCGTACATTTGCTTCTAAATATCAGATTGAAAAATTATTTTACCTTTCTATTCCATTTACGGAGAAGAGTATTTTAGGTATAACCACTTTTTCAAGTTACGAATAGATTTTCAGCTAGGGGGCATAAAAGTAAACTGCGTTTTCCCCGATATATCTGCTTCTAAAACTTTGATTTGAAACATTCTTTCTGCAGCGGATACAGCTCCTGATGGGAAATCTTTCGTATATAATTTCTAATTTTCGGCAAAATGCGGTTTTCCCAACAGGGCGCGTAAGTGTTTATTTCTGTTTCTGATGTATTTGCAGAAAAAATTGAACTTCTGAAATCTCGATTGAAAACATTCATTCGTGGACCGATACCACTCACATTGATAAACATTTTTGGAATGTTTTCTCCTTAAAATAATGCATGATTTCTCCTCCAGGAGGCGTAAACGAATATCTTATTTTTGTCGATAACTTTGCTTCTACGAGTCCGATTTTAAAACTTTCTTCTTTGTTGGATAGTTTCTGGTGTGAAATGTTTTTCATGCAATTTCTGTTTTTTCAAGTAACACATAGACTTTCTGCTAATGTCCATAAAGATAAAGAGTGTTCTCCCCGATATCTCTACTTCTAAAACTCCGATTTAAAAAATTCGTCCAGCATCAGATGCATCTCCTGATGGGAAATGTTTTGCCTATAATTTCTAATTTTTGGTAAAGAACGGTTTGGCCACCCAGAGGCGTAAGTCTTTATATCTGCTTCTGCTGTATTTGCAGCAAAATCTGAGCTCCTGAAAACTCAATTGGAAACCGCTCACCTCGGAAAAAATTTGAAAATACTTTCTTCTTAAAATAATACATATTTTTCCCGCCATGAGGCATAGATGTATATTTCAGTTTTTTCTATATATCTGCTTCTAAGAGACCGATTTGGAAAATTCTTGCTTTGTTGGAGAGCATTTCCGCTGCGAAATGTTTCTCGTATAATTTCAAATTTTTCTTAACGCACAAGTTTGCCACCAGAGGGTGTCAGTTCAAATTTCCGTTTACAAAAATATCTGCAGGACTAAAACCCGACTGAAAATCTTCTTTTTCGTTCAGATGTTTCTAACCATGCAAACACTGTGTGTGAATTTCCTTCCCAAAATAATGCACAATTTCGCCGCTAGGTGGCGCAAATGCTTAATCTATTTTTCTCAATATCTCTGTTTCTACATTTGGTATTTAGAAAATTATTTCAGCACCGGATGCCATTTACCTTGTAGAACACTTTAGATTGGTATATGAAGAGTTTTTCAGTTCACAGTTCTGTCGCTAGCTGATGTTTGTGGGCTTCAGTTTGTAGCTGTACCTCCGCTTCTAAAACCCCTATTGAGAAGTTTGTTTCTTTAATTATGCCATTCGCTACAATAGGATGTTCAGCATTTTCCTCTTTAAATAATGCACAGATTACCCGCTAGGTGGCTTTTTCGCCTATTTTCAACTCTTCCGTTATGCAAAATTCTTCTCCTAGAAGTCGTAGAATTATATCATGTTTCCTTCTACGTGTATGTTTCTTCTTTTAACTGAACTATTCGATTTGAAAATATTTTTGTCTCTAATACCTTTCTTGTGCTATGAGAAACTTTTTGTGCACCATTGGTTAATTTTCGTAACATACTTTGTAGCCTCTTGTGGAAGTATGTAGCTGTTCCTATTTCTGGATGTTTAATCGATTGTAGAAATCCGGTTGATTGTTTTCCTAACCGGTTCCAATAACTTTGAATAACTTTGATAAATTTAATTTGCGTCAGAAAGGATTCAAAAACGTGCTCATTACAACTGAAGATTCTGTGTTATCTTTCTTGTTCTGTCTGTAACGGCCATTCACAAGAGTGTAAATGGTCAGTAGTCCATGAGATTTGTCAAATTCTTACAAATCTGTTTGCCGACGGTATGGTTTTCTGTTAATTAGGGTATGCATGTCAGACTTTTAATTTTCTTTAATGGGGAGTGAATCCCACGTAGGTACTCATGAGAAACTTTTCAAACTTTTGCAGCCCAGAACGCGAAGAGGGAGATGAGCACCGTGTCCCTCTTCCACGTAGGCGTTCATGAGAAACTTTTGCAGCCCAAAAAGCAAAGAGGGAGATATGTACCATCTCCCTCTCCCACGTAGGTGCTCATGAGAAACTTTTGAAACTATTGCAGCCCAAAACGCGGAGAGAGAGATGAGCACCATCTCTCTCTTTGCGACGAACCTAGCCTTCTCACATAGCGGGCGTATTGTTTGATCAGAATTGATAGTTCGCTCCAGATGGCACAAGACCTCATCGCTGACTTTAAGGAAAAGAAAGGTGAGACGTGGAAGTAGCTTCAAAGCTCAACCACAGTAGTGCTGTCATTACGTTCGCCATCTTCTTACCCTCCATTTCCTCATGGGAACATGTTGTAGGAGCACCAGATCTGCGGAACCGTACTTATATTCTTAACATCTTATCCAGCTCCTAGCTCTTGCTGAGAGATTTAGCAAATTACGTTTTTAAATAACAAAACAACAGAAAAGAACAGCACTTCACAGCAAGTTGCATTATAAAAAGGAAAGTCCTTTTTGTTGATTTTCAAGTATGAAGGAAAGTCATTTTAGCAAATTGAACCACTTTGTTTGGTGGTCACCTGTCATGACGGTCATTTTTTCAGCGAACCGTGCACAACCTTGTTAGACAAGTTTCACTGCATTCTTTTTTCAAAATATCTTAAAGAAGCACATAATCTCCGACAATAAGAGGTAACAACGCAAAGAATGAACACTTTGTAACTCCCCATTTTGTTTTCTTTTAAGTAACTTTTGGATGGAAACTCATTCTTTCCTTAAACATTCATCTCCTTTCCTAATAAGTTCTTATTTGAGAAAGACTGGTCATAAAAGGAAAAGCTTATGGTGAGTGCAGGATAATGATCTCATTTTAATTTGTGACTGATTCATAAATTTACAAAATCTCTCCTTTTAAATTGTGTAACAATTCTTTTGTAAATTTTAGTGGCCCTGACCATCTTATTTTCAAAGAAGCTTTATTACAGCATCCCGTTTAACATTCGTGCAAATGGAAAGAGGAGCTTCCATGTTTGCACTCTCAGCGCCGGAGCTGGACTGACGTGTAGTGTTGAGAGAAGCAGGTGCCATCTTATCTACCGGCCCTTAGAGGGTATTAATAGTGCCTGCTGCAGCCGCTTGTGGCATATGTTTTATCCATAAACCGTCTTTACTTTTTGATTTTCCCTCGTGTATCACTATGAACAAAGAAAATTAAAGAACATTGCGATGTGTTGCGTAATGCATGAAATTTCATTCACTTAACTCCTACAGCATATAGGTAATTAAATTCTGCAGTGCATAGCACATGTTGGTAACGGCAATGCACCATTCGTCACCGACAAATTTGTATTTTTAGCACGTCTTTTGTAAAAAAAGATCGTGCTTTTGTTATCGGTTTGTCCGTCCGTCCGTCCGTCCGTCTGTACCCACGATATCTCTGCAACTATTAGTCCTATTTGAAAAATTCTTTTTGCATTGGGAAGCGTGAAATATGCAAATGATAATCCTTTATTTCGCTGTTTTTTACGATGTACAATTTCGCCGGTAGAGGGCGTAAATGCAGATGATGTCGAATTCAAAAATACGTTTTATTCCACATATTTGCTTCTAAACATCCGTTTGAATTTTTTTTTATTTATGTCGAAGAGTATTTTAGATATAGTTACTTTTTCAAATTACGCATAGATTTTGCGCTACGGGGCGTAAAAGTAAATTACATTTTTCCCGATAACTCTTCTTCTAAAACTCCGATTTGAAAAATTTTTTCTTCAGCGGATACATCTCCTGATGGAAAATCTTTTGCATATAATTTCAAATTTTTGGTAAAGAATACTTTGGCCACCAGGGGGCGTAAGTGTTAATTTTTGCTTCTGATGTATTTGCCATAAAATCTGAACTTCTAAAATATCGATTGAAAAAATTCTTTCGTGGACTGATGCTACTCACATCGATAAACCTTTTTGGAATATTTTCTTCCTCAAATATTCCACAGTTTCTCCGCCAGGGGACGTAGATGTATATCTTAATTTTGTCAATATATCTACATCTAGGAGTCCGATTTGAAAAATTCCTTCTTTGTTAGATACTGTTTTCCGTGTGACATGTTTATCACATAATTTCAAAATTTTTCGAGTATTTCATAGAATTTCCGCTAGGGTGCGTAGCGGTAAATTGCGTTTCCCCCTATATCTGTGCTTCTAAATCTTCGATTTGAAAAATTCTTTCTGCACCGGATACAGTTCCTGATGTGAAATCGTTTGCACATAATTTCCAATTTTTGTAAAAAAATGGTTTGGCCAACAGGGGGCGTAAATCTTCATTTCCGCTTCTGATGTATTTGCAGCAAAATATGAGCTAAATTTTCATTGAAAAAAACGTCGTTTGTAGACAGATACTACTCATGTCGGCAAACCTTTTAAAAACATTTTCTTCTTAAAATAGTTCATGGTTTCTACGCCAGGGGGCGTAGATGCATAAAAAACTGCCTTCTTTGTTGGATAGTGTTTCTAGTGTGACATTTTTTCCTATATATTCAAAATTTTCAAGCAATTCATAGACTTTCCGCTGGGGGCGTAAAAGTAAATTGCGTTTCCCCTTATATCTCTGCTTCTAAATCTCCGATATGAAAAATTATTTCTGCACCGGATAC
The DNA here is from genome assembly GCA_039090855.1 of Macrothele yani. Lineage (NCBI taxonomy): Eukaryota > Metazoa > Arthropoda > Arachnida > Araneae > Macrothelidae > Macrothele > Macrothele yani. The sequence continues at coordinate 167,186,628 of CM077011.1, forward strand.
AGCTCCTGATGGGAAATCGTTTGCACACAATTTCCAATTTTTGTAAAAAAATGGTTTGGCCTGTTATCTCTAGTTCTAAAAGTCCGATTTGAAAAATTCCTTCTTTGTTGGATAGTGTTTCCTATGTGAAATGTTTTTCCTAAAAATTCAAAATTTTCAAGTAAATCATAGACTTTCCGCTACAGCGCACAGAGGTAAATTGCGTTTTCAGCTCCTAAAACTCCGATTTGAAACATTCTTCCTGTATCGCATACAAGACCTGATGAAAAATATTGTTCACATAATTTCTAATGTTTGGTAAAGAATGGTTTGGCCACCAGGGGTCATAAGTGTTAATTTCTGCTTCTGATGTATTTGTAGCAAAATCTGGGCTCCTGAAAACTCTACTAAATTTTATTTTTTTCTTGGACCGATACCGCTCATATGGATAAACCTTTTGAGAATACTTTCTTCCTAAAATAACGCATGGTTTTCCCACCAAGGGACGTAAAGTCACACCTTATTTTTTTCGATAACTCTGTTTCTAAGCTCACGATTCCGTTTACAGCAATATCTCAGGGATTAAAGACCCGATTGAAAAACTTCTTTCTTCCGTCAGATACTATTGTTTTCCATACCGGTTTCATTGACTTTGAATAGCTCTGATAAATTTAATTTGCGTCAGAACGGATTCAAAAGACGTGCTTATTACACCCGAAAATTCGGTGTCATCTTTCTTGTTACATGTTGGTAACGGTTATGCATCTTGGTCACCAACAAATTTGTGTTTTTACATTGGCGCCAGAACGTAAAAACGGATGTACTTGCCGTTGGGTTCTTCTAAAAATGTGTGATGTTTGTTCCACACATCGTCTAGAATTAATGAAAATTCGTTCTTCGCTTCAAAAAGAAGAAAAAAAGTTAAGAGGGAGATGATGTGACGTACGACAGAGGTAAATGCACGTGTCAAGACGACAAATCTGCAGCGATAAATTCCGTCCGTATAGCTTAGTTGGGAGAGCAACTTACTTCGGAGAGATGGGGTGTAGGGTCGATCCCCGTCACGAACAAATTTGTGTTTTCCCAAGAGCAGTGTTACTTTTTCTCTCTCCATTTCCCCAAATTAAATTTTCTTTTTCGTTTTGATTCCGGATTCAGTCCGAGATTTCACGTGTTTTAAAGACGTTTCGTCCTTTAGGATCTAATATACTGCTCTTCAGACTTAATGAGTTAAATTACAGCTACTAAATCTTACACCAACCTCAAAAACAGGCGATCTGGTGAGTGAGATACGTATGGCAGCGACGTGGATATCAAGGTTCATTTTTTATAATATTTGAAAACTTTTCCTATGTCCAAAAATCAGATATCTCGGTCTTTCGGGAACATGTTAGGGCAACCAGTCTTGTTTTACAGCTCTTTCCTGTTCGCAACCAATCTTGTTTTCCAACTCTTTCCTGTAGTGTTGAGGCAACCAGTCTTGTTTTGCAGCTCTTTCCTGTTCGCAACCAATCTTGTTTTCCAACTCTTTCCTGTAGTGTTGAGGCAACCAGTCTTGTTTTGCAGCTCTTTCCTGTTCGCAACCAATCTTGGTTTCCAACTTTTTCCTGTAGTGTTGAGGCAACCAGTCTTGTTTTGCAGCTATTTCCTGTTCGCAACCAATCTTGTTTTCCAGCTCTTTCCTGTAGTACCAAATTTTGGAGCGCAACTCACAAGTTATGAACAGATTATTTAAATCATTATTTATCCAATAAAACAATTATGAGGCTAATTTTTAGCTTACGCGTTGTGACGTATATTCTAGATTAACTTTCCTTTTTTAGTTTCTTTCCCTATGTAAATCTCGAGTTTATTCTCAGTTTTCTTCACGCTTAACGAAATATCTTTCTCTCAAATGAATACGTTTGGCAACACTACTGAGGTTGAATGCACGTGACGTATGCATGTAATAAGATAAGAACAAGAGATAAAAGCGACGACTGATCTATTGCAAGAGAGCTATTATTGAGAGCGAGTATTGAGAGCGTTTACGACGAGCGTTGTACTGTCGAGAGAGTTGTATGAGAACGTTGTTTCATAAACGGATGTTGATTGAAAAGAGTGGTGTGATAAATGTGTAGAGAGTGTAGTGCATTTCATCGTGAATAAAGGATATTTTCCGTAAGTTGACTTCTGTTTACATGTTTCGTCTGGCCGTTAAGGTTTTCTTGCATTTAGGAACCACTTTATTAGTATGTTGATATATTAAGTTAGCGTAAAGGTTAAGACAAGACCTCTTTTACGCCACAGCGTCTTTGAGTGAAACATCCTCCCTCTGAAGTCAGTATCCTCAAATTCTGAGTGCGCGAGGAGTCAACGTTTTGAACATTTTCTTCTAACCTCTTCCCCCGTCGTGCTTCTAAATGTACTATTTCTGCTATGATAGACATCGTAGGAAATGCTCCTCACGTGCTCTTTTTATGTTTGGAAATCTGAGTTTTCTGATAAATGTATTATTCTCCATAACTCATCTAAAATTCTGTGATCGATTTCAAGCTTTTGCCTATCGTAACATGAAGAGCTCTGCGGAATTCTGGGTACTTCGTGTTGTTCTTGTTCTAGAGATAACTGATCGCCTTATAAGGAATAGTCAAGTGGGTCATTGAACTAAATACTGTGAAACTACTGAATTAAAGATCAGCCACACCCTTCACAGGCCAACAAACTCGAAAGGAGGTCTGTCGACACGAAATCAATGGTGCTTGCAATCACGGACCAGAAACGACTGCTCACTTTCCACTAAATGGTTACGTTACAGAGACCTGTAAAATTACAAGTCATAGAATTCGTCTTGTGCATGTTAAATGCAAAAGAATTAACATTATACTGTAATTTATCACGAAATCAACATATTTTATGCAACATTTAATGATACTTAGCCTCGTGTTAACGAAAAACAGAAAATCAAATTATAAGAACTTTGCACATTTTAACAAAATCCACCTAGAACGTATGATCTCACACCTGAGTACTAGTGTAGAGCAGGAACATGGCAACGAGTTTTTCTTGCTTTAGTAGGACATTGACAGGGCAAAAGAAAGGGGAAACATCACGTCTTGCTTACAACATACTTTTTCCATTTCTTTCAGTTCACTGCAACAGTGTTTACCTCCTCTATATACTGATACTCTTGTAATAGCTAATTTCTGACTAAATAAAATCAAAGTGTTCATTAACTTCGTCTTCTACACTTGAAGGGTTCAGAACAGTTGCAGTGTCTGCCCCATCAATCCTGCTTATGTATACATATTTTTTATACACTGCTGGCCACCCACAATGCAACACCAAGAAGGAAGCATCCGATTGGCCTGAAATTCGCAGCATGCGTCGCCCGCGAGAGGACATGCAAACGATTAACATTGCAGGGCATATGCAAATCATGTGCGCCCGGCACGCCACCGAGAAGCATTATAAGAAGAGTGCACAGAAGGTGGGGATTAAGTAGTAGAAGTGTGTTGTGCTGCCGGGCCTGTGCGTAGGAAGCTTCCTGATGCCTCGTCGCAGAATACGGCAGTCATTCCAGCACGTTTCGGAGTTCGACGGAGAACGAATACTGGCTTATCGCGACAGCAGTTTGTCGTACCGAGACATCGGAACCCGTGTGGGACGACAACCAGCCGCAGTGAGGGGAATATGGATTCGGTGGGTGCAGGAGAGACGGGAAGACCGACGTGAGCGATTGCCGCGGCCGCGGCACACCACCAAACGAGAGGACCGGAATGTTGTACGGCGGACATTGATGGGTCGCACCGCCACATCACGAGCGTTAGCACAGGAATTAGGGTGTGTTGCGCAACAACCTGTGTCAGCACGTACCGTTCGACGTCGCCTGCAGGAGCGGAGACTAGTCGCACGGCGCTCAGTTTCTCCAATTACCATTGACGTTACACCACAGGCGAGTGCGGTGGCAGTTGGCCGTTGAACGCCGTGACGAATCCTGTTTCTGCCTGCAACACCACGATGGTCGGATCCGCGTGTGGCGGCATCGCGGCGAGAGAGTGTATGACGCCTGCATTATGCATCGCCATACCGGTCCATCGCCTGGCGTTATGGTTTGGGGTGCAATTGGATATGACAACCGCACCCCTCTGGTGCGCATCGCCGGTACACTCAACAGGCACCGCTACATCTCCGACGTTATGGGGCCTGTAGTCCTCCCTTACCTGCAGGACCTGCCAGCGGCCACGTTTCAACAAGACAATGCGCGCCCGCCCGTGGCACGCATCGTGCAACAATTCTTCACGGCCCACCAGGTGTCACTGCTGCCGTGGCCCGCCTGTTCTCCCGATATATCGCCCATCGAACACGTCTGGTTGCTGATCGGCAACCGGGTGGCCCGGCAAGCACCACCCGCGGCTACGCCTGATGAACTGTGGCAACGTGTGGAAGCAGCCTGGACCGACGTACCCTAAGCCCACATCCAAAGCCTCTTTCGTTTGATGCCGCGGCGTGTAGCGGCTGTTATTGCCAGCCATGGTGGCAACACGAACTATTGATGTCTGTGTGTTCCGCAAGTCGCACGGGCCTGTAAGCTCAATCGTTTCATCTTTGTATCTGTTGTTATGTGTCCAGTAAATCTGGCTTTGCTATCTCGTGTCCTTCTTGGTGTTGCTTTTTAGGTGGCCAGCAGTGTATATACTGCGCTCACGTAAGGCTTCACGTGAGTGTAGAGTGCGATATGCATCAGGCCGATTAACGTTTTGAATATCTGTTAGTGATGGATTAAGGATCTGAATGAGCGGAACGATTTATATGAGTGAATTTGAATATGAGATTATGATTGGCGCTAGACGGACCAGTTTGTGCACCTCCCAAACGGTCATCTTTCTGGGCAATTCAGGCGTGGCTGTTGCAAGATACGATTGGAGATACGACATGCGAGGACTTCCTGCAATCGGCGATCCTATGAACGAAAGCAACTGGTTTGTAATGTGCTGAGAGTGATCTCCAAGCAACACTGGTGTGCTGAGAGTGATCTCCGAACGCGCCACATATCTGAACATCGGAACAGCCGACGACCATGTCGAATGCCGATGTTATCAGCGAACATCAGAAAGCCTGCCTCCAGTGAGCACGAGTGGGAGCTTCGATAACTGAACTTTGAGGACTGAAAAAAGTCGGTTGGAGGAATGAATCAAGGTTTTTCCTGAATCATGCTGACGGGAGGACCTCAATTAGGTGCAATCAACGTGACATCCTTGGGTCACCCTGTCAGGCACCAAATGTACAAGCCGATGGCGGTGGTTTGCGGGTCAGGAGAATGTTTTTCTTGCATGCTTTAGTCTTTTTATACCCATCAAAGTAAATCTGAACGCCGTCCGCATACCTTGACGTCTTCGCAGAATAAATCCATCCTTTCATGGCGGCGATACCTCCACAAGATAGTACATCATCTCAAGAGGCTCATATCCTCACAGAATTGTTACAGGGACATTCGAAAAACGTATCCTTGCTTTAGTAACCTAAACTTTACCTGGATTTAAATCCCATCCAGCATCTCTGGGATAAGGTGGAATTGGCTATCAGCAGCTTTACGGTTCCACAGTCACATTTGCAGCAACTACGGGACGCATGGTACAACGTTCCTGTACGACGCTCTTCTACCATCTGGCATGTCGCATATCCCACTTAATTTTAGCTGCTGTGTAGGCCAAGGATAGCGCAACACACCACAAGGTAGGTGTACCTAACAAACTGGCATCTCAGGGTATTTGGTTGGAAAGAAGATTATGTCCGATGACGAGATACCCGAAATCGATGCCCCGTCCACTGTGCACAGTCTCCACTGAGATTGCACAGCACACCGGCATGACATCAGTAGGTAGGTGTCTTACGTCAGTGGCAGTTAGCCGCCAAACCTTGAAGGGTGTAAGCGCCAGCCAACATGGATTTGAACAAGGAGCACATCCGCCAATGCACGCTGTAAGAGTTTCGCCGCGGTAGAACCTCCTCAAAAGCTGTAAGGGACATTACCAGTGTGTACCCCAATACTATATCACATCGTCAGTGCTGACGTTGGTTCGAACGGTTTCGAGACAGAAATGTTGACCTGCCAGACCGTCGCAATGCCGGAAGACCTACAACAGTGGATATGAATATGCCATGCTGAAGACCTTAGTATAGACCGACCCTCGTGTGATCACTCGAGAGTAATCCGAACAGCTGGATACCACCCACACAAGCATTATCGCGCACCTACGTGAACTTGGGAAGGTGCACAAGAGGGGAGTTTGGGTACCTCATCAACTCACAGTTGGGCAGAAAGCAAATCCCATCAGTGCATACATTTCCCTGCTTGCACGTGACCAAATTGAACCGTTCTTGGACCGCATTGTAACAGGTGACGAGAAATGGGTCCTATATGGCAACGTCAGCGCCTGAAAACATTGGTTGGACCCAAACTTGAAGCCAATGCTGACCCCAAAATCCGTCTTACATCCCCGTAAGGTCCTGCTCTCTGTTTGGTGCGATATACTGGGTGTCGTGTTTTTTGAGCTGCTGCCGACTAACACCAATATCACCGCTGATGCGTACTGCCGTCAGCTCGACGATCTGCACGCATCGCTCATGTTGAAACGACCAGCACTGCTGAACCCCAAGGAGTCTTCCTACAGAAGAATCGAGCGAGATCTCACACAGCATGTGTGACCTGTCACAAGATCAGGGACATGGGCAGGAGCTGCTGCCGCACTCAACCTATTCGTCGAACATTTCCCCAAGCGACAAGTACCTTTCGGGCCATTGCAGCATTTCCTGTGATTCACCAACGGAAACGATGTGGAACGCGCACTTACTTCTTTCAGTCCAAGCCGCCACAATTCTACAAGGATTGTATATAACAGCTACCCAGACAATGGACGGTAGACATAAAATGCAGCTGCCCACACATATGGGTTTCACTATAGTTTTTAGAAGTAGAGATATAGGGGGAAACGCACTTTACTTTCAGAAATCCACATATGTTACCTCCAGCTTTTCTCCATTCATCCCATAGGCGCTCTATAGGATTAAGATCAGGGCTCTGTGCTAGCCAAATTGTGGGATATATTATTCAACAGTGAACGTTTCTAACGTTCTTCTAAATCTTCGCTCCGTGCTCCTGCTTAGATTTACCAGTCTTGTATTTTGATTAAAAATTCTTGTATTAAATTAGGTGTTATATTTAAAAGTGGTTGTCGTCACATCGTGGAGAAGATGGAAGCAGGTCGTGGCAAACGATAGCGACTACATTTTGGACAGATTTGTACTTGCATATACGGTAATTAGCACTTTTCTGTTGCCTTGAATTTGCAGACATTACTTTCTTTCCAGCATAATACTTCAATTCAGTTCAATTCACTTCATTTATTTTACTGAGCCAAAAAAATAAACAGTTACAGAAAAATCAGTTGAAACAATGCACAGCAAAGAAGCAGGGGGAAAGGCCACCAGGCCTGACAGGATCCTATGCTCCTTAGGCCAGTTTTACACTGAGGTCAGTTGTAAGTACAAGCAAGAGTATCATAGCAACAACAAAAAAAGTAATGATATATGAGCAGATAATAGACATTACAGATAATACCATTGAGAAAGCAATTTACGTCACGATGTACAAGTCGTAATATTAGTCATAGTTCCCATCCACTGTAATCATTAATTTGAGGAGCTGCAATTCATTATAAAGTGTTTTAGGTTTTTTTTTTAAAGGTTAAAATTATTTAAAGAAGTTAGTTCCGTAGGTAATGAGTTCCAGTAGTGCGGTCCAATGTAATTAAAGCTTTGCTTTACGGTCTCCGTTTTCGGATGAATAGGCCGAATATGTGATTTAGTGCGTGTGTCATATGTGTGTATCTGGGGTATAATTTGTATGATGTCGGCGTGTAGATTATTCTTAATGCGTTTGAACATAGTTTTCCCGATATTGAAGTAATATAATTGGGTAATCGTAAAAACGTTATATTTGTTTGGGAATACTCTTGTGGTATTATATAGTTGTTTATTTCTATCAAATTTTAGGTCAATTAATCTTATATGTTTGTTTTGAAGAATTTGAAGTTTTTTGAAATATATTTAGTTGTCTGTCTCCACGATAAGATAGCATAATTAATATGAGTCTAAAACATGGTATAATATAAATGAATTAGTGTTTTATAGGTAAGGTTTTTAAATACCAGGCTGATAACCCCAATGTTTTTAGACAGTTTGAGAAAAAGAGAGTCCACATGTTGGTTCCATCTGAGGTTCCTATGTAAAGTAATCCCCAAATAAAGTAAGGAGTTAACCTCTTCTATGTTTGTACCATTCATAGATAATGTGATAGGAGGTTGTGAAATATTTTGTTTTGAGAAAATTATAGATTTTGTTTCGGTAGTAATTATTATTAATTCATTGGAATTTAGCCAGATGTTATTAAGTTGAGTATTAATAATACTAATAGTGTCAGTCGTTAAATTAAATGAGGTGAGGATGGTTATGTCGTCTGCATAGAGTAGTAGGTCTATATCACTTATTGAAATAAAGATATCGTTAATGCATATACTGAAAAGTACAGGTCCCAAAATTGAACCCTGTGGAACACCAGTTGGTACGAGTTGAAGAGTGGATTGTTGTTGGTTAATTTGTGTGTTGTTGCCTATCTGATAAATATTTTTTAAAAAGATAATGTTCATTGTTTCTAATTCCTATCGTGTGTAATTTGTGTAGTAAGATATTATGATTTATAGTATCAAAAGCTTTGGATAGGTCTAAAAATAATGTGTTCTTAACACTGAATTGAAACGGAAAAGCTACCTTCTAGGACCATAAACAAATTTGGGGAATGGGGGTATGCCTCTGGCGAGTTGTCAGAGTCGTGGGTTTCTGATTAGCCGTCTGAGCTGGCCCTGGGTTCGAGTTCCGGTGTGTGTCCCTTCTTCGGAATCAGTAGAGCCAAATTAGGGCCAAGCGACTGCTTATAGGCGTTAGGTTTGCTGAAAGCGGTCGTTAAAACCAGAAACAAAAATAATATTGACCTCAACAGGAAATATGAAGAAGAAAATTAATTGTTTTGACATCTGGTGCACAGAGAAAATTTTAAAATTGAAATGAACAGAGAAATTTTGCAGCAAAGAAATATGTTGTAGAATGCAGCGTAAAGGTAATTGCTCCTCAACAGATATGGGAGTATGATCGGTAGATGTTCTCATGAAAAAGGCATTGTTGCCATGAAAGTTTGGACGAAGAAAGGTAAAATACGAGGATGGCTCGTAACGCACATCTTAGTCATGATGTCAGTAATACATTCCCCTGCTTTACTGATTCCATTGTGTAGTTCTAGAACCAGCGTTTCTGTGTTATCTTAATATATAATCTACTAGAGCCCTCCTCCTCCTTCTCCGTGCCACTTTTTAAGTCGTCATAGCAACAAACGAGAAACAAATGTTTGTGACGTAATGCTTAGCTTTTCGTGTAGGTGACGTCATCACCTACACGCGCACAGTCCACGCGTATACCACTTTGTTTTGTTGTCATAGCAACAAAGAACACAGCTGCTGGTGTGACGTCATCTAATCCAAATCATTCTCACGTGACGTCAGACGTCAGAGTTGCGTTACGTCCCACGGTCAACTCTAGAGATACGAATATATATATATATATTTGGTTGGAGGTTTAACGACCACCGTGAGTAACTCACTGTGGTCGTGTGGTCGCCCGTCCCTAATTTAGGATCACTGGTTCCAGGGAAGGGAGAGAGCCAATGCATGAGACAAACACAACATCCATACCTCACCGGGATTCGAACGCGGACCCCTTTCGTACGAATGATCATAGGCCATCGCTTAGACCACTACGCCACCGGGGCGGCTACGAAAACCTTTACATCAGGAATTTTGGTTCACTACCTGAACCGGTGTTTAGCCATATGTATGTGGCAACATGAAGAGTACGACGATCTGACGACGTCAATATAAAAATAGTTCATGGAAAGGAACGCCGCCCCGGTGGCGCAGTGGTCTAAGGCGTTGGCCTCTGATCATTCGTCTGTAAGGGTCCGGGTTCGAATCCCGGTCAGGCATGGATGTTGTGTTTGTCTTACGGCACTGGCTCTCTCCCTTCCCTGGAACCAGTTACCCTAAATTAGGGACGGGCGACTGCTTATAGCCCATTGAGTTGCTCACGGTGGTCGTTAAACCTCCAATAAAAAAAAAAAAAAAAAAGGAACAGGGGAAATTGATACAGGGTTCACAGTCAGTGTATATGAAAAATGTTGTGTACAAGGAAGTGTTGACGAAATAGGGACTAAAGGTTTTACAGAACACATAACAAACAGACAGCCCGTCGTATCAAATTCCATAACCGACTCTATTGACGTGGAACTCAAAAACTCAATAAAAATAAATCTCAATAATTTCTGTATTATCAATTTTATTTTTCCCCGTCATTACTGACGGGTTTTCATCTAGTCTACTCATAATCATATATTCGGTACTTACTACCTCTTCTAGACCCCACATTAAGATTTTACGACATCTTAGGAAATTTTCAAGTTGGCCCGCTTCATTGGAATGTGTTTCAGTACGAAATCGTTCTTTCCTTTGATTTTCAAATGAAATTTCACCCATGCAAGCCTATACATCTTGAAATTTATCGTAATCCTCTTTCGCTTTTCTCCTTGAAGGTTCTGTTGTTTCACTAACACAGTTTTGCTTTATTTTCCAGTACTGGAGATGGAGTTTTTGTTTCTTTAATAATCCAGTATTTTGCAATAAGATGTGCACTGTGCTTTAAAAATGCAAATTTTTAATGTGGATTCTAATCAGTGACAAGCACATGCGATTTATTTACTTCGTCATTATGAAATCTCGCCTACAAATAATTTAGCAGGTTCATTTTCATGGTGCTAGTTTCGTCGTTTTGTTTCTTGTCGAGAAAACGCTCTAAAACGGTTAAATTTGAAACCATTATCGAAATACGAGTTTTTCTTATGAACTGACTTCAACTCTGACAATGAAAAACGTTTTGAATAATATTATCGCATTTTCAGCAGTCAAACTGGGTATATTTTGAACTGCTCGATGTAATGTAAGCATGTTTTTCTTGTAATATCCTGTTCAAAATATGATACGTCGAATTTCATGTGACAGTGGCTCGTGCTGTGGAAGTGAAAAATTGGTTTACATTTCCTGCAAGATCGTACCAGCTACTTGCGAGTGATTAAAATGAGTTACGATATTACGGAACTTTGATATTTCGGCTGAAATAGATTTTTGAGAAAACATGGCACGTTTAGTACCAACTGGAGACCATGGATGGAACAGAACTCATTTCTCAAACGGGCAATATTTACCCCACTTATCATGTTACGCACATTATCCTGAAGCAATAGATATATATTATCGTCAGCGCTTAATTTCCAGAGTTATAACATTTCGTTTAATGCATCATCAATGGCAATGCCAGTGTGGTTTCCGGGATAACGGCGAGCATTTAACACTTCGCACATTTTCTTAAATTCCTTAGTGTAAGACAATGTTCAACAAGGCTTAGAAAACTTTAATTAGTTTTCGAGCAGATCCGTATGTCATGGATGTCAAGATCAAATTCTGTGATTTTTCAATGTCAATTAAATCCGACATTTTTGATAAACGTTTATTACAGATAGCACCAATAACGTTCTAGATAAAAATAATTTCTTGTTGAAATTTGGTGTCGAGGCTCCATTCATTTTACAAGATTAATAAAACCGATAATTTCAAAAAGTTGGTTGTTTTACTAATGAATTTCATGTGCCTTCAGATTATTAATATTCTACCATTTGATATTTTCCAAACACTGTACCTTATCTCTTATTTAACTGGACGCGAAGGTCCCGTACTGGAATCGTCTTACTTCTTCTCACCTTCTCGATTGAACTCACCCGGGTGACCCCGGTGGAGCAGTGTTCTAGGGCTGGCTTATAACCATTCGTCCCAGAAAGTTCCGGGTTCGAATCCCGGTTAGGCATGGATGTTGTTTTTTGTCTTACGGCACTGGCTCTCTTCCTTCCTTCGTACCAATGACCTTAAATTAGGACAGGTGATTGCTAATAGCTCATTGATTTGCTCACGGTGGTCGTTAAACCGTTAAACCTTCAATCAATAAAAAAAAACTCATCTGGATGTTTTAAGCTTAAATGTTTCCTTAAGGTCGATGTTCCATAGTTTTTTGCATTTGCTCCGCCTCATGATAAAACTGAATAACGTAGTTTAATGTGCAAAAAAAAATTGCCAGCACCCGGTTCAAGCTGGATAATTTTTCGTTAACTCATCTGGTTTCTAGAACCAGGTAAGTCACTAATTTTCGTCATTCCAAATTTTTCTCAAATCCACTTCAAATGCGTCTGCATAATCTTGAAACATGTGTACATTTCTACTCCTTTATCTAAAGTTTTCACAGCTTATTTTAGCCTTCTACTCTGAAGACTAAAATAAGTCTTCAGAACAGACTGGCGGGAGGCTGCATTCTGCTTGCTCTGAAGAATTAAATAAGTCTTCAGAGCAAGCAGACTGCAGCCATACTTCCCTGAAGACTTATTTCAGTCTTCAAAGCATCTACTTAAAAGCAACTACTTTCTACTACTTAAAAGAAACTACTTAGAAGCAACTAAAATAAGTCTTCAAAGCAACTACTTTCCTACAAACACACATACAGATCATTAAGCTGTTCTCTGATATTCAGAGGTGAGTTCCTCAAAGAAAGACCATCTGACAAATAAACATTTAACTGATAATGCATATCCCCATTGCTTTTTTTCTGGCGGTATGCAACAGTACGTAGTACCGGCACCTTTTCTCTTAAGGTGTTCAACACTGCGATTTATTGACAGCAAAATGTATTATAAATATCCGGCAGATGGTACTGTGTTCACGAATTGAGGCTAATGCAAGACAAAGTGATCACGAACTGAGGCTAATGAAAGACAAGTTTCCTAGTGTTATTTTCTGGCATTGTGCTAACCATCGCCTTGAATTGTCTGTTAGTGACATAGCAGTGAACAATATGGCAGGAGTGAATCGCTCTAAGAATTTCATGGACAAACTTTATGTGACTTATCATGCTTCACCTAAGAATGCTAGGGAACTACAGGAATTTGCAGCTACTCTAGAACTTCAACTTCTTAAATTTGGCAGAATTTTAAGCACTTGCTGGGTTCCATCTAGCTTTCGCACTGTTTCTGCAGTATGGCAAGACTTTGAAGACCTCGTCCATCACTTTCAGGAGGCAAAAGAAGACAGCAGAAGAAGCAAAACAGATCGCTGTCTTTATGAGGGCCTTTTAAGAAAAAAAACGTCATGCGAGTTTGTTCTTGATTTGGGCCTTATGTGTGAAACTAAGTCTAGATCTACAAGAAAGAAATATTGACTTGTACAAAGCAGACAGGAAGATAAAGGATACAGTTCAACTTTTTGAGGAAAGAATTGAAACTCCTGGTAAGTAACACAGTATGTCTCTTCAAAGTCAGAAGAAAATGAAGTTCAAAGGGATTGAGCTCAACACAAATGAAAGACACAGTCCTGCAAAAAGTTCATCTGCTTTTTATAAAATTCTGAAAGAGGCTGTTGGAAAGCGTTTGCTTGAAGAAGGTGATGCTGATTTGACTAAATCTGCCAAGATTTTAGATTCCAAGTATTGGCCAGAAAATCCTGGGAAACATCTGACATTTGGTGGAGCTGGAATTAGAAAGTAAGCACGCAAATTCCGCTTAAATGAAAGAGAAGAAGTTCGTGATTTCCGTGAGTATCTTCAAGTAAATAAAGTAATGGATATACTATTTCATCTAAAGTGCACTTTGAGCACAAATGCAATATCTTTCAGTGAATGTGAAATGGGTTGCTCTCAGATGAATCTTATAGTAACTTCATCTAGGTCATCTCTGCTTGTACAGAAAACTTCTGCACTGATGTTCATCAGGATAGTAAGATCTCCTCTCACTCAGTTCAACCCTAGCAAATATGTGGACTCATGGCTGCTCCGAGGTCGTCATTCTGCAGTTGATACCAAAAGCAAGAAGCTATCTAGAGACGACGAGGGTATATCGGAGGATATGTTAAAAGTGTGGAACTTGCTGTAATAACATCTTCATGGTGAGTACCGGCACCTTTTTCCAGAAAAAAAGCACTGCATATCCCTAATATGTTCTCTGCGATTAGCTCCACAAAGAGATACAAACCACCAGATAAAATTTTAAGCAACTACTTTCTGGCGCTTTCTGGCTGGCTGAAATTAGTATGAACCACTACTTGCTGATCACGTTACAGGAAACTGACACCAAACTGTGAAGCATTTCTCTATCCAACATATTCACCAAGTCTCGCGTACCGATTACTACTCTATTATGTCAAACGTGTTTACATCCAGAACAAATTCAAGCAGTTTGCAGGTTCCTAAAAATTCAAAGTATTGTAGTAAATATTCTTTCAGTTTGATACCAGCAAACTGAAAAAATATTTTCTACAATAGTTTGAATTGAATTTTCAGTAATTGATCTGATGAACACTATTTTGATTTACAAGCCTTTTCTTATAAACGAGATTTGGATATCGCCATTACAAAGTGTGGCCATTTCTTTTTCTACAATCTGGTGACTTTTATTTTTCCGTTTGCAAGATTATTTCAGAGAAGACTTGCGGTAGTGAAAATTCACACTTCATTTACGAACTGCAAAACCTGACCCGATAAAGTTTATCCGCAGGAGAGTTTATCCGGTCAGGTTTAACCTGACCGGATAAACCTGACCGGATAAACTCTCCCTGCGGATAAACTTTGCAGCTCGTAGTGGTGACTGAAGTATCAGTGTTCCCACTAGTTTCATTCATCTACTAAGTAACCACGCATTCATACACGAGTGATCAAGATTTTTTTCTTTTGCTGGCTTTGGAAAACAGATTGATAAATTGTGCACGCCCTAAAACAAGTGCAAAGGGATGTGTTAATAAGGTTTTTTCCTGTTCTGTTCTTCTTTTCCTGATATGTTAATATTTATATTTCTCGCAAATTTTTGCAGTCGTTCACTGTAACTTTTGTTTTCTAGGAATACAAGACGCAAAATATATTGCTGTATTATGACGAGAAGAACCAATGGCCGTCCGTATACAAACGAAACAAGGTAAGTAAACGCGAAGTGCATTTTTCAGATATTATAGCATTACTTTCAGAAAGTTACACATTTGTAAGTTTGTTCAATATAATGTAAGCTTTAGAAGAAGGTCGATCCTCCTCGGCATGTGTTGCTACTAACGAATTCATGTGTCATTAGAGCCCTTTGACACCTTTTTGCACTTGTTTCTTACACTTTAAGTTCTACTGCGTAAGAAGACCGATATGGCGAATCTTTGAACGTTTTTAAGTATCTTGTTCTGCATAGTAACATAAGGTTCATAATGTTTTAAAGTTACTTTGCTGAAATTAGCTTGTTATTAAAGAGTCATTTAAATACTTAAGAAGCGAACAGTAAAGCAAGAAATCACATTGAATTACAGAGTTCGTAAGTCTGATGAAACACCCGCTAACTTAAACCTCATAGCTATCTTCATTGGTAATCAATTTCTGCTTTACAACTCGATGAACCAAAACTTCTGTGAAAACAGGAATTTGTCGGTGACAAAGATCCACGTCTCCTCGTTCCGGAGTGAGTTGCTGTAACCGAAGAAGCTATACCAACGGAATGTATCGTTGCATATTTGACGTTTTGACACGTGCTTCACCTCTGTAATACGTCACATCATTTCTTTCTTAATTTTTTGTTTTTGAAGCGAAGAAGGAATTTTCATTAATTCCAGACAATGTGTTTGGAAAAAATATCCCACATTTTTCGAAGAGCCCTCTTCGGGCGCGACTTTGAAAACAGAAATTTGTCGGTGACGGAGATCGAAGCCGCGTCTGCTTGTTCCGGAGTGAGTTACTCTAACCGACTAAGCTACACCGACGGAATGTATAATAAATACAGACATTTAACGTGGACCAGGAATATCAAGCAATAATATTCACTCTTTCCACGTTTATAAGTGAGTCACGGAATGTATCCTTGCATTTTCTCCGTTTTGTCGTTTTAACACGTGTTTCACCTCTATAGTACGTCGCGCTTCGTAAAAGACACTTCACTTTGAAACAACAGGTCGTATAACAAACCAACAAAGTATCGCATATCATTGAATCACGATTAATATTCGTTTGTCATGTCTTTTACGAATTTATCAGACGATCGACGCTCTACACTGGGAGTATACGTCCTTTATGATCTGACTAGCTATCAGAGAAAGAGAGAGAGAGAGTTGTTGGGAAAACGTACTAAGAAATCTACAGTTTCCGATGTGCTGTCCATAATGAAAGTACAAGAGGTAGCATAATTTATATAAAAGAAAGAGACTAAAAAGCAAGTTTGCAATAGAGATACACGTCTCATGTATTATTGGTACAATGCATTGCAATAGTCTACATGTTCATGTAGTTCAGAATCGCAACTTTTTGTCATATGTTTATGTGGCTACAGTATTACATTGCACGTAGTCCTCCTTGTTGTGTCATGTTGTTACACACACAAATCTTCTGTGTTTAACCGACTTTCGGTGTATTTTTGACAGAACAACAACAGAAATTTCATGATCTTTAGCTAGCCGGATTATAGCGTTTACTTAACAATCAGTTGCCGTAAGCAGAAATCGCAATTATTTGCACTCCGTTTAAAAGGCTTGGCAGCTTTTGAATAAGCTCTTTTTCCAAGGTTTCCAATAATTCCACGATCTCCTTTCGATAAAATCGCAAAATTTGCTGTGCTTCTGAAATCAACCGATTCCTAACAAGAATTTTATATCCTCTTTGAAAGAGCAATGCTTGTACTTTAACCCCCTTTTTTCTAAAAAGCCCTGTAACCAATCACCTGCAAAACCGTATCTTAATCTCCCTACAACAGTGATTCTAGCCCCTAGAGAAACAAGGTTTGCTACATTTCCAGGACGATTTTCTTCTTTTTCACATGCAAAATACGAATTGGTGCCTCTGGAGACATTCGTCTGATTTTACCTGTTGTATAAACATCTAATACGAAATCGACAACGACTAAGAACATGTACAGTTTTAAATTGAGAAAGCAGACCACTCAGTTTTTCCATCACCTATCCTGTATTAAATAATTTTGCACATAATCTTCTACGACATCTTTTACGGAATACTTAAAAATATGTTATTTAATATTATTTTATAGTTTGTCATATTTGCACAAGTGTAGTTTGATACAGATTTTTAAGTTCCTTAGACATTTCCATAAATGTAATTCTAGTCGGTACGTATATGCAAAGCTTTAAAAATAGCTTCAGCCAAAGAATTCCAAGTAGTTGGTATTCCAGAGCCTATATTAAAAATACCATTTAGAGAATTTTTCAAGAATTCAGCTGCATCTTTTACGTATTAGATAAACCGCGGCACTGCTCTCCATTTGCAAATTGATTAGAATCTGAAGAAGAAAATAGACAAATAACTTGATCTTTTTGCACGATTGGCACTATTTTTTCCAAATGTCATTCCGCCAGAAAAACTACATCGCCCACAGGTGCAGTGTTTCTCGCGGAATGACATTTCTGACTCTAGAGAGTTCTTGAATCTTAATGATATCCTGAGGGAGATTCTGTTCCACCCTCGGTGCCCAAGTGGTACGAAGTGTTAACTTCATATTATTCAGCCGAAATGGGTCACACCTTCCTGGAGCGAGTGGTCCCAATTTAGGAAAGGGGCGGCTGCTTATAGCCTATTGAGTTGTTCAGGTGGTGGCGGTTAAATCTCTAAACACACTCAAAAAAGTTAATCACTTTACCGCATCCTCCCCAAAACGTGCTTAGTAAAAATATTTGATTATTTAACAGTGTTTGTTCTGAAATTCTATTTTAAAATATCCTCAGCAACTAATTAAGCTACTTTTTGTCCAAGATTAAAATGTGGGGTTAAACATGGTTGGGGTGTTGGGTTCGTTTCTATAGCGCTGGCTGTCTTCCATTCCTGGAACTAGTGCTTAAAGATTCGGTACAGGTGATTCCTTCTACCCTAAAATGCTCATGAAAATTGTTAAACACTTCAAAAGGACAGACATTAGTCCTCAACAGGCATTCTAACTGCATATAATCTCTTTCTCCCTAAACAATGCAATCAGTTTTTGTGTGTTTTTTTTTAAATTCTATACTATCGTGATATTTTCCTGCCCTAGCAAAAGATTATTGCATAACTAATTTTCCTGGAATATTTACTCAATTTTTCAGAAGTGCATCTAGTGCTTCATAAATTACTTTCTTTTCGTTAAATGACAATAGGTGCAAATAAAAAAATTGAAATGTATGTTGTTGTTTTTTAAATTAAAGTGACCTACGCTGATTCATCTTTCAGAATATGCAATTCAAGAAAAAATATCTTTGAAATGTTTCTACAAATTTCATATCCTTTTTAATGCTAATGAAAGAGATTTCATGGTATTTGTGTTCTTAATTTGGAATTGAACTACAAAAAAAGCGATATTACGATTCCTAGTTTATGTTATGATTCACTAAATTTTTCACATATAATTCTTGGTGAGAACTCAATCAGTGCACTTGAATTTCTTAACAAAAATAGTTTGTGGTAGAAATTAAAAAGAAAAAGAAATTTGAAGGTTTTAAGTGTACGAAAAAGTGAATTGTTCTCTTACAGAAACAGTTATACCTGAAAAATAACCAGATATTCTCAAAAGCTCTTCACATAATCAGGCTGCAAAATGTTAAACAGATATGATTGTAAATTATGCGGATATCCAATATTAACAATGGGTTATTTCCACGAAAATGGCAACCCTGCTGTTATGTTCTCGCCTCTCTGACCCGAAAGTTTTTCCATTTGTTCATAAAAAGATAGTGCCTGGAGATATTTTCATGGCAGTTGATGATTTCGGTTTTAAATAATATGCAATTGCTCTCCTGAAAGAATTGTCATTTATTTCTATATCCTTAATATATTTTTCAAGTTATTACTAATGTGTCGTTCTGGTCAATGTGACCAGATTCAAAAGATATTAGTATTTATAAAAGTTAAAAACACGCATACTTGTTTAGAACACTTCCACAATGTTAGATAATAATATCTGCTGCAAGTTATAGTGTTATCAAACTTGTTTATTCAGGTTCTTAGCAAACAAACAACTGATGGACAAGTCGCGATAAATCTCCCACTTGACAGGACGGTGCTTACAAGGTCAAAAGAAATGACATTTTGAAAAAGTTTGCATAGTGCTGAAATATTACAAAGTAATCAGAAGCAAGGACAACAGACGTGAAGATTACATTGTAGACTGTATTCAATTCTACAATTAAAAATGAAATTACGAAACAAAAAGATATTGAAAAGAAAGGAGTTTATGGAACACAATGGAAAAAGTAGGCAGTGTCACTCTTCAAGCATACGTTGAATTATAATTACTTTCTGGTCACTGCAAATCTTACAGAGAATCAATCAAAAGCTTGTGGGATAAAGAAACTCGTCGGTCGTAAATAGTTTCGCGCAAAAGTGTCACTCGAAGCATTTTGCATCATATCTTGTGTTATTTGGTGAAAATCTTCCCAATACGTGGGGACAATTTAAATAAACAAAGTCATCGCTCTTTCCACTGTTTTCTTTAATTAACACACAGCAAACGAAAAATTGTTTTTAGCGCCGTGGATTGTTGGCACCGTAGCGCAAGGCGAACGCACTCAGCTAGATATCGAGAAATCTGGAGTACGATCCCATTGGTGTCCGGATAACAATTTTTCTGTTGCTGTGTGTTAGTTAAAGAAAAACCTGCTAAGAACGACAACTTTGTCTATTTACTCGAGTTATTTGTTTCGTTAATAAATCCAATCGTCAAGAAAGAAGGTGCATGGATAAACTTGCTGCTGTGCGGGAAATCTGGGAAAAGATAGATTTTATATCAGGATAAAATTCTGCCAAATTTATAATATTGTGATGAAAATGATACTGTAGATGAACAATTGTTTGCATTTCGCGGCGGATGCCCTTTCAAACAGCATATTCCCAGTAAACCAACCAAGTAGGAAATTACAATATGGACTTTATGTGACAGTAAAACTTCCTATGTTCTGAAGACACATTTTTATGCTGGAAAAGAACCAGGATCAAGACCAGAGAAAAATCTGGGCATGCGAGTACTGTGTTACCTTACATATAAACTTAGAGGGCAGAATCTTTCACTTTTTCGATTCATACAATTTGTGTCAACTTCTTCTACGTGGGAAAATGGCTATGCTTGGCACCATAAGAAAAAACAAACCAGAATTTCCTGAACAAATAACAAACAAAGACGTACTTAGCTTATCCTTTTATTTTACAAGGGATACAACATTTGTAAATTACATCCCAAAAAAGAACAAGAATGTGATTCTTATAAGCACACTGCATGCATTATGTAAAAGTAGTTAGTAGTAGACCTGACAGAAAACCACAAGTAATTTTAGATTACAATGCAAGCAAAGGTGCAGTGGAAACTCTTGATCAACTTTTGAATATGCACACCTGCAAAAAAAAAACGAAAAAAAACGCTGGCCGATGATAATTTTCTGTAACGTGCTTGATAGTTCTGCTTACAACGTGTTTGTTCTGCGGACTTCAATAGACACCAAATGTAATGGGAACAAACTGACCACAAGAAGGTTGTTGTTGGATTAATTGGGGAAATAACCTATTACTCCACATGGATTCGAGGAAGCATCTTATAAGAACTGTGAGTCACGTACCATAGTGAAATAATACAGAGTAAAGTCAAAATGCATCTTCAGAATTTGCTGTGGATTCTTCACTGAGTATCAAACGTGGACCGTGTTAATTCTGTTCATCGAGTAATGAAAGCAAAACAAATATACTGTGATCTGATTGTAAAAAACACATTTCTAAGTCACACGTATAGTCCAAAATGCAAATTAAAAGGAAAGCAGCCCCGGTGGCTCAGTTGTCTAAGCCAGGGCTTCTGATCATTCGTCCGAGATGGTTCCGGGTTCGAATCCCGGTAAGGCATGAATTTTGTGTTTGTCTTACGGCGCTGGCTCTCTCCCTTCCCGGGTGCCAGTGGCCCTAAGTTAGGTACGGGCGAGTGCTTATAGCCTATTGAGTTGCTCACGATGGTCGTTAAACCTCCAATTAAAAAAAGAACAGAAAGGTAAGATATTAAAATTTACATAGCAATTTTTCAAAAATTATTTGTGTTTAGTTTGATGCTGTTTTTACATGTTTTGTATTATCTTATATTTCATCAATATCTTATATACATTAAATCAAATTTATTATAATAAAGCTTAAGGCAGCTCTTTTCACTGCTAAAAATAGTAATATTCTAAAATGGGTCATATTGGCCCCATCACTACAGGCGTGTATTAAATATAAACAGAACGGCAGGGTTAAATGACCAGCTGTCTCTAATTTTGCAAAATTCCTCTTAAGATTACTGCTAATTCCAATTATATTTGTGTCAATAACATGCAAAGTAGATAACAAACTGCAGTCCAGTTTTGCATTAATTGCTACTGTGTAATCGGCAATCTTTCTCCTTTCAGACTTGTGCAGAAAAGGAATCAGTTCTCTCTGTTCGTAACGGCCAAGTTATTTACCTTAACGAGACCACCTTTGGTTCCGGATGTATTCCTTATAAAATCGGCGAAGACGGTGACCATAAATGGCTGCACTGCGAGCATGGAAGAACGTTCCAGTCGGCTAGAGAGAGGTGGTGGTTCATTGGTATCAGCAACTGCTATACGAAACAGGTAAATTTCAGTTTATGCATGTGCGCATAATCTCATCGCAGAATATTCAGCGTTTCTCAAACCCAAATCACACTGAACACGCATTTAAAAAAACTTTCTGGTACCCTCGCGGGGTACCAGATTTTGATAAAGAAATATTGCGCTAAATGTCGGCCTCCTTTTTGTTTTTCTTTATCATGTACAGTTTTTGAAAAACGAAACATTTTAATTAGGGGGAGAAACTTATG
Source organism: Macrothele yani (assembly GCA_039090855.1). NCBI lineage: Eukaryota > Metazoa > Arthropoda > Arachnida > Araneae > Macrothelidae > Macrothele > Macrothele yani. Next base: position 167,208,634 of record CM077011.1, read on the forward strand.
TTTGTTAAACTACAGCGCGAGACATTCGAATTATTTTTCTATTGTAGACGACGATACAGTATCTCTTAACAGGGACCAATAGCAATCAGTTAATAGTGCTGGATTTCGTTTTCCTTGATACCTTGTTTCTAGGCTCAAAATGTCCTGGTGGAAGCGCTATCTGTATGTGTAGCTAACAGCACTTAAATTTTCCGGGAAAAAGTTTAAATGGCAATTTAAAACGTGTGGCTTCAATGACGCCCATTCTTTGGTAAGCAGTCATCATTTCTTGACGTATTCCTTATATTTTTCCGTTTTATTGTTCCACGAAAATGAAGAACAACTTCTTTAAACATTTTCCAGTGTTCCATTTCCTTTCTCAATAAAGTCGTTTTAAATTCAACATCATTCATCAGGTCTCTAATCTGAGGTCACGTATGTATGCCTTGTTTTATTTTTGTATCACTAATTTTCGGAAATTTTTCGTGTTCAGATATGATAGCTTTTCGTATTCCGTTACCTAGCCTTAACAAAGATTTTCATTAAATCTAAATTTATATTTGACGATGAAGGTATATACTTGACGTTACAGCCAAGTTTTCATGGAAGGCAGTTTTCTTCCCTACTTTCAGACGTATTCTAGGCCAACAGCGAACAGTTCAACGCTCAGACTCCGCTCGGATATCCCATTCGCACAGAAAGCAACAGTGTGTCGCGTATGCAAGTTGCATTCCTAAAATCAGGGCAGTAACTTTAACGTCACCACATATTATCGAAATAAATAAATAAATAAATACATTGCTCTTAACCACGTTCTAGAAACACACAGCAACCGAAAAATTGTTTTTCAGCCGCCGCTGTGGCTAGATATCTAGAGTTCTGTTGGTTCAATTCCACAGCGGCGGCTGAAAAACAATTTTTCTGTTGCTGTGTGTTTCTAGAACGTGGTTAAGAGCGATGTATTTATTTATTTACTTGTCGCCACGTATTTGGAGTATTCTCAACATATTATCGAGTTATACTTGTTATATTTAATATTGTGAAGCAGAAGAATATATGAAGCAGAAGCTCTATATTTTAGTAAGTTCCCTTCAAATGTGCAGAAAGAGCAAATGGGAATGGCGGACGTTTGTTGTTACTGTGTAGGAGGAATCACTTTAACCTCCAAAGTACAAAAAGAAAATCGGAGTCACCCATGTTTAGTTTAATTACAAAAGCATCCATTTTACCTTTAACGCTTTTGCAATATGTAAACTTCTCTTTAGAATAAGGGAATAAAATTTTCCTCACGTCCTCAATTTGTACTAACTCTAGTATTCTTATCCAAAATATTACACTGGTGCAGTCGTTGACCTAATAGTTTGGCGCGTGCTTCGATATAGTTAAGATCTCTGACAAGATCATTTAGCATTGATTGGGAAATCATATGAGGCTCATCTCAGTTTGCAGTGTTGTTTTTTTTCATAACTAGTAATATCTACACCGATTGTGAAGATTTGGATTGTCATGTCTGTATGAGTCTTTGAGAAAGTTTAATGGCTACGAAGCCTAGCTACCCTACCGGTGACAAGAGATAAAAGGCTTGAGTCTCTGGCTATTTTTTTTATTGGAGGTTTAACGACCACCGTGAGCAACTCAATGGGCTATAAGCAGTCGCCCGTCCCTAATTTTAGAGTCACTGGTTCCAGGGAAGGGAGAGAGCCAGTGCCGTAAGACAAACACAACATCCATGCCTGACCGGGATTCGAACCCGGACCCCTTACGGACGAATGATCAGAGGCCAGCGCTTTAGACCACTGCGCCACCGGGGCTGCGCTAATTTTTCGGGTGAGTCATTGTCGGAGTGTTAGTTATACGGCTCTGGTATTTCCTCTACCCTGGAACCTGTGATCCCAAATCAGAGATGGTCGCCTCTATAGAGCCTTACTTGTCATGGGGGATATTAAATCAAACAACATCAAAACAAGGATAATGCACTGCCCCGGTGGCTCAGTCGTCTAAGTGGTGGCTTCTGACCATTCGTCCGAGATGGATACAGATTCGAATTCCGCTGAGGTATAAATGTCGTGTTTCTCTTTCGACACTAGCTCTATATCTTCCCTGGAAACAGGGTCTCTAAATTAGGGAACGAGAACTTCTTGTAGCCCACTGAGTTGCTTACAGTGGTAGTCAAACCCCCAGTCAAAAAATCAAGGCTAATACACTCGCGTTAACATAGCAACTGAAGACCCTGACCGAATAACTAAAGACATAAGAACCGTAAAGACCAAATAGTAGGAGGGAGGAAAAACAATACTTCAAAATCTTCTGTACTCTGCTGTTATGATTACAGGTGGAGATTCTCATAATTCCTGAAAACACGAGATAACTGTTTTAACTAACCATTTCCTTCCTGAATTTCGCGCTGTCCCTTTTAATTACATCTACTTATATTTCTCTCTTTTTCTTAAGATTTGGCCCGGTTTTCCATTTTTCATTTCTCTTGATAGTTTCCATTTTTTGTTCAGTCCAGTTGACCCGTCCGTTTTCATTTCATCAGTCATATGAGAACTAAAACATCTGTTAGTTTGCGTTTTGGTTTTATCCAAATACATTTCGTGTAATTTTTATTTATATTCAGAGTTAGATAGTTTTATAAAACTGGCGGACTTTGCAGTGCAATGGGTAAAGTAAACCAGGGGTTCACAGAAAACAATATGGGTGCTTTTTGCAGTTTTTACACTGAATCATAATGTTCTTTTAGTTTTTCTCTGTTAGTACGGATTTTTAGAAAACAAACTTTTTGAAAACACCGAGTTCTACACGTATCCGTAGGGAAATTCAATGAAGAAAAGGGTGCCTTCTACAACTCATCGTTAGGTCAAACAGGGGAAAGTGGTAAAGAAACAGATTGGAGCAAATTCATCTCGATAGTATCGCGCCATATTGTGAGTTCCCCTCTCTTGGCACGTACATAATGAGCCTCGTCACCGTGAACCACGCTACCTGACTTCAAATCCACGATGTTGTGCTTTGTGCATGTGTTTATTTCAGCTGCCGATCTGCTTATGTCATGGCGTTACGCGAGTTTTATTTGAATTGCTCTCTTCGTCACTTAGTGTCGCTCTTTAGGGGCTCGTCCGGCTAAATAATTTAGCCTTTTTCCCTGGCCCTTTGCAGTTCTGTATCACACGTTTTTGTATTATATATAAATTGTGCTTCTGCCCTTACCTGTACTGATATTATTGTGAGTATTTGTTGACTTTAATAGATTTTCCCTCTTTATTATGATTGTGGTACAAACGAACCAACAATTTTTATTGTATTTTTCTTAGAGCTAAATTGCATTATTATTATTTTTTTGTAATTTCCTTAACTAATAAGGGTCGTAAATGACTTGGATATCTCGATGCATTCACATTATGTTTTGGACACTTTCCAGTTTGTATTGTTATGGTGTTTGATGTATTTAATGCTGTTTGGTGTGGTTTAGCAAAAAGATTTCAATAAATTCAATTCAAATTTAAATTCTCTTGAAACAAACGCTTGCGCCGCCCCGGTGGCGCAGTGGTCTAACGATGGCCTCTGATCAATCGTCCAAAGGGGTCCGGGTTCGAATCCCGGTGAGGCATGGGTGTTGTGTTTGTCTTTCGGCACTGGCTCTCTCCCTTCCCTGGAACCAGTGACCATAAATTAGGGACGGGCGACTGCTTATAGCCCATTGAGTTGCTCACGGTGGTCGTTAAACCTCCAAACAAACAAATAAACGCTTGCGTGTTATAAGGCTTAATCTGAAAATAGATATTATGTCGCGTAGAGAGAAAGTGATAGATGCATAAATGATCAGGATCAGGTTGCTATGTCTGTGGGAGTTCACTATAAAACATGAAAGTAGATGCTTTACTTCATTAGTAGGTAAAAACGGCGTAGCATGTAAACTTCATATGCCAACTAGATAACCACAAAAACAATTTTGCGCTACATGTTTGTTGTTTTTCGTGTGCTAATCATTAATCATTTATGCCAGGGGATTGAAAGCGATCATTCATAAGTGCCATTTACCGTGCCCATGATCTGGAGAGAGCAACATAGAGGTATGACATACTGTTATTGTTGTATCACCAAAATACTTGATTTCTCCGAAAAGAAAAAGTGATCTATCATTTAACCATATCTGGCTTTAGCTATAAGACAAGTTTCACATAGTGCAGACTTTTCGCTAGATCAGGTGAGATTTGTCCAACGACGATAGTAGTATATAGGGGGTACTATGGCACACACCAAAATCACATAAAAACCTCAAAATCAGGCATTTTTTGATTTTTCAGACCTCAATAATCACGAACATTTTAAGGCTTTTTATGATCAAAAACACCATATTTTCATTAAAAATCATTGATTTTTGGGCATAAAATAGTCAAAAACATCAGATTTTTGAAAATTGAAGTTTTTACTCTGTTTTTTCATAAAAACAGACATCATAAAAACACGCATTTTTGATGATATTTGACGACTTTTTTGAACAATTGCAATCATTTTGAGCTTTGAATAGCTTTGAAAGTGATGAAATGATGGATTTAGTGATCAATAGAAAAGTTGTAAAACAAACTACTTTTTAAAAATGCATTAAAAAAAGGGGTACCCAAAATGGATACCCCTTATAGAAAGGTTAAAAATTTAGGAAGATTAAACAAATTCAAGATTTAATTAAAAATATTACAAAGATTTAAACGAATTCAATAATATAAGGTTTTGTTATGTAGTACTTCATTTCTCTTTAAAGATATGTCCTATTTTATTTTCTGTTTCGGTAATTCTTCTTTTGAACCTCTCTCGATCAACTGCATATGTTTCCCATATACCTTTTCATTTCCTACATATATGACATTAGGATCGAAGTGAACTTTCATTTTAATAGAATTCGTTTTTTTAAGTTTTTACTAATTCATAATCATAATATAGATCATCAATTTTACCTCTGAATCTGAATATATAATTACCTTTATTAATTTTTTTAATTGCACTGTCAGATAGTTTTCCGTGACATTTTCTAAGATAATATTCTTTTTCTTCATCATTGACTTCTATTTTTGCAATAGTTGCATCTCCGAATTTCGTTTGGATTTTTTTCAGTGACATCAATTTATAATCTCCAGGATTCAAATCTTTTAATTTCTGTGTTTCTGTAAATAATCTGATGCTATTGAACTCATCCATTTATAAGATTTTATTTTTTTAAAGGTTTTTGAATACATGTGATGAGAACTGTAAATTACAATAACTTACAAACTCATTTAAAATTTCTAATCCTTTGTTTTTAATTTCCTCGTTTTTTTCTTTTTTATCAATTATTCTTTTTACCTTTTTTAAATATTTATAAACTATAGTTAGAATATCTGAAAACTTGTAATTATCTCTATACATATGAATCAAGTCATCACAAAAATGAGCGAATTGAGATATTTCGTTACTATATTTTTTATCTGAAGAACAGTATAGAGCTCTAAGGTCACCCATTAAATCCATTTATAAGTTTTAATTTTTTGAAATATAATTCTTATAATGCATACATCTATACATAGAGCATCCGGGGCCTAAAACTCTTGGACATTTAGGTATATCTAAATCAACAGATGGAATATCTTCAAGCATCTCTTTTTCCATTACTCCTCCTTTATATGCAAATGTACCACCATAAATATGGTACAGGTTTTTAATATAGTTCTTTACCTCACAATTATTAATCCATAGTTCTTTGCTATTTGGATATCTTTTAAATCTCAGTCCATGCACATCTAAAACACACTTACGTACGATATTCAATTCTTGTTCATCTAATTTGCAGTCAGGTGTGAACACTGATATTGTTTCACCAATATTCAGTTTTGAGTGTACCCAACTTATCTCTCTTGCTATCTTACGATTTGGGAGTACAAATCCTTGAATATTTATAATCACAATTATATCATTCATTGTTTATATTTACTCACTTTTTTTAAATACATATCCAAAAGGTACAGTATTCAAATCATCTAGAATTCTTCTTTTATCAAATCCAAACATGTATTTCTTGTTCAGTGTATCTACAGCTATATTTCTATCTTTTTGTATCTTAAACTGATTATTTGATATTTCTAAGTAATCTGTTTCACCTGTTATTACTTTCATTCTATCATTGAAATTCAAAATATTTTCATTCTCATAGCTCATTTTAAATCCTTTAACTTTACCTTTTACAGTTCCATCATTTAGTATGTATCCATAGTCTTTTGGTGCACCAGCTATCCAGGATTTCATATATTTGTCCTCTCCCAATTCATCTGTCCATTCTCCTAACATGCATCCTGTTTTGATTTTATTAGTTCCATCATCTATATACACAACACTATCTGTGTCTTTATAAATCACTTTTTCACGTAATTTATCAAGCATTTTATATAATCTAATTCTAGCAGAACTAGTGGTGAAAGCTGCTATATAAACGTTAGTATTGAAGTTATTTTTAACATATTCATCTTTCATTTTATAAGTCATTTCTACACAGTCATCATTCATAAATATCATATTTAATTCTTTGAGATTATCATCTAATATAATTTTATAAAATTCATCTAAATCCATTACGTATTTAGTCTGTTTCATATTTTTTCTCTGTCCAAACTTACCCCATAATGAGTTCAAACATATCTTACTTATAAATCTCATTCCTGGATTTTTTTCTATTTTTTCTAATTTTATATCTAATTTCTTGTAAACTGTCTTCTTATATTCTTTTTCACTTTTAAAGTTTTCAGACCATTTATCATCTGTTTCTAATTTGATTTTCAAAAACATTTTAACGTAATCTCTAAATAGTTCATCAGTTTTATTTTCAAAATTCCAAACCTCATATATTCTTAAAATTTTATATCTTTTTTTAATTGCTAAATTCATTTCATCAGTAGTCCATGTACTAGTGAAACATCTTTCGTCTCTTTTATGATTACACTCCTTATTTCTAATTTCAAAGCATTCTTTACATTTCTTTTTATCTACAACAGTTTTAAAGTGATTACATTTGATAGTTTTAGAACATGATTTACAAAGAGCAAACATCAATTTTTCATCTTTAATTGGCAACACTGGATGATATAAATTTCTAGGTGGTAAGACCTTACATTTGATGAAACCATACCATTCTTTATCAAATTTTTCAGGATTAAATATCTTAACAGGATGACCAATTGGATAATTATCAAAGTAATTTACAGTTGGATACAGTGAACATACATCAATATATCTACCTTTTTCATTATTTTTAAATTCATATTTCAATTTAGTAGGCTCACACCTACCCCCATAAAATGCATCTCTAGGATTTAAAGGTTCCACGAAATCTCTATTCCATTCATTTTTTATATATTTTTTAATTTCTTTATTATTATTAAAATCACATTCCCATATAACAATTAATTCATATCCAGCTTTTAAAATCTTCTTTTGAATCCTCTTAGTTCTTTTATATAAGTCTTTCATACATATCTGATTCTGTTCATTTATAGTTGATTCTCTATAACATCTATTACATCCATGCCAGTGACATCCATGAAATTGAAACACTGTGTTTTCATAAAATCCATCTACTTTATAAATTTTCTTACCTAATTTTAATTTTTTCTCTCCACCATTTAATGCATGTTGAATATTGATATTATTCTTTTTAGACAGATAATCTAACCAAGCAATTGATTTTTTACTATATTTGTCTTTTTGAATTGTATCATCATCTATGGCAATTGTACCTTTTTTTAAGAATTTATCTCTATAAATACTCATGCATACACCTGCTAGAGTTACATATTTAAATGGATCGATATTTGCGATTTCTAAGAATAATCTTCTCAATTCTGAACATCCTCTTCTTAAAATATCTACATCTGATCTACAGTATTTAACAAATTCTTTTTGAAAATCAAACGTATCGTTTTTAACAGTTTCATACCATTTTAAGAATTCATTTCTCTCTTCAGATTTCATAGAATCACATCCATAGTAATGTTTTTCAGGGTATTTACCTATATAATTTTGATTACATTCTTTATTAAAATAATGAGGAAAATAACCTTTTGCCATCTCTTCTAACCCAAATGTTTTTGGAAAATCTCTTAATGGAATCATAGTAAAATTGATTGAATCTATGAATCTTATATTATATCCAGATGCCTGCATATAATTGAGTTTATTTCCATTATATATAGTAAACACTTCTATTTTGTTTTTAAAACAGTATTTAGCTAAGAATTGAAAATCAAAGCCTTTACCATAATGAGCTAGTACAGTATACCCAAAATGTTTTTGTTGAAATAACCAATTACAAAAATCATTTTCATTTTCAAATATCTTTTCATTACCATCATACATTTGACATACAACTAGATTAACTTCATGAGTTCCTGTTTCTTGTTTAGTTTCAACATCAAAGAATATATATTTCTCAGTATATTCATATCTACATTTTTCACACCAATCTTTTCGATTTCTTGTTAACTTAGGACAATCATTTTCACATTTACCACCTTTAGCATCTTTACGTTTCATATAGCATTTATGATCATGTAATACATATTTCCAACAATTTTTACATCTCTTTTCACCACATACATGCTCTTTGGGTTTTCTCTCATATCGATTAATAATTCTTTTACATTTTAAACATTTCCATAGACATTTACATACACTAACACCTTTCTTATTTTTTCTTTTGTGGTTATCAAAACACTCCTCACCTTTAAATAATCGATTACATTTTTTACAAAATATCTCTTCACCATTACAGTTACTATCTGTTTTAAAACATCTATCACATTTGAGAGGACATCTGTGTTGATCTGATCTTTTATAGCTTATTTGACAATAATCACAGTAATTCTCTTTTCCTAAAAATCCTTTAACAGAAGTAATTACATCGAAATGATTTCTATTTTTCAATATGTAAATACATGTAGATTTATATTTACCACTATATATACGTTCATTAAAATTCTCTCTGCAAAATATATTTATCTGAATATCTAAGAATTCTTCAAATATTTTAACCTCTTCTAAGCAACATATTTCTAATGGAATATTGCATAGTTCATGTAATTTTACAGCTAATGATTTTTGTAAAACTCTACCCATTTTGATGTATCTAATATCATTTTTTGATAATTCATTATGATTCAATTTATCACATAATAGCTTAGGATTTTGAATAGATAGAGCAGTTACAATTGATCTAGCTAAACATATGTTATCATCATTTTTTATCTGACAGATACTTCTTTTATTTTCTATTGTTTCATCATTAATTATCTTTATATGTTTACCTCCTGAAGGTAATTCAATTACATTAAAATCAAATATACAATCAGTTATTTCTAATTCCTTATATTCAATTTGATCAGATAATTTATAAATATATAGCTCATAGGCATCCTTAGTATACATCATTTTATCATGAAATGGTTTATTCAGTTTAGGATTATATACAATTATATCTACTTTACCTTGAATTTTACCAATTGCTTTTCTAAATATATGTTGTAAAATATTGAAATATTGTTCAGGTTTAATGTTTACTCCAGCAACTCTATAATTCTTTCTATGTACCATATATTTTTTAATATATTTTCCTTTTGTTTCAATAATTTCATAATCAGGTTTAAATAATTTTTCAAGATTTACATCTGTTTTAATTTTCTTTTCTTTTCTTGGTTTCAGTTTGTTATCTTTGAATTTTAAGTTAAAAGAATCAAATAATTTTTTAATTCTATTTCTTCTCTCTGGATGATTAATAAATATTTTTCTTTTTCTATCTAAATATTCTGATGTATCTAATCCAAGGATATCTACTAAAACAGACTTATAATCACCTGTCTTTCTAATATATTTTATCAACGATTTAATTAAATCATCTTTTTTTACATTTCGTTTTCTGATATTTAATCTTTTTAAAGCATTTCTAAGTTTCTGAACACTAATAGCATTCAGAGCACTTTTAAGATGCACAATAATAGGCTTCAAAGACTTTTCCATTTATAAGGAAAAAAATTTGTAACTATTTATAGGCAGGTATTTTTATAAACAGATTTTCAAAAGACGTTTATGTAAAGAACTTCTTAAATGTCTTTGATAATGAGCATAAGTATATTCTCTTCCACAATCACAAACCAGTTTCCTATATAGAGTATAAGTTTGACAATATTTGCAAATATGCTGACGATCAACTCTACCATAACGACGATGAATGTAAAATTCATCTATAGGTTTTGTTTGTTTACAACTTTTGCATATTTTGTTCTCCATTTATTAGGAAACAAATTTATAAAATACTTTGCTTTAAGCTTGCTGCTTTAAAGTCTTCCCAGATCTTTTCATTTTTTGGATTTATATTAATTTTAATATCATTTGATATATTATAATAGTCACAAATTTTTTTAATAAAATATACATATTTTAAATTTTTCTCATAGTACATAAAATCCAATAATTTTAAAAATAAATCTTCTGCTTCCTTATTAAATTTAAGGTTATTTTTTCTTTTAAACTGATTAAAATATCTTATTCTACTAACATATCTACTTTTTAAATATTTATTATAATCTATATAATAACAGTCTTCCTCTTCATCATATTTCATTCTTTTTATTTGTTTCATTACTTTTTTAAAATTTTCAGGAATTTCAATTTGTTCTTCTTCTGAATAAGAAAAGTAATTCGCTTCTTCAATATCATTATCCATTTATTAGATATCATTTTATTAAAAACTTTTTAGAACTTAGTTATTCTTTTAATAGCCTCTTTTAAATTATCAATAGTATGATCATTAACAATATTAAGATGATTAAATTTAGTTTCTATGTATGATATATTTTCTTTAACTCTGTTAAATAAATTAATAGAATTAGGATTATATTTTATTTCATATACTGTATTTAAATCTGGATACTTTATTTTTAAATTACCAATAGTTTTATTCATTTTATCTCTTTGACATCTGATTACATAATAAGGATAATCAGAGTTTCCTTTATTTTTCTGTATGATAGTAAACATATGAAGCTTTTTAGAATTAGCAGTTTTAGGTGTTATATCCTCTTCTACTTCTTTATATTTTTCATTTTCAAGTTTTAATTTTTCCATTTTCTTTTTTATCTTATTTAATTTCTTATTTAATTTTTCATTATCATTCTTGTATTTATCATTGAATTTTTTAATGTAATAGTCTTTAACAATCTTGTTAACTTTATCATAAAAATCGTTTGAAACCCAACAAGATATATTTAAAATTAATTCCTGCTTAACATATGTTCCATTAATAATATTCTTACCTGTTCCTTCTCTTATTTCATACATTTGATCATTTTTATGGCGGCCCGAATTCGGGCCACCACAATTTTTATAATATTTTATTAATTCTTGAGATTGTTTATTCTCTAACCATTTTTTAAATTTTTTACCACCTTGTTTGCATAATTTTGTAGCATTAAAGTATCCAGTATTTTTATCTATTATAATTTTAAAATCTCCAAATAGACCATACCAGTAATTATCTTTGATTTGTTCATAACATACATCTTTTAATGAAGCCATTTATTAGATATCATGTTATTAAATACTTTTTCACGTATATCTTATTTTAAATCGTTAATAATTCCTACCTAAGAAATTATATCTTTAAATACTGAAATACAGTTTTTTCTTTCACATATAGATGGTAGCACAAGCAATTAAATCTCTTTCTTGCTTAGATGTAGTCATTACTGATAAGCTGCGAGCGAAAATGTTTACATAACCAGAGTTGAACAGCTGCCAAAATACTCTCCGCGGCGCGCGATACGTGTCCTCGGAAAGAAGCAATTCTTCGTTACGTAACAACTTTGGATCATCGCCAATTTTCTATTGCTTGAAACGTAAATATATGTTTCAAGCAAGAATTCATCGGCCTGTGTTGGCCGAGTGGTAGCGAGTCAGGCATGCATGCAAAAGGTCTCAGGTTCGAAACTCGATACGGTAGAATGGCTCCCTGTCCTAAACTTTGAAATCAGAGTTTGGGTTCACGGTAGAGCGTGTGCGTGAATAACATCTGATGGTAGAGAGTGTGTGCGGTGGAGGGTCGAAAGAGTTAACGCCCACCTGGCTGGCCAGGTACAAATAAATAAAAAAAAATGAAGCATAGACCCTCCACCGAAAGGGCGTTTTGCAAAAATTTTTCAAATTACAGCGTCAACCCAACTGTTAAATTCATCAGGATATCCCAACCATTTAACTAAGTATTTATTTCCTTTCTTTCTAATAATTTTTTCAATCTTATAAACCTCATCTTTCTTATCATATTTAACCAGTTCCTTTTCATAAAATGTTCCTGTAATTTCTTCATTATTTAAATCTTTTATTTTATATGTCGGAGGATCTGTGTTCAATATATCGGAAATTATAAATATTTCTTCTGTAAATGTTGGAAGATAACCTTTCTTAAATTCTCTTTTATATTTTGAAATTCTTATTTTATCTCCTTTTTGATATTTTGGTTTATTTTTCTCTTTTTCTTTATACAAATTATTATAAACTTTTAATTCATTTTCTTCCTTACTTGCTTCTATAGGTGTCATTTTAATGGATCTATGATAAGAATTATTATAATTCTTAATTAATTTATCTAGTACATTTAACCACTTTCTAGTATTATTTGCTGTGAAATACTTCCACATTTTAGTCTTTAAAGTTCTATTGAATCTTTCAATAACAGCACATTTAATCTCAATATTCTCAGTTGTAAACCAGTGAATATTTTCATCCTTGAATAACTTTTGAGTTTGTTTATTTATAAACTCTGTACCCTTATCTGTTTGAAGTTTTTCTGGTTTTCTTTCTTTAAATATTTTTTTAAATGCTCTAGTCACCTCTTCACCTGTTTTTCTTTTAATCGGAATTGTCCAAGCATATTTACTGAATATATCAATCACTGATAAAATATAATTTGTGTCATTATTAAAGGATTTAAATTCTTGCATATCTATAAGGTCAGCTTGAAATTGGTCATTGACATGAGAAACATAAATTCTTCTTCTTTTAAATCTATGAATAAGTGGTTTATGTTTTGTATATACATCTTGTTGATGTAAAAACTCTTCTATATCTTTCCTGGGTAATTTAGTTTTTCTTTGTAATTCATTAATACCACAATAACCAGTTTCTGGTGTATAATAAATATTTTTAAGGTCTACGTCTTTAAAAAAACACTCTTTTTAGATCCACAAACTTTACACTTTCCTTTTGCCATGGGTCCACCATTTTTAGCTACTGTTTCTTGAATATCTTTAGTTTCAGTTTTCTGTTTGCACTTTAAGCAATACATATAGGATGAAATTCCTAAACCAAATGTTTTCTTTGCTTTTATAATTGGTTTTATAACAGCTCTAGCTTGTTTCTCTCCTAATGGATAGAATCCACTTGTAGTATTTTCAATTGAATCTAAATCGTTTAAGAGTTCTTGATCAGCAATATGTCTCTGTTTAGTATCTTTAGTTTTACTATAAGCTACGTCATGTTTTTTACAAGCTTTATCAACTCTGTTAATTCCTGGATCACCTCTTTTTAATCTCTTTTCTAATTTTGTAAATGGACCACAATACTGGTAACCAGGTATATGCATTTCAGGTGGATTTAATTTATCTTGTAACCATCCTACTATATCACCTCCTTGTAATTCCATTTATTTAAGTGTAAATCTATTTTACATATCTATAACCATTTAGTTGCGTTTGTTTTACATATTTCTCTAAAGGAAAATACTTCATATTTTTTATAAAATCCTCTTCTCTAACGTAAGCATCCTGTTCTGAAATTGAATTAGCGTTTATTAAATTTAATATCTGTTTATAAAATTTGTAAGCTTGTTTATATTCTTCTTTTCTTTCTGAAATATTTAGAGTTTTATCAACAACTTCAATGACTCCTGCTCCTAAAGAAAGAGCTGCTAAAGGAATAAATGCAAAAGCTGATAAACCTGAAGCACTAAATATAAATTTGCCTACTGATAGTGATATACTAATTTTATTATAGTAATTAAAACTTTTTCTGTATACATACATTTTCTTTTCTAAATATTCTTCCATTTATATAGGATCAAAGTTATGTCTGTATCTCATATGAGGATTTTTCAAATCTAACATGAAGAAATCATAAGGTTTTTTAATACTTTTTTGATAAGGATCTATATTAAAATCACCATCAATTTCTCTAATAATTTGTTTAATTTCTCTGTGCTGAAGTTTAAAAAATATAAAGTAATCACAGTTTTTTCTTATATCAATAGGTGTTGAATAATAGGTCTGTGATAAATAAATAATGGATGCATTTTTCTTCCTTCCTCTTATAAAAAATTTTTCAATTTCGTTTTGATCTTTTTCTTTTACACAGTCATCAAAAATAACTAGATTTTTTAATGAAGGATCTAAGTCATCTACAGTAATAAATTCACTTATGTCTGAACTAAATAATGTTTCTTTCTTAAACTTTTTAAATAATTTTAATAACTTATTTTTATTCTTTCCCTTTATTTTTAAAATGTCTTCCTCTTCTATATCATCAAACATTGAGTAATTTTCTTTTAATTTAGAGTATTTAGGTTCGTTAATATCTTTTGCACATATGAATAATGCATCAAAATTTAAATGATCATATATTAAATTTAATAGTAAATTTGTTTTTCCACATCCTGAAGATCCTGTTATTAAAAGTTTAAAAGGATGAATAGGTAATATTGGATTTTGATTTGGATCTATAAATTCTTCTGGTTCTGAATAATCTTTTAGTTTAATGCTGCAAGGCTTAATCATATTTATTTAATAGAAATTCAGCATCTTCAATAAACATTTCAGCTTCAAATAATAAGTCTTCAGCTGGTATTCCTTGAGATAAATAACATTCAGCTAGATATAATGCCATTTCAGCAAAAGATAAATATTCTTCAATTTGTTCTTCCATTTATATAAGTAAAATAATTTGCTTGGAAGTAAAATAATTTACTTGGTAGTAAAATAATTTGCTTGGTAGTAAAATAATTTGCTTGGAAGTAAAATAATTTGCTTGGAAGTAAAATAATTTGCTTGGAAGTAAAATAATTTGCTTGGAAGCAAATTTTCAGTTAAATAAATGAGTAAAGTGATACAAGATTTATTAAAATTAGCAAAAGTAAATGCTGAACTAAGAAAACGAAATAAGGAAAAGCAATTAGAAGATTTAGGATATGAAGAGGCAATCACAAAATTTCATAAACCTATAGTTGAAAAATTAGAATATCAAGATGTATCTAGAAAAGAAAATTTAAAAGCTATTCAAGATGCAATTGAAGAACTTTCATTTCAACCAATTGCAGAATCTTCAAGATTTCCTGCCTTAGAAGATGTTGAAGAACCTATTTCAGATGCTAAAGAAATGTATGAGAGAGAAGCAGGAATTCATAAAATTAACTTAAACAAAAACTTGAATGTATCAGTTATTAAAAAAAGTTAGGATTTGATTTACCTTCAGAATTAGTTAATAAATCTGATGAAGAGATTGATGAAAAAATAAAACAAGCAAATGAAAAAATCAGTGAAATCGGACGTCTAAAAGGTCCTCAAGTAAAAGCACTTAATAATGCTAAAGATGAAGAAAAAAAGAAAAAATTAGAGAAAAAAATTGATCGTTTCGATTATAAAATGGCTGAGGTGCGAAAATATATTAGAGCATTAAAAGCTCTCAAAATGGGGAATTACTATATGGGTGAGGGTCTTAATATTTTAGATAAATTAACAGATAAAATATGTAAGGGAACTAAAAATAAGAAAGTATATAACCAAGTAGTTCAAATACTAGATTTATTATTGAAAGAGGGTAAAATGACTAATGAGCAAGTAAAACAATATTATTCAAAGTTTCTATCTTAATAAATGAGTAATTATATTGTATCAAGAATTTATTTGAGTGAAGGTCAGAAAAACAAATTAAAATCAGCAGTTAAGAAAGGTGAAGAAATTACATTGCAAATTGATAAAACTAAAAGTGCTAATCATGATATGTATTTAACAAAAACTCAAATTACTCAAATTAAAAATGGTAAACGAATAACTATAAGTAAGACACAATTAAAGAAAAACGGAGGTATTTTACCCTTTTTGATCCCTATCTTAGCTGCTCTTGGTACTGGTGCTTTATCTGGTGCTGCTAGTTTTGGTGTGAATAAAGCTTTAAGTAAAGTAACTGGATCAGGTTGTAAACCGAAAGGTTCACACCTTAAAAAAACATTCTGGAAAGGGAGTTCTTCAGAATTACGAGGTATATCCAATAAAACGATAGAACAAAATATGAAAAATGTAAAAGGATTCAGAGGTGTATTTACATCAGATTTATTACCTAAAAAGATTAAGAAATTTGAAAGTGGAATTATTAATTTAGATATATCTACAGGACCTGGGACTCATTGGGTCTGTTATTATAATGATCCTAAATATAATTTTGTGGAATATTTTGATCCATTTGGAGAATATAAATATAAAGACATTAAATTGAATAACATTTTCATACCTAAAAATATTGTAAAATATCTTGAAACATCTAATAAAGGAATTAGATATAATTCGAGTTTTTTACAAGAACCAACATCTGTTAAATGTGGTTTTTATTGTATGAAATACATAACTCAAAGGAATAAAGGTAAATCACCTGTTGAAGTTTTATATTCTTTTACCCAAGAACCAAGTGGTTATAATGAAGATTTTGTGCTTAATAAATGTTAATTTTAGATTCAAAAAATTTTGAGAAATCAGAAGATTTTACAATTGAATATGTCCCTCCTATTCCTGTTAATGAAAATTCAAAAATAGCTTTAAAATCTATGTCTATGTGGGTTTCATGGAACAATATTGATGAAGAAAATAATACATTTAAGTATTTTGATGGTAGTTTATGGCATGAAATAACTTTAGATAATGGAAATTACACATTAAGGGAATTAAATAACTTTTTAATAAAACGATTTGGAGATGAACCACCAATTAAATTTAAAGCTAATTTCGCTACACAGCGCTTTATAATTGAATTAAAAGATGAATATAAAATTGATCTTAGAGAGAGTAAATTACATGAAATTTTAGGATTTGAATCAGAAATATATGAAGATAATCATCAAGAAGGAAAATATATGGCAAACATTTCTAGAGGAGTTGATGACATACACATTCATTGTGATGTAATTATAGGGACTCTATATAATAATATTAATTCAGATATTTTGTATTCCTTTACGCCATCTAATCCTCCTGGCAGTTTAATAAAAATTGATGAAATAAATCCTTTATTTTTACCCATTAATAGACGAAATTATATTCATAGAATTCGAATGTATATCACGAATCAAGATAATGAACTGATAGACTTGAATAATATGAGAGTTTTATATAGATTAATTTTAGCTTAATAAATGAATTATAACAAACATAGATTATATGCAAAACGATATGGTGGTAATATCTTCACTGAAGGAATTGGAAAAAAATATTAGAAGTTTTAGGTAAATCAGCAAAAACAGCAATTGAAGATAAAGCTAAAAATGTTATTCAAAATAAACTTGAAAATATATTATCTAAACCTCCTGTAACTGTTAATGATATATTAGCTAAAACGAAAATTCAGGATGGATCTGGTTTGAAATGGTATAAATGAGTTTTTTATCCTAATAAATGGAAAAACTTTGGGACTTAAAAGCTATTCCAGATTATTATAGTAATAAAATTGCTAAGTATGAATACATAAAACATAATGAAGATAGTACTAATGTAAAAGAATCTGATCAATATAAGTTTACTATTAAAGATACAAATTCACCTATATTATATAGTAACGGTTATATATGCTTAGAAAGTAAAATAGTAAAAAATAATAATGATACTATAGGAACTGATAATGTTACATTTGTAAATGGTGGGAATCTGTTTAGATCCGCTTCATTAACTATAGGAAAAGAACAAACTGATTCTAATATTGAATGTGCTTCATTAATTCATCAAATTAATGGACTTATAAATTTCACAAAAGATTATTCCACTTCAGAGGCTACAAATATGATGTATTATGTTGATACATCAGAATCAGCTGATAAAGATAAAATAGTAATAGATGATCCTAATAAAGATGTAAAGAAAGGATCAGATATCAAATTAAAAGAAAATGCCTCTTATAATAAAGGATTTAGACAGAGATGGCTTTTAACAAAAAACAGTAATGTAATAAAATTTTGGATTCCTTTAAGACAACTGTTTGGGTTCCTCAACGATTTTAGAAGATTAATTTCTGATATAAAAGTTACATTTGAATTTCAAAGAAATAGTCATAATGATATGTTATACACAGATGTTGCAAATCCTAATTATAAAGTTATTATATCTGATTTTCAATTATGGTTACCTTATGTAGAGTTGTACCCATCCATTGAGGCTGAATTTAAAAGTATAGCTTTGAATTCTACACCTATTGAAATTACTTGGTGTTCTGCTTCAATTGAGAAAAGTAATCAGCAAACAACATCAAGTGGTGCATGTCATATAAGAACTACATCTGATGAGGTGTTAAGTGTTCTTGTCATTCCACAGTATGTAGAAAAAGAAAGCAGTCAAAATCAGAACAATATGGTTTTTGATAATTTAGATCTCCTTGAATGCTGGATATTATGTAATAATAAAAAAGTTCCAGAAGAAATTTATAAAACGAATTTTAAAGATGGGCAGTTAGATTATAATAGATGTTATTCTGAATTATTAGCAGCTGGATTAAATACTCATAATACTGAAAGTGGATGTCTTATAAGTTATGTAAATTATGCGAGATTGTATCCAATCTTTTATTTTAATTTATCTAATCATCCAGAGTATACTAATATTTCGAATTTAAGACTAGAATTTAACTGGAGATTAGGATCAAATCCAGGTAAACCATATAGATTTTATTTCATCGTGAATGAAACAAAAAGAGGATCACTTAATATGGCTAATAAGGAATTTAAAACTTTGAAAACTTTAGATTAAATAAATGAATTGGTACCCTTTTGGTTCGTCTTATGAAGAATTTGGAATTGGACCATCTGGACCTCCTGGAAATGGATTTAAATTAACAGATGATGGTAATTATGATATGGAAGAAAAAAATTTAAAAAATTGTAAAGAACCTATAGATGAACATGATGTTACTACAAGAGAATATGTTTTAAAACAAATGAGAGAGAATAATCTGGAAGTTAAAAGTGAAATAGAAAAAAATATTAATGGTAGTTTTTCAGATTTTGTTCAAGAAACTGCTGTAAGAATAAGAGATTTAGATGCTGTACTTAAAGGTGAATTAAGTAATTTGGATCAAAAATATTTACATATTCAAGATGGGAATGTAATTAATGCAAAAGGTAAAAGAATAGGAAATGTTGCTGATCCTACAGCAGATAAGAATGCAGTGAATAAGAGGTATTTAGAAAACAATGTTTTAATTTTAAAAGATGAAAAGTTTGATGTTCAAAATAAAAGACTAGTGAATATTCCATCTCCTCAGGATATGTATGACGCAGTTAATAAAAATTACGTGGATAATCAAAAATGTTATGCAACAATTCAAGAAGATAAAAAAGCATATAATACTCTTGGTGCTATGCGTTACTGGGAAACAGTCGTTTTTATGAAATTTAGTAGCAATCTCCTTGACAGAAATATGAAACTGAGTGAAAATATGGATATGAAAATTACATTTTATTTACGTCCTAATTATACTAATGGGAAATCAGAAGTTTTAATTACACTTGGGGAGAATATATTATTTAATAGTGATGCCTACACAGATAAACCTTTAATACTCTTTGCATCAGGAAAAAGAATGATGAATTAAGCATACAAGTCATGTCTTATTTAGAATTAAACATTTTTAAACCTTACTTAGAAATTGAAAAAATAACATACCATTTGAATTAGAACTTTAATCTTCCTACACTTTTTATCTTCCTAAATTTTTAATCTTTCTATAAGGGGTATCCATTTTGGGTACCCCTTTTTTAATGCATTTTTAAAAAGTAGTTTGTTTTACAACTTTTCTATTGATCACTAAATCCATCATTTCATCACTTTCAAAGATATTCAAAGCTCAAAATGATTGCAATTGTTCAAAAAAGTCGTCAAATATCATCAAAAATGCGTGTTTTTATGATGTCTGTTTTTATGAAAAAACAGAGTAAAAACTTCAATTTTCAAAAATCTGATGTTTTTGACTATTTTATGCCCAAAAATCAATGATTTTTAATGAAAATATGGTGTTTTTGATCATAAAAAGCCTTAAAATGTTCGTGATTATTGAGGTCTGAAAAATCAAAAAATGCCTGATTTTGAGGTTTTTATGTGATTTTGGTGTGTGCCATAGTACCCCCTATATACTACTGACGATTGATCTAATGCCGATTGGTCCAATGCCAAATTGTCTAAAGAGGATGATTCGCCCAATGAACAATCGGTCAAAAAGTACGAGTTGTCTAATGGTACAACTGGTCCAATGCCGATTCGTTGAAAGGTAAGTGATTTGTCTAATGGTAAGACTAGTTCAATGCTGATTCTTTCAGTTGTACGATTGATCCAATGCCGATTGGTCTGAAAGGCTACTCGTGTGAAACAAAGTTCATACTGATGCGGTCTTAGCGGTGTTATGAAAGCATCAGTAGCCCAAGGAATGAAAATTATTGTAACATTTCATATCTGCCACCTCGGTGGCGCAGTGGTCTGAGCGTTGGCTTCAGACCATTGTCCGTGATGGGTCCGGGTTCGAATCCGGATGAGGCATAACTGTTGTGTTTGTCTTAAGGCGCTGATTCTCTCCCTTCCTTGGAAATCGTGATCCTAAATTAGGGAAGGGCGACTGCTTATAACCCACTGAGTTGCTCACGGTGGTCATTAAACCCGCAATAAAAAAAATGTCATATGTAATATTGCGGTTATAGATTTTTTCGGGGTCATTTTTTCTTGTGTTCTTATCAATTTAGTTGTATTTATTAGTGTACAAGATATTACCATTTACTGTGTCGACAAGGAAACCAGAGTATGTTATGATTAATAAGGTCTCTCGAACGTATTTTTGGTTATTTACATTTTTTTGTTCGTAATATTTTTCCCGTGTTGTACCAGGCAAACTCCATTTTGCAATTCACTGGAAAAAAAGTGAACGTTACATCACAGTACTTTAATGGGGAACTGTAGCAACAGCTACACTGTAGAACAATATTTTCCGTGCGTTTGCACTTCTATGCTTTTTCCATTAAATGCAAACAATAGTTCTGACATTTTTAAATCTACGTATTGAAAAAATTCGTTTTGTATCAGATATCATTATCTACGACGAAATATCCGCACTCATTTTGAACTTCATAGGAAGTCATTTGTTATGGCGTAAATTTTGAGAGATATCATAAACCCTTTATTGTGAGATTTCACTTGCCAATATATGTTTGAATGTTACTACATTTTACATTATCACACTTTCTTTGGCTTAAAAGAATTGTTTATTCTACTCGAAAATTATATTGTATCGTTCTTGTTTATGTGCACTTTTGTCGTTGTCTTGAAAGATTTATTTATTCAGTAGAGCAAACATTTTCGAAGTGGAAGTGAGTTGAAAGCAACGACAAAAAGTAAAGAAAGTGAGTAAACAACAATAATGAATTCTTGTTCAAAGTGTATAAATTTGCATTTAGCTTCCATTCTAATCTCCCTTTCTACATCATGACGTGATATAGTCTTCACATATTATTAAAAGCCATGGCAAGCGAGCAACAGAAATATTTCGAGTTACAGTTATTTCCTTTTTCATCACCTCTCTATATTTGTCTTTGACATTTGATGCGGAGGGCCTGATGCTTACGAAAAAGACCACTAAGAGAAAGAAATGAAAGATAGAGAGTTATATAATATCAAATGAGATTACCGACTGTTAGAAAGAAAGAGAAAATCTTCTAACATCAGCGAAAACACTTTTCTCTTATCATAAAACCTTAATGTTATAAAAAACACTGAGTGTATCTCAAATAGAAAATATTTTGCTATTTTCGTATAATTTCGCATTTGGTAGACATTTTTGTTAATAACTCATAATATTTTACGAAATTTATAATTACTTTCGAGCGTTAATAATTTGAATTGTTTAATTATTAAATTAATTATTTCGCGTTGGACTTCAAATCTTGAATACTTGCTAAATTATGTACAGTAATCCGTAAAATATTGTTGAAACATGCGTTCTGGAGATGCAAATAATTTCTGGAAACAGAAAAGAATAACTTAACTTCAAGTAGATGTTTAAAAATTAGAAAAATGGACGCTGTATGGATAATATTATTGAAATTATTGGTATTGAACCAATCGTACTTTTGGACAAATCGGCATTGGACCAATCGTCGGGGACTGCTTTCCGTTCCATTACTGCCTTAATCCTACAGTTTGGAATAGCATGAGTTTCATTAACACCTATTCCGTGTGACATTGGCCAAAAGACCAGAACTCACTGGAGTTTGTTCCAGAATACTTAGGTGGAATGATCAACTGGAATCGTCAACTGTTGGCTAATCCCCCGCACTGGTTACTGTACTGATTAAAAAGACACAAAGAAAGTTTTTAAAGAGCAAAGGTGAGTTGCAGAGTATGTTGCCCCGGATGTACAAAGTTTGTACGAAATTCAAACTAAGTATAAATAAGGGAAAACCCAAAGTTATGTTTTTTTAAGAGAGCAACTGTTAGCACTGAATGTAATATAGGTCTAAATGGCGCAGTGATTGACCAGGTGAACTAGTTTGTGTATTTAGGAAGCATGCTTGACAGAGAAAACAAACTCGATGGTGATATTAGTAGGCAAATGAATTCTTCGTTGAAAGTCATAGCTGCCTTAGGAGTATTTCATAAGAAAGATAGGTTCTCAAGAAAGTCCCGAATGGTCGTGTATAATAGTGTAATTGTTTCTACTCTTGATGTAAGGCAGTGAAACCTGGGTACTACAGAAGAAACATTGGAGCCCGGGAGAGATGCGTACGGGGGTTTTGAGGCAAGACACTCTCTGATCATGTGAGGAAGGAAGATGTTTTGCAGTTGTGTAATGTGAGGCAAAATATTGTCAGTAAGATGGAGACGAATATGCTCAGGTAGTTTGGCCATATTGAAAGAATGAGTGACAAGATGCTTAACTAAGAAAAAATTTTCAACCCAAGTGGCAGGAATGAAAAGTAGAGGAAGGCCAAGGAAATCATAGGAGGACCAGATTCCGGAGTGCCTGCATGAGAAAAAGATTATGATTATGGAGTACAGAAGGTCTTGTGTACCTCGTGTGATGGATGCTAGTGAAGCTCGAGATTCCGGAGTACCTGCATGAGAAAAAGATTATGATTATGAAGTACTGGAGTACAGAAGGTCGTCTGTACCTCGTGTGATGGATGCTAGTGAAGCTCAAGATTCCAGAGTACCTGCATGAGAAAAAGATTATGATTATGGAGTACAGAAGGTCTTGTGTACCTCGTGTGATGGATCCTAGTGAAGCTCGAGATTCCGAAGTGCCTGCATGAGAAAAAGATTATGATTATGAAGTTCAGAAGGTCTTGTGTACGCCGTGTGATGGATGTTAGTGAAGCTTGAGATTCCGGAGTACCTGCATGAGAAAACGATTATGATTATGAAGTACCGAAGGTCTTGTGTACGTCATGTGATGGATGTTAGTGAACCTCGAGCGGTGTTTCAATATCACTGTAAATAGAGACAGAGACGTTTGATACAGCAACAATAAATATATAATCTGTTAAACACTTATATGGTGGATTATAATTTTTTGCGGAGCTAACCTCTGAATCTCAGAGAACTGCTTTGTATGTGTGTATGAGTTTCATTAAGAAAATAAAGATCCTGCTAGTGAAGAAGAATACAGCTCGACAAATTCAGATGAGCCTCATACCTCAATTGAAACTAAATGATCTGTTTAGCGATATTAACCTTCCCAAAATATAAACTAAGCTTCTAGGTTGAGGACTCCAGCAGTGTAATCTTTTGGATAAGAATGCCGGATACAGTATCTGTCCAAGTCCGGAAGAAAGTCTTGCTCCTCATTTTTCCTGCAAATAAAACGTGTAACGTATACTCTAGATTCAGTTTCCTTTTGATTTTACTATCTCTTGTTATTTTATTTTCCTATGTAAATTATCTTCTTACTTAACGAGATGTTATTTCTCCCGCTGAATGATATGTGGCAACGAGTGTAGTCATAACGTGGTGGTAGGCAGTATAAATAGGCGCGTTCAACGATACCTAGGAGAGCTTTTGTGTACGTGGGGGAGCTTTTGTGTTACGTGAGAGAGCTTTTGTTTATATGCGGAGAGCTTTTGTTCATATGTGGAGAGGTTTTGTTCGATGTGAAAAGAGCTACGTTATTTTGTGCCGAGAGCTTCGTTCGATGTGATTAGGTTCTTCTTCATTATTGTGATACGATTAGTGTGACTAGTAGTGTGTGTGTTGGATGATACCAGGAGTTTCCTAATAAAAGGTTTTTAAGTAAGTACGTTTTTCTCAGTTCATAGTGCTGTCAGACCTCTGTCTGGCCGTTAGGTCTCTTTTCATTAAGTGTCTTCATTAAGTACCACCAGTAAAACTTTATTCATGATATAATAATTACCACACAACAAAGCAGTGAAAAACTTATTCATTATAAACGTTACGTATTGCAAAAATGTGAAGAGTGTAATGGGTTTTCTTAAAATTACACAAAAAGTGGGTGACTGTCGACTTTTGATAGATTATTCTGAACGGAATTTAAAAGCAATCCTCTCACACAAAGGCCATAAATTTCAATCAGTTTCGATCGCTCGTTCTCCACATTTAAAGTAATCTTACAAAAACTTGTAATTTCTAAGCACAGTACTGAACATAGCAAATATAACTGGATGTTATGTGGTGACCTCAACCTTATTGCTGTACTTTTAGGAATGGAACTTAGATACACGAAGTACAATTGTTTTTTGTTCGAATGGTATAGCCGAGCAAAGCAAATTACACATTCTGCGATGGCGTAAAAAATACATAAAAACCTTACACGAAAATCTTGTTGAACTTTCAAATACATACATCATTCCGTATAAAGTTCATCATTCAGTATAAATCATTTCGTATAAAGTTCATCATTCAGTATAAATCATTTCGTATAAAGTTAATTCTAATGAAAATCTTTGTAAAAGCTATAAAACGGATTAGCAGCCGTTCTCAGTATCTCGAAGAAGAATTTCCGAATATTAGTGATCCAAAAATAAGGGTAAGCATATTTAACGGACCTCAGATTCAAAAACTAACGAATGATGTTGAACTTTAAGCGATGTTGAGGAGGGAGGAAAAACTAGAGTTAAAACTCTATAATTATGATGCCCTTCATTTCCTTGGAGCAATAAAGCAGAAAACCATAAAGAATATTTCGAAATAATGCTATCTGTTTAACCAAAACAGTGGTGCAATATGTCGCTGAAGCTACACTTTTTACGACCAATTAGACTTTTACTTTTTCCCGGACAATTTAGTTGCTGTCAGCGACGAACAAGGGGAGCGTTTCTACCCGCACATTTTGACCCTAGAGAAACAGTTTCGAGGGAAATAAGACCCAAATATGTTGACTGTTTACTATTAATAGTTGTTGAGAGAAATGCCATCGCCGTTGTACAAAAAAAAGAGTTAATAATAATGTACTGCCAGATTGTAGATACTCACGTTATATTGCGTAAATATGAACTTCTTTAATTTATAATAATGCACCATTTATCGAAAACTACCTGATAAAAAGAAACTAATCTAAATTCAGCGCGAGAGTTTCTATCAGGATCAGATATTTTCATGCGATAACATAAAAATGTTTAAATTCGTTGTTCAGTGATAATTAGATTTATATGTTCATGAGGAAGTGGAAAAACGTGATCATTCATAAGGTATCTCACGTCAGTTACATATGATCGTGATAATTCTAAAACATTTGAAAAGAAATCTTTTGAGGTAGGAAACAAATTACATTTACGATCTTTCTAGCTGCGGGGGAAATACAAAGCATGCTTAGATTTTTTCAATTTCCGTCGTGTCGTGCCACGTGGACACACACAGTAGCCCGTGCTTCGTGATGAATCGTGATTTTGTTGTCAGCTCGGCGTGTTGGTGCGTGATTTAACAACACGACGAGAAAGTAGAGACTCAGACATTCCGTGATGTTTTTGTAGCCACTAGGGAAGTGATTTCTGTTTAGGAATGGCATTCACAAGAGGAGGAAGTGAGTTGTCCTTGGATAAAATTAAAAAAAAAAAAACAGCAAGTTCTTTCATCGGGGATAATTGAGTGCCCTAACAGGCAACGTATCGCGAACATACTGTATGTATATAATTGCTATTTCCAATGCTACAATGCATATCTTTTGAGATGTTTTTTTTATTCTTTCTTTTAAATTTCGTTTTATATTCCTCACTTGTTTAAAGATGTTTTTATGGTCATGTTTAGAGGTTTTTACTTTCTAACGCAGTTATTTAATTAATTAACTAATGAATTAATGTTCCTAGACTCATTCGCTGAACAGGAATCTCACTTCTGCAACAGTTAAGTGAATCATAAGAAATCTACCAGAGTGAAAAGATCAGCCTAACCAGTAACGACAACGTGTTTCTTTATTTTTGCACCAGCCAAAAGTTCCGATTTTCAATATAATCGTCACGTTATACTTTATTCATTGGCCGCAATATGTTGCTTGTATGAAAATAGATCTCAGCCATATAACTACAATACGTATTCGTAGATTTACGTAGATATCTAAACGGCTTCAGTCTCTCTCTCTCTCTCTCTCTCTCTCTCTCTCTCTCTCTACTGTATTCACATTGGACTTTGTCAATTATTTTGCTCTGATACATTGCCAGCGTTACCAAAATGTACAAGCTATTCGAGAAATTAATGTGTCGTTCAATGAGAAGATGTTTAAACAACAAGAAATGAAATTCACATAAGAAAACAGAAACGCAAACGGAAGGTTAGATAAAGGTATACGTCAAACATGAAAATAATTAACTGCTTCTAATGCACAAACTGGCATTTCGAATATCTTTAATGAAAGTAAATATTTTGGTAGTTTGTAACTTTACAAATTTACGTATGTGTTTATACTTTACTGACCAACATCCAACATCTCTCTCTCTCTCTCTCTCTCTCTCTCTCTCAGTCTCTCTCTTTCTCCCTCCCTCTCATTAAGTTTATTTTAATATTTCATTTCCTTAACGGCAGGTTAGGTCGGTAATTATAAACAAGCATTCCTTCTGCTTATTTTCTTTTTCATACCACAGAAGAAGTTGTAGATTTTTACTTGAAATTTGAAAATGTTACTTTTTTGACTCCCAGTCCAATTATTAAATCCCACTAATCTTTTCTTGTTGTTGTTGTTGTTGTTCTAATAGACTTTCTCTTTTATTTAGGGATTGTATCTGAAATATCGCATAACAATGACGAATGACAATAAAGACCTGTGGTTCAAGCATTTCTCTGCAGATGAATTGTGTAAGTATTATTATTTGGTATCACAGTTCTAAAACGATTGGGGGTTTGCAGAACATGGTACACTCAATCCAATTTAGCATTGATTGTACATGGATGAATTTAGAAATCGACAGTATAGAAGGTAACTCAGCATTCAAAAATTACCGGAGTTCTATCATTACCCTTATTTAATAATTCTGAAATTGAAAAAATAACTTGCGGAGTCGATTTCAACTTAGTTACCAATTGGAGAACTCATAACTAAATGCAAGTTCAAAACGCTTACAGCTTGTTATAATTCCGTTTATTCAGTGGCGTAATACAGCACATACAAGTCGTCAAGCTTTCGCTGTACACTAAGAAGCTTTCCCATAGAAGTGGTTAGACATAAAAAGTTAGGTATTAAAATGTCTATCATTGGTTTGACACTAAAAGTCTAACATTTTATACTTTTTCTCTCCATTGGGATTCGTTTTGAAAGCAGTGATTAGATACTGAATGTGTAACATTGGTTAGACATAAGACGTTAGACATCAAAATTTCCAAAATATTATATCTAACCACTGCCTAGAAAAAGCCTCCCAGCGGACAACGAAAGCTTGACGACTCGTATATACTGTGAAATGACCGTAAATAAACGGATTTATTCCAAGCTCTAAGGGCTTTGAACTTGTCTAGTTTGTTTTCTTTTTGTTTTGTTATGTCTGGGGGTTTAATGAATACCTTGAGCATCTCAATTGGCTATAAGTAATTTCTCTTTCCTAATTTCGGGCCACTGGTTCCAGGGAAGAAAGAGAGGCAGTGCCTTAGGACAAACGCGTCATCCATACCTCACCAGGTTGTCGAACTCGGATTCACTTTGGAAGAATAGTTAGAAGTTCCCGCCTCTTACCAATCGGACATCGGGAAAGCGCACAGTTTGGTGTTCTTTTAATTGATATTTCATAACTACTATTTTTTTCCAGTGAACAAATATGCACGGAACCCTAAACAATTGCACAAGACGAAAAGCAGGAATTATTTGCTTTTCTTTTGTGAAGCAAAATAAAAGCGTGTGCTGGTAACTATCTACACTGAAGAGCAATTGAATTAGAGACAGCTGGCGTTATGCAAATGTGGCGCTGTGGGCGGCCCTGTAAATGGAAACGACATGACGTATGCAGCGATCTGACAATATAAGGAGTGATGCGACGGGAATCTGTAAGAGTCGGACGCAGTATGGGTAAGACGAAGGATCTAAGCGCATTTGATCGTGGGCAAATTGTCGGGGCCCGACGAATGATTCACTCCATCTTGGAAGTCGTGCAGGTACTGAGATTTTCACGAGCCACTGTGTCACAGGTGCCCCGTGAGTACATCGAATTCGGTAAAACAATCCCTGCAAGGGCCAGCTGCCGTGGACAACAGCGTGTGGATGAGAGGGATCATCGTCGGCTAGCTCGCATTGTAGCAGCGGATAGACGGGCCACAGAGCAAGAAATCACTCGGCAATTTAACGCTGGTGCACAAAAACATGTAAGCAACCACACCATCCAGAACCATCTCCTCGCTATGGGGTACAGAAGCCATCGCCCCACGAGGGTACCGCTGCTGACCGCACATCACAGGATGCAAAGATTAACATAGGCGCGGAAACATCGCCACTGGATCCTAGACATGTGGAAAAATGTTGCCTGGACTGATGAGTCGAGATTCACGTTGGTACATGCGGATGGCAGGATACGAGTACGGCGCAAACCGCATGAAGCGATGGATCCTTCTTGCCAGCAGAGTACTCTTCAAGCTGGTGGGGGTGGCATCCTCGTCTGGGGACTGTTTCGTGGACTGAAATTGGACCCTTGGTACGTGTGACATCGTCCCTCACAGGTCAACGTTACCGGGATATCCTGGAATACCATTTGCTCCCATTTGTGCGTTTTCAACATCCCACTGGGGACCTCATCCTGCAACAAGACAATGCCCCGTGCCATCGCTCCCGAATTGTATCCGAAAGGTTGGATGATCACTCCACCGACGTAACCTCGCTTCCTTGGCCAGATAGGTCACCTGACCTCAATCCCATCGAGCACATCTGGGATGCCATCGAGAGAGAGAGATGTTCGAGGCTCTGACCCCCCTCCATCAAATCTTCGTGTACTGTGGGAGCTTGTTCAAGGGTCGTGGATCCGTATGGCTTCCCAACGCCTCCGGTGTCTAGTCGAGTCCATGCCGAGACGAATCGCCACCGTCATCAGGGCGAAAGATGGTGCTACACGTTACTAGACAGGTATCTCTAATTCAATTGCTCTTCAGAGTAAATGAAACAGATGTTGCAGGACAACTGAAATTAAAAACTATACTTCATTCAGTCAATGAAAAAAGCACACGAAAGGGGAGACAGCGAATGAACAAAGAAACAACGACCAAGCAAAGAGCAAAAATTATCAAGAGCTAATTTTAAAGCAAAGAACGAAGAATAATTGATCAAATAATTCTTCCACTATCATTTCTGTTACGGGTGACTAATCATAAAACGGCCAAGAAACAAGAATGCATCCCTCAAACAACGAGAAATAATATTTAAAGGAAACAAAAAGCACGTCATCATAAAAATAATTAGGGAAACAAAGCATCAACAAAACAATGAAAAATAATTTTCAAGCAAGTAACAAACAATGAATACTGAAGAAAGAAATTTTTATTATTGTTATGCAAACAGTTAGCAGGGAATCGTAATTCAAAGAATGATCATAATGAAGCATACAATAAATAAGTACACCGGACAAAATATTAGTCACCCCTGGTAGAACTTACCTAACAACGGGTGACGGCGCCTATTGCCTTCATAACAGCATGAATCCTGTGTGATAGAGATTGAAGTTGTGGATGTGTTGAACATCGATTTGGAGCCAATCTGCATCAATTTGTCCCGCAGTTGCGCCAGAGTACGTGAGTGTCTATTCCGACGTTCCACCTTCTGTTCCAAATGATCCCACAGATTTTCAGTAAGATTTAAATTTGGGGATTTGCGTGCCAGTAGAGGTGAGACAGTGTTGCTGATTGTTTGTTGTGCCACTCAGACACAGTTTTAGCCCTGTGCACACGGCAATTGTCATCTTGGAAGACAGGAGTGGAAATGTGATGCTTCTCCTGGAGATGTAGGGCGAACGGCAACATTTCGTCATTCAGGATGCGGAATTACACATGCTAGTTCAAATTCATTGTCACAGCAATGAGACGGCCAGTTTCGTGGTACGAGGAACATCCCCAAAACATCACAGAACCCCCTCCTGCTTGAACGACACTTTCGACACAATCAGGATAAAAGGCTTCATTGGGCCTGCGATGCACTCGAGACTCATCAGAACAAATTACTCGTTTCCAGTTTTGCACAGTAAAATGTCGGTGCCTCTGAGCCTATTGATAGCGTGCGACTTTGTGACTTGCTGTTGAAAATGACTCTTTCGTGGTACTCTGCTCCAGATCTCCATCGTATGCAGTTCTCGTCACAATTTCCTTTCGGAAATCGGTTGGAATAAAGTTTCATTGACTGTTTGGAGCAATTGTTGTCTGGTTTGAAACCGATTTGCAGTCACTAGGCGTGAAACATGGCAACGGTCCCTGTTGATGAGAATCGTTTTCCGACAACAGTTACGTCGCCGATTTCCAGTTGACTGCGAACTACACCATTGTTTGTAGACCCGCTGGACAGTACGCTTCGCAACACCAACAAATTGGGCGACTTCATTCACTTTGTGTCCGTGGACACGGCCAAACACGATGGCTCCTTTTAGCAACTCACTAACGTCTGTCTTTCGACCCATATTGCACACTAAATTCAACACACACGTTGCTCTTCACCACTACACGAGACAGAAATGATCCTGTAGTCCACGTCAGTGCTATTTATCACCCAACAATGCTATCATGGCGCCCTATGTGCAACCGGTAACTAACTACTGTCATTTCTGTTTGGGGTGACTAAATTTCTGTCCGGTGTGTTTAAATAATCGTCAAGGAAACAATAAAGAATCATCGAAGAAACAAAAACATATCGCTAGTAAAACGATAAATAATCATCATGCAAGCAGTGTATTAAAATATTGTCAAGTAAGCAACGAACAAAAATCATCCAAGAGGTGTCAGCGTGATGTTTATAAAATATAGTGAGTATCAGAAACGGTGCAGGTGATTTCATCAGTGGCGAAACTTTGGGACAATTTAATACGATTTACGTCCTCCTGTGTTTCCTTAACACAGCTATCGAGAAATGTTTTTAGTTAGAAGTCGCTTACCTTTCTTTTTCTTAGCGGCGCCCTTGGAGGTGGTTGTTTTAATGTTCAGTGATTGTTTTGGATGTCTCAGAGCCTCCGTCGTCAGGAATTTCTTGTTGATAGAAAAAAACGCTGTTTACACACCTTCTCACATCACAGATCTCAGCGATTCTGTCTTCTTCAAACTCCTGCCAAGATTTGCTTCTGCTGGTAACTAGTGTGTTGTCTTCCAACAACATTCCCACGGGAGGGGAAATAGTCGTGAAGTATCTTCAACGCAGTTTAACTGCGATGTCTTCTTGACCAAAATTACATGTGAAAGACGAATTTGTTTTTCTAGTTTCGTTTTGTACGACAATTTTTGCTTTTGAGAAGTCTGGGTTTTTAAATTTATTTTGCGTTCTTCTCCTTTGGCATAAGTCTGCAAATGCAATTCTACTTTCTTTCTTGATCAATTATCGTTTCATTGTGATTTGTTTTTTTATCATTTCTAATGTATTTAAATTTGTTGTTAGAAATATGGATTGAGTTCATTCTTAGTTCTTCTAATAAAGTTAATTCTCCATAATTCTTCTAATTCTTGATTGAGTTAATTCACCTAGTTTATTCTTATTTCCTAGATGATATTTATTTTTTAAATAATGGGTGTTGTTGTTAACGGTTGTTCTAAAATAGCTTTAAGATAGTTGTTAATTGCGGGATGTATGGCAGATTGTCGCAGAATCAAGGACATGGATCTTCTGTCGTCTTTTAGCAGACTTGATTCTATCGATTAGGCAGTTGATAGTTTCTTTAGTGTTGGAAGCAGAAGAGTGGGCGAATGCTCTCTTCGTATCTCCTCTCTTTATAATGTTCTCTTATACACGGTCGAGTCACATTATTGTGACCACCAGCTAATATCCAGAGTAACCGCCATGTGCAGTACGGACAACAGCTAGACGGGCTGGGAGTGACTCAATAAGGTGCTGGAAGGTGTTCGCAGGTATGTGGAGCCATGCTGACTGCAGTGCATCTGACAGCTGCTGGAGTATGCGTGTTGGAGGATCCATAGAGCGAACAACACGATCGAGGTGGTCCCACAGATGCTCAATTAGGTTTAAGTCTGGGGAATTGGAGGCACAGGGAAGTACTTTGAAGTCTTCATCGTGCTCAGACAACTACTCTCGGACATTTCTAGCTGTGCGACATGTCGCATTGTTGTGCTGGAAGATCCTATCCGCCCCAGGAAAGACAATTAGCATGTGTGGGTGTACGTGGTCTGCAAGGATGGATTCATAACGAATTCGGTCCATAGTGCCTTCCACAAGTATGAATGGACCCAGGGAATGCCACGAAAACATTCCCCAGACCATAACGCTGCCCCCACCAGCTTGTTTTCTTCCAGCAATGGTTGAAGAGTGTTTGTTATCCAATGTTTCTCGCCTTAAACTCCAACGTCCATCCGTTCGATGAAGCAGAAAACGTGACTCATCACAGATGGCAAGCCTTTACCAATCAGCAGAGGTCCAATTCCGATACTGCAGTGCAAATGTAAGCCTTTCCTGCAGATGCACCTTTGTTATCATAGATGCAGTGACCATCCGTCTGCATCGAAGCCCAATACGCAGGGTTCGCTGAACTGTCGTTTTAGACACACTTCCAGTAGCCCCCTGGTTTATTCGGCCAGTGAGTTACTCAACTGTAGCGTTTTGATCTGCCCTCACGCACCTTCGAAGCCGAAGTTCGCCTCTCACATCAATGGCACGTGGTGCTCCTCAGTTTCCACGTCGCATATTCGCAATGGTGTCATTTCTCCAATCACGATGCACTTTAACCACAGCAGCACTGGAACAATTCACAAACTGCGCGGTTTCAGAAAATACCATTGCCACCCTTGGCCCAAGAGCCGATAATTAATCAGCCCTTTTGCAAATCTGATAAATCGCTCCTTTTATTCATGACAGCAACGAGTTATATGTTTTCAGAATGCCTACAGCACACCTTATATACCCTGCAAGCCAACTCACGACACGTGCCTTCTTTCATTGGCTACGCGCTGTTGACGTTAAAAGTAGGAGGTGGTCACAATAATGTGACTCGACTGCGTGTAACTGTCTTTATATAAGCAGTGTGGGTTGCAGTTGTCATGTTCCATGTTTGGTATGGTTATGAGTTTTTTGGGAATGATAGATGGTTTTGTATGTGCTGTTTTTGCATGTGCCGCAGGGTATGTAGTTTTCACTTTCTCTCCTTAGCGTGATGTTAGTGTAAGATGGGGATATATTTTCTTCTAGTTCTAGAGTTACGATTATAGTACTGAACACATTTAGCATAGTATCTTTAAAGTTCCATTGTACAGATTCATGAACTAAAGTACGTAATATCTCTCAGGAAAATCGTAAATATGAAAATAAGGAGTAAAACAAAGTGTTAAGCAGTTTTCACCTCAAAACTTTTCTTCGCTGGCACCGCATTGAAATATCACAACGCTTGCTGAGTGTTTATTCGGACTCGAAATTTAATATATAGAATTCTAAACATTTGCTAAAAATCGATATTTTTCTTGTTCTCGTGTGCATCCTTAACTCGACAGCCAAAATACACTATGATCTGGGCACTTATTTTTAGTAATGGATTTGAGTAATGAATAGTTCATAATAATATGGATAGTAATGAATAGCAATATTTTGAGTAATGAATACGTCACAGCCACTGCCCATAAAAGAATGAATATTTCAGAGGTTTAGCAGTCACTCTATGAACTGTATTGTTTCGGGGTTTAGACAAGCACGAACACTAGAATGGATGGTGAGGCAGATCTCAAGGCCTTTCAATGTGGCATGCTCATAGGATGCCATCATAGCAGCAAGTCAGTTCGGGAAGTTTCTGCCCTGCTGAAGCTGTCTCAATCAACTATAAGAGATGTTATTGTGAAGTGGAAACGCCGAGGAGGACGATAGCTCAACCACGATCTAGTTGTGTCTTAATCAACTGTACGTGATGTTATTTTGAAGTGGAAAGCTAAGGAGCGCGATAGCTGAACCACGATTTAGTTGGCCATATAAAATGACGGAGCTTAATCGACGACTTGTAAAGCAGGTGGTGGAACGATATTGCATATCCATCGGTTGTACCACTCACCACCGAGTTTCAAAATGCCTCTGGCAGCAGCGCCAGCACCATAACAATTCGTGAAGAGCTCAAGGGAAAGGTATTCCATAGCTGAGCCGCCGCACAGAAGCCTAACATCAGCAATATCAACGCCGCCAAACACCGATTGGAGCTACGATTCAGAAATGCAAACATTTCATACAGTCTGATATGATTCACGTCCTGGTGTGAATCCTCAATTCGGGAGTCAAATTTGCTATACGAAAATGTGATTCCCAGTGTGTCATAAAAGTCAT
Source organism: Macrothele yani (assembly GCA_039090855.1). NCBI lineage: Eukaryota > Metazoa > Arthropoda > Arachnida > Araneae > Macrothelidae > Macrothele > Macrothele yani. The sequence continues at coordinate 167,243,827 of CM077011.1, forward strand.
TAGGGAGCAAACTAAAAAAAATATGGAATGGAACAGTCGTCTGAATGTAACATCGGTTCATTCCTCAACAAGATCTGGCAGCAGGAATTCTACATGCAGTAGTCGTCAAACAGCTAAGAACCCACCATAAAGACGACTTTAAACTTTTTTTCAGAGAAATTCACATATATGGTATATTATTTGATCCGACTTTTGTTCAGCTTCGCTGTATGCGTGAGGTATTCGAACTGTTCCTGGGTCTATATAATATTATATCTCATCAAATAAAGAAATTAATATACAGGCATGGCTTTTCGTTTGTTTCTCATGAATCCCGTGCAATAGCGTTGAATCGGCACGTCGTGTTCGTTTGAAACGTATACTTATTTGCGTGCTTCACGATCGCTTTCCGTCTTCCTTTTCAAAGTAATTATCCTTCTGGTACACAAAATCGATGTGTATCAAACAAACAAATGGCCGTTTCGGTGGTTTAGTGGTTCGAGATGCTGGCTTCTACCAATTCGTCCAAAGTGGGCCTACGTTCAAACCCCGGAGGAAGTATGGGTGGCGTGTTTTTCTGATTGCGCTAGCGTTGATCCTAACCAGTGCTCCCACTATAACGTAACCCTTTTACGTTACGCGAAATTTGTTGTTATGCTAAGTTCCAAATGTCCGGCTGAAAAAATGTTGAACTGAGGGTAAATGTGATGCACTAGTTACACCGGATATCTCACTTCAAATTAAGGCTTTTAGGGCCAGACGAAACATAGACAGAAAGCAGAATCACTTACGTAAACTTTCTTTTATTGGTCTAGCTCGTCACTTTTACTTCAAGCAGCTCTAGACGAAATCACAGAACTTTATACAGCGTAATACTGGAATATCAACAACATATCATAGAGAGTTTCACCTGCAAACCACACACACAGCTGCTGCTTAGTCATATTATATATCTCTCGTCTTGTTCTTATCACTACAAGCATACGTCACTCACACAGACCTCAAGTGCTGCCAACCGTATTCATGTGAGAGAGAAGATATCACGTTAAGGTTGAAAGGTGCTAAAGAGAACGAACTCAAATTTATATAGAAAAAGGAAATAAAAATGAGAGTTAAATGAAAAAAAAGGTATGACATGTCCGACTCAATCGTATCGAATTTTTGCATCAAAACTTTCTTCGACCTAATCTCATAAATACTTGTTTTTCCCTATTTAACGGGCAGAATAGTTTCTGAGCCAGCACTCAAGACAGGTCTTTGGATCACACAAACAGTAACTGAAAGGTGAGACAGTATTGATAAGCTTTAGCTCTCCCACTTCCTGGGAAACAGATGCCCAAAATCAGTAACGGAGACCGTTTATAGTTTATAGAGTGGCTGCTAAACCCCGAAATGAACAACATAACAAGAGTCTGGGATACGTTTGAATCAAGAGAAAACTTACGAGTTATTTCAATATTCTATCTTTTATAACAGCCTTATCCGGCCTTTAACGAATGGATGCAGATGCAGCAGAGGTTTTGTTATCACTTCCTAAAAAGGTGAGTTCCTTTAGCTTCAAACTCACTCAAAAAGCTAAAGTATTATCTTTTTCTAGCTGTTTCTAATCCATTATTTTTCAATCATTCAAACCGTTTCCACTTATACTAATTAAGTGTGTAACCAATTGATTTTATTTTTCAGATATCCTTCAAGTAGACATCGGATTCTTTGTATTGTATCTCATGCTGTTGTTAGCATCGATGTTTGAAGCTCGTAAGTGTCTAAAACTTTATCATACGTTTATTGAACAAAAAGATATGTAGTTCATTTGGTTATATGTACACCATAACAAACTATACACCCCGGCCACTGAATTAGAAACCTTCATGCAGATGCTCGTAAACGTCACTTATACAAAATACGTGGTCACCTGCGTGACCTCGGGATCTAGACAACTATTTAAGGCTGCTGCACGTCAGTAATCGTCAGTAGTGTTAATCCCAATGGGTAAAATAAATAATCTTTCGAAGTTGAATAAAGGGCTTAATGTGGGTGCCCGTCTGGCTGGAGCAAAGCATTTAAAAACAGCAGAGCTGACCGGTTTCGCAAAAGGCGAGATATCCAGAATCTTTATTCAGCGGAAAAATAATCCACATTATATCTCTAAAAAGCTTAAATGTGGTGTGGCTACAATCTGTCAGAAATTAATTCGCCGTCGTCTGAGAAGACTTGTATAGAGAGACTGTATTTCTCTTGTAGCAATTGACCAAAGCATTCAATGAAGGCTGTTCCCGACCCATATCTCAACGAACTATTAACAGGGAATTGAAGAATCTCGGTACTGGCAGTCGCATGCCTACATGGAAACCACTGATCTGTGCGAGGAACCAGAAAGTTCGTCTACAGGGGTGTCACGAGTACCGTGACTTGACACTGGAAGACTGAACAAAAGTCACGTGGTTCGACGAATTACGGTACACCTTGTCCTGTACCGACGGTAGGCAGAGAGTTTGACGGGAACCCCATGAAACAATGGACGCAGCTTGCCTTGTAAACACAACTTAAGGCTCTTCAGGTGGCATCATGTTGTAGAACATGTACTGTTGGAACAGAACGTGTCTCTCATATTGCTGGAATCTCAGGAGTCATCCAAGGATTATCTGAACATTATTGCCTATCAAGTCCACCTTGCAATGTTGGTCTTTTATCAAGTTCATCCTGCAATGTTGGTCTTTTATCAATGCTGGTCTTTTATCAAGTTCATCCTGTAATGTTGGTCTTTTATCAAGTCCATCCTGCAATGTTGGTCTTTTATCAAGTCCATCCTGCAATGTTGGTCTTTTATCAAGTCCATCCTGCAATGTTGGTCTTTTATCAATGTTGGTCTTCTATCAAGTCCAACCTGCAATGTTGGTCTTTTGTCTTTTAGATGGCGATGGCTGTTTCATGGACGACAATGCTACGGTCCATCGCGCGAGATGTGTTCAGCAGTTGTTCAGCGAGCATAACAGAGAATTTCATCATCTTCCCTGGCTACCACAAAGCTCGTATCTTAACCCCATTGAGAATGTATGGCAAGTGCTCTTCCGTCAAATCTGAGCCAGTTAAAATCTGGTGAAGGCCTGATATGCTGTAGACGAAGATGCACCATAACATCTTGCGAAATTTATGCCAAACCGCGTATGTGCTATAATTTGGACTATAGGAGGAGCCAACCCGGTATTGAATGAAAGTTTCTAATTCAGTGGCAGGTATGTGTATGTCTGATATTCTGCCTATATTGTATAATTTGGTATGTAAGATTACTCGTGTTAAATCCTATTACGGCGTTTTAATTTTTCACAATGGTAATATGTTGCGATTAGTTGGTATTGACATGTTCAGTACCATCTTAAAATTGAGTAACTGACGAATGTCTTGAATTGGATATTAATTATTCATTAAAGTTACATTATAATTGCTTTCGTTGACTCGCACGTTGACCTTAAGAGAATACCTATGGTAGAACATTCTGCGTTGAAAATGTTCATTAAAAGTAAAAGGTGTTTTAAAATTAAGTACATTGTTGGTTATTTTCAACATTGTTTTATTTCAGGCGTAAATTCGGACAAGAGAGAAGTCATGGGTCAAAACTACGTAGCAGAACACATCGTGTATTCACTTTTCAAAACGAAAGTAAACAATTCTAAAAAATTAAAGACAGAATGCAATATGACTGTCATTGTTGCCATTTCTCCTACTGATAATTACTCATTTTGGGCTCTAGTTTACTTCAAAATTTTGACTGACTTAGTCCTGAAAGGAGTGAAGTTATTTAATGAATATTCTCGTTCGGTAGAACTCAAAACCTTTGGTAATTAATCTTGTATAATGTCAGAAACTACATGAAATTTCGGTCGCAACATACCTGAGGTCGTGCTATATCATAGTGTTGAAAACAGCTTGCATCAATATCTAGGTAGGGTTTTATTTCTGTAAACTTTTCTCTGTAGAAATGGATTCAATGTCTCGCCGAATGTTTGCTTTCATTTCGCATAAGGGCAAGGCTTTCTCGTACGTTTTCCCACACCCAAAAAAGAAAAATCGTATAAGGAACTAAAGTGGCCGGTATGTGTTTACTGATTAATTTATTCTTGGAAAGGCTTGCCATCTCTGCCCAAATATGCTTATTATCCGTGAAAGCTAAATCTGCTTATTATCCGTGAAAGCTAAATCTGTTTTTCGGTTAATGTTGTAAACTCGGTGTACGTTTAATTTTGTCCGCATACAACCGGCAGTTTCCAAGGCAATTAGCTGATCAGAAACAAAAATTAAAAAGTAACCTATATGTAAACGAGAATTCCATGTGCTTAAATGCTCATCGAGTTGGAACCGAAACCTTTGTTTCACCTTTTGTTTGCTTAGTACCAAGAGCGGTTTAACGACGAAATGTATTAGGAACAACCCGTCTGTCAATATAGGATGGTAATATAGACAACCTCTTACAAGTTCCCATATGTTCCGCCAACTTACCGTAGATTTTCAGGTTCTCTTCAGCAAATCATGTTCTTGTGATGTCGCACGAGATAAAAAAAAACAAGATTTTAAGTAATTATTTCATCATAATTTTAATTTCTGTGTCCTCAGATCAGTTATACTTCTTGGCTGATGACCGAAATCAACAGCTCCTCTTCTTTCAGTGAATCTCTGAATGTCAAATAAGTTCACATTTCGAACATAACGAAATGACTCTTATAGGTGAAATGCAAGATGTTTTAATGTGTCCTCAAATGCAAAAGTGCTGTTTTTATAAACAAAATGTTTTGCCGCGAATTAGGTTGTTCAGTAAGTCTCATGATAATACTGTGTTTTTATGTTATGTGCTCTTTCAAAATTTACTCCTTATTCCTTTCTGCAATACTTTCTAGATGCTCTAAGGTCAAGGCATCTTCTACATAAGACATATGTGCTTTATATAGCTTCCGTCATCCTGGAGTGTTCTGGACTGGCATTTTTATGTGCAAGTTACGCCCTATATGCCCAAGAAGGAGAAGTCAACCCAGCTTTTAAACTTATTGGTTTGTATTTTAATTAGTTTTCTGTCAATTAATTTAAGTTTCTATTGCTTTCCTTCGTCTTTGTTTTGTTCACTTTTAAAATTTCCGTGTTCAAAAATGGGGACAAGTTGCAGGAACTGACAAATGGCGAGCCGCAGCTACAGCTGAATCTTGCAATTTATGGATGACACAGCACTGAACGCAGTATAGTAGTGCATACAGGGTTTTATCAAAACAATGCAAACATGAACTGACAATGGAGTATGTGAAAACACAAATTTGTCCGTGACGCATCGAAACCGCGCCCCCTCACTCTGGAGTAAAATGCTCTCCCAACTAAGCTACAGGGCGGAATGTACCTCTGCAGATTTGTCGTCTTGACACGTGATTCACCTCTGTAGTACGTCACATCATCTCCCTCTTATTTTGTTTTTTTTAAAGCAGAATTGGAATTTTTCGTTAATTCCAGACGATGTGTGGAACAAACATCACACATTTTTTGAAGAACCCAACGACTAGTACATCCGTTTTGACGTTCGGGCGTCAATGTGAAAACACAAATTTTTCTGTGACGCAGATCGAACTAACGCCCCTTCACTCCGGAATAAGTTGCTCTTCCAACTGAGCTACACGAACGGAATGTATAGCTGTAGATTTGTCATCTAGACACGTGATTCACCTCTGTAGTACCTCACAAGTATACGCAATGGACAGTATGAAAATAATGGAAACACCGATTGCCAATAGAGTACACGCCATGAGCAGCATGCAAATAATGGAAACACCGATTGCCAATAGAGTACACGCAATGAGCAGCATGCAAATAATGGAAACACCGACTGCCAATGGAGTACGCGTAGTGCGCCGTATGCAAGTCATAGGGACGAAGTTACCCGCCTTGTGAGGTATACAAAGCGATGCAAAACGATGTTGGTTATCATGCGGCAGTGCCACAGTCACATGTGAAACAACTGTTGCGATGTAATTGTCGGCAATGTAAAATCTCAGTGATCTAAAAAAAAACATGAGCATTGGTGCACGTCTTGCAGGTAGCAAATACGAACTTCAATGCACAAAAGTGCGGAATGATACATTGAAACTTAATGACTTGAGCGTGTGGTGAGTGATGTGGGGAGTTGCGTGAGAGATATTGAAGGAGTAGGACATGCCGAGCTTTGGCTAAGACAACAAGTTTAGTTTGTACCGCGGAGTTTATTCCAGTTTATGTTTTTGTGTAAAATAGTAAAGTAATAAATGTTCTGTGTTTTTATCGGGTGTCTGTGATGTTACAAGATGCTTCAGAAACTAGAACGACTGAAATATTAGCTGTAGCACGAGAAACTGTGTCGAAGACTATGACTACCTATCAAAATTGACACAGTGTTGCTTCCAAACATGCAAAATGTGGACGCCACGGAAGTTGTCAGATAGGAATAGCCGAACGTTGACACGGATTGTAGAATGGAAGCACGAGACCATGGCATCGAAAATGGTATAACAGAGTTGAACACTATTCGGAATGATTTTCTTTCCATCATAGCAGTTCTTTGAGAACTCCATCGTGCCGGCATTTATGGGGGTACTGCAATCCACAAATCTCAGGTTACCAACATCAATGAAAACAAAACGTGTAAGGGGGTGCAAAGCACATACAAAAACTGAGATTCTAAAGACTAGAAACGTGTCATCTTGTCTGACGAATCTTTCTTCTTATTTTTTTCCCACAACTGGTATAGCGTACGTCTGGCGAAAGTCTGCAAAAAGCCTACCACCCGCATGTTTGGTTCCGACAGCGAAACACGGAGTTGGAAATCTGATACTGTGGAGTGCCTTTGGGCCATTTGTTATTCCTTACAGCATTCCTTAGGGTCACTTGTTATTCTTCAGGCCATTTGTTACTCCTTTTAGCATTCCTTAGGGTCACTTGTTATTCTTCAGGGTCGTGTCGCATCTGTAGTGTACGAATTCATTCTTAGGAACATCCAGTGTAGCAGGCATTGCTCCCTAACGACGGTCCCTGGTTTCAAGCAAATAATGCACCCATGCATTGCGCGGAACGTGTCGAATTGTGGTTGAAAGAGCATGAGAATGAGGTACAGCAGCTCTCCTAGCCACCCGAGTCTCCAGACCTCAATATTGTGAACATTTGTGGGAACATCTGGAGAGAAAGGTCGGATCAGACGTTCCACCTCTAACGTCGCGGGCACTGTTGTGACACATTTTACAGGAAGAATGGTCTCGGATTCCGTTATAGTACCTGCATGACTTGTGCAAGTAGTCATGCAGGTAACCATTATAACGGAATCCAAGTCCTACTGATTTTGTTCAGAAAGCCCGTGATTGGCCAGTGGCTTCTTAATACACTGGCGTCCAAAAATTAAATACGAGATGGTTTTTCGAATGTAACATCGTGCAGAAGTACTCCACATCGACTCAAATCATACCATAAGATCCCCAAGACGTAAGAATATGGGACAAGTGAGCAAAACCGCCCAAACAAGGAATCCAAAGGATACAAAGACACTTTATTGAAAAGGTAGCTTCGAGCACAACTGGACAGAAGACAGAAACGTCCATGTGACAGGCGGCTGCCAAAAAAATCCAGTCTTTAGTAGGAGATATGATCACCGCTGACTGCGTTGCCGGATTTACAACGTCTGTCCATGCTGAGGACGAAGTTGTCAAGGATCTGTTGAGGCATCTTGGCCCATTCCTCTTGTAGCGCCAATCGCAGCTGAGGAATCGTTGCTGGCAGCTGGTGACGTGCTTCTAAGCGCCTCTCAAGAAGGTCCCACACGTGTTAGATTGGATTTAGGTCAAGGGGCCAATCCATGCGTTGAATATCTTCACTCTCCAACAGCTCTGTGACAGCCACTGTATGATGAGGTGTAGCATTGTCGTCCATGAAGAGGAACTCAGGACCCACAGCACCTTTAAACGGACGCACGTGAGTCAGGAGAACCTCGGTACAATAGCGGACACCAGTGACTGAACCTCCTTGGAAGATGTGGAGGTCAGTACGGCTACCAAGCATGATACCGCCCCAAACGAGAACTCCGCCACCTCCAAACCGGTCTTTTTCGATGATGTTGGAAGTGTGATTGCGTGTTCCCTGCTCTCTCCAGATGTGTATACGTCCAGAATCGCTCGTCGGACTAAATCAGCTCTCATCCGTAAAGAGAACTCAACCCCATTGCTGATGTGTCCAGTTATTGTGTTCCTGTCACCACAGAAACCGCCGTCTCCGATGAGCAGGCGTTAATGGCACACACCGTACTGGTCGTCGTACAAATAGACCACCTTTGTGCAGCCTCCTGGCCACGGTAAAACGCGATAACGGACGTCCAGTTGTCTGTTGCATGTGCCTTCCGATTTCTCCCGCTGTCTGCCGTCTGTCTCTTCTCGCCTGTAGGACAATATACCGGTCGTCCGCCGCGGTGGTTGCTCGTGGACAACCACTGCCAAACTCTCGGACAGCTGTTTCTGTCGTTTGAAATGCTCTCCAAGCTCGTGAAACGATGCTGTGAGCGATCCCGAACTCCTCGGCCACACTAGTCACAGTTCGACATTCTTCTAACTTCCCAATGACGTGACCTCGGGTAAAGTCATCCAGATGTCGTCTAATGGATTGCCTGTTGGCCATATCACACGGTGACAGCAACTCGGCGTCGCTTTCAAACCGATGTACACCGTGCAATAGCTTTCACTGAATTGCTGAGCGTACACCGCTCGTGTGCTTTATACCCTTCCGACACTCCCCTTCCAACATCTCCCCCCTACGTCATGCTGCATATATGCGCATGCCCTACCGTACCGGACCCTAGTCTATCTCCTGAGTGGTTTTTCGGCCCGTTCTGCCTGCTCGTTCCGCTGTTGTGCTGACTTCTCCTCTTCGTCCTTAATTTTTGCACACCACTGTAAAAAGTTCTCCACAAACCGTAAGTGTGTCCATTATTCTGATAAACCCTTATATCTCTAAAGGGATGTGCATGTCACATTTTTATGTCGTAGGAGACACGTGACGATAATGACAAAGTATGTAAAATAAGAATTCTTTGTGAGCCTTTACAGTTCGAATTCATCAGTATGGCGGAAACTCGAATGATATCAGGGGACGACCTCATATTAGTTATTGCATACTATCTTGGGGACAAACGACACAATACAATATTAATGAATTACAAATTTTACAAAATAAATACATTAGACTAATTGATCTCAAATCACCGCCTAATACTCGACCTTTAATAAATTTTAGAACGAAAGTATATCCTAATAAATATAATATACCAATTATTAATCACTTATATTATTTTAATCTTGGTAAAATTATGTTCAAGCGAATTAAGTATAGTTTATATTCAGATCTCATATTACTTAATACACATGTACCTCCTTATGAAACGAGGAATAAATTACAATTAAAACCTGTTTTTCCAAAAACGGAATCAATTAAACTTACCTTACATTACAGAGGTCCTCAATACTGAAATTATTAACCCAGTTACATGACTATTTTGAATAATTTTAATTTATTTAAGAAAAATTCAAACTTCTTCTTCTTCAATAATTCTTTAAAAAATGGATATAACTCCTTCCGATATATATTCTTTCAATTGTTGTTTTTTCGGGGAGTAGAGGGTTATATGTCAAGCCATTTTCGGCCTTTTCCCTCGTCAACCCTGTTGTTTCAGCTCATGATCTTTTTTCATGAATTGTCAAAAATTTGTCTTACTCTTTTTTTTTTTTTTAGAAGAAAGGAAATGAAAGAAATGAACACTGCAACCAATGGGGAATCGTCACTAAATGCACAATGTTCCTCGCTGATTAGTCAAGACAAACAAAACGCAATTTTCAACATGGTGTTACGTTGAGTGCTTTTACCTCCAGCTGAAGTTTCCATGACAAGTAATGACAATTTCTGAAATTCTATGGTTTTCAAAAACGATCCTTTTTGCTTGCACTTATTCCTTAGAGCCTGCGCGGTATTTCTTTCCACAATTGCAGACAGTAATGTTCTCTCTCTTACATCATAGAGAAATAATTCTACTGATAGAGTAAAATACATTTACATACGAAAAAGCAGTCCTTCTTGGATTAAAAAATATTTTAACATAACATAGAGGTTAGGACAACTGCGTTGTGCCTATCACCATTTCTCCAAGGCTCTACGCTTCGGTGATCAGTTTTCTACAACCAGTTGAAAGTATCTCATGCCATTTATTTCGTTGGTTTGCTTCGGAATTCAACAGCTCCTTGAGCACCTAATGATACAATGAGCCGCTTCTCTCCAATTTAGGGTCATTGGTCCCAGTAAAGAAACAGACCTAAAGTCGAATGACAAATACACCATTCATACCTTATCTGGGACCCAAAAGAGGGCCCAACTCGAAAGACTAGCCAGAGGTTCGCCACCAGGCGGCTCTGTGTTCGTTACGTAACTTCTCAACTGTCATTGGTTTTATTATGTTAAGCATGACAATTCTAGCACTTTATGTGTTCGAAACTTGTTAATTTTTTTAAGCTTTGGAGCAAGATAAAGTAACGATATTGAGGAGCAGTTGCACAGAAACGCGCCATATTATCGTAAATAGAAAAAGTGCAGATGTTGGTGAAGTGGTTCACCTATTTGGGATAAATAAAGGAATGTGATGGAAATATTTTAAAAAAGATATAAATGAGAGTGCTATAACTTAGACATGCTTTCTGAAAGAATTCTTGGAAAATTTAGGAACAAAATGCTTATATGTATTAAAAATAAGGCGTCCAATCAGTCTATCCTTTCAATTTTAGCGTAAGATGAGCAACATTATCTAGGTATATTCTGTCAATTGTAGGTACATCAATGGAAAACTCACGTGAAGAATTATCTGATGAGAAAACTGCATTGCAAACTTTTACCAAATGAGGGCAAAATATTTTCTTTATTTTTAAACTATAATTGTGAGAAAATTGGAAAGGTGTTTGAAATCCATTAGTTTTTAAACTCAGATACCAAACAAACTCTGCTTCTCATATTTCTAAACTTCTCTTAGAGGTATGTGAAAAATCTTTAAGAAGTGCGATCTTCTTTCCTTTCCTTTTTGCATCGAATTCCCTTTATCACTTTATCACCACAGGCACGACGTTTACGAACTAAATTTGAAACTTGCGCAGTGTGTGCGCGTGTGTGTGTCTGTGTGTGGATAACTTTCCTAAGCGGCAAAGAGAGCTTCACATCCATCATAAAAATATTACGGATATTTTTCAGATGAAAGGCACAAAATACACTTGAAGGCGATCGCAAATATATTTACATAATTTACGTCTTATGATCACGCACCCACCAAAAATGAAAATCTGTACGTAAAATCAGCTCTTGTAGAAGCCAGACGTCTGACTTCGACGTCACTTTATTTCACATGTTCACTTTGGGTGGGAACCAATATCAAGTCTTCCTGAAAAAATAAATAGCAAAATTGTTCGTTTCATTATCATCATCATCATCATTGTCAACCATTATCAATCCACTGCTGGACGAAGGCCTCCCCAAGATTCCTCCACAACGGTCTGTCTTGTGCCAGTCTCCTCCATGTCACTCCCGCATACTTTCGAATTTCATCCACCCATCTCCCATGTGGTTTTCTTCTGGGTCTTTTCCTGTCCCTTGGAATCCAATCTAAAATTTCGGCTGTCCATCGATGGTCTGTCCTTCAGGCAGTATGTCCAGTGCATTGCTATTTCAGGGATTTAACTCTGATCATGATGTCTTCCACTCTTGTCATTTTTCGGATCCACGAGTTCCTCTTCTTATCTCTCCTGGTTACGACAAGCATGCACCTCTCCATTCAACTTTGAGTTGTCTGCAGCCTTTGTATGTCTCTTTTAGTTAAGGTCCACGTCTCTGCACCATACGTAAGCACTGGAAGGATGCATTGATCAAACACTTTTCTTTTAAGACATAATGGCATATTGCTCTTGAAAATTATGCTGTTTCTTCCAAAAGCTCTCCAGGCAAGTTTTGTACGCCGATTAATTTCTTCATCAATGTGACCCTCACTTGATATCTGCTGTCCAAGATAAACATACGTGTCTGTTATCTCCAGCTTTTCTCCATTAATCGACAAATCTTCATTTTTTGTAAAAGCATTGAACATCACTTTTGTCTTCTGAAAGTTCATTTTAATCCCACTTTTTTACTCTTGTCAGCAAGTTCCTGAATCATACTCTGCAGCTCTGATGGGATAGCTGCAAAATTGTCTATGCCATCAGCATAACAAAGGTGAGTTAGATAATCTCCATTAATATTTATCCCTTTGTTTTCCCAGTTCAGTGATTCAAAGACATTTTCCAATTGGCATTAAAGAGCTTGAGAGATATGGTGTCACCTTGTCTCACTCCCTTTCCAATTTTTATGTGTGTTGTATTTGCAAACAGCCGAATCTTTGCACTTGCATTTTCGTAGATGTTATTAATAATATTAATGTATGCATCTTCAATACCGCAGGATTTCAAAGCCATTGTAACTGCTGATGGTTTCACCGAATCAAAGGCTTTTTCATAATCGATAAAAGCCGTGCACAGTAGAAGTTCATACTCCCTCGCTCTTTCAATCAGTTATCTCAGTACGTGGATATGATCTATTGTGCTGTAGCCACTCCTGAATCCAGCTTGTTCTCTCGGTTGAACCATGTCCAGTGTTACCTTTAAGCGGTGTGAAAGAACTTTAGTGAAGATTTTATAAGCCATTGATAGGAGGCTGATAGATCTGTAGTTCCTGAGATCCTCAATGTCACCTTTTTTATGTATCAGAATCATTGTAGCGTTGTTCCAATCCTCAGGAATTTTCTCTTCATTAAGGCATCGAGTGAAAATTTGGGCGAGTACTGTTTCGATTTCTCCTCTTGCTTCTTGTATGATATCTACAGTAATTCCATCTTCTCCTGGAGCTTTTCCCCGCTTCATGTTCTTGATTGCATGTGCAACTTCTGCTGGAAGGACTGGAAGAACTCTGGTACTGGTATCTTTCATGACGTCTGGAGTGCATATATCATCCCTTTCATATAATTTGGAGTAGAAATCTTTCACTCTTGTCAAAATTTCGCCTCTATTTCTTGTTACAGAACCTGTAACGTACAAGGAGATGTGACGTACCTGCCAGAAGGATGCCCACGACATAAAGGCAGATAGGAATCAGAATAAAACGTCCGCGTAGCTTAATTGGTAGAGCAACTTATTCCGGAATGAGTGGACCCGGGTTCGAACCCCGGCGCGGATAAAAATGACGGAGAAATTCAATTCGTTATAATGGCGCCCGAACTATCCGGATGACCCGGCCGTTCAAAATCTCGCATTGGTGTGATGTTATTTCCACACCGCGAGATAGGAAAAATAAGAAAATCCTTTCTCCAGCACTTCGAAAAAAAAAAAAAAAAAAAAAAATAAGGGGAGATGATGTAACGTACAAGGAGATGTGACGTACCTGCCAGAAGGATGCCCACGACATAAAGGCAGATAGAATACCAGAATAAAACGTCCGCGTAGCTTAATTGGTAGAGCAACTTATTCTGGAATGAGTGGACCCGGGTTCGAATCCTGGCGCGGATAAAAATGACGGAGAAATTCACTTCGTTATAAACCATCTTCTTTTCTCAGTGCCATAATCTGTTTTCTTCCCTTACTGAGATGTCCCTTTGCTATCTTTAGGCTTTGGTTGTTTTCAATTGCTTTCCTCACTAGTTCACAGTTGAATTTCCTTACGTCTTCAGTGATACTTTTTCGTACTGTATTGCATAGCTCTATATATTCCACTTTGGAAGTCACATCTTCTATAGCTGTCCTCATCTGTCTTCTGTTTTGCATCAACATTTTGGGTTTTCCTGATAATTTGTTCACATGCAACTTGTTCTTAGACCCAGTTAATTTTGTTGCTGTTTCCATAAGAGCTTTGGTTACTTTTCTGTAAACTTCCGAAATATCCACTTCTTCCGATGTTAGGCCTTCTAAAGCAGAGAATCTGTTCTTCAGTTCCAACTTGAAGGTATTATGGTGTTTTTAAGGTTGGTTATGTCAATACATTTTGTTTGCCTTATGAGCTTGCCCCGTTCGAGTTTAGTGTTGAGGTGCATCTTACATCTCACCAATCTATGGTCACTAGCTGTGTTGAACTTGTTTAGCACACTGCAGTCTTCTATGACGAATTTTTTGTTACACATAATAAAATCAATTTCACTTGTCGTCCCCTTTGGATGTCTCCATGTCCATTTCCTGTGTGGCTTTTTCTTGAAAAAGGAGTTCAAGATGAAAAACCCTTCTGCCTCTGCAAATTCAACGAGAGTATTTCCACGCTGGTTTCTGTTGCCGTGACCGAATTTACCTACTGAAGTTTCATTCTGTTGCCGTTGCCTTATTTTGGCATTGAAATCTCCCATAATTATCTTCAAGTGCTGCTTACCTTTATTATTTAGATGACGAATTTCCTCATAAAATTCTTCAATTTCTTCTTCCGGATGACTTGTGGTGGATGCATAAGTTTGAACAATCTGAGCCTTGTATCTTCTGGAGAGTTGGATAACGAGTCGTGCAGCTCTGTCAGAGGAACTTTCAACTTCTACAACTTTATCCTTCAGTTTCTTGTTTATTCGAAATCCAACACCACTAGTTCTGCAAGTATCTGTCCCACGATAGCAGAAGAGATGTCCACTTTTCAGTTCAATGAGATCTTCTTCTTTTCTCCTTACCTCACTTAGCCCGACGATGTCCCACTTGATCCTTTGTAGTTCCTCTTCCAATTCAAGAAGCCTTGAATCAGAAGATAGGGAGCGCCCATTATACGTAGCCAAGCTCAGCATCAGATGGCAGCCTAGTCCGGTCCTCCGGGGATTCTTAGCACCCTCTGCCTTCATGTCGCACTGGCTGCTGCTTTACCCAAGTACATTCCAGCTGCCGGAGACTGAGGACCAAGATTTAAGTTGTGGAGTCATTTTGGAGGTGTTTGGCCATAACTCACAACGCTGGGCAAGCGGGTTGGTGAGTGTTTGGGATAGCATTCTTCTAATCCCGATGGTATAGTTATACCGCTATTGGGGGTCGTCAGAGCCCCTTTAGTGGGAACAGGATGCACCACGAGAAGGCGGGGTTGACATTTGTCAAGGAAAGGCTGTGATGTTACGCATCACCTGACCTACTTATACCAATATAAAATGGAAAAAAAAAAATCGAAATTTTCGCAATTCCCCACTGAGAACGGTAACTTCAGTATCTATTATAGCACGAATGAGCCGTACAGGTTAACCTTTATAATAATAACAATAATAATAATCTTCAGATTTTGGAGGTCATGCCTGTTGTGATTCTTCAATTTAACGGGATACATCTCTGTTCAGTTTGTTTCAAAATGCCGTTAGCGATATTATTTACCTGAAAAAAGAAAAGCATCGACTTCCGAAGCATGGCCAACGTTTTTTATTCTTTCTTAAGCTAAATTAACGTTTTTTTATATTTTACCTGAAAATGGGCACGAAGTTTTCCCTCTAAAATTAAAAGTATGTGATGATTCGGCTTATCATCCAACATTGTCTAGGTTCTCCTAAAATTATGAACAAGCTATTTTTACCTCAGCATTTCATTGGAATATCTTTCAGTGAGAAAATTAAAAAAAAAAGCTGTAGGCGTGCTTCCAGAACATTTTCCTGGCACCACAAGTGCTGCATGCATGTTTGAATATAATCACAGTTAAATAAAGAATATGTCAGACAGTGAAAAAAACATCTCCGAACTAGCCTACAGTGCACCAAAAGGGGTAAAAATGAGAAAAACTTCTTTTCCGTTAACATTCTTAGGCTACCAACACTCCGCAATTGAGACCTACATCTTACATCAAAGAAAGCTATTACACAACATAGAGACACCAAGTTACCAAGTAAAGAAATTAGAACAACGTCAAGCAAAGCTGTTACTCATGCAGGAATGAACTCTCCTCAATTCACAGCCACTCTCTTCCAGTCACAAACCTCTTCACTCAGAAATTCAGCTTCGTATGCAATAAGCTATTTTTTAAATCGACTTCTTACACATTTAATCATGTCTTAATATATGCAAAAAAAATGTTGTTTTTGATACCATTGCTACGCTCATCTTAAAATTTACAACAAAATCTGGTCACAAATTAATTCATCAGATTTCCGGAGCCTAAATGTGCTGCGATCTATCGGTGGCGCCTGCTTTAGTGTCTACGGAGTTTACCTAAAAGTTTGATAAAATTTTTAAAATCTGAGTTCCAAAATAAAAAAAAAAAAAAAAAAGGTTGCTCCGAGGTGTCCGCACGAAATTGCGACTGAAAGTTTAGGCTAAATTTCAATCATTAGATACAGTAGCTTTTTTGTAGACGATGGACAGCGAGCCCATTTTATCATTATAACTATTAGGTTGATCTAGTCACAAGATAAGTCTGCTTTCTGGAAGAAAAACGTGTTGCCATCTTTCGGTGGCTTCTGTTTCAGTTTCTACGAGATCACTCACAAGTTGACTAAAATTTTTAAAATCTGAGCTTCAGAAAAATGGGGCTTCTAGGTTCCCCCGCGAAGTTGTGTCTGCAAGTTTATGCCAAACTTCAATCTCTATATTCAGTAGTCTTTCTGACTTCTGTAGGAGATTTTTATTATTATTATTATGGATTTCGGACTTCAAAAAAAAAACTTTATGGATTTCAAATTTCAATGTATTGCATCCCCTTTCATTATTATTATGGACTTCAGACTTGTAGGGTGATACGAGCTCACTTGGCACATAGATGTCCCAAAAAATATCCCTGCTTTTTTTCGAACGGTTACCGCGAAGGAAGCCGTATTCCTTCACTGCCATACCCTATTTCTTCATAAGATTATTTGTCATAAGCATCTGTCATAGCTTATACGTACTGCTGTATTAGTAGGTGCTCGCCTGTTCTTTTGTTTGCCATGCTAGCGTGAGAAGATTATATTTTAAACACCTTACTGAAAATTCTGAAATAGTTTTCAGGATATGCTGTGTCTAACTAACGTTCGATAGACTACCGACTAACACTTAAAAGACTTCATCGCAAGGTTTTCAATTCTAGACTGCTGCACTAAGGTGAATTTTCGTTCACATATTTATAAAATTTGGCACTTCTTTAATTCAGCTGAAGAACATATTTCATTTCTTAGCAGGAAATTTGCTATGTCGTTTTACCTTACTATGCTGATAATAGATATTCACCAGGAATAGAATTAATGTGAACGAAAACAATAAAACGTATAATATTTAACAACTGTTATAAAACTAAACATGTAATTCATTTTCTTAGTAAATACGCAATTTCTTTGCGCAGTGTTTAATTGCATACCTCGCGGTACAGGCATAATTCAACCTATTTATGTGATGTAAATGCTCCAAACATGAAACACAACGAGATTATATTAATTGCATTTTTGTGACTTATAACCAACCTATATGTTCATAAATTTAGACGTAACATTCTGTTACTTAGGTCTTCTCATTATGTGAAAACAATGTTGTTTTATTTTCAGGGAAAGCTTTGGAAGCCTTAAGTACACTTCTGTTGCTCATTCTATTGTTACTCATTGCCAAAGGCTACACTGTCACAAGGGGTCGTCTAAAATCCAGTACAACCTTGAAAGTTGGAATACTTATGTGCTTTTACATAGTTTTTTATGTGATATTATTTTTTTACGAACAGATGGTAAGTACATGTCTTTATACACCACAGCACTTTTTAAATTTTATACATATATTAACAATATCCCACATATATAGACCAATTTACTATTGCTGAAAGAAAGCTAAGCATAAATATATTGATTGCTGGAATTGAGATTTATCAATCAAAGTTTTTTCTGTGAATACTCAATTGTTAATTTGTGGAAGTTAACTGGATTTTTTTTCCTTTCTCCCTGAAATTATCTGACTCCTGGGACAGCAACTATGGTTTAAGTCTGTATGAGGACTTCCTATGATAACGTGCCCAAGAGGTGCGTTTTCTGAGATCCCAGTGAAGTAAAAGACTGAGTAGTAATGTATATATTATCTGCTGCAGTCTCATTAATTTCATGCTCCTTGTGAAATTCCAGCCCTTTGCTTTTTATTAGTTCAAGTGCTTCTGTAAAATATTTAAAATAAACTTTTCCATCCTAACAGCGTTTCGTCTGCTCAGTTGCCGTGTTTTATTTCAGCGTTTCAAGGGATCTGTGTTTTTACAGAATGTAAAAACATTTCGTTGCATTGCATTCTTTACAGAATGTAGTACGTGCATATTATATAAACTAATGAAATGTATAACGAAGTAAATTTCTCCGTCATTTTGGTCCACGCCGGGGATCGAACCCGAATCCCCTTATTCCGGGATAAGTCGCTCTACCAATTGAGCTACGCAGACGTTCGCTGCTATCTGCCTTTATGTCGTGTGCGTCTTGTGGGGAAGGCACGTCACGAATGTAAATGTAATGACATCTGTGAGAGAAAAAACTGATTTGTAAAAGTTCCAATACCTTTTAAGTGTCATAAATAAGGAATACATTTCAGCCTTTTTATGTCGATTTCTTTCGCTTCAGCATTACTTAAACACAGATTTCACTTGCAACTGTTATTTCACTAGTCTACACCACCTGCGCGTACTCCTTTCAATATACAGAGTATGAGGCTGACACAGTAAAGTGGCAGCCATTATCAATGTAAATAAAGAATGCTGGAATGACTAACAAATAGGCGTTATTCGTCGTCATGCCATGCAGTTTTTGACTAAATGTGCATGGCATGACAGAGATCGTGCATTTTTTGACTTACTATGACAGCAATGAAGTTCTTTTACGACACAATAATCTCAGATGAATGGCCATAGTAATTCTTATTTATAGAATACAAATTTGAAGATGTGATTCCGTCTATTGGTGTGAATTATGACGAGACGAGACGAGACGAGATTCGTAAGTCAAATAATATCCGGAAACTTGAAAATGTCCTCCTCCTGGAGCGGGAATCGAACCCGCGTCTCCCGGTTTGCGCCAAAGTATGCTAACCACTACACCACCCAGAACGACTAAGTCTCAAGTTTCCGAGTAATTTGAATTTAACACATCACAGGAATCTCCAGTGGAAGCAAGGACATTCATATTTAGCGAATCTGGACGAACAGAATTCATCCAGATAGTGGTGTAGTGGTTATCATTTTGGGGCGCAAACCGGGAGACGCGGAATCGATTCCCGCTCCAGGACGATGAAATTTTCAAGTTTCCAGTTATTATTTGAATCACCACTCTCGTCATAATTTACATCAATAGACGGAATCACATCTTGACATTTGTATTGTATACTGGTGTAATCCCGTATTTCATGATACTCTTATTTATAGTTTATGCAGATTAGACGGCTGCACAACGCCAGACTGTGCCACCGTGCAATGAGGAGATGGAACTCCTATCATTATGAGATGAAACAGCCCGTTCCATCTCATACCAGAAACCTCGAGAGGATTTAAATCCGGTTTATGTACAAGCCACTAAAGCAAGGAAAAGTTGTCAGCATGTCTTATAATTATTCCGTGACGATACCAACCTTGTGAGCAGGTGTGTTATCCTGTGGACGTATCCATCTGCTTGAAGATAAACAGTAGCCATGAAGGGATGAATTTGGTATACAACGATGTTCAGATCAGTGATGTAGTTCCAAGAGAAAAACTGCCTTAGCGGTAAAAAGGACACGGAAAGAAGACCCTCAATTTTTTTGAAAACAACTTAAAATTCGATTTGTTGTTTTCAGCATATAGTACTTTTTATTGCAATTATGTTTTTTGATTTTCATCAGAGTTACATAATTTGGGAAATTTTAAAGAATGTTACGTAGGAGTTAGATGCACAGTACATGAAGTTTTTCTTAAAATACTGATCTGCCGTTCTACAAGATTCCAAATATTCAGTGTGAATAATACGAATCAATCACACTGAATGCATATGACTTTAACGCTACTTCTGCTAAGATTATGGGGTGGCAGATATTTTTCGCTTTGTTTGTTTAGTGTTTTAAGCCACAGTGAGTATCTAGACTCATAGGCAGTCCTCCATCCCTGGTTTGGGGCTGTTGATTCTGTAGAGGAAAGATGGCCAGCTCTGTGTGGCGGATGCACTGCCCAAACCTCATCCATCACTGGCTAAGGTCCGACGCAAGCTGTTATCCAAAAGCCAGCGCCTATGAACACTATACCACCTAGGAATCCTCCCGTATTACCCATAAGGAATCAGAGAATGGGCTATGAAGATTGCTTTGTTGAACCCTGTGAAGAATTTAGTAGAAACTGCTTTCTCAACTGTAAATCGCTTTGCACTCAGCCTACGTGCCTGTTTAATTCTTCTGTGTTAATTTTCTTCTTACCTGTGCTGTCTTAATCTCAAAAAAAGCCACCAGCATATCATCATAACTTATTGAGGACTGCTGTCTTGAGTTCCCATTTTCTTTATATTAGAAAATTTGTAATTCGTGAGAAGTCCTACTGCGTGATTCAAATATTGAGTCTCATCCCTTCAAGAAGAAAATTCGCTAAAGATACGCGTGAATTCATATAAATCGCAGTATTCCCTATTTCTGCGTACATGGTCAACTAAAATACTCCTTGCCCTACTTTTCTGTCCAAGTAATCATGAAAAGTGCCTTAGTGGAGCTAAGCCTGCAAAACAATGTCTTAGTGCCGCTAAGGTGCGCTAAGCCTCTTCTACATTACTGGTTCAGATACGCTGTGGTGTTCAGATATATTTCGATGGGTAACAAGAAACCTAATTCCTGCCATAAAAATCGATGCTTCAGAGCCAAACGGTGGCGCGCACTCTCGTGTTGAGCGTTGACAACGTCGGCTGTCGTATCACATTCGCGCCAAAATCTGATCCATGGTACTTTCGAAGATGATCCTCAGCGCACCCGTGTTGAATTTTGCAGTGATTTTACTGGTTGTGGCTCATCTTTTCACTCGTTACTATTCTCGTCAGTCTCCGTTGACGCCTCTGGTTCACCAGCTGTTTGCTTCAACAGGATCGCTGATTGCTGAAAGTTTTTGCGTGATGCACCATTCACGGTAAAGCCTTGTTACCGTAGTGCATGAATGGCCCAGAAGAACAGTCGTTTAGACCTTCACGCGTTACGCTGACTGTCATGATACGTTCAAAAACCTTGAGATCCTTCTTTTGGCACATTCTGGTTCTTTAAGTGATGACCAACGAGCTGGTCTGTCTGATTTACACAGCACGTCCTCGTTCATGTGATGTGTTATGTGCTGGAGTGGGACGTTTACGAAACGAAGACAGGTTTACCTAATAAACTGACGTTTCAATGTATATTTAATTTTTTGCAACTTGAAGTAGTACTCCTTAGAAAGGTTCTGATCCAGAGAGTTCCTCCGAGCTAATGAATTTCTATTTGCTTGATATGTTACCAGCAAATCCAGATTTCCGGAGAGATCGCGATCTTCCAGGGCAAATCGCGATGTGCCTACCAGTTTCTGGCAAAGCCCTGTGTATCTTGATATTTCGGGATGTGCCCGAGCAAATAGATATCTAACCAATCGTCTTTAGACACATCGCGATCCAACCAATTCAAAGTAAAACCTTTGAAGCAAATACGTTTATATTTGCTTCAAAGGTTTTTAATCAATTTACTGAAATATAAAATAAAAATGTGAAGAATAATGCAAATAAAAAAAAGTATTGACAATACAATTTTATCTCAAAATTTATTTTAGAATTTTTTTAATTACAACTTGAAATATTACAAAAAAAACTCTGAAAATAAACATTATAATTTTATTACAATGAATTGAAGAACATAAAAAAAGTTTATTAAAAAATTAAGAAACTGCTGAAATAAATGTCTCTTCTGTAAGAAAGATGTTCAGCTTATTGAATTAAAATCATATGAAATAAAGTAATGATATTTATGTGATAAACCTAAAGAATTATAAATGATAAAATATGTTTAATGATCAACATAAAAAGTAAATAAAAACTGAAGTATGAAAGGATATAAACAGACTCACAATTAATTTGTTGGGGCACGAAAGAGAGGAATGACACTTTGAATTGAGTTTTATGCCGGTTGAGTTGCATTAACATTTTTTCTTTGAACATTTCTGCTTGCAAGAACAGTGAACTTTCGAAGGGAGTGGTGTTTGGATTCTGACTTCCCGTAAGACTGGCAATGAAATATATAAAAAAAAAAAGATATAATGTTAAATGGTCACATCGCGACTTGCCCGGCCACATCCCGATATGTAACGGCAAATTGGAGTTAGTCCGAAACTAGTACGCACATCGCGATTTGCCCGGGCAGATCGTGATCTGTCCGATTTCGGTTTCTGCCCGTAACAGATATATTGAACAAGAAAATGGCTGTTTAACATTTCACAAGAACTGAAGGGAGAGTCTTCATTCCTCCGAAAATTTCCAAGAGAGAAGTCGCATTCTTCGACGGATACACAAAAATTCCAGAGAATGGTAGAACAAATATGTCTTAAAGTTTGAACGTAATGTTGAAAAATGATTTAAGGATTCATTTTCACCTCGTGTATTTGCCAATACTTGCAACAGAGAAATAATATTGACAAACACTTTGGATTACTACCATGTTCATATAACCTGAAATTATATTGACAAACACTTTGGTTTACTTCCATGTTCACATAACCTGAAATTATATTGACAAACACTTTGGTTGACTACCATGTTTAGATAACCTGAAATTGTATTGACAGACACTTTGGATTACTAACATGTCCACATAACCTGAAATTATATTGATAAGCACTTTGATTTACTTCCATGTTCACATAACCTGAAATTATGTTGACAAACACTTTGGTTGACTACCATCTTCACATAACCTGAAATTGTATTGACAGACACTTTGGATTACTAACATGTCCACATTATCGGAAATTATATTGACAAACACTTTGGTTGACTACCATGCTCACATAACCTGAAATTATATTGACAGACACTTGGGATTACTACCATGTTCACATAACCTGAAATTATATTGACAGATACTTTGGTTTACTATTATGTCCACATAATCTGTTCCTAAGCTCTTTCTCCGAATTGCAGTTTTTTGATCCAGGTCAAGTTCTGTACATCTATGAAAGTCCAGCTGGCTATGGCTTGATTGGACTTCGAATTGTTGGATGGAGTTGGTTTGTGTACGCCACCATCATCACCATGATTCATTTTCCAGAGAAATCAAACTTTTACACGAAGATGTTTCTCCTTTACTCACTATGGTGAGTCATTCAATTTCTTTTTCATCTTTTTTTATTGACTTTTTATAAGCAAATTTTTTGACGTAAACAAATTAATTTTCTCTGTTTTTTTCATGCACCTTTTAAAATAGCAATTAATGAAAGATTTTTTCAGACGATCCAGGAGCTATTTATTCTAAATCAAAAGGTATGTACAAATAAGTTTAAAGCGTTTTTTTTTTGTGTGTGTGGCGTATGCCGCTAATTTACATATCCGACATTCCCCCGCGTTGTTCTCATGTGACCGTAACTGGTCTAGAGTATAAAATGTGCCACAGAAGTTTGCCCAACAGTCAAACGCACTTGCACATAGGTAGGTGAAAAATGGCAAGCAATACTGCATTTATTCGACACTGCATTCGTTACGAATTTCATCAAGGAAAAATTGCTGCAAAAACATGTGCATCGATATGTTCTGTTCTGGGGGAGAATATTGTATCGAAAAGCACGTGTAAGTTTTAGTTTAGACGGTTTAAAGCAGGTGCTTTTGATGTTAGCGATCTAGGATGTAGAGGCGCCCCGCAGAAGGTTGAACATGAGAAACTGCAAGCATTGCTGGATGAAGATTCGTGTCAAACTCAGAAAAGATCTAGCTGAACAACTGGGGGTAACTCAACAAACCATTTTCAAAGATTTACGCGCAATGTAAAAGATTCAGAAGGAAGGAAAATGGATGTCACATGACCTGAGTCAGAGGAACAAGAATGAGCGTGTCATGAAGTGTTTGAATCTGTTGAATAAAAAACACAGAAAGTCTTTCCAGTGGAAAAATCGTTGCGGGTGATGAAAAGTGGATACAGTACGACAATCCCAAACGCAAAAAACACTGGGTAACCCCAGTGAGGCAACAACTTCGACACCGAAACGCAATTCTCACTCAAAGAAAGTTTTGCTGTGCATCTGGTGGAATATGAAGGGTGTGCTCTATTATGAACTATTGGAACAGAGTCAAACTGTTATTGCTGATTGCTACAAGCAACAATTGCTGCGATTGAACCAGGAAATCTGTTGGAAACGTATATTCACAGGCAAAGGATTGCGTCCCGTGAAATTACTGCATGATAACGCTAGGCGGTATGTCGCGAAATCGGTCAAGGAAACGTTATTAACGCTTGGCTGGGAAGTTTTGAAGCACCTGGCGTATAGTCCCAACATAGCCCCTTCAGACTATCATTTGTTCCTATCGATGCAACACGGTTTGTCTGCTGTAAGGTTCCGGACATGTGACGAAGTGCAAAAATGGGTTGACGACTTAATGGCGTCACACGACGAAGTATTCTTCACGGCTGGAATCCGTCAGCTGCCCGACCGATGGCGGATGGTTATAGGTAATGACGGCGCATATTTTGATTCCTAAAGGTACTGTTGTTTTCTGTCAATTTACATGTTGCGTTGTCTTAAAACGCTTTAGAACTTATTTGTACACCTAATAGAATATATTTTTAAAGTATGAAGAATGAAATATGTTTCAAAGTCCAGGGTTAGCAAGTTCAATTGATCCCGTTCGTAAAGCGTGTGTGTATTAAGGTCAAAAAGTCAAAGTTCAAAACCATGACTGTCTACTTTATCGATAACAAAGTGTATCTGGTATGAATTTCTTTACTAACAATAAGTAATATTTATCTATCTCGCCAAAAAAACGAAGCACCCCAAGAAATTCGTTCGATCCTGATGTAACTCCGCATGCAAATACCACGGGAAAAATATGCAAATGATTAAAAAATAACGACCAATGTCTAAACAGTGGTTCGCCACAGTGCATGGGAACTGCGCATCGAGAATCGTATTCCAACAGCAAAGCTCGCACGCAAGTAAATTTATGACAGCGGATTGCTGCTGCACTAACCACCACGGACTGTGAGGATACCGCGACGTCGGATCGGTGCCACTGTGAGCAGTTGAGCGATTTTGAGAGAGGGCGTATAATTAGGTTGAGAACGGCCGGTTGGTCGAGTCACTGTATCGCCAGGTATTTGGATCGGAGCGACGCGGCAATCGGACGATGTTCTTGCCAATGGGTTGAGGAGGGCGCAAAACAGTGGCGCACGGGTAGTGGACGGTCGAGGTCTACGACAAGATGCGAGGATCGAGCGATTGTGAGAGCAGCATGAACAGGACCGAATTCGTGGCTCTCAACCACCCGTGTCCGTGCTGCGCCGTCTACAGGTACAGAAGTGTCCATCCGGACTGTTGTCAGACGAATTGCGGCACGTGTCTACAAAAGAAGAGGCCACTCTGCCACCTATCACTGACCTGAGAGCATCGCCGGCACCTGTTGCAGGGGTGTCGAGGCAGATCAACGAGGGATAGTGTCCAGAGGCGTCGGGTTGTCTTAAGTAATGAGTCGCGGTTTGCACTTAGCGCCGATGACAAGCGCATACGTGTCTGGAGACGAGCCGGCCAGCTCAGGGATCCTGCCTGTATCACGAAAGGGCAAACGCCTCGCACACCGGAAGTGACTGGCTGGAGAGCTATTTCCTACGATAGCCGGACACCATTGATAGTTCTCCGTTTCACGGAACCTTCACGGCTCAACGGTACGTCGGCCACATTCTACAACGTGTTGTATACCATTCCTCTCGCAGCCCGAGCAAGTTTTCTGCAAGATAATGCCAGGTCACGCACAGCAGAACCTTCTTCCGTAGAGGAAAGGAAATCGGCTGCATATTAAGCAAAACTAAGAATAAGGGACACCACAGCGTTTAATAATCGACAACATAGCTTGCAGAACACAAAACAATCGTGAAATTTTCAAACGAAAGGCATAGCGTGGTATTTTAGGGTTCAAACGACAGAACACCTTTTTTGATTGAGAAAGAATGGGAAACACCGATCTTATCTTGTCAATCAATACGTGTGGTACCTCCTCATTTGTTCACAGCCTCTTAACATCTCCGTAGCCTACTGTAGGTGCGATGATTCAGATAGATTTGGGGTAGTGCCTTTTGATTTGACAGTCGCAACACAAATAAGGGAAAAATTAATTACTTTGTAATTCTATGCTAACAGTCCCATGTATAATCCCTGCCTGGTTGATATCCAAGACCTCTTCGCCCTTCCGACAGAAGCAGCCCTTGGGTAAAGTAGATTGTGTTTTGAATAGCTCCCCTTTCAATAGGGTGAATTAGAGAGATGTGATAGTTAATCCCATCGAAAAATTTATGAGGTCCCAAATACCAGTTACTATCCCGTTGTTCATATTTTTGTGAGTTGTTGTTTTTGTCTTTACTTGTCGCAACTAATCTTTCTTTTGCCGAACGGCTTTAAGCCACTCTTGAAATAAGATTCTGCATAGCCTATTTTTCCTCATACCACAGAAGTTTTCTACCCGTGCCGTGTAGCCGTTTTAACTCAATCAGTCCTCTATAGGATGCTCCGTCTTCGCGTCATTCAAAAATAAATGCATTTTAGACATCAGGGAATTGCTGATGCTCCATCTTCGCGTCATCCAAAAATGAATGCATTTTAGACATCAGGGAATTGCTGATGCTCCAGTCTATTCTTTGAGTCATAGAGAAAATCTTGATACTAGCTACGGTACTCTTTTACACAATATTATCCTGGTAAATCATGTTCAAACGTTTTGAATCTTAGGCAGCAACGACGTCCGTAACATCTCGCCAACACGTTAGATGTCAGTTTTTTCACTGGTAACGCGTAATAGCGTGTTTACAGGTTTTGCCTATTACATTTAGCTGGCACTTCTGTTCAAAACAGTTATGTGCACTAGAGATGAGTTCGGACTCAATTTTAGGAGCCCGGGCCCGGATTCTTTGAAAATTTTGCTTATCAAGGCATGCATTTATGCACTATACACTGGCCAAAGATATGGCCCAAGCAAGGATTAGTTTAAAAATCATTAGTTTAAAAAGTTTAGTTCAGGTAATCCACTTCACAATATTAATATGTTTTTAGAAATACTACGCATAAAACCAAATGTTCTAAAATGTGGATTTGAAAATAAATAAATAATCAACGTGCCCTTCGACAGGATCAGGGGAATCAGTAATTTTGGTAAAAGCTGAAGAAAACAAAATCGTTTAGAAACAAAAAATTCCATTTGGTATTTCTTTTTGATTTCTAAATTTGCTTTTATTTTGAATAAATTGCATTATAAAACGTACAACGCCGTACAGACAATTGCAAGTCTTTGAAATTTTGACTCTAGAAAACTAATCTTTGCAATATAATTTCCATATATGCTAATTGGCAAAGGTAGTTAAGAGTGATGTAGTAGAATAAAAAAAAAAGCATGTAGGGAAATTTCCAAAATTAAAAAAAAAAAAGAACGTAAAAGCATTCCAGACCAGATTATTCTGCATTTTGTAACATTAACAAAGCTTTGCGCTTATTACTGTAGTATAATAATCACAATATTATATGTGTGTGC
This sequence comes from Macrothele yani, assembly GCA_039090855.1. Lineage (NCBI taxonomy): Eukaryota > Metazoa > Arthropoda > Arachnida > Araneae > Macrothelidae > Macrothele > Macrothele yani. The sequence continues at coordinate 167,271,506 of CM077011.1, forward strand.
AGTTTCCAGATCAAGTTCATCATGAAAAGAGAGACAGAGAGAATAGGTGCATTTCACCAGCCCCCCACCACGGAATTTTTTAATTTTTCAGACACCATTCGTTTGTACCACGTATGAACCGGAATGAACTCGGTTTTTTCGTTTGAACCGCAAAAGTTTTGGAGATATTTAAAAAACAAAGTGGGGGGCTGGTGAAACGATAGCCCCCCCACCATGGAATTTTTAAATTTTTTTTGCACCATTCGTTTGTACCACGTATGAACCGGAATGAACTCAATTTTTTCGTTTGAACCGCAATAGTTTTTGAGTTATTTAAAAAACAAAGTGGGGGGCTGGTGAAATGGTACCCCCAAAAAATAGATATTTCAAATTTCAGCATAGCCATTCGTTAATAAATCGTATGAACCGGAATGAACTCCATTTTCATCGTTTGAACCACAATAGTTTTTGAGATATTTAACAAATAATATTGAGAATTTGCATATAAATATAGGAGGCAGACCATTTCACCAGCCCCCCACCATGGAAATTCAAAATTTCGAAATAGCCATTCGTTAGTAAATCGTATGAACCGGAATGAACTCCATTTCTATCGTTTGAACCGCAATAGTTTTTGAGATATTTAACAAATAATATTCAGAATTTGCATATATACAGAAAGACCGACCATTTCACCAGCCCCCCACCATGGAAATTCAAAATTTCAAAATAGGCATTCGTTAGCAAATCGTGTGAACTGAAAAGAACTCCATTTTCATCGTTTGAACCGCAATAGTTTTGGAGATATTTAAAAAATAATGTTACAGGCCTACCATTTCACCCCTCCCCCTCATCATGGAAATTCAAAATTCCGAAATAGCCATTCGTTAGTAAATCGTATGAACAGGAATGAACTCCATTTTTATCGTTTGAACCGCAATAGTTTTTGAAATATTTAATAAATAATAGAATTTACATATACGCACAGAGACCGACCATTTCACCAGCCCCCACCCCCATGGAAATTCAAAATTTCAAAATAGCCATTCGTTAGCAAATCGTATGAACCGAAAAGAACTCTATTTTCATCGTTTGAACCGCAATAGTTTTTGAGATATTTAAAAAAGAATGTCACAGGCCTACACCATTTACCCCCCCCCCCCCCCTTCATCATGGAAATTCCAAATTCCGAAATAGCCATTCGTTAGTAAATCGTATGAACAGGAATGAACTCCATTTTTATCGTTTGAACCGCAATAGTTTTTGAGATATTTAACAAATAATGTTACAGGCCTACCATTTCACCCCCCCCCCCCCTCATCATGGAAATTCAATATTCCGAAATAGCCATTCGTTAGTAAATCGTATGAACAGGAATGAACTCCATTTTTATCGTTTGAACCGCAATAGTTTTTGAGATATTTAAAAAATAATATTGAGTTTTTGCATATATACAGAGAGACCGACCATTTCACCAGCCCCCCACCATGGAAATTCAAAATTTCAAAATAGCCATTCGTTAGCAAATCGTATGAACCGAAAAGAACTCCATTTTCATCGTTTGAACCGCAATAGTTTTTGAGATATTTAAAAAAGTATGTCACAGGCCTACACCATTTACCCCCCCCCTTCATCATGGAAATTCAAAATTTCAAAATAGCCATTCGTTAGCAAACCGTATGAACCGAAAAGAACTCTATTTTCATCGTTTGAACCGCAATAATTTTTGAGATATTTAAAAAAGAGTGTTACAGGCCATTTCATCCCGCCTCCCCCCCCCCCTCATCATGGAAATTTAAAATTCCGAAATAGCCATTCGTTAGTAAATCGCATGAACTGAAAAGAACTCCATTTTCATCGTTTAAACCGCAATAATTTTTGAGATATTTAAAAAAGAATGTTACAGGCCATTTCATCCCCCTCCCCCCTCATCATGGAAATTCAAAATTCCGAAATAGCCATTCGTTAGCAAATCGTATGAACTGAGAAGAACTCCATTTTCATCGTTTGAACCGCAATAATTTTTGAGATATTTAAAAAAGAATGTTACAGATCATTTCATCCCCCTCCCCCCTTATCATGGAAATTTAAAATTCCGAAATAGCCATTCGTTAGTAAATCGTATGAACAGGAATGAGCTCCATTTTTATCGTTTGAACCGCAATAGTTTTTGAGATATTTAAAAAATAATATTGAGAATTTGCACATATACAGAGAGACCGACCATTTCACCAGCCCCCACCCCCATGGAAATTCAAAATTTCAAAATAGCCATTCGTTAGCAAATCGTATGAACCGAAAAGAACTCCATTTTCATCGTTTGAACCGCAATAGTTTTTGAGATATTTAAAAGAATGTCACAGGCCAACACCATTTACCCCCCCCCCTTCATCATGGAATTCAAAATTCCGAAATAGCCATTCGTTAGTAAATCGTATGAACAGGAATGAACTCCATTTCTATCGTTTGAACCGCAATAGTTTTTGAGATATTTAAAAAATAATATTGAGTTTTTGCATATATACAGAGAGACCGACCATTTCACCAGCCCCCCACCATGGAAATTCAAAATTTCAAAATAGCCATTCGTTAGCAAATCGTATGAATCGAAAAGAACTCCATTTTCATCGTTTGAACCGCAATAATTTTTGAGATATTTAAAAAAGAATGTTACAGGCCATTTCATCCCCCTCCCCCTCATCATGGAAATTTGAAATTCCGAAATAGCCATTCGTTAGCAAATCGTATGAACCGAAAAGAACTCCATGTTCATCGTTTGAACCGCAATAGTTTTTGAGATATTTAAAAAAGAATGTCACAGGCCTACACCATTTACCCCCCTTCATCATGGAAATTCAAAATTCCGAAATAGCCATTCGTTAGTAAATCGTATGAACAGGAAGGAACTCCATTTTTATCGTTTGAACCGCAATAGTTTTTGAGATATTTAACAAATAATGTTACAGGCCTACCATTTCACCCCTCCTCATCATGGAAATTCAAAATTCCGAAATAGCCATTCGTTAGTAAATCGTATGAACAGGATTGAACTCCATTTTTATCGTTTGAACCGCAATAGTTTTTGAGATATTTAAAAAATAATATTGAGTTTTTGCATATATACAGAGAGACCGACCATTTCACCAGCCCCCCACCATGGAAATTCAAAATTTCAAAATAGCCATTCGTTAGCAAATCGTATGAACCGAAAAGAACTCCATTTTCATCGTTTGAACCGCAATAGTTTTTGAGATATTTAAAAAAGTATGTCACAGGCCTACACCATTTACCCCCCCCTTCATCATGGAAATTCAAAATTTCAAAATAAACATTTGTTAGCAAACCGTATGAACCAAAAAGAACTCTATTTTCATCGTTTGAACCGCAATAATTTTTGAGATATTTAAAAAAGAGTGTTACAGGCCATTTCATTCCGCCTCCCCCCCTCATCATGGAAATTTAAAATTCCGAAATAGCCATTCGTTAGTAAATCGTATGAACTGAAAAGAACTCCATTTTCATCGTTTAAACCGCAATAATTTTTGTGATATTTAAAAAAGAATGTTACAGGCCATTTCATCCCCCTCCCCCCCTCATCATGGAAATTCAAAATTCCGAAATAGCCATTCGTTAGCAAATCGTATGAACCGAAAAGAACTCCATTTTCATCGTTTGAACCGCAATAGTTTTTGAGATATTTAAAAAAGAATGTCACAGGGCCAACACCATTTACCCCCCCCCCCCTTCATCATGGAAATTCAAAATTCCGAAATAGCCATTCGTTAGTAAATCGTATGAACAGGAATGAACTCCATTTCTATCGTTTGAACCGCAATAGTTTTTGAGATATTTAACAAATAATGTTACAGGCCTACCATTTCACCCCCCCCCCTCATCGTGGAAATTCAAAATTCCGAAATAGCCATTCGTTAGTAAATCGTATGAACAGGAATGAACTCCATTTTTATCGTTTGAACCGCAATAGTTTTTGAGATATTTAAAAAATAATATTGAGTTTTTGCACATATACAGAGAGACCGACCATTTCACCAGCCCCCCACCATGGAAATTCAAAATTTCAAAATAGCCATTCGTTAGCAAATCGTGTGAACCGAAAAGAACTCCATTTTCTTCGTTTAAACCGCAATAGTTTTTGAGGTATTGAAAAAAGGATGTTACAAGCCTACACCATTAACCCCCCCCCCCCCTCACCATGGAATTCGAAATTTCATAGCCATTCGTTAGTAAATCGTATGGCCGCCCCGGTGGCTCAGTGGTCTAAGGCGTTGGCCTCTGATCATTCGTCCGTAAGGGGTCCGGGTTCGAATCCCGTCAGGCATGGATGTTGTGTTTGTCTTACGGCACTGGCTCTCTCCCTTCCCTGGAACCAGTGACCCTAAATTGGGAACGGGCGACTGCTTATAGCCCATTGAGTTGCTCACGGTGGTCGTTAAACCTCCAATAAAAAAAATCGCATGAACCGAAAAGAACTCCATTATTATCGTTTGAACCGCAATAGAGTTTGACATACCTACAAAAAAAAAGGATTCAGAAAATATGGAGCCGACAATTCCCCCCCCCCCCATGTAATTTCAAAATTTCAAAATGACCATTCGTTAGTAAATCGTATGAACCGGGAAAACTCTGTAAGAGCGAACATGTCGTCACGTGACTTAGCGCCGCCTCCTACTTAAGCATCCGAGGAGCACGCGCAGCGGGCTCACAACAAGCAGAGAGTTCGTTTACTCTTCCCGGAAGTACACACTCTCTCTCTCTCTCTCACTCTGTTCGAGCGAACAAACGAAACCTCCCCCACTTTACTATATATATATCTGTGAATCGGGGAGGCAGAGCGACAACAGCTGGTTATACCGAAGTTTATCCACTTTCAGACATAATTTGAAAAGAACGCTTGGTTAACACATATACGAAACACTTATTCTTCATCAACTAGAATTTTGATGGCGGCGGATTACTCGCTCTTGAAAGTGACCTCGTTATGACTGGACCTGGCAAAGATCGTGGAACGCGCAAGATAAGGTGATCGAATTCTGTAGAAATCTCACCCTGCGTTGGCGTCCTAACTTAGGGTCTCCTTGACACTAGATATACCTCTATCTTATCGATGCTTCAGGACTAGTCTTCTAGCTATCCTTCTCTAATCGATGCTTCAGTGGACTGTACTAAGTCCGTAATTCAGTAGTATATCATCAGCTACTCTACCGGTATCCCTGACTCGGGTAGATTCCTTCTGTAGCGGCGACCTACTTCATCTAGGTCGGTGCCCGCTATTTCCCCGTGGACTCCGAGAGCCCACCACACCATCCACGCAAACGCGTTCCTTTCTATCGGAGGACTATCACCTTCGCTCTCCGAAGACAGACTGCTCCAACAGGTCCACTCGGAGCGACCTCTTCGCCCCCCCCTTCACGCTGCTCCTTCTTCAAGGGCGACGGCGCTGACCTTCAACATGCTGCTCTCCTCTCGCGCCACGTGTCACCTCTCGCGCCCTTCACCTGCCCCATCCCTAGTCGTTTTCCGGGAATCGGGCTCCTAGACCTTTAAATCTACCTTGCGCATTCCTCGCTTATCCTCAAGCTATACATTATTGAGTGCCTCCTTCCGAGAAAGCAATCCTATCGTCGTAGTACATCCGTAGCAATACAATACACATTGTTATAACTATACAAAAGAGTATGTCTGCATTTCAGACTTGTATGCGCCTAGTGAAAATGAACAATGTATCTGTGAAAGTCACAGCGTCCTTGGCGATACTTTCAGTTCGTAGAACAAGTCCTCGCCCTTTCTAAGGCGTGAGAACCTGAAGTCTTTTGTCATACATCTCGCCTTCCTCCCCCCCCAAAAGGATTAAACATATTTACGAATTCTCTGTCGCCATTTTGGGAACTTGCGATGTTTTCTTTGGTCAAAAAAAAACCACATAATGTTTATCATTGAAATGAATTAACATCGTTAATGTGTCCGTTCTTACAAACTCCATGTTTATTTTTTCAACCCCGATAGTTTTTGAGATGTTTAAAAATGTTCCACGATTTCAGCTGCCCCCACCCCCACCCCCGGACATTTCCTGTTTCAGAATAGCTATTCGTTAGCATCGTGTGAACCGGAAGGAGCTACATCTTTATCATTCGAATCTGGATAGTTTCTGAGATATTTGTATAAAGGGTAATGGAGGATGATGAAGAAGTAATTTATTTTCAAAAAGTCTTGTATTCGTTCCTGTCATTATCTTAAAGATCTCTCCGTTTCTAGCTTTGAACCGCAGCAGTTGAAAAGACATTCCAAAAAGAACGTGACGGTTTCAACATTTCTTTAATGTGTCTCAAGGACCAGAACACAAGAGAACCGGAAAATGCATGGCACAGTAAAACAGCCAAAATCTCGGAGCTGAAACAAACGACGCAATCCAGTCTGTAGTAAACATACAGTACAAGGCATCACAGAAAGAAAGGGAGCATGGCAGAGGCACAAAGCAGTCCGTTACATTACAATCGTGCGCTGTAGTCGGTGGCAGATACAACACGAGGCAAAGCACACAGGGAACAGTCACTGAGCAGAGGAACGGCTGAGCCAGCAAATAGAGAAAGCACCATACCTGGAACCAGGGAGCAACATGATGAGTAGAAAACCCAGGAACTATTAATTCTTCCTTTTAAGGAAAAAACGAAATTATTGGTGCAAAATTATTGCTGTCCATCTGTGGTTATTGGGCGCCATCCTCCGACAAAAAGAGAAATAATGGTACTAATGCCACATTGAAAAGAAAAACATTAAGGAAAAACTATTACTTTCTTTAAAATTGGCATTTTCTGTCTAACAGTGGCATAGCAGTTAGACATACTATACAAAACATAGCAGGGTAGGAAGCAACACATGACACTCCGGGAAAATCGGGCAGGGGGCATGCTTGAACCACAGAAAAACAGAAGCAGAACGAACGGTGCGAGGCAGTTGGTGATGGTCATGTAAAGCGGATGCAGGCAGGACATCGTAAGACAAAACACACAGAAAAAGGTCACAAAGCAGAATGATGAGGGGAAAAAAACGAGGCACGAGAGAAAACACTTCACAAAGAGGAGAACGAAACAACAAGGGCTCAAAGAGACAGGGAGAAACATAGCTAAGAAAACACAACAGAAATCAATCATCAAACAAAACCACACAGGAGCTAATCAGGTGGACACCGAAGAAGGAGACGATGTTGAGCATGACAAATGAAGTGGTCAAGACAACCATAGTAACATTCAACTTCCGGGTAAGAGCCCGAAAGGTGAAAAAATGCAAAGTAAAAAGCGCTAAGATTGTCAACCAGAGATGAGTAAACTGCCGGATCGTTGGAAGCAATAAAGTGATTAAGTGTAGCATCGTGAGAAGAGTCAAAGAACAATGGGAAAGCGGCATCTAGAGAAAGAGTCTGCGTAAACTCGGGAACAACTTGAAGGCGAGCAACAAGATCAGGCACAACAGAGGGACTGTCAAGAACGCGAGCAAAAGTGACGGCAGCAGGATCAGGAGCGGTGCCTTGCGAAGAACGATGAGGAGGAGACATAATCACAGCGGCACGCTTAGCGCGAATCTTGCGATTAGACCGATGACGACGCTTCTTATTAGGAGCAATACCAGTAGGGAAATGTTGACGAAGAGGACGAGACGACGTAGAAGGAACAACAGGCGGCGTCTCGGGATTCTGGCGAGGTGAATAGGGTACAAAGTCGGATGACACATGTAAGGTGGTAGCTGCAGGAACAACAGAAGCCGGGGAGGGTGGGGTTTCAAACGAGACTAGAAGAGGAGCTGTGCGAAAGAGCGGGGACAGACCATGGCGACCAGAAGGTGAAACAAAGACAACGGCACTAGAAGCATCAGAAGAGCCCCGAGAAGGTGAAAAGGGCGGAGAGCACACCGGAGTACTGGAACCAGTGGAGGAAAGATGAGCGTCTGAGGGTGGCGTAGCCGACGTACGCAGCGGCGATGGTGGAGCAGAAAATCCCGGGATCGAGATAGACGAGGTGACTTGCGAAAACAAAGAAGGCAGCACCTGAACAGGCGGAGAAGGTGCAGCAACAGGATGTGACAAAGCGCAAACATCAGACGATGAAAAAGAAAGAAATACAGACGAAGGCACCGAAACAGGAGCAGTAGATCCAGATGTACCCACAACAGACGATGCTGGCGAGGAAGGAAAAAGACCAACGGAGGCAGATGATGGAGATGGAGACTAAGAAGGTGTGAACTGATCAGGCGAAAGCGTGGTAACTGGAAGCGAAGAAAGAGGTTCTGTGACGGGAACTTGAGCAGCCGTTGAAGAAGACTAGGAAGAAATGAGGGGGCATTGCGAGAAATGGTGACCAGGCTGTTTACATGAGATGCAATGATAGGCAGTGAATACGTTGAATGCGACGTTGTGATGACAACAAATCACCAGAAAAGTTGTGGGGCAGTAAGAAACAGTCTGTGTCAGGGAAAAAAACTAAGTCTTGGCGGCGGAAGCCAAAATAAGGACGATCACCTTGATCAACATGGGCGGCGGGTATCTTGCGGATATCACCAAGAACGCGACCACACCGAGAAGGAAAAGCATGTAAAAACTCATCGGAAACGTCCGGAGGTACAGGTTACAAATTAAGAAAAACGGGAGAATGTGCAAGGAGGATAGGGACCAAGCTATGATCTCCAACGGAAAGGCTAGTCGATAGGACTTGAGGAACAAACTCAGGTGAAAAAATATATACAAGAATGGACTTAGGCTTGCTGGCAAAATGTGTAGTTGCACCGGAAGGGAGAAACGACAATGCAGACATACACTGTATAGACGTGCAACTTGACATTGGGTAAGGCGTCGAACTTGACACTTAAACTAAGAGTTGAAAGCATTGTACGTGTGCAATAAGCGTGGAACCTTGACATGAAATATAGGAGTCCAAGGCTGTCGCGAGGAAAGTCGGAGACGTTGAACACGGATCTGTAGCAGGATGAGGAGAAGAGCAGTCCTGGGACGCATCCAACACACTTGGAGGACAAGTCATCGAAGCAGCACATAGTGACGTGAGAGGGAAATAGAATTTAGAAACAGAAGCACAGGCCATGGACAATGTGTAGAAATGCACGGCGAAGGGCACACAGATCCACTATAACAAGGTGGGGCACCAGGAAGGCGATCAGCATACCGAAAAAGGCAGCGCAGAGAACCACTGTCAATGGGTGGAACACAAGGAAGGTAATCCACACACCGGTGAAGGCAGCGCAGAGAACTATTAACGATGATTGGAGCGCAAACACGGAAGGCAAACGTAGACACAGCAGCAGGAAGGCTACTACATGCAGCAGACAGTTTTAGAGCAAAAAGTCAAGGCGAGTCACGATGGGCAGATTGTAAACAGGCCCAACGAGATGAATTGTAAACAGGCCCAACGAAATGAATTGTAAACAGGCCCAACGAGATGAATTATAAAGGAATATCGGCAAAATATGCATGTACCAACTCGAAAGAATGACTAGGAAGAGAGCGCAGACATTCATGCACGAGAGAAACACAAATTAATTCGGCGGTGGGCGCTAGATACAGGCGGAGCACAAAATGCAGAGCTCGAAAGGGCGTGGCCAGCAGAGCAACGTGACGGGATGCTGTGTGAGTCAAATATCGTACAAAGACAATTGTTTTTTTTTTTTTTTTTTTTTTTTTTTTGAGGTTTAACGACCACCGTGAGCAACTCAATGGGCTATAAGCAGTCGCCCGTCCCTAATTTAGGGTCACTGGTTCCAGGGAAGGGAGAGAACCGGTGCCGTAAGACAAACACAACATCCATGCCTGACCGGGATTCGAACCCGGACCCCTTACGGACGAACGATCAGAGGCCAACGCCTTAGACCACTGCGCCACCGGGGCGGCGACAATTGTTTGGATGGGACCATTTCAAGAATGTTTGTTTTAAATTTAAGGGTGCATCTGCTTTGCACTTCCTTTCGACCGAAGCGTGTTAAAGTGGAAAAAGCCGTCCCGGTGGCGCAGTGGTCTAAGGCGCTGGCCTCTGATCATTCGTCCGTGAGGGGTCCGGGTTCGAATCCCGGTGAGGCATGGATGTTGTGTTTGTCTTACGGCACTGGCTCTCTCCCTTCCCTGGAACCAGTGACCCTAAATTAGGGACGGGCGACTGCTTATAGCCCATTGAGTTGCTCATGGTGGTCGTTAAACCTCCAATCAAAAAAAAAAAAAGTGGAAAAGTTTCCTGCACGTTCTTTGAAAAACTAAAGGATGTACTTATACCTTCACTATATACATGTATCTGTCTGTATACGTTTATCTGTGTACCTCTAAGTCTGATTTAATATCAGCCTCTTTTTGCTTTGGGAAGCTAGAACAGTGAGAACGATGATCCTAGCATTTTAATCTTTATCTGATCCATAATTTCGCCGCCAAGAGCGAAATGCAAATTCCACCGATTTCAAAATATATTTTGCTTCATATCGTTGCTCAAAAATCAGATTGAAACACTTTCGACGCCTATTGAATGTACCATTTTTACGTACAGCTTATTGTATCTTAATATTACCGAATTTTTCTGTTACGACGAGCAAATGCGTACATTACTGTTTGTGAAAATTGCAACGCCAAAAGAATCGCACTATTCAAAAGAAATTAATATCACAGATTCCTCATGTTGCAGGAGATAACTGATTTTATTTTTAGATCTATAGAAGATTTTGTCAATTCAAATCTCAGTACTATTTGTTCAGTTGCTGCCTACCAAAGATGTTAGGCAGCAACTGAACAAATAACTAGTATACGAATGAATAATTAATACACACAATTGACGTAGATTTGGGACATCAAACAGATGGCATGGCTCTTTCCACGGTTTTAAGTGAGTCACGGGAAAAGTATCATCGGCCGCCAACGGAAATCGAACCAAGGGTCTTCCAGTTACTCGCTGGACATGCTACCACTGCACCAATTGCTTCTTACCATCTTTGAGGAATCCCCACCATTGTGCGGGTCTCCAAGAAGCAACCAGCCATGTGGTTTGGCAATTAATCACATGTGAGTCTGGAGAATTCGAGGCCGCTGCGGTGCAGTGGTAGCATGTCCAGCGCGTAACTGGAAGACCCTGAATTCAATTCCCGGTGGCGGCCGATGATAGTTTTTCCGTGACTCACTTAAAAACGTGGAAAGAGAAATGACTTCTGTTTGATGTTCCTAATCCACGTCGATTGTGTGTATTAATGCAGGACAATTACAGAGGCATCTGTGGCACGTAGTCCGGTCATCTTCAATAGCGCGTCGCACCGCTTCGTGCGGTGATACATGTTGCAATATGGTCCAGCATAGAGGCGAACAGACGCCTGATGTCCTGCTGAAGAGGGCCCACACTTGTTGGACGGTGTGCTCCAAATCCCGGATAGTGCGGCACAGAGTCAACCGGCGTTTCAACTGGTCCCACGCATGCTCGATAGAGGACATGTTCGGTGAGCGGGCATGCCATGGAACTGTATGGACATGACGTAGGCAGTCGTAGAAAACCCGAGCAGTGTGCGGGATGGCACTATCCTGCTGGTAAAGCGCACCTAGAATTCCGCCCAGGAGTGGGGAGCACATGGGGCCATATGATCTCATCCACATACCGCTGGCCCGACAATGATCCACGTACCACTACTAGAGCTGATCGGCTATCGTAGGCAATAAACCATAAAGGCTCCCTAGACCGTAATGCCTGCAGTGGGGTAGGTGGGACGCTCGATAGCAAGGTTGGAATTGTGCCGTTGACCCCGGGACCTCCACACCCGGACACGATGATCATCTGTCCCCAAAACGAACCGACACCAATCTCTGAACACCACACGTCGCCAGTCTGTGGCGTTCCACGTTGCTCTCGCCTGGCACCATTGCAAACAGAGCCGGCGATGATCCGGTGTTAATGGCAGAACACGTAAGAGGCGCTGGGATCGCAGATTCGCTTCCGCGAGACTTCAGGAAATGGCTCGTTGGCACACAAGAGCCGCTACATTTGCCTGGGGAGAGGACAGGGTTCTCGTGGGATCCATTCGTGCCTGCCGTACGAACTGTCGATCCTCTCTACGGATGGTCCTCCTGGTTCGTTCGGAGACACCCGCCGTGCGGCAGTGCCGTCACGTGTCCACTGCTCCCAACACAGTCGGACGGTATGGTCAGAACGATCCACGTGGTGGGTTATACGGCGCGCCGACCGACCTGCTGTTTTCAGCCCGATGATCAGGCCTCTCTCAAAGCCCGTAAGTTGCGTACATCGACGTCTCTGGTGTCTACCCGGCATTCTTGTCACTCTATACTCTTGCTTGCGCCGGCCGGTGCTTTTCTCTTTCATGGGGCATCGACTACACGCCGGTTTATAAGGCTGCTGGTTCGTGCTAGCAGCGCCGCCACAAGGTGTGCGGTTATGCGCACTCGCACCAAACGCACCCTAGCTATTTGCAAAGTTTCGCGGTTGTAGCATGTTTTCTTCTAGGTGTGCAAATTTTTTGTCCACTAGTGTACAAGAAGCAAGTGGAAGAATTGAAACTTCACTCGCCCAAGTTTTCACCAGCTGTCTCACCGAAGGTAAGATTCCTGAGTATTGGGATAATGGTACAATGATCCTGCTACATAAAAAAGGTGACGTTGAGGATCTCAGGACCTACAGGCTCATCAGCCTCCTATCAGTTATTTATAAAATTTTCAATTAGGTTCTTTTACATCGCATGAAGGTAAAACTGGACATGGCTCAAGCAAGAGAAGAAGCTGAATTCAGGAGTGGCTACAGCACTGAAGATCATGTCCATGTACTTAGAGAACTAACTGAAAGAACAAGAGAGTATGAACTCCCATTATGCAAGGCTTCTATTGATTATAAAAAGGCCTTCGATTCCGTAAAACCATCAGCAGTTACAACTGCTTTGAAAACCTGCGGTATTGCAGATGCATACATTAGCATTATTAATAGTATCTCTGAAAATGCGTTTGCAAAAGTTTGGATATTTGAGGATGCAGCACTAATAAAAATTGGAAAGCTAGTGTGACAAAGTAAAATCATATCTCCCAAACTCTTTAATCCCACATAGCAAAATATTTTTTAATTACTGAACTGGGACAAAGAAAAAAATATTTATGCAGATAATTCAAATCACGTTCGTTTTGCTGATGACGTTGTCATTTTTGCAACTACGACTTCTGAACCGCAGAATACGATCCAGGAACTTGCTGACAAGAGTAAAGAAGTGGAATTAAAAATGAACTTTCAGAAGGCAAAAGTGATGTATATTGCTTTTACAAGAAACGAAGATTTATTTATTGATGGTGAAAAGCTTGAGACAACCGATACCTACATTTATCTTGGGCAGCAGATATGAAGTAAGGATCACATTGATGAAGAAATTAATCGGCGTGTAAAACTTGGATGGATAGTTTTTGGAAGAAGTAAAATTTTTACGAAAAGTATGCCATTGTGTCTTAAAAGATAAGGGTTTAATCAGTTCATCCTGCCAGTGCTTACGTATGGAGCAGAGACATGGACCTTCACTAAACAAGTTAGTAAAATAATGCAATGCATTGAATATGATACGCTTTCCAACATACCAGAAATAATTACTCAAGATATGAGAATAATGGCTGTGGAATAAATCTCGGTCCTGTGCCCTGACCTTTGATCCCATTTCGATGATATTCAATAGAACCGGTTCGGTATACCTCCGAAATAACATGATAACGTTTTGTCGCAATCGAAGCATTTTTACGTAAGTTATGATGCATAAGGACTATGAAATAGATCCCGCTCCTGTGTCCTAACCTTTGACCCTATTTTGTAAATTTTCTATAGGGTTTGTCCCCAGGGGGTTCCCTACCACATACTAAAATTTCACCGAAATCGAACCATTTTTACGTGAGTTATCATGCCGACAGACGGACGGACAGACGGACGGAAAACGCTGAAGCATATACGCTTCTTCAACCTACGGTTGGAAAGCGTAAAAAAGACAAACAAAGACTGCAGACAACGCAAAAAGCCCTGGAGAGAATCATGCTTGGTGTAAACAGGAAAGATAAGCAGACGGACTCATGGATAAGGAAAACGACAAGAGTTGACGACATCATGACCACAATGAAATCACTGAAATGGTGAGGGCATGACATGTTGCTAGAAGAACGACCACCGACGGAAAACCGAAATTTTAGAATGAATTTCGAGGGACAGGAAAAGACCCAGAAGAAGACCCTATGATAGAATGATGCATGAAATTCGAAAGCATAGAGGTGTGTCATCGAGGAGACACGCTCAAGACAGACAATTGTGGGAGAAACTTGGGGAGACCTTCATCCAGTAGTGGATTCAAAGATGATGATATATATATATCATTGTAAACCATTATCAATCCACTGCTGGACGAAAGTCTCCCAAATTTTCTCAACAACGGTCTGTCTTGTGCCAGTCTCCTCCATGTCACTCCCGCATACTTTCGAATTTCATCCACCCATCTCCATGTGGTCTTCTTCTGGGTCTTTTCCTGTCCCTTGGAATCCAATATAAAATTTCGGCTGTCCATCGATGGTCTGTCCTTCTGGCAGTATGTCCAGCCCATTGCCATTTCAGGGATTTTCTCTGATCATGGTGTCTTCCACTCTCGTCATTTTTCGGATTCACGAGTTCCTCTTCTTATCTCTCCTGGTTACACCAAGCATGCACCTGTCCATGCTGCTTTGAGTTGTCTGCAGCCTTTGTATGTCTCTTTTAGTTAAGGTCCACGTCTCTGCACCATACGTAAGCACTGGAAGGATGCATTGATCAAACACTTTTTCTTTTAAGACATAATGGCATATTGCTCTTAAAAATTATGATGTTTCTTCAAAAAGCTCTCCAGGCAAGTTTTTTACGCCGATTAATTTCTTCATCAATGTGACCCTCACTTGATATCTGCTATCCAAGATAAACGTATGTGTCTGTTATCTCCAGCTTATCTCCATCAATCGATAAATCTTCATTTCTTGTAAAAGCATTGAACATCACTTTTCTCTTCTGGAAGTTCATTTTTAAACCCACTTCTTTACTCTTGTCAGCAAGTTCCTGGATCATACTCTGCAGCTCTGATGGGGTAGTTGCAAAAATGACTTCGTTATCAGCAAAACGAAGGTGGGTTAGATAATCTCCATTAATCTTTATCCCTTTGTTTTCATAGCTCAGTATTGAAAGACCTTTTCCAATGTGGCAATAAAGAGCTTCGGAGATATGGTGTCACCTTGTCTCACTCCCTTTCCAATTTTTATGTGTGTTGTATTTTCAAACAGCCGAAAATTTGCACTTGCATTTTCATAGATGTTATTAATAATATTAATGTATGCATCTTCAATACCGCAGGATTTCAGAGCCATTGTAACTGCTGATGGTTTCACCGAATCAAAGGCTTTTTCATAATCGATAAAAGCCATGCACAATGGAAGTTCATATTCTTTCGCTCTTTCAATTAGTTCTCTCAGTACGTGCATATGATCTATTGTGCTGTAGCCACTCCTGAATCCAGCTTGTTCTCTCGGTTGAGCCATGTTCAGTGTTACCTTTAAGCGGTGTGAAAGAACTTTAGTGAAGATTTTATAAACCACTGATAGGAGGCTGATGGGTCTGTAGTTCCTGAGATCCTCAATGTCACCTTTTTTATGTAGCAGGATCATTGTAGCGTTGTTCCAATCCTCAGGAATCTTCTCTTCATTAAGGCATCGAGTGAAAATTTGGGCGAGTACTGTTTCGATTTCTCCACTTGCTTCTTGTATGGTGTCTACAGTAATTCCATCTTCTCCTGGAGCTTTCCCCCGCTTCATGTTCTTGATTGCATGCGCATCTTCTGCTGAGAGGACTGGAAGAACTCTGGTACTGGTACCTTTCATGATGTCTGGAGAACATGTATCATCCCTTTTATATAATTTGGAGTAGAAATCTTTCACTCTTGTCAAAATTTCGCCTCTATTTCTTGTTACAGAACCATCTTCTTTTCTCAGTGCCATAATCTGTTTTCTTCCCTTACTGAGGGGTCGCTTTGCTATCTTTAGGCTTTGGTTGTTTTCAATTGCTTTCCTCACTAGTTCGCAGTTGAATTTCCTTACGTCTTTAGTGATAATTTTTTGGACTGTCTTGCATAGCTCTATATATTCCACTTTGGAAGTCACATCTTCTTTAGTTGTCCTCATCTCTCTTCTTTTTTGCATCAACATTTTGGTTTTTCCTGATAATTTGTTCACATGCAACTTGTTCTTAGACCCAGCTCATTTTGTTGGTGTTTCCATAAGAGTTTTGGTTACTTTTCTGTTAACTTCAGAAATATCCACTTCTTCCGATGTTAGGCGTTCTAAAGCAGAGAATCTGTTCTTCAGTTCCAACTTAAAGGTATTATGGTGCTTTTTAAGGTTGGTTATGTCAATACATTATGTTTGTCTTATGAGCTTGCCACGTTCGAGTTTAGTGTTGAGGTGGATCTTACATCTCACCAATCTATGGTCACTACCTGTGTTGAACTTGTTCAGCACACTGCAGTCTTCTATGACGAATTTTTTGTTACACATAATAAAATCAATTTCACTTGTTATCCCATTTGGATGTCTCCATGTCCATTTCCCGTGTGGCTTTTTCTTGAAAAAGGAGTTCAAGATGAGAAACCCTTCTGCCTCTGCAAACTCAACGAGAGTATTTTCACGCTGGTTTCTATTGCCGTGAGCGAATTTACCTCCTGAAGTTTCATTCTGTTGCCATTGCCCTATTTCTGCATTGAAATCTCCCATAATTATCTTCAAGTGGTGCTTACCTTTATTATTTAGATGACAAATTTCCTCATAAAATTCTTCAATTTCTTCTTCAGGATGACTTGTGGTGGGTGCATAAGTTTGAATAATCTGAGCCTTGTATCTTCTCAAGAGTTGGATAACGAGTCGCGCAGTTCTGTCAGAGGCACTTTCAACTTCTACAACTTTATCCTTCAGTTTCTTGTTTATTATAAATCCAACACCACTAGTTCTGCCAGTATGTGTCCCACGATAGTAGAGGAGATGTCCATTTTTCCGTTCAGTGAGATCTTCTCCTTTTCTCCTTACCTCACTTAGCCCGACGATGTCCCACTTGATCCTTTGTAGTTCCTCTTCCAATTCAAGAAGCCTTGAATCAGGAGATAGGGAGCATCCATTGTAAGTAGCCAAGGTCAGCATCAGATGGCAGCCTAGTCCGGTCCTCCAAGGATTCTTAGCACCCTCTGCCTTCATGTCGCACTGGCCGCAGCCTTGGCCAGGTACATTCGAGCTGCCGGAGACTGAGGGCCAAGATTTAAGTTGTAGAGTCATTTTGGAGGGGTTTGGCCATAACTCATTACGCTGGCCAAGCGGGTTGGTGAGTGTGGGATAGCATTTCCTCTAATCCCGATGGTATAGTTATACCGCTATTGGCGGTCGTCAGAGCCCCTTTAGTGGGAACAGGATGCACCACGAGAAGGCGGGGTTGACATTTGTCAAGGAGAGGCTGTGATGTTACGCATCACCGGACCTTACATTCCACATATATATATATATATATATATATATATATATATATATATATATATATATATATAAACGAACGAAGAGTTACATCCGCAGGTGTGGCAGAATTAACACGCATCCCATTGCTTGGAAAGACGACGCATCCCATCGCTGGGAAAGACGACGCATACCGTCTGGAAAAAGGAACTTTAGTTTCTCCTTGAATCATTTGGATATGTCAACATGAAAGTCACATGTTGACAGATCCGGGCTATAGGCTGGGTGGTGCAGAACCTCTCACCCTTTCCGTGCGAACGCATCCTGCATAATGTGTGCAACAGAATCACACCACGCGAAAGCATGCCAGGTCACCCATTCTTGATTGCTTTATGCAGCTTGTCCACTGTGTCGATGTAGTGGTTGGCATTGCTGTTCACGTGAGGCTCTTTAAAGTCCACCAACAAAAGCCCTTCAGCATAACCTCCCCGACCGAGTCCTGTGACTTGAATTTTATGTGTTTTGGTGATCCGGGATGTTTCCATTGCATGCTCGCTGGTTTGCTGGATGGCTCAAAGCCGTGGCACCGCGATTCGTCACCTGCCACTATGCGCGATATAAATGCATCACCCTCTGCTTTGTAACGCAGCAAGTGATTCAAACTCCAACCCATACATTCTTCCTTATGGTGGTCAGTCAGCATCCGCGGGATTAATTGTAAACATACTTTCCGATATTGCAGTATCTTCGTAACCAGAGTTTGAACTGTAACAAATGTCATAGCAAAGTCCTCCGTTTGCGAACGTCAGCCCCGACGACGGTTTTACATGCATTTCTTTCTCGTTGTGGGCGCATTGTTTGTGTTATTCGCACGCTCCCCGCCGATCAAGGTGATCGTCCTTATTTAGGCTTCCGACGCCAAGCCTTAGTTCTCTTCCCTGATATGGACTCCATTACTTCCTGCCCCACTGTTTTCCAGGTGCTTTGTGTTCATCACAACGTCGTTATAAACGTGTTCACTGCGTATCATTGCTTTTCATGTAAAACGCCTGGTCATTATCGCTTGCAGTGTCCGCTCACCTCTTCTTGTTCTTCCTCAACGGCTGCTCAAGTGCCCATCACAGAACCCCCTTCTTCACTTCCGGTCACCACGCCTGCGCTTGTTTCGCTTCCACCTTCTTAGTCTCCATCTCGATTGTCGTTGCCTTCCTCTGCAGGTCTTTTTCCTTCTCCACTAGCGTTGCCTCTTGTGGATACATCTGGATCTACTGCTCCTGCTTCGGTGCCTTCGTCTGTCTTGCTTTCTTCTTCGTCGTCTGTTGTCTGTGCTTTGTCACATCCCGTTGCCAACCTTTCTCCGCCTGTTCAGGTGCTGCCTTCTTTGTTTTCGCACGTCACCTCGTCAATCCCAACCCCGGGATTCTCTGCTCCATCATCTTCGCTGTGTACGTCAGCTTCGCCACCCTCAGACGCTCATCCTTTCTTCAGCCGTTCCAGTACTCCGGTGTGCTCTCCGCCCGTTTCACCTTCTCCGAGCTCTTCTGATGCCTCTAGTATTGTTGCCTTCCTTTCGATTTCTGGTCCCGTGATCGGTCCCCGCTTTCCAGCACAGCTACTCTTCTGGATTTGTGTGAAGCCTTACCTTCACCAGCTCCTGTTGCCCCATCAGTTGCCTCTTTGCTTGCGTTATGCGCACATGATCCAGATCTTCCTTGTCAGACTTCTCACTTGCTGTCGGTTACTCCTTCTTCACCCCGTCCCTGTTGGTATTGCTTCTAATAAGAAGTGCCGTCGTCGCTCTAATCGAGAGACTCTTACTAAGCGAACCGCGGTCGCTCAGCCTTCTCTTCATCGTTCTTCAGGTTCCGCTCCTAATTCTACTGTTGCTGCTTACGCCGACCTTATTGGTACTCCCTCCGTTTCCACTGCAATTGTCGCTCGCCTCCAAGCTGTCCCTGGGTATTCGAAGATTCTCTTCCCAGATGCTGCCAACCCTTGTTCTTTGACTCTTCTTGTGACGCTGGTTTGGATCCCCTTCTTGACTCCCATGATCCAGCTGATTACTCGAATATGATCGAGGATATTCGCTGCTTCCTCCAAGTTTTCGTTGAACTCACGAGATCTTACCCCTGAGATATTTCGTTATTAAAGTTTTCTTAATTGCTACCTTGGTGATACTCAAAATCGCCTCATTGATCTGGTTCTGACCGATTAGTTTCTGTCTGCACTTGCATGATGTTTCGCTTCCTGCCGTCTTTGCCTTGCTGCTGTTCCGTCTTACTCCTTTGCATGTTTCTGGTATGCGTTGTACCCAACCTTTTTCTTTCCGTTGTATCCTATGTACCGCCATGTTTTCTCCACATCTCGGTTCTTTCAAACATCCGCCCGGTGCCTACTTCCGTGA
This sequence comes from Macrothele yani, assembly GCA_039090855.1. Classification (NCBI taxonomy): domain Eukaryota; kingdom Metazoa; phylum Arthropoda; class Arachnida; order Araneae; family Macrothelidae; genus Macrothele; species Macrothele yani. Next base: position 167,291,404 of record CM077011.1, read on the forward strand.
ACCCGTCACATCGTTTTGTTCACAGAGCTTCTTCCTGTGTGCATTGTTATGCGCGATTCTTCTCTTATACCTTTCGTCACTGTCCTGGATTGCCCTATGTTGCTGTTCGCACCCAGTTAGTTTTTTCAGGTGTTTTTCCTGTCTCGTCGAGTATTTGTCTTATGTCATGCCATGTGCCTCAGCATACCTTCTACTGTTGCGCTACGTTACTTGCTCATCCAGTGTGACTCATCTCGTCAGATACTTACCGTTATTGCTTTGCCTCATGCTAATTGATTGTCCCATACTGTTACCTACACCATGCCATCTTTGCAAGTGTTATCTGTTGCACCTCGTTTTCTGCTTTTCATGCTGCGCCCCGGAACATGAAAAGCAGCCTCCAGTTCGATGTATTCTCCATCTCCATGTCCGTCGTTCCTTCTGCTCAGTGACTGTTCCAGTGTGCTTCGCCTATCACAGATTGCCTTGTGCTGCTCGTTCAGCTTCGTTTATCTTTGTATGTCCTGATTGGCTTTTACAGACTGCTTTGTGCTGCTCGTCCAGTACCGTTATTCTTATTGTTTTATCATGCCATTTATTTTCCGTTCTCCTGTGTACTAGTCCTCGATACCTAATAAAGCAACGTCACGTTGTTTTTGGAATGTCTTTTCAACTGCTGGGGTTCAAAGCTAGAAACGGGGAGTTCTTTCAGATAATGTCAGGAACGAATGAAAGACTTTGTGCAAAACAAATTACTTCTTCATTATTCTCCATTACCCTTATTACAAATATCTCAAAAACTATCAAGATTCGAACGATGAAGAATTAGGTCTTTCTGATTCACATAATGCTAACGAATAGCTATCCTGTAATGGGAAATGTCCAGGTTGGGGTGGGCGGGGGGAAGAGGCAGGTGAAATCGTGGGCTACTAACATTCTTTTTTAAACATCTCCAAAACTATTGCTATTCAAACTATGAAAATGGCGTTTATTCCGATTCACACCATTTACTAACGAATGACTATCTTGAAATTTTTAATGAATTTACATGGTGAGAGGGGGGGGGGTGATGGTCGGTCTGGAATATATATATACATAAGTTCTCAATATTGTTATTTTTTTCTCAAAAACTGTTGCAGTTCAAACGATGAAAATGGATTTCCCCTCGGTTCATACGATTTGCTAACGAATGGCTATTTTGAAATTTTGAATTTCCATGGTGAGGGGGCTGGTAAAATGGTCGGTCTTTCTGTATATATGCAAATTCTCAATATTACTTTTTAAATATTTCAAAAACTATTGCGGTTCAAACGATAAAAATGGAGTTCATTCCTGTTCATACGAGTTACTAACGAATGGCTATGTCGGAATTCTGAATTTCCATGATGAGGGGGGGCTGGTAAAATGGTCGGTCTCTCTGTATATATGCAAATTCTCAATATTATGTTTTAAATATTTCAAAAACTATTGCGGTTCAAACGATAAAAATGGAGTTCATTCCTGTTCATACGAGTTACTAACGAATGGCTATGTCGGAATTCTGAATTTCCATGATGAGCGGGGGCTGGTAAAATGGTCGGTCTCTCTGTATATATGCAAATTCTCAATATTATGTTTTAAATATTTCAAAAACTATTGCGGTTCAAACGATGAAAATGTAGTTCTTTTCAGTTCATAGGATTTGCTAACGAATGCCTATTTTGAAATTTTGGATTTCCATGGGGGGGGGGGCTGGTGAAATGGTCGGTCTTTCTGTATATATGCAAATTCTCAATATTATGTTTTAAATATTTCAAAAACTATTGCGGTTCAAACGATAAAAATGGAGTTCATTCCTGTTCATACGATTTACTAACGAATGGCTATTTCGGAATTTTAAATTTCCATGATGAAGGGGGGGGTTAATGGTGTAGGCCTGTGACATTCTTTTTTAAATATCTCAAAAACTATTGCGGTTCAAACGATGAAAATGGAGTTCTTTTCGGTTCATACGATTTGCTAACGAATGGCTATTTTGAAATTTTGAATTTTTCCATGGGGGTGTGTGCAATGGTCGTCCCCCAATTTTCTCAAACTTTTTTTTTTTTTTAAATCTATCAAAAACTGTTGGCCGCTCCGGTGACGCAGTGGTCTAAGCGACGGACTCTGATCATTCGTTCGAACAGGGTCCGGGTTCGAATCCCGGTGAGGCAGTAATGATGTGTTTGTTTAACGGCACTGGCTCTCTCCCTTCCCTGGAACCAGTGACCCTGAATTAGGGACGGGCGACTGCTTATAGCCCATTGAGTTGCTCACGGTGGTCGTTAAATCTCCAATAAAAAAACTGTTGCGGTTCAAACGATAAAAATTGAGTTCTTTCCTGTTCATACGATTTACTAACAAATGGCTATTTCGGAATTTTGAATTTCCATGATGGGGGGGGGGTGAAATGGTAGGCCTGTAACATTATTTGTTAAATATCTCAAAAATTATTGCGGTTCAAACGATGAAAATGGAGTTCTTTTCGGTTTATACGATTAGCTAACGAATGGCTATTTTGAAATTTCGAATTTCCATGGTGGGGGGCTGGTGAAATGGTCGGTCTCTCTGTATGTATGCAAAATCTCAATATTATTTTCTAAATATCTCAAAAACTATTGCGGTTCAAACGATAAAAATGGAGCTCATTCCTGTTCATACGATTTACTAACGAATGGCTATTTCGGAATTTTAAATTTCCATGATGAGGTGGGGGGAGGGGGATAAAATGATCTGTAACATTCTTTTTTAAATATCTCAAAAATTATTGCGGTTCAAACGATGAAAATGGAGTTCTTTTCGGTTCATACGATTTGCTAACGAATGGCTATCTTGAAATTTTGAATTTCCATGGGGGGGGGGGGCTGGTGAAATGGTCGGTCTCTCTGTATATATGCAAATTCGCAATATTATTTTTTAAATATCTCCAAAACTATTGCGGTTCAAACGATAAAAATGAAGTTCATTCCTGTTCATACGATTTACTAACGAATGGCTATTTCGGAATTTCAAATTTCCATGATGAGGGGGGAGGGGGGATGAAATGGCCTGTAACATTCTTTTTTAAATATCTCAAAAATTATTGCCGTTCAAACGATGAAAATGGAGTTATTTTCGGTTCATACGATTTGCTAACGAATGGCGTTTTTGAAATTTTGAATTTCCATGGTGGGGGGCTGGTGAAATGGTCGGTCTCTCTGTATATATGCAAATTCGCAATATTATTTTTTAAATATCTCAAAAACTATTGCGGTTCAAACGATAAAAATGGAGTTCATTCCTGTTCATACGATTTACTAACGAATGGCTATTTCGGAATTTCAAATTTCCATGATGAGGGGGGAGGGGGATGAAATGGCCTGTAACATTCTTTTTTAAATATCTCAAAAATTATTGCGGTTCAAACCATGAAAATGGAGTTCTTTTCAGTTCATACGATTTACTAATGAATGGCTATTTCGGAATTTTAAATTTCCATGATGAGGGGGGAGGGGGATGAAATGGCCTGTAACATTCTTTTTTAAATATCTCAAAAATTATTGCGGTTCAAACGATGAAAATGGAGTTCTTTTCGGTTCATACGATTTGCTAACGAATGGCTATTTTGAAATTTTGAATTTCCATGGTGGGGGCTGGTGAAATGGTCGGTCTCTCTGTATATATGCAAATTCGCAATATTATTTTTTAAATATCTCAAAAACTATTGCGGTTCAAACGATAAAAATTGAGTTCATTCCTGTTCATACGATTTACTAACGAATGGCTATTTCGGAATTTTGAATTTCCATGATGAGGGGGGGGTGAAATGATAGGCCTGTAACATTATTTTTTAAATATCTCAAAAAATATTGCGGTTCAAACGATGAAAATGGAGTTCTTTTCGGTTCATACGATTTGCTAACGAATGGCTATTTTGAAATTTTGAATTTCCTTGGGGGTGGGGGGCTGGTGAAATGGTCGGTCTCTGTGCGTATATGTAAATTCTATTATTTATTAAATATTTCAAAAACTATTGCGGTTCAAACGATAAAAATGGAGTTCATTCCTGTTCATACGATTTACTAACGAATGGCTATTTCGGAATTTTGAATTTCCATGATGAGGGGGGGGGGTGAAATGATAGGCCTGTAACATTATTTTTTAAATATCTCCAAAACTATTGCGGTTCAAACGATGAAAATGGAGTTCTTTTCAGTTCACACGATTTGCTAACGAATGCCTATTTTGAAATTTTGAATTTCTATGGTGGGGGGCTGGTGAAATGGTCGGTCTTTCTGTATATATGCAAATTCTGAATATTATTTGTTAAATATCTCAAAAACTATTGCGGTTCAAACGATAGAAATGGAGTTCATTCCGGTTCATACGATTTACTAACGAATGGCTATTTCGAAATTTTGAATTTCCATGGTGGGGGCTGGTGAAATGGTCGGCCTCCTATAATTATATGCAAATTCGCAATATTATTTGTTAAATATCTCAAAAACTATTGTGGTTCAAACGATGAAAATGGAGTTCATTCCGGTTCATACGATTTATTAACGAATGGCTATGCTGAAATTTGAAATATCTATTTTTTGGGGGTACCATTTCACCAGCCCCCCCACTTTGTTTTTTAAATAACTCAAAAACTATTGCGGTTCAAACGAAAAAAATTGAGTTCATTCCGGTTCATACGTGGTACAAACGAATGGTGCAAAAAAAATTAAAAATTCCATGGTGGGGGGCTATCGTTTCACCAGCCCCCCCACTTTGTTTTTTAAATATCTCCAAAACTTTTGCGGTTCAAACGAAAAAAACCGAGTTCATTCCGGTTCATACGTGGTACAAACGAATGGTGTCTGAAAAATTAAAAAATTCCGTGGTGGGGGCTGGTGAAATGCACCTAGAGAGAATTGCATCTAATGCCTCAGCGCTTCAACTCGATCTTCTTTTCTCTAAAACTCGACCTGCTGCACTAAAAACCAACGTCACTCCAAAAATCGCGGGAGTGAGGAAATTTTAAAAAGTAAATAACACTACTTCTAACTTCACAATTTTGGAAATTAATACATCATTTTAAAGATAAGATTGTTGATTTTTAATAAAATACAAAAATGGGAATGTGATTTTTTCCCAGTTTTTCGATACCAGACCTCCTTAAACTAATCCTTGCTTGGGCCATAGCTTTGGACAATGCATAATGCAAGTCTTGCTAAGCAAAATTTGTCTTGCAATGGCAGCTAGCTTAGGAAACTGAAAATCCTTCCACCATGGTAACAAATCCACAATGAAATTCAACACGTGTAATTCCAAGCCCGGATCCAGCCTGGGCCCAGGTTTTTCGGTAGTTAATGAATTCTGAGCCCGGGCCTGAGCTCATCTCTAATGTGCACAACCAGTTGATTGTTACATGCATAGTGACAAAGAAGGAGGCGCAAATGTTTTAGTCTTCATTCATGAGTCGAAGACGATCAGTCATGGTTCAAATGTGATCATGCAAGGCCAGTTTCATGTCCCACCTGCTCGAAATTGTTAATTTCGATAGTTTGTTTTATTTTAATCACTTACATTTATGATTTTTAAACTTAGCAGGTGCTTAAGGTGGCCAATGTAATTTTTATGATTTAAGTGTACATAACATTTAAAACATAAGAAATTCGATTAAAGCTTTCAATTTTTATTCTAAATTCGAAGAACGGTTCCAAATGCAAGTTGACAAAATCTTTTTCCTTTCAAGGTTCTTGTCTGGCCCAGTAGTAATACTGATCTCTACATTTATCGTGCCAAAATGGATGCGTGAGAAGATCCTTAACGGAGTAGAGCTTTTTATATCCATAAAAGCGCACTTCATATTTTTCGTAAGTATTTCCAGTTTTCAAGCGCATTTCATATTTTTCGTAAGTATTTCCAGTTTTCAAGCGCATTTTATATTTTTTTAGAATTTTCCAGTTTATTCATATCATCATTTTTTAAGTTTATAAAGCTTAAGATAAAAAATCATGTTAATCCATCTAGAAAGTAAGTTAAGTCAAAGCACTCATGCACTGTTTTTTTTTTTTTTTGAGTCTTCGGTGTTCTTTATTCTTGAAAATAACCCCTCAAAACTTGGGGTTAATTCTATTTTTTCCAAGAATCACCCAGATATAGATCGGATTAATCCCGAATTTTACAACAACAGTCAAACCAACTTTAAAGAAATATTTCAGTAGTATTTGAAATATTATAAAGAAATATATAAATGTTTACGGAATATAGACAGATCACCTAAAGATAAAAAATAAGAACCATCACGCACTGTAAAAAATTAATGGTGTGAATTCAGGGAACATTTTTGAAAATAACGTGCAGCAAAGTTGCCGGTAGGTATCCTTCCTTATCAGAAATTTCCGTTTTTAAAAGTGCCTGTTAATTTTGCTTTCAGATTTTCCGTAGTCGGAAATTCCGTTTATTTCAGAAAAGTCCGTTTCAGGTTTTTCCGTGTATTTAAACTGAAATTGCGCAAAAAATTAACATACACGCACTTTTTAGCCCTTACAGCAGATAATCTTTTCGTACCTGTGAGGATCGAACCCCCGTCACTTGGGTTGGTTCAACAGATAACGAGCATCTTTAACCGCTCAGCCAGAAACACGTTCACAGTAAAACATAATTGCGCAACGATGATTTTTTTATATTATTAATGCGAGGGATTTAGTCATTTTATTTTCTGTTGGAGCTTATTATTTTTCTGAATAGGTTTGTAATATTTTTTTTTCTGTAGGAGGACTTTTCACAAATTAAACATTATTCATCGTGATTTTTCGAAGCAACGAAATGCTTTGCAACTTGATCCTTTTAAACTGACAATGACTTCAATTATCTTTAAAAAAAGGGGGAAATGTACTTCTTTAAAGAAAACATATTTCACGAAACTCTTAAGTGTAAAATTTACTCTTGATAGCTGTAATAGTTTTGTTTTAAGGTGTCCAAAGACTGATACATATGCATCGCATAATCACCTGTATACAATAAGTTAAGTACACGGTTTCTTACAGTAACATTATATGTAATAAATAGCTGGTGTACAAAATGGGGGAGAGGAAAAGAAATATTCTGTGCCATAATAAACAAAATCCATGCAATATGCTACCCACACTATCCGATGTCTCTACAGAACTTCAATCAAATACTTTGACAACTTTTGAAATTTAACAATTAACCAAGCTTCCAAGTATTCCCGGGAATCTCTCGTATTACCGGAAAGTTTTCGTCATATGAATACGGAAAAGTTGAGAACGGAGTTTTTCCGTTAACACATCTTGAAAACGGTAATTTACCATCAATATACAAAAGATATTGTGGGAAGGTTCCTGATAATTCCGAATTTTCCCGTGGTACGGAATATCTGTGCAATTCAGTTTTCTTTCCGTCATTTCACGGAAAAGGTTGTATCAGAAATATGCTTCGTTAATTCATGAAAAGTGGCTCGTGAATTTCAGAAAATTGTTTATAATGTGGAAGTGAATATTCACAAAAATATAATGAAAAGGATTGTAACAATTGTGGATGCACTACTTTGTTTAATGTCGCTCACAAAATGCATTTAAGTACCTTAGAAATTAAAATCGCTCCTCTTGAGGAAAGAACACAAGCAAACAGAAAGTGCATGATATACCTTCAGAAAAGATATATCATGTAATTTCCACTGTATGAAACGAAAAAGCGAGTTAAATTTACCTAGGGCCTTTGTAAACTTCGGAAAGACTTATACTGGTACAAAACAAATTCTTGATCAATCTCTGGTCAGCTGCGATTTTCCAAAAAAAAAAATAAATAAATAAATAACGAACCCAATAGAAAACAGACTTTCGAGTAGTTATACAAAAATTAGAACAAATTTAAATTTATCAGGAGCACTGAAGACAAACATAGATCAGCGAGGTCTCACAAATATTGTATAATTTATATTTGGAAAATACCCTCAGGGAATGCAACAAAAGTTAGTAATTGAAATAAAAATCTGACAAATCCATTACACTCAGGTGATCAGGTCCTCTTAGCAGAATCGGAAAGAGATTTCCAAAAGCACCAAATGTATAGTTCCGAAAAATAAAGAATTAAAATGTGAAAATATCAGTTGACAAAACTGGCTGTCAGAAGGAAAGTAATAATTGAGAGCAAAGTAATAATAGATAATAATATTTATTTGTAATAGTAGCTATAAATAGGTATTGCAAAAAATATTAATGTAAATACAGAGAATGCTCATAGAATTATGGCCACCTACTTAGTACGTTGTTGACTCTTCTTCGCCCGAAAAACGGGCACCAGCCGGCGTGTCAGCGACTCCACGTGTGTTTGTGAAAGAGGAAGGTGCTGTCCAAGTGCTTTATTTGCAGATTTACATCTCACAAATGTTAATTTTGGTTGAGGTCAGAAGAATTTGGGGACATTCGAGATGCCTCATAAGAGCACTGTGTTAGTGTTGAACTACTCTTTCACGATGCGAACCCGATGGCATGAGCTATTGTCGTTCTGGAAGCACCTTTCCCTCTGTGAGTGCCAGTACAACATTGTAGGGAGCCGTACGTTGGTTACACGCATCACAGGTATAATCCCTCAGTGGTTGGCAGTACAACATTTTAGTCGGTGCTCGTACGTTGGTCACACGCACTAGAGGTCTCAGTCCAGGCCAGCTCAACATGCTCCATGTCATAGAACAACATCCACCAGCCTGAGTAGTCGATGCCATAAATATGTGAGGGATCCATACCCAGGTAGCACAGTCTTACAACGTAGACCCAACACTCAGCTGGTGTCGTATATTCTTTAAAGACGGTGGCTCAATGTTGTGCCTACGTGAAATTGCAAGGCTGAACTACTTGGTAGAGGTCTGCATAGACCGGGCTGCCCCGCCAAACCTGAGCCCGGCCCGTGAGTCGAGTCAGGCCTTTTTAGTTTAAAAAACAAAGCAACGGGCCGGGCCGGGCCAAGTCGACCCATCATTTTTATCGCAATGATAAAGAAAGAAAAAAGTCGTGTTCCCCGATTTTCTGGTGTGTTTAACTGTTCCTATTAAATGTTTATCTAACTGTTCCTAGAGGCACTCACAATGTTTTTAACGATCTGTACGTACACTATCTACCAACAAGTAATTGGACACCTGTGATAGCAAAGGAACACAAAGTTTATTCACCTTCAATAGTTGGTGGAGCCTCCACGAGCGGCGATTGCAGCTGCGACCCTCCGGGACATACTCTCAACCAGGCGTTGTACGACGGCTAGCGGTATTTTCTTCCACTCGGCTTGGAGAACACAGGTCAGTTCCTTCACCGATTTCGGACGGTGGGGGCACCCCTTAAATCGACGCTCCAACTCGTCCAAGAGGTGCTTGATAGGGTTAAGGTCCGGGCTCTGGGCAAACCAGTCCACTCGATTAACCTATTGTCATCATACCAAGCCATGGTGGGCCTCGCAACATGACAGGTGGCATTGTCATCCTGAAAGTAACATGGGTCCACCCGTAAAAATGCCACAACGTATGAAACGCATGGTCATCCGAAACGGTGCAGTAGGTCTCGGCGTTGAGTCTACCAGGAATTGCGACCAAGGGTCCCGTGCCATACCAGAAGAAGCACCCCCATAGCATAATTCCACCGCCGCCGAACTTCGCAGTTGGCACAATACATTCCGACAGGAGGCGTTCTCCAGGCAGACGCCAAACTCAGACCCTGCCATCCGAACGGTAGGGGGTGAACCTTGATTTGTTGCTCCAGAGAACCTGTTCCCACTGTTCAACGGTCCACTGTTGACGTTCTTTGTCCCACGTTAGCCGAGCAACGCTATTGGATTTGGTGATCAAAGGCTTGTGGGCTGCCGCACGTCCATGATAACCGAGCAGATAGACTTCCTTACGGATGTTATTCATCGAAAGAACACTCCCGGATTTTGTGGGTCTGCCGGGTCGGGGCACATTCCGACAGTCACCTGTCATCTTCCACTTGCCAATCACGTAGGCCACTGTCGAGTTTGGGTACTTCAACTCGCTGGATATGTCACGTATGAATCGGCCATTTCTGTGATACCCGACGATTACACCTTTCTCGAAATCAGAGAGCTCCGAACTGAGTGGCATCTTGCATGCGACTGGTTGCGTTGTTGTTTCCCACACGCTATTTAACGGCAGCGGCCGTGGCGTGTATCAGGACCGCAGATATCGTCGATTGCAGGGGTGTCCAATTACTTGTTAGTAGATAGTGTATTAAGATGATAAAATTATTTTGGGGCTCGTTGGCAACGAAAAAGATTCGACCCAGTGCGAGTGAGTGTGTTGTGTAGAGTGGGGGACGGACGATGCCTGAAGTGGGATGAGGATGTGTGTGTGTGCGTGTGTGTTTGTATGAGTGAGTGGGACGACATGGATTTTTTCTCTTATCCCTAATCTGTATAAGATTGACTTTTGTAGTCTTACCTCTTACTAGTTCAGAGAAAGGGAGATTCTGATCGCGCTTAGTCTTCCTTTTTCTCTCTTTTTGAAGGTTATATTTTTCGATAATTGTCAAAGTTTTGTTAATATTTTTAGGCTTAAATTCAACTAAATACTTTCAATAATATCTCATTTCATTATTTAATTTCCACATTTTAATAAAATACAATAGAAAGACAAAATAACACCAAATGGCACATTACGGTCTGGGCCTTAAACACACGGGCTTGGGCCAGGCCGGGCTTGGGCCAGGCCGGGCTCACCAAATTAGGCCCGTGCAGACCTCTACTAATTGGATAGCCTCTGACGTCAAATACGAACTTGGCCGATCAGCAGAACGGAGTACATATGATTCATCGGACCAGCACACCTGTTTCCGAACTTCTATTGTCCAGTCCACAAACTGCTGGCACCAGCAGAGTATTGAAATTTCCGAATTTATTTGAGGATTCTTGGAAAACATTTCAAAATTTCTTTTCATGCTAAAAGTAAATCCGTTGTGCTCACTGTTAATTTCTTGCTTCTATTTGGATGAATGCTTGAAAACGTTTTTTTTTCTTTTGGAGTTTTTTTTATTGGAATTTTAACGACCACCGTGAGCAACTAAATGGGCTATAAGCAGTCGCCAGTCCCTAATTTAGGGTCACTGGTCCCATGGAAGGGAGAAAGCCCTTCCCAGGAACCAGTGACCCTAAATTAGGGACGGGCGACTGCTGTAAGACAAACACAACATCAATGCCTCATAGGATTCAAACCCGGACCCCTTTCGGACGAATGAACAGAGACCATCGCTTAGACCAAAACGCCACCGGGGCGGCGTTTTGGAATTATAGAAAAATAGTTATCAGGCTGTCATTAAAATCAATACGTAGAAATACTGAGTTGCTGTTTTAAGCTTCATTCTGTGAACTGAGACACACAAATCAACATATATGTTTCTGAGACAAAAATTAAATTATCGCAATGATCATGCTAATATCGTGGACTATTGCCTCAGTCTTTTGGTATGTCCCACAGCAAAATGAACAATTTTGAATCTTACTGTTAAATTCCTATGTAACTTCTATTACTAACTGAATAATATCTTTATTTTGTGTTTAATATTTTAAAAGAAAATTGCTCATTTTCGTTGGGATAGGTCACTACATGTAGTATTTTGATACCATTTTCTTTGGCACCATCTATATGAAGATTATTGCTAAAGAAAATAGCATATCAGCACACAATGCTGTATATATATTTTTTAACTTTCTGTTTGTTTTTCCCTAGGGAAATTTAGGCACCATGAAAAACTGTAAAATATTGTTTAGCTTCTGTGCATTTTTTTGTGAAATTAACTACTTTCAAACAAGTACAACAAGTATTCCCATTCTTTACTATAAAAATGTCTAATGAAACGTGCTGTGCTCAAACACTAAATTCTAAACTTTGTCTGTTTATGTTATTTTTTATTTCCTAGGTGCTCACAAGACCTTCCATATCAAACAAAAATTTCCCGTACCATGTTCGAACAACGCAGGTGAGAAAATTTTGAAGAGTAAAAATTTTTCAAGTACTTTGTTCAGCAGACTTATAAATGGTTTCTGTTGTGAGAAGTCAAATTTCAGTTTTGTTGATAAAAATACTTGAGAATAAAGATTATCAATATAGAACTGGGTATAACGATACAAACACCGGATTAAAATTATATACAGAGTGTTTCCACAAAATGTGTCGCCAAACTTTCGGAAATTGTTCTACCGCCGATTCTGATAATAATACTGCCCAACACACAATTTGGTGCCTTGAAAATTAAATCTATTCTCTGATATATTTGGAACGCTGATTCCAAAAATGGCATCAGTTTTGCCCTACCAGCTCTAGTTTTGGAGATAGGCCATGTCCACCTTATATGCTGATTCCACCTGTCATCCCTCTAATTTCAAGATCCTACATCGCATGAAATGCTATTTTTGACATGATCTTGAGAAATATTGATACTATAAACATACTATCCAAGCAAGCACATATTACTAAATCTGTATATTTCAACACAAGAGCATATAAACTGATCAGTCATTCAACATATGCGAAACGTCTTTTACAGACTTTCTAGAGTGAAATCTACGAGAACAGTCCCGCTGAAGGTTCCAGCAGAAATCTGCCATCATGTGGGTATCCTACCTACCCTGGTAACTGTCTTCCATAGTTTTTATGGCCTGGTGAAATCTTTCACCTTGCTTTTCGTTTAAATCACCAAGGTTTTCTGGAAAGCGATATGGGTGGCTGTGTAGGTAATGTGCCTTGATGCTCATATTACAGCCGAACTTATAAATATTGGAGAGCATGTCCTCAACTAATTCAGAGTAGTTGTCTGCCTTATGTTTGCCAAGAAAGGTTTTGACAACTAGAACAAACGAAGTCCAGGCACAAGACTTAATGTTGTCCATTGAATCTATGAAATATGAATCTTTTATAAACTGCCTTATCTGGGGACCATCCAAAATCCCTGCTTTCAGTTTTTCAGAGCTCAGTCCAGAGAATGTACGTGATAAATAGCCAAAGCACAAATCTTCTGCGTTCGACGCCTTTACAACTTGTTTCATTAGGCCTAGTTTGATACGTAAAGGTGGCAAGGTGATTTTGTCTCTGCTTACCAAAGGTTCCTTAATGACATTTTGTTCTCCAACTACCATATCTTTTCTGAGAGGCCACACTTTTCTTATCCAGTGGTCGTGTTTGGCTCTGCTGTCCCAAAGACATATAAAGCACCAATATTTCGTGTAGCCACTTTGCTGACCAAGGATAAAGTTCACTATCTTTAGGTCTACACAAATCATCCATTGATAGATACTTCAGGTTTTCCAAGACTAGAGAGATTGTCTTGTACGTCTCTGTCATACTGGCTGAGTGACCAATTGGAATTGCGTCATATCTGTTGCCGTTGTGTGAAAGAACACATTTTGAACTCCGCTTGGAGCTATCAATGAAAAGGCGCCATTCATTTGGCATGTACGATGATAGACCCATTTTCCTGAGAAGGCCGCTAACATCATTGCAGAACACTAGGTTGCTGTACTTAGAAAAAAACAGCAAATCGTTTTCTCTGCTACAGTAAAACGTAATGTTGGTTCCAGATTGAAGTAAATTCGTTTCATTCAACCTGGAGGCCAGCAATTCTAAAGACTACTTTGAGAGGTTCAAATACCTGATGAGGTCACTCAGTTCATGTTGGTTAAAAGGTTGAGCACTTGATAAAGTTCCTACGAAATCGCTGTCACATTCCCCACTGCTGTTATCTTGTATGTGATTAGACGTGCTTAATTCCTCATCCTCTGGAAGCTCTAGTAGGTGGATGAAAGATGGAATGGGTACCCCATTTGAGTGTGGATGCTGTCGTCTTGCTGAATCGAGGTCAGGATATGTCCAATTGTTTCGATTGTTCCGATTGATGCCCTTGATGTTGACAAAATAAAAATAACAGTCATCATGGTGGTTTTTAGGTTCCCTCCACAACATTGGTGTTCCAAATTTCAGAGATCTCCTTTTTTCCATTTGTCCACTGCCATAAATGCTCCGTGCAAGTTTTGCATACAATATGGGGATCCCATGACTTATCTTAGTCTCCAAGCTGAACACCAAAATAACCAAGATATGCTCTCTTCACAAACTCAGAAATAGGTTTCCTACTTTCTTTAAGGGTGTACTCTCCGCAAATGTAGCAAAAGACATCTGGATGATTCAAGCAACTTCTTCTTGGGGAAGCCATGGCGTCTACTCAATCTTCAAACAAAATTAGATCACATTAGATTATTTGGTTATATAGTTGTTCACAAATTCCCAATTAGACTAACAGACACTGGTTTTACACTCATAAAAAGGACAATATACACTGACTTTACGCACATAAAATAACAATACTTCTGCTCATCAGCATGTAGGGCGGGTATGCCTTATCACCAAAGCTAGAGCTGATAAGGTAAAACTGACACCATTTTTGGAATCAGCGCCCCAAATATATCCAAGAATAGGTCTAACTTCCGAGGCACCAGAAAATGTTTTTTTTTTCTTTTGTTGGGCTGTGTAATAATATTAATAAAAAAAAAGTCTTATATACAAATACACAGCCGGAAACGCGTTCTTACAGAATTCAGCATCTCTAGCGGTAAATTCACGACCTAGCCCCCACAACTCTAAAAATATAAGAGATAGAGCAATAATGTCAATTTCAAAGTTCGTGAGAATTTTTTGTTTGCTACGAATTTGTCATTAAAAGTTAAAATCAACGGCTAAATTTTAGCTGAACACTGATGATTCAAAAGCATCCAAGGGAATTTCTAAGTGATCAAATGTCATTGGATTGTTGTTCACAGAAGGGAGGACTCCTAAAAGAAGGATAGAACACATCGTGACACTGGCATCCTTCACCTCCCCATTTTTACGAAACTGTGACTACAATATGAAAGCGAACGGAATTGCAAAAGTTGAAGTCGAAAACCACCCCTCAGGTTTGCACGAACGGAATTGCAAAAGTTGAAGTCGAAAACCACCCCTCAGGTTTGCACGAACGGAATTGCAAAAGTCGAAGTCAAAAACCACCCCTCAGGTTTGCACGAACGGAATTGCAAAAGTCGAAGTCAAAAACCACCCCTCAGGTTTGCACGAACGGAATTGCAAAGTCGAAGTCGAAAACCACCCCTCAGGTTTGCACGAACGGGGAGGGAGATTCATGTATATCCTCTCCTCCCTTAGGGTCATGCGAGACGTTACGGGTGCGTTAGAGTGGGCTTCAGCCCACCCAACTTTTCTTTGAGACCACCCTTTAGCTCCCAAAATATTTAAGTAGTTATAGCACGTGGCTAGTACAATCATTTAAGATTTCAGGAAGCTGGGGAAAACGTACCTGAATTTTTCGAATTCAAAGAAATTTTGCGAAATTAATTTTTGTTTAACTTGTGTTTGCACTTCTGGGAAACAGAAGCAGTCCTATGAGCAATGTCTGACATAGTAGTAGAGACACACCATTTCTGTGATAAAAAAAGATGCAGGGAGTGGGAAAGAGATATTCCTCGTTAAATTATAAATCAAAATCCATAAAGAGGCTTTTGACAGTAACAACAAAAAAGACGTAGGGAAGCTAAAATTGCGAAGAAATAGTGACTTGTCATTGAGATTCGTATCCATGGTTCCTGATACTGCCTACATTGAATAAATACTACATACATTATACACCTGAAACCTTTTTTTCATGGGGATAACGCCGGGTGAAATCTACATAAACGGAATTTTTTGTCAAAATTCCTGCCGAGCACTTCAAAATTTATGTTCCCTTTTCATGCTTAGCGTCTAAACAGCCCATCCAGTTCTGAGAGGCTGGCTTCGCTACCGTTTAGGGGTCTTTCGATCTCTAGACAAAAATTCAATTACAATGCAACACTTAGAAATTTTCTTGCATACTTTTCCCTCCTCAGTGCACAGCCTAAATACTCTCTCTGACCTTCTGCGTCTTATGGCAGATTCGTAGCAAGCGACAGATGCTCTTCAACTGCGTTATTGACATTTTTTCTGTCTTTATTATTTTTTGAACCTCGGGCATCTGAGTTAGCGAATCATCTGCTAGAGGCTCTGAGGTAGAGCTATAGGATCAGCCCCATCAAGATCTTGCACCAATGTCATTGGTTCTACATGGTCATGAGTCTCCGTTCATCTGTGAATAGGCTGGTCATCGACTTTACATCCTGTATAGATTATAACGCAATTGCCTTTCCGCTGTAACTTAGTCCTTACGTGAGTAATTACGTTATGTGTGCTAAAGTCAATCTAATATTAGAAGGTATTCATGAGCATTACAGGAAAGAGGTCAATTGGAGTACTTACAAATGCGTTTGTTTTGCTTGCATGGTTTGTACTCCACATTCACATGTAATTTATTGGCGTACTCAATACAGTATCAGTGATTTGACATCCCAACACAGTATAGCAGCACGTCTATCATCAATAACATCAATCCTCCTAAACAACCACTGCATTGCCTTTTAACCTCTCGTTCTGATCCGGGCACACATACGTCACTCTTGTTCCAATCTCAGTGTGTTGCCAACATCATTCTCGTTTGAGGGAAAAGACATAACGTTAAGGTTTGAAAATGTCTAAGAAAACAAACTCAAATTTACATAGAAAGAGAAACTCAAAAGGAAAGTTGAAATAGAATATACGTTACAAAATATACAAGAAATATACACCCTGTACATCTTTCAGGAAAGCATTTCAGACCCTATGTTTATAAGACTTTTTTTATCAAGATCTTCTGTAGGACAAGTTCCCAAAATTTTGACAAACATTTTAGAAACGTCCTGTATATTTGAGAATGCTGTTTTTTCCAGAGATATTTTCATCGTTATTTAGATATTTAAACTTCGAAAAATCTGCATCATTTCCATTTCAGAGTCCCTAGAATATTGTCAAAAAGGTAATTGAAAGAATCTAAATGCTTCGGTAAAGTGGCCTCATTCAAACTAAAGAAATTTAATCCAGGACAACGACTGTAAGTTTTCCGATGCTTAAGAAGGAATTTCAAAGACTGCGGGCCTAAGAAGGAATTTCAAAGCGTTGCAGTTAATGAAAATCGTACATTATCTTGTATGCATTTCCGTCTAATGCAGAAGCCAGGATCTGCCGCCCTATAGAAGCGTCAATGATTGTCGAATGAAATCAATCAGACATTTGAAAGAATCGGTGCACGTTGCCTTGTTTATAAGATATTGCATTACACGGAGAGATGTCTTTTATCATTGAAACAAAGAAAGAACCTCTAAATTCTTTAAAATACTTTGCTTGATAGAATATAGAAATTTGGGAGGTGTACCTCAAAATCAATTTACAATCTTCGTGTGGAAGAAACACATTTTAGTTTATTGTTTCGCTGTTCAGTGACACCCATGAACATATAAAGCTCTAAGGACTCGCCTGTAAAGCTCTTGTCCCTAATTTAGTCCCACTAGTTCCAGAAGAGGGAGAGAGACAATCCCCTGGGAGAAACTCGCAAGCATTGCCTCATCTCGCATTTGAGCCCGGAACAAAGGAAAATACACTTGAAAAAATGAATATACGTTGCTCATTTATTCCTATTTTTTCTCTGTTATGGTGTGGGAATTTTTATGTCACGTTAGACATAAAATTCCCCACACCATAACAGAGAAAAAATAGGAATAAATAATTTTTATGTCACGTCGAGATTCGTTTTTAAAAAAGTGAATCTCGACAGGGAAGAGGGACACATGGGAGAAATAAAAAAAAAAGGAATTAGAGAATACACAAGAATATTTTCTCACGGAAACCAAAGTATACTCGTCTCTGGGCTGCTCGCTGGTCAAGGAATTCAAGATGGAGGAAAAAATTATTTCATGTGTTTCCGCTAAACTTACTTTTCGTGTCTCTTTGCTTACGCCTACCGAAAAGCGATGAGTGCAAACAAAGAGAAAGGAGAGTTAAAGTGCTGACGATTTGGAGTCGAAATCCTTTTGTTTCTCAATGTGTTCGTCTATGTTCAAGAACTCTCTGGCGGCGTATAAATTGAGTTGACCAAAAAGTCATTGCATTTTTTACATCATCATCATCATCATCATCATTGTCAACCATTATCAATCCACTGCTGGACGAAGGTCTCCCCAAGTTTCCTCCACAACGGTCTATCTTGTGCCAGTCTCCTCCATGTCACTCCCGCATATTTACGAATTTCATCCACCCATCTCCCATGTGGTCTTTTTCTGGGTCTTTTCCTGTCATTTGGAATCCAATCTAAAATTTCGGCTGTCCATCTATGGTCTGTCCTTCTGGCAGTATGTCCAGCCCATTGCCATTTCAGTGATTTAACTCTGATCATGATGTCTTCTACTCTCGTCATTTTTCGGATCCACGAGTTCCTCTTCTTATCTCTCCTGGTTATACCAAGCATGCACCTCTCCATGCTTCTTTGAGTTGTCTGCAGCCTTTGTATGTCTCTTTTAGTTAAGGTCCACGTCTCTGCACCATACGTAAGCACTGGAAGGATGCATTGATCAAACACTTTTCTTTTAAGACATAATGGCATATTGCTCTTGAAAATTATGCTGTTTCTTCCAAAAGCTCTCCAGGCAAGTTTTGTACGCCGATTAATTTCTTCATCAATGTGACCCTCACTTGATATCTGCTGTCCAAGATAAACATACGTATCTGTTATCTCCAGTTTTTCTCCATCAATCGATAAATCTTCATTTCTTGTAAAAGCATTGAACATCACTTTTGTCTTCTGAAAGTTCATTTTTAATCCCACTTCTTTACTCTTGTCAGCAAGTTCCTGGATCATACTCTGCAGCTCTGATGGGGTAGTTGCAAAAATGACTACGTCATCAGCAAAACGAAGGTGGGTTAGATAATCTCCATTAATCTTTATCCCTTTGTTTTCCCAGTTCAGTGATTGAAAGACATTTTCCAATTTGGCATTAAAGAGCTTCGGAGATATGGTGTCACCTTGTCTCACTCCCTTTCCAATTTTTATGTGTGTTGTATTTTCAAACAGCCGAATCTTTGCACTTGCATTTTCATAGATGTTATTAATAATATTAATGTATGCATCTTCAATACCGCAGGATTTCAGAGCCGTGGTAACTGCTGATGGTTTCACCGAATCAAAGGCTTTTTCATAATCGATAAAAGCCATGCACAATGGAAGTTCATATTCCCTCGCTCTTTCAATTAGTTCTCTCAGTACGTGGATATGATCTATTGTGCTGTAGCCACTCCTGAATCCAGCTTGTTCTCTCGGTTGAGCCATGTCCAGTGTTACCTTCAAGCGGTGAGAAAGAACTTTAGTGAAGATTTTATAAACCACTGATAGGAGGCTGATAGGTCTGTAGTTCCTGAGATCCTCAATGTCACCTTTTTTATGTAGCAGGATCATTGTAGCATTGTTCCAATCCTCAGGAATCTTCCCTTCATTAAGGCATCGAGTGAAAATTTGGGCGAGTACTGTTTCAATTTCTCCACTTGCTTCTTGTATGATGTCTATAGTAATTCCATCTTCTCCTGGAGCTTTCCCCCGCTTCATGTTCTTGATTGCATGAGCAACTTCTGCTGGGAGGACTGGAAGAACTCTGGTATCTTTCATGATGTCTGGAGTACATGTATCATCCCTTTCATATAATTTGGAGTAGAAATCTTTCACTCTTGTCAAAATTTCGCCTCTATTTCTTGTTATAGAACCATCTTCTTTTCTCAGAGCCATAATCTGTTTTCTTCCCTTACTGAGATGTCCTTTTGCTATCTTTAGGCTTTGGTTGTTTTCAATTGCTTTCCTTACTAGCTCACAGTTGAATTTCCTTACGTCTTCAGTGATACTTTTTCGTGCTGTCTTGCATAGCTCTATATATTCCACTTTGGAAGTCACATCTTCTTTAGTTGTCCTCATCTCTCTTCTTTTTTGCATCAACATTTTGGTTTTTCCTGATAATTTGTTCACATGCAACTTGTTCTTAGACCCAGCTAATTTTGTTGCTGTTTCCATAAGAGCTTTGGTTACTTTTCTGTTAACTTCCGAAATATCCACTTCTTCTGATGTTAGGCCTTCTAAAGCAGAGAATCTGTTCTTCAGTTCCAACTTGAAAGTATTATGGTGTTTTTTAAGGTTGGTTATGTCAATACATTTTGTTTGTCTTATGAGCTTGCCACGTTCCAGTTTAGTGTTGAGGTGCATCTTACATCTCACCAATCTATGGTCACTACCTGTGTTGAACTTGTTCAGCACACTGCAGTCTTCTATGACGAATTTTTTGTTACACATAATAAAATCAATTTCACTTGTCGTCCCAATTGGATGTCTCCATGTCCATTTCCTGTGTGGCTTTTTCTTGAAAAGGAGTTCTAGATGAAAAATCCTTCTGCCTCTGCAAACTCAACGAGAGTATTTCCACGCTGGTTTCTGTTGCCGTGACCGAATTTACCTACTGAAGTTTCATTCTGTTGCGGGTGCCCTATTTTTGCATTGAAATCTCCCATAATTATCTTCAAGTGCTGCTTACCTTTGTTATTTAGATGACGAATTTCCTCATAAAATTCTTCAATTTCTTCTTCAGGATGACTTGTGGTGGGTGCATAAGTTTGAATAATCTGAGCCTGGTATCTTCTCGAGAGTTGGATAATGAGTCGTGCAGCTCTGTCAGAGGAACTTTCAACTTCTACCACTTTATCCTTCAGTTTCTTGTTTATTATAAATCCAACACCACTAGTTCTGCCAGTATCTGTCCCACGATAACAGAAGAGATGTCCACTTTTCAGTTCAATGAGATCTTCTCCTTTTCTCCTTACCTCACTTAGCCCGACGATGTCCCACTTAATCCTTTGTAGTCCCTCTTCCAATTCAAGGAGCCTTGAATCAGAAGATAGGGAGCGTCCGTTATAGGTAGCCAAGGTCAGCATCAAATGGCAGCCTAGTCCGGTCCTCCGGTGATTCTTAGCACCTTCTGCCTTCATGTCGCACTGGCCGCTGCCTTGGCCAGGTACATTCCAGCTGCCGGAGACTGAGGGCCAAGATTTAAGTTGTAGAGTCATTTTGGAGGTTTTTTACATATAGACGGCGAAACATGCCTTGAAATGTGACTAACGTCATTTCAAACCGCAAGTTCATTATGTAACGTGACAGCTGACAGTTCAAGATTGTTTTAGGAACAGAAAGTGTACGATTTTGATAACAAGTGTTTGTCTGACGTCGATTTCCAAATGGAAAATCAAAAAGAACATTTTCGTCATGTTTTGCTGTATTTTTTCTAAAAAAGAAAAACACTCTGCAAGCTCATAAAAAGTTATGTGATGTGTATGATGAAGATGTCTTAAAACTATTGCAGTGTCTGAATTGATTTGCGAAATTTCGGTACAAAGAGCTTGAGGTGAAAGGTGCACCACGCTCAGGAAGGTTAATCGAAGTTGATGACGATATAATAAAGTTATTGATCGAATTCATTCGGCGCTTAACGACACGAGAGATTCCTGAGAATCTGAACATATCGAAATCGAGCGCTGAAAATCATTTAAAGCAACTAGAATACGTTAGTAAGCTCGATATGCTGGTACCACATGACCTTAAAGGAATTCATCTCACTAAGTGAGTTGACATCTGCGTTTCGCCCTTGAAACGCGAAGAAAATGATCCATTTGTCAAACGTATGATAACAGGCGACGAAAAATGGATCGTCTACTAAAACGTTGAAGAAGATCGTGGAGCAAGCTTGATGAACACTTCAGAAGCAGATATGCACCAAAGGAAGGTTATGCTTTCGGTAACCTTACTTTGATCGTGGAGCAAGCTTGAAAGCACTTCAGATAACATTCCAGATCGTGGAGCAAGCTTGAAAGAGAGAAACAGGCGACAAACGTTTGCGAATATCTTGCTCCGGACAATCGCACTGAAAACAAACCCAAAGGAAGTATCGGTTTACGATAGGGGATCGTCGGGCGGTAGAAATCTTCTTTGCTTTAAGAAAGAAAAGTCAATATTTGCATCGAGCATAAAATTTCACACTACGCAGTTTTCTTTGAAATGTTTTTTGTCTTTTCAAAAATGAAACGGAAATAAAACCTGGTCGAAATCGGGACAGGAACACCCTGACCCGACCTGTTTGACCCGCAAGAAATTGTCGACCCGATGACCCTTGACCCGTTTCCATCTCGGTCTATGATTTTCATCCCCATTTTTGCCCTACACCTGTTTAATTGGAACCAGAACCAGAGCCAGCTGGAAGGGCCATAGAGTGAAAACGAAACTTCATTCTAACTTCTTAAAGTGAATAGTTTCAGCTGGTTGGGGACAGCTGCATGGGTGGTGATGATAGAAAAGGAAGAGAATGTAACATTTAAAGAATTTAAATGAAATATCTCTAAAAGTACATGAATTTGGAGAAAATCAACTGTCAAAGTGTAAACCGTCTGTTTCTTTTGGCTAATCAAAATTTATATCGTTTCTGGTTAGAATCAGTGATGTAGGAAAGTAA
Source organism: Macrothele yani (assembly GCA_039090855.1). Classification (NCBI taxonomy): domain Eukaryota; kingdom Metazoa; phylum Arthropoda; class Arachnida; order Araneae; family Macrothelidae; genus Macrothele; species Macrothele yani. The sequence continues at coordinate 167,313,847 of CM077011.1, forward strand.
TCAAGCCAAAAAGTGTTTTTCTTTTCTTAATCCAATAGAAAAATGCTAAACGGCCGCAGCCCCGGTGGTCTGAAAATATGAATGTGTGGCTTTTGACAATTAATTCGAGATGAGCCGGGTTCGAGTCCTAGATGACGTATGAGTGGGGTGTCTGTCTGATTGCCTTTGCTCCCAAAACAGTAGCCTTAAACTACAGATTAATGACTGGTAATAGCCCTTAGAGTTCCTCATCATCAGCATCATCATTGTCAGCCATTATCAATCCACTGTTGGACGAAGGTCTCCCCAAGTTTCCTCCACAACGGTCTGTCTTGTGCCAGTCTCCTCCATGTCACTCCCGCATACTTTCGAATTTCATCCACCCAGCTCCCATGTGGTCTTCTTCTGGGTCTTTTCCTGTCCTTTGGAATCTAATCTAAAATTTCGGCTGTACATCGATGGTCTGTCCTTCTGGCAGTATGTCCAGCCCATTGCCATTTCAGGGATTTAACTCTGATCATGATGTCTTTCACTCTTGTCATTTTTCGGATCCACGAGTTCCTCTTCTTATCTCTCCTGGTTACACCAAGCATGCACCTCTCCGTGCTTTTTTGAGTTGTCTGCAGCCTTTGTATGTCTCTTTTAGTTAAGGTCCACGTCTCTGCACCATACATCACTGGAAGGATGCACTGATCAAACACTTTTCTTTATCCAAGAAGTCCAACGCGCAGAGGTTTGTTCTTCTGTAACGTACCAGGAGATGTGACGTGCCTGCCAGAAGGACGCACACGACATAGAGGCAGATAGGAATCAGAATAAAACGTCCGCGTAGCTCAATTGGTAGAGCAACTTATTCCAGAATGAGGGGACCCGGGTTCGAATCATGGCGCGGATAAAAATGACGGAGAAATTTACTTCGTTATAATGGCGCCCGAACTATCCGGATGACCCGACCGTTCAAAAATCTCGCAATGGTGTGATGTTATTTCCACACCGCGAGATAGGAAAAATAAGAGAATCCCTTCTCCAGCACTTCGAAATAAAAAAAAAAAAAAAAAAAAAAAAAATAAGGGAGAGATGATGTAACGTACCAGGAGATGTGACGTACCTGCCAGAAGGACGCACACGACATAGAGGCAGATAGGAATCAGAATAAAACGTCCGCGTAGTTCAATTGGTAGAGCAACTTATTCCGGAATGAGGGGACCAGGGTTCGAATCCTGGCGCGGATAAAAATGACGGAGAAATTTACTTCGTTATACTTCCCTGATCTCATCCGTCCCGCATTCAGGCTTTTTCCCTATCAATTAAAAGGAAAGTCCGGGTTTAGGTTGGGCCGGATTATGGTTAAAACATTAAGCACATATTTCGAGATTTAAAGACCACTATGAGGAACTCTTTTCTAAAGGAAAGAGTTCCTCATAGAGGTCTTCTAAAGAAAAGAGTTCCTCATAGTGGTCTTCTAAAGAAAAGAGTTCTTCATAGTGGTTTTCTAAAGAAAAGAGTTCCTCATAGTGGTCTTTAAATCTCGAAATATATGCTTAATGTTTTAACCATAATCCGGCCCAACTTAAACCCGAACTTTCCTTTTAATTGATGGGGGAAAAGCCTGAATGCGGGACGGATGAGATCAGGGAAGAACAAACCTCTGCGCGTCGGACTTCTTGGATAATGGAACGCCTTGGTGACACTAAAAAGTTTTGGAAAAAAAGGCAGTGAAATAATTCGAGCTGTATTAAGAAGATTCATATTTTATGACCAATTAACTGTAAATACCCATTTTACGTATATGTGTAGATTGATAAAAACGGCCCAGTTACACAGGTCTTTCTATACTGCTAGAGTGACTGAAAATAATATTTTACTTAAAGTTTGGAATATCGAATCAAGACTCGGTTAAGTTCATATTCTATGGCATGAAATTACTCTCAGATGTACAACGCTTCTATAGGTTGAGATGGGAAGCTCGTTCCTTACTGTACAATTTAGCGCATAGGGTTATTTATCGTACAGCATGTATAGAAAGTTTAGCGTTCCTGCCTGTGTCTCTCGTATTCCAGCTTGGAGAAAGTTTAATGTTCCTGCCTGTGTCTCTCGTATTCCAACTTGGAGAAAGTTTAGCGTTCCTGCCTTTGTCTCTCGTATTCCAACTTGGAGAGAGTTTAGCGTTCCTGCCTTTGTCTCTCGTATTCCAACTAGGAGAAAGTTTAGCGTTCCTGCCTATGTCTCTCGTATTTCAACTAGGAGAAAGTTTAGCGTTCCTGCCTATGTCTCTCGTATTCCAACTTGGAGAAAGTTTAGCGTTCCTGCCTGGGTCTCTCGTATTCCAACTTGGAGAAAGTTTAGCGTTCCTGCCTGTGTCTCTCGTATTCCAACTTGGAGAAAGTTTAGCGTTCCTGCCTGTGTCTCTCGTATTCCAACTTGGAGGAAGTTTGGCGTTCCTGCCTGGGTCTCTCGTATTCCAACTTGGAGAAAGTTTAGCGTTCCTGCCTGTGTCTCTCGTATTCCAACTTGGAGAAAGTTTAGCGTTCCTGCCTGTGTCTTTCGTATTCCAACTTGGAGAAAGTTTAACGTTCCTGCCTGGGTCTCTCGTATTCCAACTTGGAGAAAGTTTAGCGTTCCTGCCTGTGTCTCTCGTATTCCAACTTGGAGAAAGTTTAGCGTTCCTGCCTGGGACTCTCGTATTCCAACTTGGAGGAAGTTTGGCGTTCCTGCCTGGGTCTCTCGTATTCCAACTTGGAGAAAGTTTAGCGTTCCTGCCTGTGTCTCTCGTATTCCAACTTGGAGAAAGTTTAGCGTTCCTGCCTGGGACTCTCGTATTCCAACTTGGAGGAAGTTTGGCGTTCCTGCCTGGGTCTCTCGTATTCAAACTTGGAGAAAGTTTAGCCTGTGTCTCTCGTATTCCTACTTGGAGGAAGTTTAGCGTTCCTGCCTATGTCTCTCGTATTCCAACTTGGAAAACCTTACCTGACCAGGCTTCGGTGACACCTGTACCTTCCTTTTCGATGTTTAACGACGACCGTGAACAACTCTGAGGTCTACGTACAGTCACTCATTCCTAATTTAAGGCCAATGGTTCCAGGGAAGGGGATTTCAGTTTTAAGAAAAATTAGGCTGTGGTGTTAAAACTTTACATGATAAAAAAAGGAGAAGATTTAAGCTACCGTGACAGCAACGTGGCTGGGAATGTTTTGTAAGACGAGAGCCAAAATTTATAATCTTGGGAAAACCAAATTTATTATAGTATTCTTTGTTTGTTTGTTGATTTGTTTTTTCGCCCACTAGAGACATGAATCCTAAATGAAGAATAGGTAATTCGCAAGTGTCACAGATGAAAACCAGAAAATATTTTGGGTAATTTGCAGGGAAGTGGTACGTGTTGGATACAATGACTGTTCAGTAATTGTATTCAACATGTACAATGGTGGCCAAATAGACAAAAGCATGATCTTCAAGCTAATCGCCTGAGTTGAACCAGGCCTGGAACCCTACATTTGGTGCAGATGATGCGCTTTTTTCCACGACGTTCTCTCCCTCGCCTTCCAGCAACCAGTGCTCTCAAAACAGCGATGAGAGACTGCCCATAGCCTTAAACCGTCATGGGATTTGTCAAACCCGAAATAAGAAATTAAACTTCGCCTTGCTTAATTTACATCATGATATACCAGCCATCGGCCACGCAGAACAATGCATTTTCTTTTTCCTTTCTGTCTTGCAGATCGACATAATGCGTCATACCAACGGCATAGCTGGAGATAGTTCGCTGGACAGGTTTTCACACCATCCATATGCAATATCTTCGCCTAACTGCGCAACAGATTATGCCACTCTCTTCGGCATTCAGTCAGTTCGATCAAGTAATATGGTAGAAATGGTAAGTTTTCGGCATTTTTCTTAAGTTCTTTTTTATAGTTTAAACTATAATGTTCTTCACCACTAAGGGCGCAAAGCAACAAATATTTTGATTTCGTGAAGACTGTAGTTTATTAGAAATCATACTAAGATCTCAATGTACTTGTTAATCGATCTCATAGTAGTAAATTTTTCAAAAAAAAAAAATTGTGTGCAACTATGGTGATAAATCCTTTTCATTCACGTTTTCAACATGGTAGCTTCATTTTTTATAAGTGAAAATTTATTTGGATGTTTTAGTCTTTGTCACGCTAAGAAACAGCCCAAGAATTTAGGTAGCGTAAGCTGTTGTATTTGAGTCTGGTTTCTGTGTGACGAAATTTATCTACCAAAGTATACATACACTCAATGGGCAAAGCATTTAAAATACCTATCTACTAAATAGCAAAGTATATATACACTCAATGGACAAAACATTAAAAATTCCTATCTACTAAATAGCAAAGTACAGTATATATACACTCAATGGACAAAACATTAGAAATGCCTATCTACTAAATAGCAAAGTATATGTACACTCAATGGACAAAACATTAGAAATGCATACCTACTAAATAGCAAAATATATATACACTCAATGGACAAAACATTAAAAATTCCTATCTACTAAATAGCAAAGTACAGTATATATACACTCAATGGACAAAACATTAGAAATGCCTATCTACTAAATAGCAAAGTATATATACACTCAATGGACAAAACATTAGAAATACCTATTTACTAAATAGCAAAGTATAAACTGTATACACTCAATGGACAAAACATTAGAAATGCCTATCTACTAAATAGCAAAGTATATATACACTCAATGGACAAAACATTAGAAATACCTATTTACTAAATAGCAAAGTATAAACTGTATACACTCAATGGACAAAACATTAGAAATGCCTATCTACTAAATAGCAAAGTATATACTGTATAAGTACAGTATATATACACTCAATGGACAAAACATTAGAAATGCCTATCTACTAAATAGCAAAGTATATATACACTCAATGGACAAAACATTAGAAATGCCTACCTACTAAATAGCAAAGTATAAACTGTATACACTCAATGGACAAAACATCAAAAATGCCTATCTACTACATTGCGTGTGTTGGTGCTCCTCTAGCGCAAATAACAGCCTGTACACACAGAGGCATCGACTCCATCAGATGCCGGAGGGTTCCCGGAGGTAATGCCAACCATGCTTCTTGCAGCTTTGTCCACATTTCCGTCCGTGACGTCGGTTCAAGATCCATTAATCTGATGTTCTGCTGCACGGCATTCCATACAGCTTCCACAGGATTTAAATCTGGAGACCTTGGGGGCCACTGGATGGTTCCAAAATCAGATACGTTTTCCCCGGGGCAGGCCTGGGTGGTTGCGTCCCGTTGGGGCTACGCATTTTTCCGATGAAGCGGATCATCGGCACAGCATGCGCGAAGGCCATGAAAGCGTGTAGGTGATCAGCCAGCATATGTTGGTACATGCTACGGAACCTAATGTGTCCCATGGGAAGGCGGCCCAAACCATCACACAGTCAACCTGGCACGAAGGGGCCAGAGATGGAAACGGGTCACAGGTTGACAATATTTAGGGGGTCAAACGGGTCGGGTCAAGGTGTTCCTTTCCCGATTTCGAACTGGTTTTATTTTTGAAAAGCAAAAAAAAATATGTTGTTTTTTTTAAAGAAAAATGAGGACTGTGGAATTTTGTGCTCCATACTAGTGCCCGCGGACTGAAAAATGATTTGTCATCCAATATGAAGGAAAGTGTCCCTTCCTTCTGAATGGCAATGATGAAAACAACATCCACATTTTCGAAACTTTCTTTCATTATAAGCTTCTGAAAATTGTGTTGCTGTGAAGCATATTCTGAAGCTTGATACGTTATCAAGGAAACAGCAGAAATTTAAATTAAGCATATGCAAAGTTGCTGAATTCCAAAATTTTGACTGTAGCCCCATCAAAATTAGGTGAAACAGCCTTATTACGGCGGACAAACTTTTTGACTCTCGCAAATGTGTTTGAAAACATGTCTAAAACAGTTGGGTTATGTCTTGCAAATGAGAGACGACAGTTTCAACACTTCCTGTAAGTAAGTGAGTAAATTATACGTTCCTGTAATACATTTGTTTGATTTTCATATAACCTAAGATACCTATTGCGGAGAGACTTTTTGAACGCCCTGTTTATATACATATATTATAGTTCAAAGATTTGTCCAGGTCGGGTCCGGGTCAGTTACAGATCCGGGTCAGTTACAGATCCGGGTCGGTTCAATTATGCGACGTCTGAGTCCAAACTGTTTGATCCGTTTCCAACTCTGGACGGGGCTATGGCCTTATGCTGTCGACACCACACCCGCACCCTCCCGTCTGCTCGGTACAGTTGGAAAATGAATTCATCTGACCATACGACGCAGCACTACTCTATAGAGGTCTAGTTTTGGTGTAGAGCATTTGGAAGAAATAATAAAATTTCCCAGAGAAATTTAACATTATGTCTTAAAAGACATAATGATAAATATATAAATTTATTTAATTAATGTATCCCTCCGGTTTTTACATATGGAGCAGAGACATGGGCCTTTACTAAAAAGATCATCCAGAGCTGCATGCTTCACATAACCACGATAGATAGGAAGAGAAATTCATGAATCAGGAAAATGACGGGAGTTGATGGAATCATGATTACAGTAAAATCTCTGAAATGCCAATGTGCTGGACATATTGTCAGAAGAATGGACCACTGAAATTTTAGACTGGGTCTCAATAACAGGGAAAAACCTGTGGGTTTCGGAAAACTGTGGACCTTCTCTAAAGCATTAGCAAAACGATATGGCATGGCAAAAAAGTGTTTTTTAATTTCTGAATTTTCATATGTTCATGAAGACTGTAAGGCTTTTACTGGATCTTTTAGCAAGTCCTTTTGAAGGAAAGTATAATGACATCTGAGAGTCTGTCTGTAGAACCCGTATCTTCCTATTAATCCGATTTGACAAAAAATATTTTCTCTGTCTTGAACTAAGGAAAAAAAGATCCACACCTTTTAGTCTTCTTTTGTCTTTTTGTGTGTGTGTGTGTGTGTGTGTGTGTGTGTCTTTTTTGCCGCTAGTTAACGTGGCAGATATACTTTGACTTCGAAATGTATTTTACTCTGTATCATTTCTTCTAAAACAACTATGAAAAAAATCGTTTTTTACTTCGGGTGGCTTTTATGATCAATATCATTTTCATATTCGAAACAATGGTCAGTTTTTCCAGCTAGAGTGAGAATTCTGTTTGTCTCATTATCTGTGCTTCTAAAAGTCCGATATCAAAAATCTTTTGCGACGTATTGCCTTCATATGAGGAAGGAAAATGTTGCATATATTTTATTTTTATTTCTTTCGTAATTGACAGTTTTGCCGCTAAGGAGCGTACTTGTACAACTCGCTTTACAGTTGATTTATCATTTTTATGTTACCTTATAATTTATAGTATTTTCCATTTTCTCACTAACTGTGCTTTCTGTTACCGCTTCAAAAAACTCAGCGGCAAAAAAATATCAGCTGGTCATGAAAACTATTTTATACATATTTTTTGCTCAAAATACTGCACGTTTCTTTCTAGGAACACAAACACATACCACCGTTATCTTTTTTTTTAATGTTTTATTGTGTAAGGTACATTTCGGAACGGGGAACATTACCTATATTTCAGTAATTCCTAAACTCACAACTCTGGTGAAGGATGACATAAAAATGTATTTCTATTTGCGACTGTAACAAATTCGATTGAAATTTATCTATCTATCTCTGTGTGTTAGGGTGGGGGGGGGGCATGAGAGAGAGAGAGACAAAAGTAGAAGGCATCGTGATCAGAGTAAAATCCCTGAAATGGCAATAGGCTGGATACGTTGCCAAAAGAACGGACCACCGATGGGCACGCGAAATATTAGACTGGATTCCAAAGGACAAAAAAGAAAACCAGAAGAAGATCAGATGGGAGATGGGTTGATGAAATTCGAAAGCATGCCGGAGTAACATGGAGGAGACAGGCTCAAGAGAAACAGTTGTGGAAGAACCTTGGAGAGACCTTCGTCCAGCACTGGACTGATAATAATAGTTGACAATGATGATGATGATGATGATATATTATATTTCGCAGTGGATACCATTCACTATGACAAAGACTTAAAACATTGTCCCCTTTCAAATAACAAGGAGTACGAGGATTATAGGTCTAATTTGTTTCCTTGCTACTTCTGCTTCTAAAAGTTCCGTTTCTTTTTCCGCCTCATAACTCTCACTGCGAAGAATATTTTGCGTATACTTTTTAATTTTTTTAATGCAAAGTTCTTCCTTTACTGGGACTTAGTGCATATTTCTACTTGAAACAGTCTCCGCTTCTAAATATCCAGTTGAAAAATTTCTTTTTGATAAGAAAATCTTACGAAAACTGTGAAGGAGATTTGGCTTACACTTTCTTCTTCATAGAGAGCATTGTTTTAGAGGGTGTTAAATTATTTTGGGCATTCTTCTCTGTCTCTATAGGTTCAATTCGAAAAATTTGTTTTCCTTCAGATAGCTTCTACTATGAAGGATATTTTGCGTATATTTGCTGATTATTCGTAACACGCAATTCTGTCTCTCGAGGACATGAGTTCACTTCGCCTGCTTTCAAATGCATGTCCGTCTCTAAAACCCTGATTTTAATTTAACTCAAGTAAGATATTAAATGGAATCTTTCTGTAAGCTAGAACTGTTCCGTTTATCTAAGTGCATCGTTGTCGCATATTTATCACGTAAGGCTTTCATTATGAGCTTGTAATTCTTAGGCATTCGAAATCACTTGGAAGCATCTAAAAATTTCTGTAATTATTATTTACACAATATTTTTTAAAGTTAGTTAAACTTATTGAAATTCAGTAAAAACATTTAAAAGAGTTACATGCTTAATTTTGCTCAAACTGCTTTTGTAGAGCACCACGTGGCTGTCCACTATGTTGCATTTTAGCCTCTGTGGTGCAGTGGTAGCATGTCCGGCTCGTAACTGGAAGACCATGTGTTCAATTCTCTGGTGGCGGCCGATGATAATTTTTCCGTGACTCACTTATAAAACGTGGAAAGAGTGATGACTTCTATTTGATGTCCATAATCCACGTCAGTTGTGTGTATTAGTGAGTCCAATAGAGTCCAAAAAGGGTCCAAATCTGACGATCTTGCCTTCAGTATTATGTCGGATTGAAGTTTCCCAATTTTTGATTCAAATCTGAAAAATCGAAGAGGAAAGTAGAGAAAATGTTTGCTATCACATTCGCCAGAAGGGTGTGACATAAAGCTCAAAATGGGTTGAAAGTTTTTCAGGTCTGTGAATCGTCTACCAAAGTCTGTTATCAGAACTTCTATCTCACTGATGATAACTTTTTATGCACAAATAAGAATGTTGGCAGATTGGCCTTCCTGTAAGTGTAGGCGTTGCAATTGACGACTAACAGAGCGGGAGATAACAACATGCCTCATGCGACAGGCTGCATATGCGCGATGACCATGCGCAGCTCAGGGTTGGGAGTCTGACTGATTCATTCTATCATCTGGTCTCAGGAAATTCGTATGAAACAACATACTCTAGCGCAATAAAACAAACCATCAACCGTACGAGAGCTAGCGATGGACGGTTCCGCCACCCTTGCTGTAGTTGAAAATGAAGGCATAGCAGAAAAATGCTTGGAGAATCCGGAAAATGATGGGGAAGAAAAGGAAAGCTGTGATATCGAAAACCTTAAGAAATTCTTAAAGTACGCCGGACAGTTGCATAAGTTCTTTTTAAGTGAAAGGACTCAATTTAATTAGTAAAATTAATATTAATGTGAAGAAAAAATGCCTGTAAATTGGAAGCTTCAAAACAAGCCCTTGTGCCGGATTATTTTTAAATAAACCAGATGAAACCCGTCAGAATCAACGGTAAGGTTTTTTTGGGTTATTATTTTTGAAAATAATAAACTGATATGAAACAACAAATGTAAACTTTATTTGACTGATAAATTCACTCAACCACTTCGGTAACAATAGTCCAGGTTCGTTATTTTTTTTTTTTTTTTTTGTCACTGAAGATTCAACGACCGCCGTGAGCAACTCAATGGGCTATAAGCAGTCGCCCGTCCCTAATTTAGGGTCAGTGGTCCCAGAGAAGGGAGAGAGCCAGTGGCGTAAGACAAACACAACATCCATGCCTCACGGGATCCGAACCCGGACCCTTCACGAATGAATGATCATAAAAGCCAACCCTTGGGCTATGAGCAATCGCCCGTCCCTAATTTAGGGTCACTAGTTTCAGCGAAGGGAGAGAGCTAGTGCCGTAAGACAAACACAACATCCATGCCTCACCGGGATTCGAACCCGGTAGACGAAACCCGTCGCAATCGACGATAAGTTCGGGTTTCTTTGGTTTTTTTTAAAGAATAAACTCATATGAAACGTTTATTTACATCTTTACATAATGGGAAACGTCTTACCTACGTGAATAAACTGGATCGAATGAATGTTAAATTGTATATATACATCACGCGGTCTAATGGCACAACGCAATCAGGTCTTCGAGTGTTCGCTGTTCCGATAAGAACTTTCAAACAAATTCCTGTTAGCGTTGTTTTGCACAACCGTTCGCTGAGAAGAGAGACTTCGGACTTTGGACTATCTGAGTCCCTCCATACTTTCGCCTGAAACAGCGCGTGAGTCAACCGTAGGCGATGGAATGTCAACCGCACGCTTCTCTCATTGACTTTACATGGGAACTTTGCCGCCTCACAACGTCCGAACCGTTGCCCCAATCCCATTTTCCTCTTCGACTGGCACATCTACATGGTAAGACCTTTATTTTGATATCTCAACCGTATGTTTACGTTCAGCCGTTCCCTCACAACTGGTCTTAAGGTAAAAAACCTTATAGACTTAGTATATACTGTAGATATGTCCTCCACATACTTTCCACAGTTTCATATACAGGTACTTTACTTTTATGCATGTACTGTATTTCTGTTTTATACATATGTATTTCGCATTTTTATCGTATTTAAAATTTACTGTTATTTACATATAAAATTTACCTTCATTATGAAAATAAAATGTCTATTACGTATTTATTTAATACATATTTCGTCAGGAATCTCTGAATAAGGGACAATTCTATTTAAGGAACAGAACATTCGGTCTCCTGGATTATCCTTATTGAGAGGTACTTCTGTATATTGCTCAAGTGTTTCTTTGTTTTGTGTCTGTTTAATGTGTTCTTCTACTCACCCACTAGGTAGAACACAGACCTCCGGAACAGCCAACGGTTCCCACGAATGGATACGTGAAATGAAAACAAAAATATCAAGCAATGATGTGCCATTCCCAAAGTCAGTCATGACTCAAAATATCGTTCTGCAAGAATTGTAAATTTCTACGAGATTTTTTATCTAAAAAATATTTACCTATGTATGTATGTGCAGTTATTAATAAAGTAATATAAAAATATATGTTGATCATTTAAAGGAGAAGATAATAAAAAAAATTCATCTCTTTCGACATCATTTTTTGTAAGATTGCCTAATTCTTTTAAAAAGTTGCTAATATATACAGACCGATATACAAGACAGTAAGAAAAAGTATCACTGAAGACGTAAGAAAATTCAACTGTGAACTAGTGAGGAAAGCAATTGAAAACAACCAAAGCCTAAAGATAGCAAAGGGACATCGCAGTAAGGGAAGAAAGCAGATTATGGCACTGAGAAAAGAAGATGGTTCTGTAACAAGAAATAGAGGCGAAATTTTGACAAAGAGTGAAAGATTTCTACTCCAAATTATATGAAAGGGATGATACATGCACTCCAGACATCATGAAAGATACCAGTACCAGAGTTCCTCCAGTCCTTCCAGCAGAAGTTGCACATGCAATCAAGAACATGAAGCGGGGAAAAGCTCCAGGAGAAGATGGAATTACTGTAGACATCATACAAGAAGCAAGTGGAGAAATCGAAACAGTACTCGCCCAAATTTTCACTCGATGCCTTAATGAAGGAAAGATTCCTGAAGATTGGAACACCGCTACAATGATCCTGCTACATAAGAAAGGTGACATTGAGGATCTCGGAAACTACAGACCTATCAGCCTCCTATCAGTAGTTTATAAAATCTTCACTAAAGTTCTTTCACACCGCTTGAAGGTAACACTGGACATGGCTCAACCGAGAGAACAAGCTGGATTCAGGAGTGGCTACAGCACAATAGATCATATCCACGTACTGAGAGAACTAATTGAAAGAGCGAGGGAATATGAACTTCCATTGTGCATGGCTTTTATCGATTATGAAAAAGCCTTTGATTCGGTGAAACCATCAGCAGTTACAATGGCTCTGAAAACCTGCGGTATTGAAGATGCATACATTAATATTATTAATAACATCTATGAAAATGCAAGTGCAAAGATTAGGCTGTTTGAAAATACAACACACGTAAAAATTGGAAAGGGAGTGAGACAAGGTGACACCATATCTCCGAAGCTCTTTAATGCCACATTGGAGGGTGTTTTTCAGTCGCTGAGCTGGGAAAACAAGGGGATAAAGATTAATGGAGATTATCTAACCCACCTTCGTTTTGCTGATGACGTAGTCATTTTTGCAACTACCCCATCATAGCTGCAGAGTATGATCCAGGAACTTGCTGACAAGAGTAAAGAAGTGGGATTCAAAAATGAACTTTCAGCAGACAAAAGTGGTTTTCAATGCTTTTACAAGAAATGAAGATTTATCGATTGATGGAGAAAAGCTGGAGATAACAGACACGTACGTTTATCTTGGACAGCAGATATCAAGTGAGGGTCACATTGATGAAGAAATTAATCGGCGTACAAAACTTGCCTGGAGAGCTTTTGGAAGAAACAGCATAATTTTCAAGAGCAATATGCCATTATGTCTTAAAAGAAAAGTGTTTGATCAATGCATCCTTCCAGTGCTTACGTATGGTGCAGAGACGTGGACCTTAACTAAAAGAGACATACAAAGGCTGCAGACAACTCAAAAAAGCACGGAGAGGTGCATGCTTGGTGTAACCAGGAGAGATAAGAAGAGGAACTCGTGGATCCGAGAAATGACAAGAGTGGAAGACATCATGATCAGAGTTAAATCCCTGAAATGGCAATGGGCTGGACATACTGCCAGAAGGACAGATCATCGATGGACAGCCGAAATTTTAGATTGGATCCCAAGGGACAGGAAAAGACCCAGAAGAAGACCACATGGGAGATGGGTGGATGAAATTCGAAAGTATGCAGGGGTGACATGGAGGAGACTGGCACAAGACAGACCGTTGTGGAGGAAACTTGGGGAGACCTTCGTCCAGCAGTGGATTGATAATGGTTGACAATGATGATGATGATACGGGGGTCCTAACAAAAGTTCTGCACACTGTCAATTTGAAAAGTGTTAAGTAACGGAGAAAAAATACCTTATTGCCGTTCAATGTACTCGCCTCCGCTGCAAGTGATAGATTGCTATACAGTGAGGTAGGTCCTGGATGTCCCGTAGTACGCCATCTTTGTTCAGCTGTTGTATTACTCGGGTCACGTTCAATGACAGTTCGCCCAGCGATTCGCACCGGATGCCACGGAAGCGATTTTTTAACTTTGCGAAGAGATCAAAGTCGGGTAGACTGAGATCAGGGCTGTATGGTAGGTGGGATAAAGTTTCCCAGCCATATTTCGACAAAAGTACCCGTACCGACGCTGCACCATGACACGATGCGTTGTCATGCAGTAAGATCGCTCCCGCTTCCAAAAAGTTGGGCCGCCCCAGTGGCGCAGTGGTCTAAGCGATGGCCTCTGATCATTCGTCCGAAAGGGGTCCGGGTCCGAATCCCGGTGGCGCAGTGGTCTAAGCTATGGCCTCTGATCATTCGTCCGAACGGGGTCCGGGTTCGAATCCCGGTGAGGAATGGATGTTGTGTTTGTCTTACGGCACTGGCTCTCTCCCTTCCCTGGAACCAGTGACCCTAAATTAGGGACGGGCGACTGCTTATAGCCCATTGAGTTGCTCACGGTGGTCATTAAACCTCCAATTAAAAAAAAAAAAAAATCCCGGTGAGGCATGGATGTTGTGTTTGTGTTACGGCACTGGATCTCTGCCTTCCCTGGAGCCAGTGACCCTAAATTAGGGACGGGCGACTGCTGTGGTCGTTAAACCTCCAACCAAAAAAAAAAAAAAAAAAAAACAAGTTGGAGCGATTTTGACCAATTTTCGATCTACACTTTGTTTGTCCTCAGAAAGTCACGATAATATTGTGCGTGGGCATTTTGCCCTACCAACACTCGATCAGAGACCACACCACCCTGGCCATCGTGCGCAAAAAACATCATTTGCTTCACTTTCGATTGAAACTTGGATGCCTCCATTCCGCTGATTGTGACTTCAGTTCCGGCTTAAAATCACGGGTCCAAATCTTATCGATTGCGACAGTTGTGTTCAGGAAGGGGTCGCCCTCCCTTTCGAACCTGTGGAGGTGATCCTGTGCGATGCTCACTCTGGCTGCCTTTTGGTCGGGGGTGAGTTGATGAAGCACTCAGCGCGGCGATTTTTCTTTTTCCCAGTGAGTCGGTCGAAATCAGGTGAACAGACGTGGTGGACAAAATTGCCTGATGAGCAATCCCCTCGACTGTCAAACGGCGATTCTCTTCAAGAAGCGTTGCAACAATGATGACAGATATTTTGTCTGTCTCCGTTTGAGGTCGGCCTGAGCGGTGATCATCTTTGATGCTGCTTCGGCCCTCCCGAAAGCTCGATGATCAACAAGAAATTGCGCTTCGATCAAGAGTTACCTCCCCACAAACTTCTTGCAAAACAGTGTGGATCTGTGTCGGAATTTTTACCCGCAGAGTTTCTATTTTTACGTACGAGAGCTGCTCTAATGCCATGACTTGACCTGAGGAGCTGCACGATTCCATTTCCAAACCCTCCCACGTCCACACAGCAAATGATAGCGCGTCGTTCTGACACCACTGCGTTGCTGAGAGTCTGACCTTGACATGACGCAATCATTTCCCCGTTTGCATCTTCCGCTTCCGTTTTAGATTAACGTGTGCAGAACTTTTGTTATCACCTTCGTACTACAGTTCTAGTTCTGTTACCTACAGTTCTAGTTCTATTACCATTGCAAGAGAGGGAACACAAACACTGAAGAGCAATTGAATTAGAGACAGCTGGCGTTATACAAATGTGGCGCTGTGGGCGGCCCTGTAAACGGAAACGACATGACGTATGCAGCTATCCGACAATATAAGGAGTGATGCGACGGGAATCAGTAAGAGTCGGACGCAGTATGGGTAAGACGAAGGATCTAAGCGCATTTGATCGTTGGCAAATTGTCAGGGCCAGACGAATGGGTCACTCCATCTCGGAAGTCGTGCAGGCACTGGGAATTTCACGAGCCACTGTGTCACGGGTGCACCGTGAGTACATTGAATCCGGTAAAACCATCCTTGCAAGGGCCAACTGCCGTGGATAACAGCGTCTGGATGAGCGGAGTCATCGTCGGCTAGCTCGCATTGTAACAGCGGATAGACGATCCACAGTGCAAGAAATCACTCGGCAACTTAACGCTGGTGCACAAAAACGTGTTAGTAGCCACACCATCCAGAACCATCTCCTCGCTATGGGGTACAGAAGTCATCGTCTCACGAGGGTACCGCTGCTGACCGCACATCACAGGGTGCAAATATTAGCACGGGAGCGCGAACATCGCCACTGGACTCTAGACATGTGGGAAAATGTTGCCTGGACTGATGAGTCGAGATTCACGTTGGTACATGCGGATGGCAGGATACGAGTACGGCGGAAACCACATGAAGCGATGGATCCTTCTTGCCAGCAGGATACTCTTCAAGCTGGTGGGGGGTAGCATTCTCGTCTGGGGACTGTTTACGTGGACTGAAATGGGACCCCTGGTACGTGTGACATCGTCCCTCACAGGTCAACATTACCGGGATATCTTGGACGACCATTTGCTGCCGTTTGTTCGTCTTCAACATCCCACTGGGGACCTCATTCTGCAACAAGACAATGCACCGTGCCATCGCTCCCGAACTGTATCCGAATGTTTGGATGAACACTCCAGTGACGTGACCTCGCTTTCTTGGTATGATAGGTCACCTGACCTCATTCCCATCGAGCACATTTGGGATGCCATCGAGAGAGATGTTCGAGGCTCTGACCCCCCTCAATCAAATCTTCGTGAACTGTGGGAGCTTGTTCAGGGGTCGTGGATCCGTATGGCTTCCCAACGCTTCCAGTGTCTTGTCGAGTCCATGCCGAGAGGAATCGCCGCCGTCATCAGGACGAAAGGTGGTGCTACACGTTACTATACAGGTATCTCTAATTCAATTGCTCTTCACTGTACATATATGCATGTAACACAGTGTTTCCAAATCATTCTATCGCAGAGGTTCAATACCTTCTATTTATTTATATATGTTTCTAGTGAGGTATATTTATTTTTAATAACAGGTGTTAAAAAGTCTTCACTCAATTGTTGGGTATTTTCTGAGGCTCATGTGGCTTGCATTTAGCGCCATTGTTTCGCTTTTTAAGCATAAGATCTGGAATTCCGAGTTGCACTATTTGCGTGTTGGTAGTAACCCAGTGACGCGGATGGTATTGGTATCACTCCAATAGCTGAAAGATTCTGTTGAATAACGCGTGCCGTGTGTCGTCTGGCATGATAATGCTTGAATGAAATGTTTCGAAGAAGTGGTAAGACCACGGGACAGAAAATTGCGTTGGCCAAAAGCTGAGAGGTAAAGTTTACTTCTATGACTAAGAGAGCCGACCTAATGTTGTAACAGATGGCCACCATACTAGAATACCAGCAGTGGGTGCTGTATGGACTTTAGCGATACACTACACGGAAGCTCCTTCGTCGATATGTTTGACCATTGTTCTTTCCCAGACGGACAATGTTATACAAGATCGTATCCAAATATGACCACTTACCTAATAATGAGAATAACCACTCTTGGCCCGGATGACAGCTGCGAGATGGCGTGGCTTGGACACAATGAGGCCCTGGAAGGTTGCCCGAGGCACATGTTCCCATTCTGACTGCAGCAGAGCACAGAGGTTCCGGAGATGACGTGGATGTGGGTCGGCACGTCGAACCTGTCGATCCAAATAGTTCCACAAGTGATCTATGAGATTCAGGTCTGGCTATTTCGCTGGCCAAGGCAGAATGGAAACATCGCTGTCGTTTTACTGGAGCCAGTTACGCACCCCCTTGGCGACATAGCACGTCGAATTGTTCTGTTAGCAGGCAGAACAATTATCCCCTTGTTTTTCTTCACAGTTTCATTGTGTCTTTGACGAAAATGTGAAGAAAAACAGTCTAAACTGTTCGCTAATGCCATACTCAATTCTATTTTTTCCAAATTGCGCCAAATCTTTGGAAGCTAATATGTGGCTAACACTGCTTGTGTGTCGTTTATCGGCTCTGTGAAAGGTATTTAAGTCTTTAAATCCTTTTATATTCGGTGCAGTTCTTTCTTCACTGAAAAGTAGACATGGCCAACAAAACAATTTGCGTAATTGACTGCAACCGCACAACCACAGAAACGAATCGTACTAAGAAATGTGACCTGACTATCTCTTCCCTTTTTCCAGATTTCTTTCTTGCTTCAGCTGCAGATTTACTCCTTTCAGTCACTCTCCTCACATGCTAGGATGACTTCTCGCCATAATTAGAGATCAGGAGAAAATTTCCAAAAAGTTTCCGTGATTGACAGAAAGATCAAGGTTTTAGGCACCTTCTTTCCTACCTGGAAAAGCAAGACCCTGCTTCCCAATCAAATTGATTACATCAATAACAGCAAACAAAACTTTTCTGTATTCCATTCTTTCTTTCTTTTTTTCAACTTGTTTTTCAAAATGTATGGTTTAAATGATTCTTCTTTGTTTGTGTGCGATGTAAGTCTTCAATGACTCTATGTAGCATTTGATTTCTCATGTTCCCGAAGCGTTTGGCTCAAGTGTTTATATCGGTCAAAACCTTGACAAAATATTGAAGACCCATCAGTGAAAGCAAGGCAAGCACTGCAATATGACTTTTGGTTATTTGCGTTGTAACTTAGCCAGTTTCGCTTGAAAATTTGATCATTGCCATGTTTGACATGAGAAACTTAATCGTCAAATGATAAGGGAGGTGCATACTTCTGTTTTACTGGTTGGACTGAATGAAGGGAAAAAATTGAGTCCTCACAATCTCACCCTTTTGAGTTTGAATCCTTACTTTCTGCAAGATCCACATCCATTTGCTGCAAAATTTCATCTAGTTTTTGCTCTTGTTCGTCAAAATTTTGTTCTTGCTAAATGTTATGTACCAAAGTCTCAGTCTCAACACTATCAATACTTATTAATTCATCTTGTGCAAAAGATGGAGGTGAAGCAGTGCTTTTGGAGTTTTGTGCTTGTGCCTCACAGAAAATTGTGATTTTCGCACATGACAAGGAAGCCTCTCTTCTCTGCTCAGCCTCTTTCTCTTTCCTTAAATCATGGCCTGACTTCCGTTTTTTATGTTTCTTTTCTTAGATGATAACCTAAAAATATCAAATTCTGAAATTCACCCCGTTTTAAGTCCTTTTACGTTAAAAGAATCGGTAAAAACAGTGGTGTAGCCAAACATTTCTTATGGGGGGGGGGGGGTCCATGGATTTGGTTCATTGGTGAAAGCCTCATATATGCATATGTGTCGCTTTAAATTCGTATTCAATCCACCCTCAAGGAGGGGTTCGGATCCGAGGACACCCTTCCTTGGCTACGCCTCTGGGTACGAATGCACAAGCAAATTATAAATTACGGATAAAGGCAGATAATCGAGCACCAGTAGATAGATCAATTCTCACCAGTGATGTAGCCAGAAATTTTAGGGGGTCATCTAATATTACTGCTCACAGAAAGTTCATTAGAGAAATTAAAAATGTAAAATGGTGGGAGAGATCGTTGTGGTCAAAACTTATTCGAGGGAGTTGTATTTCGAGCTCAGTATAGTTATGTGTGTACGAATTTGAAGGCCTACAAGAGACTCCCCTACTAACCAACCTCAGTAATTAAACAATAATTCTTGTCTAATAACTCACATTTTCTGAATTCTTACCTCAGTAACGTAAACTTGGACAGGAGCCAAACGCACGCTGCACACACATAAAATCAACACCAGACGTAATCACTCAAGGCCCGTAAGCAACTAGATAGCTGATTTCCACTGCTCTAAGGGCACCAAAAGACATCACCACACGGATCGATATTCTCTTGTTACTGAACGTCTCCCACCCTCTAAATCTGTACTCACTCAAAATTCAATTTATCCCCCGCCTCGGCTTGATTATTGGAATATATTTTTTAATTTCAAATTCTTATTTCCATCATTGCAATTTTTGTGTTCCCAAGAGGGAGGCGGAGTCTGGGCTGAAGGCACACAAATTTGTCTACCCGAGAGCCGGCTGGCCGGCGGGCCAGCGGGCCAGTCCAAGCCTTCCTGCACGTTGGTGCGAATTCAAAACAAAACGCAACGTTAAAATTAAAATTGAAAACTTCAAGCTTGTATGAAGTATAATTCATTCCGGTTTCATATTAACATGATTTCCGCAACCAAAATCACGCAATTCAAATATACACGCTGCGGAAAATGCATATATATCCTGTAAACAAATCAAAATTCCCACACTTTTGCGACTTCACGGTTAAGGCCAGGGCATCTCCAGAAGTATTATTCTAACCTCCTTGGTATAAGTACGTAGAATGGCAACTTATTGCACGGAGGAAATGGGAGAGATAAAAAGGTGCATTGTGTTCTTTTTTTCAGGCAGAATGCTTGAAGATTATAAATTGTGCACTTTCAGTTATTTCATCTTCGTGACAATAATTTCTCAAAAAGAGTGTCCTGCTCAAAGAGATTAGATATTCTAACCTCCTTATAGTCATTCTTTTTCTCTCAAATGTCCTGCCTACTTTTGATTGATTCTAGTAATGTTACTTCAAAGTACATTTCACCTAAGTGACCAGATTTTTTAAAACGAAATTGGGGATAAATTTTCGTTGTCCTCAATTTCAGTGCAAAATTGAGGACAATTTTGTTTCAAAATAAGGACAAGATTGAGGATAACATCTGACACATTATGGTAAAGCCGAAGATTAGCAAAGAATGTTATGACCAGTACCATAACTGTCGAATTTTTTTTTATTGGAGGTTTAACGACCACCGTGAGCAACTCAATGGGCTATAAGAAGTCGCCCGTCCCTAATTTAGGGTCACTGGTTCCAGGGAAGGGAGAGAGCCAGTGCCGTAAGACAAACACAACATCCATGCCTCACGGGATTCGAACCCGGACTCCTTTCGGACGAATGATCAGAGGCCATCGCTTAGACCACTGCGCCACCGGGGCGGCTTGTCGAGTTCCATGGGAAAAGAAACGATGAATCGGAAGGATGATTCTCAAGTGAAATAAGTATAAAATAGCAAGGTGAAAATCATCTAAATGCGTGGCGTCAGTTGAATAAATAAATCCATCGCTCTTTCCAAGTTAAGCAACGCACAGCAACCGAAAAATTGTTATTCGGCCACCGCCGGGGAATTGAATCCCCAATCTTTCGATATCTAGCCGAGCGCGTTAGCTTTACACCACAGCGGCCAACAATTCACGGCGCTATGTGTGTTTTTCCTTTTTGAGTCAGCATCTGGCATCATAAATCCGTAAGATTTATGATGTCAGATGCTGACTGAAAAAGAAAAACACACATAGCGGCGTGAATTGTTGATATTTGATATCATAAATCCGTAAGATTTATGATGTCAGATGCTGACTGAAAAAAACACACATAGCGGCGTGAATTGTTGATATTTGATATCATAAATCGGTTGCTGTTCGTTGCTTAACGTGGAAAGAGTGATGGATTTATTTATTCAACTGACGCCACGTATTTAGACGATTTTCACCTTGGATCTCACCCTTTGGATTATATCTATACCAGTGCCGTTAATGCCACCAGATGGAAACGTCTCAGAAGCGAAGCCCATCTTACGGAATTATGATGTCAGATGCTGACTGAAAAAGAAAAGCACACATAGCGCCGTGAATGGTTCGCCGCTGTGGTGTAAAGCTAACGCGCTCGGCTAGATATCGAGAAATTCGGGATTCGATTCCCCGTCGGCGGCCGAATAACAATTTTTCGGTTGCTGTGCGTTGCTTAACGTGGAAAGAGCAATGGATTTATTTATGTATAAAATAACAATAAAAATACTATCATGCAGAATAATTACTTCTCATAAATTTCGAATGTTACTCCTAGGAGCAGCACATGCAAACAAAGCTACATTTTGATTTTGTACTGAAATTTCATTGTGATTCTGCACAAAAAAAATATTTGAATCCAGAAAATTACTATACACTGAGTGGACAGAAATCATGGGATACCTCAATGTTATCTCTATGAGAATGCATATTTCACGTCCAATAAATTTACTTCAAGAAATAGTTTCATGAAAAACTGTACTGAACAAAAATTGCAGAACTCTCAATGGAGTCTACCAAATGCAACCAAATTTAGCATCAACTACTTAGTTAATTGCAAGAAAGTGGTGGCGCAGTGATTTAAGTGCTGGCTTCTGACCATTCGTCGGAGATGGATCTGGGTTCCAAGTCATGGATGTTGTGCTTGTCTCTGAATTAGAACGAGCAGCTGTTTATGGCACATCGAATTGCTCACGATGTTCGTTAAATCCTTAAATAAAAAAAAAAAAAAAAAGTAGATGCTGAAAAAGATGAGTTTTGTTCATCTCATATTTTTTTGAGAGGTTTAGCGCTCGCCTAGAGCAACTCAATGGGCTATAAGCAGTTGTATGTCCCTAATTTAGGGCCACTGGCTCCAGGGAAGGGAAAAACCAGTGCTGTAAGACAAACACAACATCCATGCCTAACCGGAATACGAACCGGAGCCATCGTTATACTTACAACGATGGATCCGTACGAACCCAAACCCACCTTCACGAGAGGTCATGAGCCAGCGCATAGATCACTGCGCCACCGGGGAGGCATAAAAATTCTAGTTAAATCCGGGTTAAAATGAAACGAAATAATACCACGGTTATTGAGTTTTTGTTCGATGCTGACGCTGGTTATCATGATGTTCCGACTTCTCTGAGCATTCCGAAATATTGATTCTCTTTTAATTGCTACCATTTCAGTTTTGGAGGGAGATTTAAATAACTGAAGATAATAATTATCGAATTGCGGACATCTGACGTCCTCATTCAGTTTTTACGGAATTTAGAACGAAGCACTGAAACTGAGTACTGTCCCCAGAAAATAAGGACGTCTGGCCACCTTAACCAGACCATGCACAATCAAGAAACGCTTGTAGCGTAGTAAATCCATTTATTTACTGGTGTAATGCGCATAAAGATTCGCCAAGCTTTCGCTCTCTATTGCAAGGCCTTTTCAAGGTAATGGTAGATATAAAATGTCTGCAATGGACCCAAAGATATTAGAGGTTATTTTGTTTATTGTTTGATTGGAGGTTTAACGACCACCGTGAGCAACTCAATGGGCTATAAGCAGTCTCCCGTCCCCAATTTAGGGCACTGGTTCCAGGGAGGGAGAGAGCCAATGCCGTAAGACAAACACAACATGCCACCCCGGTGGCGCAGTGGTCTAAGGCGCTGGCCTCTGATCATTCGTCCGTAAGGGGTCCGGGTTCGAATCCCAGTCAGGCATGGATGTTGTGTTTGTCTTACGGCACTGGCTCTCTCCCTTCCCTGGAACCAGTGACCCTAAATTAGGGACGGGCGACTGCTTATAGCCCACTGAGTTGCTCACGGTGGTCGTTAAACCTCCAATCAAAATAAAAAAAAAACAAAAAAAAACATCCATGCCTCACCGGGATTCGAACCCGGACCCCTTCCGGACGAATGATCAGAGGCCAGCGCCTTAGACTACTGCGCCACCGGGGCGGCTATTAGAGGGGAATAGACTGGCAAAGAACATGCTACCTCCGGCGTAAATTTTAAGCCGCCATTGTAGAGAGTAACAAGTGTGTTGACGTGTTTGCGCGAGTATTTCAGTTCCAATTCTTTACGATTTGGATATATCTTTAAGATTGAAGTGTGTGTAATGTGAAATTTTCCTGTTTAGTATCTTTTTTTTTTTTCTCTGCTCTGTGTATATTGTCAGCCGCGATATAGAACATGATATTTCACATGTCGTTGATTTGGTTTCTACCGTAGCTGAGACTTGTGAAACCCGAGTGGTATATCCGGTTGAGCCTATAGAGAAGACATTGATTGAAATGCTGACTTACATAAATGTTCAGTAGCATTGCAGAATCTCGCAGAGAACTCAAATACAGCTTTGACATTTAAACGGCCTCGCATTGATTCAAGTGATGATCCGTTAAAACGGAGCAAAGCTAAAGACTATCTTCAACCGGAATTTATCCCTCGTGCAGATCTTTCTTTTCTCCTGGATCCTGATTTCGACGAAGATAGAGATAAGCCATCACGGTATCGTCTTGTCACGGAACTTATTGCATCTTGCCTTGATTATGACAAAACTTTGGATTTTTTTTAACTGAAAATTTTTTTGTGCCTAATAAAAAGAAATGTCCCCTCACTCCGGACTTTTACGAGTTAAATATGTATAAGTTAAATGCTACTGTACATCTTTTGGATGCCGTGTTGAATTGGATAATTGCAAAAAAACCTATTCCTGAACTTTTAGACACTTATTACGAAACATACTATAAACGTATAGAGGATGTTAAAGCTTACATAAAAAGACATAATGTGGTTGACGATAGTGTCTTTGATGTGTAGAGATGTTTCAGATGTATTCCTCGATGTTGGTTTCCTTTTGTTTTCTTGCAGTGTTTTTGAAATGTCCTTGGACTTTAATTGATATGGATTTCTGTTTACTTATGTTTTAAATTAGCGTTGTTAATTAATGATTCAGTTTTTCGGGTAGCTTTGTTAGTAAAATAATGTAATGTTGTTGTGTTTTACGGCACTGGCTCTCTCCCTTTCCCTGGAGCCAGTGGCCCTAAATTAGGGAAAGGCGACTGCTTATAGCCCATTGAGTTGCTCACGGTTGTCGTTAAACCTCCAATCAATCAATCAATCAATCAATCAATCAGCCGCGATATACCCTCGTATTTTCCTGCTTACTAGTCTTGTTTGGTTTTTCTCGGATACCAGTACTTGGTAATTATACTTTGATCTAGAATGTCCTCGGGTCGTACGCGAACTTTCTTTCTTCGTAATTTCTGCAAGGCATTATGAATTCAATCACATATTCTTAGTGAAAATTCCGGCGGTTAACGAATAACAATTTTTCGGTTGCTATGTGTTACGTGGAAAGAACGATGTATTTGTTTATTCACATATTCTTGCTTTTCAATTGGGAACCTCAACGAACTATATAGGGCGCTGCGCAAACGTAAACAAACTTCTCTAGTACGGGTAACGTCGCACGTGTTTCCATAAAGTCGAATGTTAGAATGGCTGGTTTGTCACTTTCAATCCTTGAAATAATGAAATTTGCGGACGCTTCCAAAAATTCAAGATGCCTTAAAGAAGGGGAAGTGATTGTTAATGTAGGCCATATAATTTCTTGTGGAATTAAGATGGAAGAGAAATTCTCATCGTTTCGCACTGCATTCAGTCCACGGCAATAACGTCGTCGCCTCACTCCATCAACGGTGTTTTAGATACAAGTAACAGTGAAATTTCTATAAAGTCATTTGAGTGCTCTTGTAAAGCGGGCAGAAGTGGAACGTGTAAGCACTGTGTAGCAGTAATGCTTTACTGTAACGGGTAATTTTTATTTTTACATTTTCAGGCAAGTGATATAGTAATACCGACAGGGGTGTTCTAATCCGGATTACTATTAAAAGCTGACATTTCGTTTCACTTGACGTTTCCCAGGATCCCATTTTCAATACTGTCAACAATAACATTTGTAATTTTCGAACATTCTGTTCCTAAAAGTGTTTGTGAATTGGTAATTTTTGAACATTCTGTTCCTAAAAGTGTTTGTGAATTGGTAATTGTTGATCATCATTGGGTTCTGCGTTTTTGAACTGATGACTGTTGACAGAACATTGCAAATCTTGTTTCATAATGAAGTTTAAATTTATACGGATAACAGCAATTATTTGTTTTCAAGATTATGTAGAAATGCGGATATTTTAATTACTACTATGCAATAAAAACATGCTGCCTTGTTTATTATTCATTCAAAGACGTTACTAGGTTAGTAGCATTTCACTAGAAGGATTTCAAACGCAAGGCACAAACGTTTATACTAACTTGTGAAAAACATAGCTGAAACCTTGGGAACGACATTGCGGGACACAACAATATGATTTGTTCTTCTTCACGGAATTCTCCATTATACAACTCTCTAATTCCAGAATGAATGCAAAAATACACCAAACTACGACAACTGAACGTAATGAGCGATCTGCTATCAACAGCCAAGCATTGAGCCGAAAACGTTACCCGTACTACAGTAATTCTTCCTTTTGCCGCTAGAGGGAGAGCGGACCGCTGAGATTGCCAATAGACATCTGTTCGCAACCAACTCTCTCCCTTCCTAGATGGCGCGGCACTTTCAAACAAGGAGGTTAGAATAAGGAGGAGGTGGCAACAGCTCCTCTCCCTGTGCTTCTGGCGTGACGCCACTTTTTATCAGCTGACTACGCCAATGCGCCCAATCTGAGAATCTCCTGTATATCTCTATGGGGAAATCGCGATTTTGAACGGGTTTTTCGGACCCTTACTCTACCCATACAGGCATGAAAAAAAATTGAGGCTGAAATATTCATTCCCATAATAAACAATTTCCAGAAAAAACAGGAAAATATGTGTTGGTATTTTTTTTAAAAATTGAACAAAATAATAATTTTTTTGAGCGGAAGTGCATACTGCCCATGTGCAAGTAACGATGTTTAAAATATAACCAAAAGCCTAATGGTAAGAAATAAGAAGTCCGAATTATTCTTTCTTTCCATTCTTGGTTTGCATGCGCTAAGCAAAACTGCTTAAGCCACAGGAAGTGACGTCACGTTCCCGAACTCTCACAGTGCAGACTCCCACCACCTCAGTGAGAGGACAGAAACAGCTGATCTGTTTTGGCTTCACTCAAAACGGGTCCCTTCACCTCCTCTTCTTCTAACCTCCTTGCTTTCAAACGGTCTCCTTCGTTTCTGAACCGTTAGCATTACGTTTGCCAGTCTAAGCAACTCCAAGGTCTTTGAATGGATCTTATTTACCTCGCATTGCATCATGGAAGTATGTTTGGTTACTGCGGAACAGCAATGGTTTGCTTACATCCGTTTTTCCGTTGCTTAACAAGGAATACGTTAGAAGAATTCAGGAAAATCGAAAAATCGCGACTTTTCATGTATTTATAAACGGCATGAGTAATTTTTGCTCATTGTATGGTTGTGCTGACAGGTTCTGTCACCTAAAATATAGAGGAAAAGATAACTTTCCATAAACTTTCTCTAAAAAGGCCAGATCTCTTAACGCAATGGCTGAGTAAAGTGAAGCATGATAATTTCCATTCCAACGTGCATATATTGTGCCCACTTTAACGATGGATATTTTGAATATTATGACACTACGAATCAAAGACACGTAAAACCTGGTAGTGTTCCTTTGAATTTTGGTTTAAAAAAATCAGAAAACTGAATGCGTATTTGGATTAGTCAGTTACGAATTGAGTTCTGTGTTCGTTTCCCAAGAACGAAACATATCTATATTTTTTTCCCTAATTGAATGTTACGCAATCATTTTGAAGTAGATTGCATGCCATAGTGGAAAGTTTTTAATTGTTTTTTACCTTAGTTTTTTTTTCACATTACACATTTGGCTAGGCTTCTAAATATTACATTTTGTAAAATAAATTCCCAGGTTTGTGTTTCAGATATTTTGCAAATGTCTGACAATGAGGTCACGAAAATTTTACATACCTTGTATGAGAAATGCTAAAATTCCACCATGAATAATGGCGATGTTTTCCTGAGCAGCCCGTGTGGCGCAGTGGTCTAAGGGATGTCTACTGACTATTCGGTCTAGATGGGACAGGGTTCGAATCTCGATGAGGCATGTATGTTGTGTTTGTCTTACGGCACTGGCTCTCTTCCTTCCTTGGAACCAGTGGTCCTAAATTAGGGACGGGCGACTGCTTTTAGCCCATTGAGTTGCTCACGGTGGTCGGTAAATCTTCAATCAAAAAAGAAAATGTTGTCGTGCATGATTTGAAATAAACATCAAACACAAACTTGTCTTGGTATATTTTTCAACCTTCGTTTCTTCATCAAAGAAATGAATTTCTCCTTCTTTATCCAGTAGCTCTATTAATTCGTTGGCCTACTCCAAGATGTCAAAATTTAAAATATTGGGCCACCTACGGTGGCCCAATATTTAAATTTTCACATTTATGGACCTTATTCATGTGACGTCAGAAATATATTTCTGCGAACCAACATGGATGCTGATTCAATGTTGCCGCTACTTGATTACCTTTTACTGTTGGCCAATTTTAAGAATTTTAACCGCTTGGAGTATGCTCACGAATTAATAGAGCTACTAGGCGAAGAAGATGAAACTATTTTCTTAGAACAAATCAAGGTTGCACAAATATACCAGAACAAGTTTATGTTCGATATTTATTTCAAATGATGCATGACAAGTTTTTAATAAAGCATTTCTCAGGCACGGTATATTAAATTTCACGTTCTTATTGTCAGACATTAGTGAAACATCTGAAACATAAATTTGGATTTTTTTTTATTTTTTTTTTTTTGCAAAATGAAATAATTAGAAGACCAGACAAATAGGTAATTTGAAAACAAATTGGGATAAAAAGTCAACTAAGAACTTTCCATTGTCTCCCGCTAAGCAATTACTTCAAACAAAATAAAATGAATGCGTAGTATTACATAAATGAAAAATGGATACTTTTCGCTCTTTGGGGAATGAACGTAGGCCGTCCCGGTGGCGCAGTGGTCTAAGCGATGACCTCTGATCATTCGTCCGAACGGGATACGGGTTCGAATCCTGGTGAGGCATGGATGTTGTGTCTGTCTTACGACACTGGCTCTCTCCCTTCCCTGGAACCAGTGACCCTAAATTAGGGACGGGCGAAAGCTTATAGCCCATTGAGTTACTCACGGTGGTCGTTAAACCTCCAATCAAAAAAAGAAGAAGAATAAATGTAGAAATTAATTCGTAACTTACCAATCTAGATAAGCAATTCGTTTTCTCTTTTTGACATTTTTTTAAAATTAAATATCGATGGAATACTACCACGTTTTAACCCCCTTCTATTCTTTGTGCCACAATATTCAAAATCTTTCTCGTTAAAGTGAGCAGAACTTATACAAGAATGCACATTGCGATCGAAGTCATCGTGTTTCATTTTACACAGCCATTCCTTCCAGCCTTTTCAGATGAAATTTACGTAAAGTTATTCCTTCTTCTGTACATTTCAGGTGACAGGATTTATTGGCACAACCATACGATCAGAAAAAGTTAGGCATGTCGTTAATAAATTTACGAGAATCGCGATTTTCCTGAACCCCTGCAACGTAACGCCTTGCTAAGCAATGGGAAAACGCATAGGAACAAACTATTGTTGGTCCGCAGACACGCAAAAGTTTTCCCATGATGCAATGCAAACTGAATAATGTCCATTAGCGAAAACACTGAGCCGCCTCGGTGGCGCAGTGGTCTAAGGCGCTGGCCTCTGATCATTCGTCCATCTGGGGTCCGGGTTCGAATCCCGGTGAGGCATGGATGTTGTGTTTGTCTTACGGCGCTGGCTCTGTCCCTTCCCTGGAACCAGTGACCCTAAATTAGGGACTGGCGACTGCTTATAGCCCATTGAGTTGCTCACGGTGGTCGTTAAACCTCCAATCAAAAAAAAAAAAAACACTGAATCAGCGACCGTGTTGGTCCGCAGATATTCACTTATGACCGCCGGCGAATAAAGTCCATTGCAATATAAAGACATACATATAAACATAAATTTCTGCCATTTCATGTCTACCATAAAGCCACCCAGTAGAGAGCAAAAGCTTGGCGAATCTTTCTGCGTACTACACCAGTAAATAAACGAATTTACGAAGCTATAAGAGTTTCTTCATTATGATACTCGCCGCCCTGGTGGAGTAGTGATCTAAGCGCTGGTTTCTAATCATTCGTCCTAGATGGTTCCGGGTTCGAATCGTGGTGAAGCATGGGTGCCGTTTTGTATTATGGCGTTAGCTCTCTTTCCATTTCCTGGAACCAGTGACCCTATATTAAGGACGAGCGAATGCTTATAGCCCATTGTGTTGCTCACGGTGGTCGTTAAACCCCCAGTCAAAAAAAAAAAAAAAAAAAAACGCCACCCCGGTGGCGCAGTGGTCTAAGCGATGGCCTCTGATCATTCGTCCGAACGGGGTCAGGGTTCGAATCCCGGTGAGGCATGGATGTTGTGTTTGTCTTTCGGCACTGGCTCTCTCCCTTCCCTGGAACCAGTGACTCTAAATTAGGGACGGGCGACTGCTTATAGCCCATTGAGTTGCTCACGGTGTTCGTTAAACCTCCAATCAAAAAAAAAATTTCAGTGAATGCAAGGTGTTGCCTAGGAGGTGCTGTTAGGGATCTGCGATTGCGTTGCCTGTAGCCTGACAAGCTGTCCCGGATGATGGTCGAATTGTCAGATGTCCAAGGTGCAACTCCGAGGGAACACAGTGCGATTGCGATGCCTAGCAGGCATCGCAATGGCACTGTGAAAGCCACCAGACCATGCTGACAGTCCTAAATGATTAACGGTTGACGCAAAGGCTCACGGATGAGAGGTGTGGCTTCCGGCACGGGAGAATCTTGGATGTGTGCCAAGCTGCTGGATCTAGCCGCTTGTGTGCCCCATTAGCAAGGGCTGCATCTCCAGATATCTTATAGAGCCTTTGCACGACTTCAATTTTGACGTCACGGTTACTTCCGGGTGGTTAAGAGAAAGTTCGGCTGCTAAGGTTCCCATAGGATTAAGATGGGGAAGCGATTTCTGGACCCTCTGTCACTCGATTGTTTGAAGTTTTAGAAATGGTTAAAAGTTGTGTGGCGTATGGATGCTTCTCAAATTACGAGTAAGGTAGTGGAATTTCCTTTTATCGCTTTCCAACGGCAGAAAAACGCCTTATTATGTGGAAAATAGCCGTAAATCGGAAGACATGGTTCCCCAATTCTATAGGATCTGCAGTAAACACTTTATTTCATGTATCGTAAATCTGAATATTTTACTACGTTTACAGTCGAATTTATATCGGTACATTTTCTTGCTCACTCTTAAGTATTATTTTCAAGTTTTTACGTAAATCCTTGTTATTCTGTTTAAAATGCTCTGAATGCATGACAGATTAACTTTGCTGCGGAATCGGAAATTGCTAAGCTTTCGTAAACTTTCAAGATTTTGTACTGTTACTGATTTCTAAATACTGAAAGAGATGCTTTTTTTTCCTAAGTTAAGTATCTAAGTCCACATAGAATTAGAGGGTGCTGTCATAAATTATTGTGTCGTCCGTTTTCCCGGATCTGTTTTCTTTTTTCAGTTTTTTTGGTAAAAAAATAGTCCGTTTTCGGGATATAATAAATCGGTATTTTCTTTTTTAAAATTGCAATACACACTGGAACCACCCATACACACTGGAACCAATCAGAAATATAACAAATTATCTTAGACCGGGTAAGAAATTTTTCATTTTCAGAATTAATACATTTCTAACCCAACCATTGGTAAAATATTTATATGCATCAATGCTTTATAAACATTTAGAGCTTTTCGGGTATAACGCGAAAAACTGCCTATTAAATAGGTATAAATATCGTGATAGTTCAGATCAGAGAGATCCATAGCAACACAAACTTCCAGAAGATAAAAATATCTTTCAGGTATGTTATATGAATCTTCTATGTCATTATTTCAAAGCTTTTCTTCGTAACGTTGCTTTTCCACCACATTAAGATGGCAAACTTTGTCAGAAAGAACAGTTTTTTAACTCTATTTACAGCAGCGGCATCCATTGAAAAGCATGGAGAGAGACCAGCTGGGGTACTTTCTAACCACCCGGAAGTCTAGCAGACAGCTTTGTGACGTCACGTGCAAAGGCTCTATTCTAACCTCCTTGCTTAGACTGCACCGCCGGGGTGGCTCTTCGTTCCTTACTTTATACTCTACTCATAACCGTATGACATCAACTTCCACAACATTGTTTGTAACCATTATTGGCTTTGGTTTGTAACTCATTTTTCATTATCGTAAGAAAATATCTTAATATTTAAGGATGTTTTTCAGTACTTTGGCTGTGTAGTGGGTTGTGTTTGAACAATTTTCTCCATTTCTTAGGCGATGGACCAGATTTGTTAGGAATTTTACTATGCTGATTCGCCGCTTAGTTTGCACAGGTAAAGTGTTTCTTATGTTAACTTCTCAGTGCAGTGTTTGTGATTACTCTGTTTTTCAAGAAGAAACACCGTGCATTAGAAAGTTTTCTGTATCACAGTTCTGCCTCAGTTCAGGAAACTTCCTCAAACAAGAAGTTCAAAAAATGGAACAAAATTTTCCTTTTTTTTTAGAATGACCTTTTCATGTCTTCGTTTTGTAATGGGCTTTTACAAACACACTTTTATAATGGTGTGACTTCTAAACACTGCTGAAATGTGTTAGATGTCACACCACTAAAAAAAATAGTTTATGCACAATATTCTGTACAGCAATTTCGTGTTAATAATATGAAGCATGAATGGTGACAATGTGCGGTGATGCCTATTTAAATAGAAAAAAAGACAGGTTTATAAAAACTAACACATAATTATAACACCACTTTATGTAGTAATGATGTTATAACAGATCAGCTGAAGAAGTTACCTTAAGCAAATTTGGGAGAAGTGGTCACTCCTATTAGATTGAGTGGCTCCATAGAAGGATATTTCCCTTGTTTCTGGATTGCCTTTAAAATATTTAATGAGACAAAAGTTATCTAACTCATTCCCTAACATTTTTCAATAATCTCTAGAATTGCCATTGTCTACAGTATTTAAAAAAAAGGCCAAAAGAATGGTATACTGATACTGTGTAATCAAAAGAGCATGTGTATACATGAGTCAAAAAATTATGAAACTAAGCATACCAAGAAAGAGAACATGGCCTAAAGTAAGACAGCAATTTTTGAAGATGACAATCCGATTTTTGGCGTAAATGTGACAAGGATGGTAAGTCAGATAATATCCGAAAACTTGAAAATTTTCATCGTCCTGGAGCGGGACTCGAACCCACGTATCCCAGAAAACGCCCGGGTATGCTAACCACTACACCACCCGGAACAACCAAGTTTTAAGTTTCCGATCAATTTGAATTTAACCATCACAGGATTCGCTAGTCGAAGCAACCGGCATTCATGTTTAGCGAATCTGGTGGTTAAGAATCTTATCCCGTGTTTGCCCGGATTATATATATATATATGGCGTAATCCTGTATTTCTTTCATGATTTATCTGCTTCTCCGGGCAAACACGGGATAAGATTCTTAACCACCAGATTCACTAAACATGAATGCCGGTTGCTTCGACTAGCGAATCCTGTGATGGTTAAATTCAAATTGATCGGAAACTTAAAACTTGGTCGTTCCGGGTGGTGTAGTGGTTAGTATACCCGGGCGTTTTCTGGGATACGCAGGTTCGAGTCCCGCTCCAGGACGATGAAAATTTTCAAGTTTTCGGATATTATCTGACTTACCATCCTTGTCACATTTACGCCAAAAATCGGATTGTCATCTTCAAAATTTGTATTATATGGCGTAATCCCGTATTTCTTTCATGATAAGACAGCAATGTTAGAATTACAAATAAATCTTTTTCTGGCCCAGAATTTGCAAACCAAAATAGCATGTCCACTGGTCTGTAAAAGTAAAAAATAAAAAACTCACAGATCTTTTTTTTTTTTATTCGAAGATTAACAACCATCGTGAGCAACCCAATGGGCTATAACCAGTCGCTCGCATCTAATTTAGAGCCACTGACTCCAAAAAAAGGGAAAGAGCCAGTGCTGTTAGATAAACACAACATCCATGCCTCACCGGGATTCGAATCGAACCCATCTCACACAAATGATCAGAAGCTATCGCTAGACAACTTGTGAAGTCTTGGTGGGATTAGTCCCGGAGTCATGGCCTGGAGTCACTGGGATAGTAATTATGTAAATGTGAAGTTAAGTTAATAGTGTTTATAATTTGAGACATTTTTTTTTTTTATATACAGGTAGAAATTTTAAATACTTTGTTTAGAATAATTGTAGTCGCTCATGTGCTGAGGTCACAAATAATGATTGTATAAATTGTTCATTATGTGTTTTTTGTAAAAGAAATTGTTGTATATTTTATTTATATAATGTTGGAATTTATTAAGTTGAGTTATGATTAAGGATTTGATGTATGGAAAATTCTTATATGCAAAAATGTACCGGAGCTGACGCCCCTCGTAGTGGAGTGGTTTGATTGGAGCTCAGGGTCTCTTGGCGCTATATATTGGTGATTTTTATCTCTCGTTTGCTGTTTTTTTTTTTTTGGGGGGGGGGGGGTCATTTGCTCTGCGTATAACACACAGGTGCAGATTGATTTCTTCTTGGAAAACAATGCTATGAGAACTCGGAGTTTCTGCCTGATTGTTCCTGAGTGTCGGAAGCAGTAAAGTTGCTTTGCGTCCTTGCATGCTGTGAGAACTCGGAGTTTCTGCCCGATTGTTCCTGGGTGTCGCAAGCATTAAAGTTGCTTTGCGTCCTTCCATGTTCCTTCTATGCTGTGAGAACTCGGAGTTTCTGCCTGATTGTTCCTGGGTGTCGGAAGCAGTAAAGTTGCTTTGCGTCCTTCCATGCTGTGAGAACTCGGAGTTTCTGCCTGATTGTTCCCGAGTGTCGCAAGCAGTAAAGTTGCTTTGCGTCCTTCTATGCTTCTTCTATGCTGTGAGAACTCGGAGTTTCTGCCTGATTGTTCCTGGGTGTCGGAAGCAGTAAAGTTGCTTTGCGTCCTTCCATGCTGTGAGAACTCGGAGTTTCTTTCTGATTGTTCCTGGGTGTCGGAAGCAGTAAAGTTGCTTTGCGTCCTTGCATGCTGTGAGAACTCGGAGTTTCTGCCTGATTGTTCCTGGGTGTCGCAAGCATTAAAGTTGCTTTGCGTCCTTCCATGTTCCTTCTATGCTGTGAGAACTCGGAGTTTCTGCCTGATTGTTCCTGGGTGTCGGAAGCAGTAAAGTTGCTTTGCGTCCTTCCATGCTGTGAGAACTCGGAGTTTCTGCCTGATTGTTCCCGAGTGTCGCAAGCAGTAAAGTTGCTTTGCGTCCTTCCATGCTTCTTCTATGCTGTGAGAACACGGAGTTTCTGCCAGATTGTTCTTGGGTGTCAGAAGCAGTGAAAGTTTCGTCACGTCTTTTTTTATGCCGAGAGAGCATGGAGTTTGTGTGGGAACTTTTCTTCTCATTGAGCCTGTTGTGTGTGGGCCGGGGCCATCAGAGAAATGCCATTAAATCCTAGTATGTGAGTGCAAAAGTTTTTTTCTGTGTATAATTAATAGTTGCTTGCAGAGTTTAAAGTAGGGTTGTAGGATAATTGAAAGTTATTTGAAATTGGTTTATTTTCATGTGGTGTTCATTGATGCATGTTATACTATTGGGAGTTTTAAATTAATAGCATTCACATACCCAGAGTTATTGTTAGTCTTGTGCTTTAGTGTGCTCATGTGCTTTAATCTTGAATGTTGTCTCAAGAAATGACAGGCTAATGATTAATGGGGTTTAAATACCTAATGTTATTAGTATTGTATTGCCTGTCTTGCGTGATAAAAACATTGATGAAGCAAATGGGGTGAAAATCTGCAGTATGTTGGAATTTAAATTCAGTTTAGTAACATGCGTTCTGAAGTAATTGACTTGTATTTGTACTAAAACTATTGAATGATATAAAAGGATTTAGAAGAGTAATTTGTGTATCATTTATTTGAATATCTGCCTATTGCACATTACGTCCTAGTCATGGGTTCGAACCCAGAGAGAGAGAGAGAGAGAGAGAGAGAGAGAGAGAGAGAGAGAGAGAGATTACCGAGATAGTAGCTGGGCAAAGTAAATTCTTGTAAGGAAGTAATGGCTAGGAGTGTTGCAACTGCCCCACTGGGGTGGAGCTTAGACACTTAAAATATATGTAGAAAATAATGTATTGCTTCAATGGAATTGCCTCTATTTTTTTTAACGTCTATTTTGAAAGTGCAACTCACTGGACAAAGAATATTTCCAGAATAAGATTCTGATGGAATGGTGATATAGCAGAGAATGAGTGCATTCCCAATCTGATTTTAAGTAAGAAGGGAACAAGGAGACTCCAACAGTATAAAATTCCACATGCATTAGCAGACTTTTTTTTTGTTTTGTTTAAGGTTTTGCTTCCTTCTGCTTATTTTAGTCTTATTGCTCATGCCTCCTACTTTCCCATGAAGTTAGTTTTAGTCCCCCATTAAACACAATTTCATGTAAATTGCTCTTTTACAAAATTTACCTTCGCACATCCAATTGACCTTCTCCACTAGTGTTTTCTTGGAGCAGGAACAAAAGTTGCGTTTTGTCTGGTGTCAGTATCTGCTGCATTCGCTAGGGTTGGTGAATCCAAGGAAGATCAGGACATTTATTTTTGCTTCTGCTCCTTACGAATGATGTGGGCTTGAGTAACTAAAAACAGCTGTTGCCGTTACAAGACAAGGAGTGGAAAGTTTTTTTCTGTATAAATTTGTTATTTCTTCCACTCTTTATAAATCATGAAGGATAATAATTAAAAAAAAACCTGTTATCCGATAGCACTAATGAACCCATCACTAGTTTGCAACCTAAAAAAAAACTGTTACAGCAAGGCACAAAAAAAAAAAAAAGAAAAAAGAAATTCATTTTTTTAACTTGTGACAAATTAGAAAAAAAAAAAATACTGGCTATCTGGGCCAGTAAAATGAATAGCTCAGTGGTCTGGCGTAAGTTTTACTCGCTAATGGCCAGTGGCCCACTGGATAATTTGAACACTACTGTGTAGTGAAATGAAGGAATGAAATTTAAAGAATAGCATAAGGCAGGGTTCAGTGGTGAAAAAAAATAAACAATTGCCCCCAACGTTTGAGATTAGTAACCTTGTAGCTAGGAAGAACTTAGAAGGTGTATTGATTTGTAGATGTACAGCTAACATGTAGCCATAGGTAAGGCAGTAATCTTATCGCGGGAAAAAGGGCAAAATTTGCAGGGTAAATTACGAAATTTCGCGAAAAATTCGCGGCTGTTGATATACACTGTTTCCAAAAAAAAAAAAAAAAAAAAAAAAACTTATGAAGCAATAATACAAAAACTAAATAAGCATTATACATTTATAAGTTTTTAAAATTGATACTTGCATTTATACACCATTCAAATTCTGGCAATGTTATCAACCCCGTTACACGAGATCAAGATTTCCATTTAAGTGGACGGCATTTTGATACATTTAATTGTACATACACAGATTTTCTTCTTTAATGCTGTGTCTGTTGTGCTGTAACACGTTTTTAAATTTAGAAAAGGATCGTTCAGCATCGACACTGTGGGTACTGACAGACAACGGATGACAACCTTATGTAGCTTAGGAAAAGGACCTTTTTTCGTATTCCAGAAATCTAGCAAACCTTCGCTGACCCGAAATTCTTTTACACTCGCTTTATATAAACGAAATTCACATTTTAGTTGGTCCTCATCTTTGAACATAGGAATGTGGCTGAAAACAAATCTTCTTTGTCATCTAAAAGGTCCAAGGACTTAAATTGATTGGGATCAAACACCCTACATGCTTTGAAGAAATTTGCGGCTGGCTGACAAAATCGATGCTTTTTATCTTAAAAAAAATAAAGCTTAATTTTTTCATAACAAGTGGATAGAGCTCTTTTTGCAGCGATGTGATCGCAGTCTTGACTCTTGCTAAGAAGACTGTTGGCGATGTCCGACATTTCATTATATATTTTGTGCATGGAAATTCACTGTTTTTCAAATAAAGTGAACTGTCCGGAAATATACGGCACATGAACCTCAACCTACTTCACATTTTCTTTTAAATCCCTGTCTTGACAATATGCAATGATTTTACTCACAATACAACTGCGACTGTTGTCCTTTTCTTTTTCAAAAAACTCTGCGTATGCTTCTAAATGTTTGCAGTGAAAAAGCACGGCCTCAAACCAACTGTTCCACCTAGTCTGCACAGGTGATAGTAAGCAGGGTATTTTGCCCTTCTCCTGCAAAAATAGTCGAAAACGTCTTTTACGGGAGGGACAAGCTGTGAAGGCATGTTTGATGGCAACTGCTAAAGAGTTAACATTTTCAAATTCATTCTGTCAAATTTCACCCAAACGATTTAAAAGATGCGCACTGCAGGTGGCGTGAACACCATTAAAAAATACGGCTTTCAGGCTCTTTGCTCGCGCTTTGGACATGTAAGATGCATTGTCTGTCACAAAAGCTGTTATATTAGCAAAAGGTATTTCATACTTATTAATGCACTGAAGTATTGCCTCGCTGACTACTTTAAAATTTACGGATTCCAGAGTGATGCACTCAAGGAAGATTGCATTCAAAGAGTTTTCATCATTGCAGCTTTCAACATTCAGTTCAGCTGATGGAACAGCAAGAATATTCAAAATGTATCTATCTTCTGAGTCAGTTATTTCATCTGCTACGATACTTACACCGGATACTGATTTAAAAAAATCTTTCACTTGTTCTTGTGAATATCATATATTTTCAACAAATAACATTTCTGCATCCAATTTGCATTTGGAATAACACCAATGTCTTTCAACAAATTTTCCAAGTATATTTTTTAATGTAGATTGTAGGGTTATCCAGTTTGGAAAGCGGGATGTTAGCTGCACAAAAGGCACCAGTTAATCTCAAAAGTTCCATTGAGCATTGCTGTTCTTGTGCAGTTCTTTTCTCAATTAATTAATCAATACATTTCTGCATTATTTTCGGTTGCCTGTTCAGAGTCACCTTTTTTTTTTATGCAGCTTGCTTGCTAAATGCTTTTCACAACTGTCCTTTCTTGAAAAATCCACTGGTATGTTGCAACACAAACAGAAGAATAAATTTTTGTTCACACGAAACATTCCCTTGCTGTACTGCTTGCATCTTTCAGATATACTCATTTTACTCACATGGCTCATTCTCAAAATTAAAGAACAATATCTAGAAACTTCATAAACTACTCACGGGTTATTCCATGTCAGATCACCCAGTGCATGTCACCCACCTATCTCAGATTTTGGTGAAAATTGGTACAAAGTATTGTACTAGCAAGATGTAAAACCTGTTAAAATTTTAGGTCAGTCGGTCCAGTAGAACTTGAATAATGCCAAGCTTTGAAAATTGGATAGCCTTTATAAAGTTTTCACAACTACGCTGTAGGACAAAAAAAGAAAAAAAAAAAAAAAAAAAAAAATCATACCTCCACAACTAACTGTTGCAGCCACATAATGTTTTTCTTAAATGATATGCATGATTCAATCATACATTTGGCAATAACTTGTTTCTGCACATTTTTGGAATTAAAAGAACACTTTTTTTTAAATTTAATAACAAAAGACATAGAAAAATGAGGCCACATTTTTATTAAAAAAAAAAAAAATTTTAAATGAGCCCCCACTTCATATTTGCTAAAAATATTTTCATGTGTGTATTATAATGTAGCCTTTTAGTAGGAGAAAAAAATACTTTGGGCAATTCGCAATTTTAGCGAGAAAAAAAAAATGACGTGTTTTATACATATATGGAACATTCTGACATGATATACCCAATATTTTAATTAAGTGGTTGCTGAATCATTTTATACACCCTTTCCCCCAATTGTTTAACCCTATCGGTGAGTGGCTCAAAACAATTTTTATTTTACATTTATGTGCCACCATCTTGGATATACGTTCATTTTTCTTTTCTGCGGCACGCCAAAATAGGGCCTCACAATGATTTTGAAAAAAGGCAATTGCTTTCCTCTTTTTGTGAGATCAGAAGTTTTGGTTTTCACTGCCTTAAAAAGGGCATTTTAGGCTTACAGAAAATGTATAGAAATGATAGAAAATATTTTTTTTAACCTTGCTTAAAATGGCATTGAAAGCTGCAATACTTGAAGCATAAATCACCATTTTTGATGGACTGTTAAGGTGACTGGGGGTTGGAACCCAAGTTGAGGATTTTTGTGTAATAACTATGGCTAGTAGTTTTCAGCTATGGAGAACTGAAGTCTGGGAGAACACACACACGCTTGCACGCACACTTGCGTTTCAGATCATCAGCAAATAAAATAATTTATTTTGGTTCTTCATATTTTTTTTACAAGTACATAGTACATAAACTCAGCAAGGAGAAATATTCTATTTTCATATTAAATGTGCAATCAAATAAAAGTAATTTAACCTGTTGAATGTAAAGTTGTAATAAGGTACAGGAATTTCCTTTAGTTTTTCATCCAGTGCACGTAAATACTTTTAAGAAACTGATTAAAAAAAAGGACAACCTACATTTTTTTGTATCAATAATGAAATGCTTGCCATAAGTAATAATGAATGTTGAGTCCTCCCCTTCCCTCCCCCCTCCCAAATCATTCCTCCTTACAGGACTTCAAAATAAAGTTCTATCCTCACTTGCTATCTCTGTTTTTGTCTCCTACTAAAATTTCTAGTCATTGTGATGTTTCTACTTAACAACAAATAATCATTGTCATGTTTCTTCTTCCTTCAGTTTAGGAAAAAAGGTTGTGCATTACCACAGACTGGTGAGAAATATTGAGTATTTCATTGATGGTTGTTCTACACAATATAAAAACTGCAAAAAATTCTGAACTTGTGCTATCATGAATAGGATTTTTGGATTGGTAAGGAAGTGGCCATTTTTTTGCAACTAGCCATGGCAAGTCACCATGTAATGGTATTGGTGCAGATTGTAAAAATGCTAACAACAAAAGCCAGTTTGCAGCGACCTTTAGCTCAACAAATAACATCTGCTGCAACAATGTGTAACTTTTATAAAGATAATATAAAAAAAATTGCATTTTCCTTTGTGTGTGCAGAAGAGATGAGCAAAGTGCGTAATCAGCTTAGTCCCCGTTTTGAGAAAGCAAAAGCTCTTCCTGGTACACACACAATGCATCACTTTACACCACTTCCCAATTTCAGAAATGGTACTAAGAGGTTAAATTCTGATAAATATTACAGTATTATTTCCAAAATCAGTGTAACTAATTTTCAAGATGAGTTACAGTTACATGCTAACTGCTGTGTAGCCTGTGTATATGATTCCTGTTGGTATGTGAGATTTGTTGAAAAGATTAACTATGATGAAGGTGATGTGACTGTTTGATTCATGCACCCACATGGGCTCCTCAATCTTCTTATTGGCCTAATCATTCATCATCATCATGATCATCATTGTCAACCATTATCAATCCACTGCTGGATGAAGGTCTTCCAAAGTTTCTTCCACAACGGTCTATCTTGTGCCAGTCTTCTCCTCCATCTTACTCCCACATACTTTTGAATTTCATCTGCCCATCTTCCATGTGGTCTTTTTCTGGGTCTTATCCTGTCACTCGGAATCCAGTCTAAAATTTCAGCTGTCCATCGATGGTCTGTCCTTCTGGCAAATAGTCCAGCCCATTGCCATTTCAGGGATTTAACTCTGATCGTGATGTCTTCCACTCTTGTCATTTTTCTGATCCACGAGTTCCTCTTCTTATCTCTCCTGGTTACACCAAGCATGCACCTCTCCAGGCTGCTTTAAGTTGTCTGCAGCCTTTGTATGTCTCTTTTAGTTAAGGTCCATGTCTCTGCACCATACGTAAGCACTGGAAGAATGCATTGATCAAACACTTTTCTTTTAAGACATAATGGCATATTGCTCTTGAAAATTATGCTGTTTCTTCCAAAAGCTCTCCAAGCAAGTTTTGTACGCCGATGAATTTCTTCATCAATGTGACCCTCACTTGATATCTGCTGTCCAAGATAAACATACGTGTCTGTTATCTCCAGCTTTTCTTCATCAATCGATAAATCTTTATTTCTTGAAAAAGCATTGAACATCACTTGTCTTCTGAAAGTTCATTTTTAATCCCACTTGTTTACTCTTGTCAGCAAGTTCCTGAATCATACTCTGCTGCTCTGATGGTGTAACTGCAAAAATGACTACGTTATCAGCAAAACAAAGGTGAGTTAGATAATCTCCATTAATCTTTATCCCTTTGTTTTCCCAGTTCAGTGATTGAAAGACATTTTCCAATGTGGCATTAAAGAGTTTGGGAGATACAGTGTCACCTTGTCTCACTCCCTTTCCAGTTTTTATTTGTGCTGTATTCTCAAATAGCCGAATTTTTGCACTTGCATTTTCTTAGATGTTATGAATAATATTAATGTATGCATCTTCAATACCGCAGAATTTCGAAGCCATTGTAATTGCTGATGGTTTCACCGAATCAAAGGTCTTTTCATAATCGATAAAAGCCATGCATAATGGAAGTTCATATTCCCTCGCTCTTTCAATTAGTTACCTCAGTACGTGGATATGATCTATATTGCTGTAGCCACTCTTGAATCCAGCTTGTTCTCTTGGTTCAGCCATGTCCATTGTCACCTTCAAGCAGTGTTAAAGAACTTTAGTGAAGATTTTATAAACCACTGATTGGAGGCTGATAGGTCTGTAGTTCCTGAGATCCTCAATGTCACCTTTTTTTATGTAGCAGGATCATTGTAGCACTGTTCCAATCCTCAGGAATCTTCCCTTCATTAAGGCATCGAGTGAAAACTTAGGCGAGTACTGTTTCAATTTCTCCACTTGCTTCTTGTATGATGTCTACGATAATTCCATCTTCTCCTGGAGCTTTCCCCCGTTTCACGTCCTTGATTGCATGTGCAACTTCTGCTGGGAGGACTGGAAGAATTCTGGTACCTTTTGTAATGTCTGGAGTACATGCATCATCCCTTTCATACAGTTTTGAGTAGAAATCTTTCACTCTTGTCAAACTTTCACCTCTATTTCTTGTTACAGAACCATCTTCTTTTCTCAGAGCCATAATCTGTTTTCTTCCCTTACTCAGATGTCCCTTTGCTCTCTTCAGGCTTTGGTTTTCAATTGCTTTCCTCACCAGTTCACAGTTAAATTTCCTTACATCCTCAGTGATACTTTTTCGTACTGTCTTGCATAGCTCTATATATTCCACTTTGGAAGTCACATCTCCTTTAGTTGTCCTCATCACTCTTCTTTTTTGCATCAGAATTTTGGATTTTCCTGATAATTTGTTCATATGCAACTTGTTCTTAGTACCAGCTATTTTTGTTGCTGTTTCCATCAGAGCCTTGGTTAGTTTTCTGTTAACTTCAGAGATGTGTACTTCTTCCGACGTTAAACCTACTAGAGCAAAGAATCTGTTCCTCAGTTCCAATTTGAAGGTATTATGATGTTTTTTAAGGTTCAATACACTTTGTTTTATGAGCTTGCCACGCTCGAGTGTAGCATTGAGGTGCGTCTTACCATTCTATGGTTACTACCTGTGTTGAACTTGTTTAGCACACTGCAGTCTTCCATCACAAATTTCTTGTTACACATAATAAAATCAATTTCACTTGTCAATCCATTGGGATGCCTCCATGTCCATTTTCTTTGCAGCTTTTTCTTGAAAAAGGAGTTCATGATGAAAACCCCTTCTGCCTCTGCAAATTCTACGAGAGTATTTCCACACTGGTTTCTGTTGCTGTGACCGAATTTACCTACTGAAGTTTCATTCTGTTGCCGTTGCCTTATTTTCACATTGAAATCTCCCATAATGATCTTCAAGTGCTGCTTGCCTGTATTATTTAGATGAGGAATTTACTCATAAAATTCTTCAATCTCTTCTTCAGGATGACTTGTAGTGGGTGCATAAGCTTGAATAATCTGAGCCTGGTATCTTCTCAAGAGTTGGATAACAAGTCGTGCAGCTCTGTCAGAGGAACTTTCAACTTCTGCAACTTTATCCTTCAGTTTCTTGTTTATTATAAATCCAACACCACTAGTTTTGCCACTATCTGACCCACGATAATAGAAAAGACGTCCACTTTTCAGTTCAATGAGATCTTCTCCTTTTCTCCTTACCTCACTTAGCCCGACGATGTCCCACTTGATCGTTAGTAGTTCTTCCAATTCAAGGAGCCTTGAATCAGAAGATAGGGAGCGTCCGTTATACGTAGCCAAGGTCAGCATCAGATGCCAGCCTAGTCCGGTCCTCCGGTGATTCTTAGCACCCTCTGCCTTCAAGTTGCACTGGCCGCTGCCTTGGCCAGGTACATTCCAGCTGCGAGAGACTGAGGGCCAAGATTTAAGTTGTGGAGTCATCTTGGAGGGGTTTGGCCATAACTCACCACGCTGGCCAAGCGGGTTGGTGAGTGTAGGATAGCATTTCCTCTAATCCCGATGATATAGTAATAATGATTGTGAAGTACCTCTGACACATATATTTAATTTGGTTGAGGTAAACCCTGCAACAGGAAGAACATATACAGCCTATCCAAACGGGCTGAAGACCTGGTTCAGTCAGTTTTTTTTTCATATGAAAATTAGTAATTGTGTTTAGTTTGAATTCAAACTGACAGAGAAAAGAATTCATTTATCTCTTATGTAACCAAGGAACAGTTCATTTATAAATCATACATAAATGAATCATTCAATGTCAAAATAATTCATAAAATGGTTTGTTCCATTAGTTTATATTTTTATTAAAATTAGTAAGAAATTTAGAGACACCTAATCTTTGCAGTTCCTTGCATTCTTAAAAAAAAAAAAACAGAAAAGAAAAAGAAACAGCTATAGCATAGGTTGCCCTGTTGGTCGCATTTTTCGCAATTGGCGATTATTTTTAAGCACAGCAGCTATAAAAAAAAACTTTGGCGATTTGACTGACGATTCTGAGTACTGCTTTGCAGCCTAATATTTTTATCAGTTACACATTGAAATTGGTCAGTATATTAAATTCAACAGTAACAAATATAGTGAGTTGCAAGAGCACTCACAGAAGTAAGGCTTATACGTATCTAGACACGTTTTGCTAAAGTTTGTGAATCGCAAACTGTACAAAATGCTCTGGTAAGGTTTTTTTTTTATTTTTTTATTTACCTTATGTATAAATTGTACATATGTATTTGGTAGTTAAAGGTGTTTAAAATGTATATAAGACTTAAAAAATATTTTGAAAACAGAAATAAGCATAAATATTAATCTGTTTCTGTGCATTTCCATTTATTCACAAATATTTCACAGCCTGTATCTTCTAAACCAGTAGGGGTATCCTTGTTGGGGGAAAAAAATATCTGGTCCCTCTTCAATTTGAGATATGTAACCTTGAAATCTGCAAAAGTTGAAAATTTTTCAACTTTGAGGGGGGGCAAACCCAAACTTAAGTTCTCCATTGCTAAAAACTCTAAAAAATTGTTTTGTTTAATAAAAATGTGGCCTCATTTTTTTATGCTTTTTGTCATTAAATTAAAAAAAAAGTGTTCTTTTAATTCTAAAAATGTGCAGAAACAAGTTGTTCCCAAATGTATGAATCATGCAGATCATTTCAGAAAAAAAAAATTGTGGCTGCAACAGTTAGTTGTGAAGTTAAGAATTTTTTTGTCCTACAGTGTAGTTTTGAAAACTCATAGCGCAAAAACTTTAAAGGCAGAGCTACCCAATTTTTAAAGTGGCATTAGTCAAGATCTACTGGACCAACTGTCCTAA
This sequence comes from Macrothele yani, assembly GCA_039090855.1. NCBI lineage: Eukaryota > Metazoa > Arthropoda > Arachnida > Araneae > Macrothelidae > Macrothele > Macrothele yani. The sequence continues at coordinate 167,358,615 of CM077011.1, forward strand.
AGTTTTAACAGGTCTCATATCTCACCAGTACAATACTTTGTACCAATTTTAACAAAAATCTGAGATGGGTGGGTGACATCTCATGAAAATGCTGGGTGATTTGTCCTGGAATGACCCTCACACGAAAGCAAAAATTTTCTAAATTAAGTGTCTGCAAAACACTCTTTTCTGTGAGCTGCTTCCCCAGCTAAAATTACTAACACAACTGATGACATCCGAAGGCAGAATTAAAATTATTTAATTATGAAAAATACAGTAATCAAAATTTATAATAGAAATTAGGTGAAACTAAGTAAAAAATCTGAAATCCATGGATATATTTGATATTCGCAAAACTACAGAGAAACCCCTAAAATTTGCGAAAACAATCACAGAAATTCACGCCGCGACAGAATTACTGCCCTAGCCATAGGTAATTACTTCACATGTACACAAAAATCAGTGTAATGTTTTAGTGACTGAGTGCATTCAATTTTAAGAACTTTATATGCAAATTTTGTTCCCTTTTTGGTTATTGTAGTTATTTCCTTATATACCTTGGTGACCTTGGAAAATTAGTTCTATGGCTATTAGAAAATATTCACTGTAACTTGTTTTGAACAACAGATGTGAGCACAATTGCTGTAAAATCAATGATTGTATCGATATTGTATCGCGCCACGTGCAATACAACAGTCGTCGCCCATGGCGATGGCAACTTATGAAATGCCAACAGCAGCAGAAACGGGAAAAACGCTTTAAAGATATAGCTCTTTACTGTAAAAAAAAAAAAAAAATCTCCTCAATCTAACTTTCAGTTACATGAAAATTTAGGCCTCCATGCAAAAAAAAAAAAAAAAAAAATAAATAAATAAATAAATAAAAAAAAAAATTGCGATCTAAATTAGCTTCCAGAGTGCCACACCAAATTGTGCATGGTGTGTTAAAAGTGCACAAAAATATTGCTTCCTAGATTCAAAACTGAAAAAGGCAATTATATCTCATCAAGTTGAAGTTATCTTTTTGTATTATAAATATTTAATGGGAATTATCGAGGATAAATTTATTAAGGTACATTACCTCTCAAATTTTCAATCTAAACACTAGATCTTCATCAGGAGTTCTTGTGTCTTACTACTTCCACAAGTCTGGCGATGAAGCCTGATGGATTTTCCATCCAGCATGGTCATTGATGTTGCCACCTTGTGTCTTGTAAATTTCCAGGGATTCCTCTAATTTCCAGATAATTGCATGGGATTGATGTTTGATCACTTTTAAGGAGTCCCAGTCCATTTTGTGGCCAATTTGTTGTATGTGCCTGTATGGAAGAATGAAAGCTAAAATAAAATAGTGGGGAAGTCTGCGTGATCTATCAATTACAGCTTTACGTCTGGAACGAGAGCCAATGTTGAAAATGCACGAAAATTTCTCTTCTTTTGTTTGGAAATTTTAGGAAATCCTAAAAGCAATGTGAAGAAAACAGAAAAACAGTCCATGAATCTGCGACAGGCGTCATGATTTCTGCTCCCGGGTTTCACAGTAAAATAAGTAGTGAGCAATTCCATGTCGGATCAATCACCTTCTTGACCTCACCATTTCTGATTTTGATGAAATTTGGTATGAAGCACACATATGACAAGATAAGTAATTCTGCCAATTTTCAGATTTTTATTTTGAAATTTGTCCAAGATACACACATAATAAAAATCGAAATTTTCATAAAAAATGACAAACTCGCACACTTATAAATGGCTGTAAATTTTTTCCTAATTGTAGTAGAGTGACAATTCAAACACAGTTGCAAAGCTAAAAGATTGAGCTTTCTATAGATACCATACATGACCTTCTTACAACAGATTAAAGTTTCAAGGTCATCCACTGTGACCTTTGACCTTAAATATCTTAAAACATGCCATCTTAAAAAATTACGAAAAAAAATATATTTTATTGCTACAACATTCTTCTACCCATGTGCCAGATATTAGGCTGGCACCGCTATGGCAAGGCAGTGTAGGATTAATAGGAGTGTCATGCTGCACCTTTCTGTATGTAAGGCACAGAGACATACCATGCAATAAATATTTCTTACGTTGAGGATTTGTGTTTATTATACATGAAATGTGTATATATTATAACAGATCAACCGATTTATCAGAAATATGCTATGTGACAGCAATTTTACTTGATAGACACAATTTTCAGCAGTAAATAATGTCAACAAATCTTTGAGATCAGAGCTTGAAACTCCACCCATTTTAACCAATGGCAGGGCTTCTTCTTAGCCAATGACAAAGCTTCTTATTAGAGCCAATGACAGGGTTTCTTATTAAAGCCAATGGCAAGGCTTCTTATTACAGCCAATGAGAAATCTTACTGGTACACCATTTTACATTTGCTGTTATTTCAATTCTGAGCTTGTGAGTGTGTGGTTATCAATTTATCTGTAACATTGTTAACTGTTTAATTGTTATTTTAGTTTTTTTTTTTTTTTTTTTTTTTTTGATTGGAGGTTTAACGACCACCGTGAGCAACTCAATGGGCTATAAGCAGTCGCCCGTCCCTAATTTAGGGTCACTGGTTCCAGGGAAGGGAGAGAGCCAGTGCCGTAAGACAAACACAACATCCATGCCTCAGCGGGATTCGAACCCGGACCCCGTTCGGACGAATGATCAGAGGCCATCGCTTAGACCACTGCGCCACCGGGGCGGCTTATTTTAGTTTATCTTTATTGTTATCTTTATTTAATCAATTTCTTTTTATCAAACTATATTTATTTATCATTTTTTTTGCAGGTGCAGTTTCATTAACCAAAGTGGACTTTAAAAGTCAATTTTTTTGTTGCAATCCTCTGGGTAAAAGTGAACACACAAGGTTTAGAAAGAATCTGAGAAAAGTACAGCCTTGGATGGTTCAGAAATGTCCAAATATAACATTAGAACAGAAAATATGTAGTTCATGCAGAAAATCTATCTCTGAAATGCCAGGTCCTTCATGTATAATTGAAACAGATGCAGAGGCAGAACAACCTCGGTTAAGTGAAGATAATTCAGAAGGAGTGGTGAAGAGTGAGATATGGACTGACAGAGACACAACTTTGGATAGTCTGAATGATACGTTACTTTCTCTAGGCGAATCTCCTGTGAAAAAAAAAATATTAGGTGTTGGACTAGTACAGTAAGAAGAAATATCAGAAAATTGATGAAGTGATAAAAGACTACATAGGTGTTCCAGAATGTGATAATCCTGTGACAGTGTCTGATGAATCGGTCATGATTTCAAGAAACAGACTCTAGCAGTGTTAAAGTCCAAATACTAACAATATTACCTAGAACCTAGAGTATTCGTAAAATTCAGGAAGAATTTGATGTAACATATTACATGGCACGAAAGTCTAAAAATCTTGTGGAAGAGCAGGGTATTTTAGCAACTCCAAATCCTAGGCCTGGGAAAACTCTCAGTGACAGCACAGTTGAAAACATTATTGTATACTATAATAGTGATGAAGTGAGTCGTTGTTTACCAGGAAAAAAGATTTTGTTATAATGGTGGAATCAGGATCAAAAGTACAAAAACAGAAACGTCTTATTCTAGGAAATTTGAAAGAGATATTTCAAGGATTTAAAGACAAGAATCCTAATGTCAAAGTAGGGTTTTCAAAGTTCTGTGGTTTATGCCCAAAGAATTGTGTGCTGGCTGGTGCAAGTGGAACACATTGTGTCTGTGTGTGTTGTGCTCATGAAAATGTAAAACTTATTCTAGCAGGGTGCAAATTGCAAGACTTAACTCGTAATGATGAATTACCAGTTAGGACATACAAAGATTGCCTTGCAAGAATAACTTGTAACCCTCCTCTTCCAGAATGCTTCTTCTTCAAGTGTGATTCTTGTCCTGGTATAGCACACTTACTAGAGCAAATAAGTAGCTTATTCACCATGAATGGGATTGATGAAATTGTATATAAATTGTGGACTACAACTGATTGCACAACACTTATGACAGTCTGTAACACTGTAGAAGCGTTCCTTGAGACCTTTGAATCAAAAGTGAAATTGCTATTGCCACATTCTTTTATAGCTATTCAGCAGTCATACTTTCTGTCAAATCTGAAAGAAAACCTTGATGATAATCAGTGTGTTGTGTTGTGCGATTTTGCTGAGAATTATTCCTTCATACTGCAGGATGCAGTCCAAGGATACCACTGGAACAATTCCCAAGCTACTATTCACCCTTTCGTCGTGTACTACAAAAGTTCACACACACTTCAGTTGGATTATGTTTCTTTTGTTGTCATCTCAGAATGTCTTAAGCATGACGCTATCAGTGTTCACCTTTTCCAGAGCCAATTGTTGCAGTTTATATCATCACATTTTGACAAGAAAGTAGAACACATCTATTACTTCTCAGACGGTGCAGCCTCGCAGTATAAGAACAGGAAGAATTTTGTCAATATGTGCCATCATGATGTAGATTTTGGTATCACAGCTGAGTGGCATTTCTTTGCCACCTCACATGGAAAGGGGTCATGTGATGGCGTGGCAGGCACCATTAAGAGATTAGCTGCACGTGCCAGCCTTCAGTGTTCATACAATGACCAAATTATGACACCGCAACAACTGTATGATTGGGCTTCCAGAAACATTCCTTCGTGCCATTTTAAATACAGCACGGACAAGGACTATGAGAACCACAAGGAGTTCCTCGAGATACGTCATGCTAGTGCTCGACCAATTCCTGGTACTCAAAAACTTCACTGTGTAATACCAGTAAGCCGCACAGCTATTAAAACCAAGATGTATTCAAACTCAACTGAATACAAGGTTGAGTCAGTATTGCTAAATCCAACAGAACTGGATCTGGAGGATATTCGTGGCTATGTTATTGTTGAGTATGATAACCAGTGGTGGGTTGGTTGTGTTTTGGATGTGAACATTCATACAGAACAAGTTAAGATAAGTTTTCTGCACCCACATGGACCTTCAGTGTCTTTCACATACCCACAGAAGCCAGATATATTAGAAGTGGATAAAACAGTGGTCATTACGAAGGTTGACCTACGAACAGCAACAGGTCGGACATATTTTATGGAGAGAAGCGAAATAGAGATGGTCACTAGCAAGATGGCATCACATTCTTTTGGTTTGCAACCTTATTAATCAAGCGGTTCACTTGTATGTGTACACCACTAATATAACCTGTAACACATTGTGAAATTAATACATACATGCATCTGGAAAACAGTTATTGTACATTTGTCCGAACCTAACCTGGAGGACATATACTCCTATTAATCCTACACTGCCTTGCCAGTGCCAGCCTAATATCTGGCACATGGGTAGAAGAATGTTGTAGCAATAAAATATATTTTTTTCGTAATTTTTTAAGATGGTATGTTTTGAGATATTCAAGGTCACAGTGGATGACCTTGAAACTTTAATCTGTTGTAAGAAGGTCATGTATGGTATCTATAGAAAGCTCAATGCTTTAGCTTTGCAGCTGTGTTTCAATTGTCACTGTACTACAATTAGGAAAACAGTTACAGCCATTTATAAGTGTGCGAGTTTGTCATTTTTTACGAAAATTTTGATTTTTATTATGTGTGTATCTTGGACTATTTTCAAAATAAAAATCTGAAAATTGGCAGAATTACTTACCTTGTCATATGTGTGCTTCATACCAAATTTCATCAAAATCAGAAATGGTGAGGTCAAAAACTTATTTTTTTTTTTATTGATCTGACGTGGAATGTCCCTAGTATAAATGCTCTTACCTGCCCCTCCCCCCCAAATGAAAAAAGAAATTAAGCAGTAGAGTATTCAAGATTCATGTTATGCTAAAATATTTTTAAAATAAAATTTTACTGGAAATATTTTTTGTGAAGATATCTTTAAGTTTCAAAATATTTTTGTAAAGATACTGCCCAATGGTATTAAATCAAGCCCTGATACTAGCTGTTCAAAAATTTATTTCAAACATTTCTTAATTTCTAATCTGCTGCTTTAAAATTAGTAAAGTCTTTAATCTATTTTAAGATGTGTGACCACTTGCTTTCATGCTGGAAATAAACTTTTAATGAATATCAATAGCATAAGATAAATATTGAAATAATAAAATATTTCCGTTTAGGGCTCAAAAATTACGTTGCCCTCTCTTGGGTATGCATAAAAATTATGTTCAGACAATTTTTTTTTCTATCCTGCCTGCCCAATTGGGCATGTAAAAAATCTAGCTTTTGTTAAATAAAAAGTTTATGAAAAGTAAAAAGTAATTTTCAACAGTATATGTTCATATAATATATGACATATATGCAATACGTGGTTTAAGTGATTAAGAGTGGATCTTAAGTACTTTGTACACTCATATACACTGTTTCTCATGTTATAAAGTATAATGTCAGAAACAGTGTATATATATGAGTACAAAGTGCTTAAGATCCACTCTTAAGTAAAAAGTAATGAAAGAGAATTCCAGTACAGACCCCTCATTTTGTGGAAAACCTGCCTTGAAGAGTTGTATTTGCAGTGGCCCAAGCTGGACTGACTGCATACTGATTTTTGCTAATAAGTTTCCTTGCTTTCATTGGACCTAGGTGGTTAAATGCTTTTGTTTATGTAATATAGGCCTATGAGAGTTCATGAGAAAAAAAAAGAGGTTACACGTTCGATTAGGAGAAAGGAAAACTCAGCAACCAAGAAGTGTTTGTGCAGTGTGACAAAGGATATGAAGCACTCTTTCTCGACGAAATCATAGTGATGATTCAGACATTTGTCAAACCACATGACTAGCTTATCCATCCCAGACTGAACAAATTCATGTCCCTGCTGATGTGGCTAATTTGCTGCAACTGTTTTCATGTCATCATCACATGTGAAGACAGTAACAGACAGATGCTACTTCATGGCAGAAAAGAGGTGAAAGTCACTAGGAGCCAGGTCGAGGTGTTTCCCCACCTCCCACTGGAATGTGTGGAGCAAGTTCTGCGTGGTGTTTGCGGTGTGTAGGTTTACACTATTGTGAAGGAGAATTACCCCAAGTGGCGCAATGGTCAAAGCGATGGCTTTTGATCATTCGTCCAAAGGGGTCCAGGTTCGAATCCCAGTGAGGCATGGATGTTGTGTTTGTCTTACGGCACTGGTTCTCTCTCTTCCCTGGGACCAGTGGCCCTAAATTAGGGACGGACGACTGCTTATAGCCCATTGAGTTGCTCACGGTGGTAGTTAAACCTCCAATGAAAAAGGGGGGGGAGAATAACACCATCTCTCAGTAGGTCTGGTCGTTTTTGTCAGATGCTCTGATGCAATTTAATTTTTTTTTTGGCATGGTACAGTACCGATCAGCGTTGATGGTGCGTCCATGCTCTAAGAAGTCCCATCCTTTTTTTACCTTCTCATTTTTAAAGAAGTACTAAAACATCACTGATTTAAACTAATCTCTGATTCCAAAAGTAGCCATGAAATACTCAAAATCTTGAAGAAATAAAAAAATTCAAACCCAACTCTCATGTTACTCCTCAAGACTTGTGTGCTCCCTTCGTATCATCAGACAACAAACATGGGTGAGCCCAATGACCATTCTGCAGTTGTTGAAATGCTTATTGGGAGAGAGATTTTCCACTTACATGGTGTGAATTCAAATTGCAATGAAAGGGGGCATGGAAAAGTAGAGTTTCTGTTGTACATATTGTAGCCTACACCAAACAACTCATCTGAGAGAAATTGGTAGAGTTGAGCAAATTCCGGAATTTAGAGAATTGGAGGAAAACTGGTCAGTACCCATTGGTGTGCAGTTATTGCAATGCAGGCTATGTGATGTCAACCTACAGAACACTGAACATAGTTCAAGATCAAGATTTAGGTCAGTTGAAGTGGGGATTGACACTTCTGCTACAGAATTTTTGAAGGAGTGTAAGCAATTGTAAAGAACTGAGAGATTTAAATGCATTAATTTCTCTTTCTCATTTTCATACTCTAATCTCTAATGCCTCTTGATCTTGAGTTAAGTGCTAATGCCTTTATCACCTAAGTATGACATTGTATTCCACTTGTACTCCAACCACCACTCTGGTGCAGTGGTGCCTAAGTGCTGGCTTCTGACCATTCGTCCTGATGGGTGTCCGGGTTCGAATCGTGGTGAGGCATGGATGTTGTGTTTGTCTTATGGCACTGGCTCTCTCCCTTCCCTGTAACCAGGGCCCCTAAATTAGGATGGGCAACTGCTTATAGCCCACTTAGTTGCCCACAGTGGTTGTTAAACAAACAGCATACTCCAACTCAACTTGCTCAAAGCAGTGTTCCTTTAGTCCTTTAACAAATTGTTGTGCCCCTCTTCTCCCTGTCTTGCCAAACTATATATTAAAGTTTTTGAACAAGGTGGCCATTGGACCTCCTGTAGGACTCACTGGGGGTCTGTTGACCATCACGAAGAGGTTGCATTGTGTGGAAGTTATTAATGCTAATCCTCCTGTGGTTGTCCCATAACAGCCAAAACTTGCCATTATTGGGAATGTCTGTTAGTAGAGGTTTTACTGTGTGTATATACTATGTGCATACAAGTGTTTAGCCAATGCATCCTCTCAGGTCTTACATACGGAGCAGAGACATAGACCTTAACTAAAAAAGTTATACAAAGGCTACAGAGAACTGAAAGAAGCATAGAGAAATTCATGCTCGGTATAGCCAGGAAAGATAAGAACTCCTGGATCAGGAAAATCACAAGTGGAAGACATCACGATCAGAGTAAAATCCCTGAAATGGCAATGGGCTGGAGCGCTGGACATATTGCCAGAAGAATGGGCAACCAATATTTTGGACAGGATACAAAAGGACAGAAAATACCCTGAAGACCATATGGGAGATGGATAGATGAGAAATTTGAAAGCATGCCGGGGTGACATGGAGGAAACTGGCTGAAGGCAGGTCTTTGTGAAAAAACTTGGGGAGACCTTCATCCAGCAAATGGTTGACAATGATGATATTTGCATTAATGCATAATTACTAGGCCATTGAGAAACAAACTCAAAAAGTTTTAATTCAAATATTAAAGTTTTTATGTGATTGGAAATGTGGCTTTACTGATTGTGCTGTGCACTTTTATGTAATTATAAATATGATTTAACTGTGTCAGTTCCTATGAACATTAATATTGTTTTTTATGTTGCAGATATAAAAAATATTGATGCACTCTTTTTCTTGTTTCAGGTACATTTATCATTCCTTTTGTCAAGAGACGCTTTTCATCTGTTATTATGGAGCAAGAGAATTCTGTATCTTCTGTTTCTCTAAAGAGGAAAATTGAAGCCATAGACAGTGAAGTTCAGAATAAGCACCTAAAAAATGAGGTAATTCCTGTGCATCTGTAAAAAAAGAGTGGGGGGGGGCAGGTTTCTTATATTGGAGTTGAATTTTAATTTATTGTATATTTCCAAATGGAGTGGGGGAGGGGGGGGTATTTTAGCTGCTGCATTCAACCATTGTTTGGTGACAGACCTTTAACATAACATGAAGTCACCAGGTACTAGAAAGTTGTGAAGAAAAATGAAATAGATTTTTAAAAATGTGGGAGGTATGATTGGGACCAGTGGTCATGGAAGGTTTTTGGACAGGAAGTAAAAATACTTCTCACATAATTTTCAAGAAGTATTTTGTGATTTCTGGAAGTAGCCCCCCCCCCTCCAGTTTGCGAATAACTGCCATAAGAATTATCACTTCAGTTTTTTTTTTATGTTTTTTTATTCTACAGGTGGTGAGTCGAAAGTTTTACAATATTTGGATCAATTTGTCGTCATACTGTACCTTTATAACAAAAGCTGACTAGCATTCAAAGTATAGGCCATTGTGTTGCACTGTCTTTAGCCATCTGTCTATCAGTTCTTTGATTCTGCAGTGATACCAGTTCTTGTCCTTTGAGGCGAAGAACCCCTTCACCCCAGCTGCCACCTCCTCCTGGTTGTTGAAGTTCCACCCGCGAAGGATGTGGGCCATGGACTGGAACAAGTAATTATATGACGGGGCAAGATCTGGACTGTATGCTGGGTGTGGCATCAGTACGATGCCCTGGTCGTTCACGCCGTGCGTTGTCCTGCTGTTGGAGAGCGTACTTTCTGTTTGTCAGTGCTGGGTACTTCTCCAAAACAGCATACATCCACTCCAGCTGTTCAGAGTAGAGGTTGGCATTGATGTTCCTACCATATGAAACAAATTGATAATGGAATATCCCCTCGAAATTCCACCAGATGCAGAGCTTCACCTTGTGCTCGAAGTACCCATGTTTGGCAACAGGTTCTGGGAGCTGGCCTGGACTCAACCACTGCCGTTGTGTGTTGGGATTACAGAAATAGACCCACTTTTCATCTCACATAACAATTCTCTTCATGAAACGTACATTGCATGGATTTTCTAGGAGTTTTGTGCACACTTCCACTCAGCAGTTTGCTTCAGCTGGCGTCTGTTCATGAGGGGCAATGCAGCAGCTGCTCTAGACCTTGTTGAGGTCCTAAAGGTGACAAACCATGGTGGTCTGTGATATGCCCAGCTCGCCTGATAATCTTCAAGTGCTGGTTGTCGGATTTGCCTCTGTGGCCTGGCGTATGGCCTCCGAATCCACGGTTCGCTGCCTACCTGACCCTGGCTGATTATCGAGGTTCCTGTCACCTAAGCGAAATTTCTTGAACTATCTAGTTGTGGTGCTGTGATCCACGGAACCTTCCCCTTTTGCATGACAAATGTTTCATTTTGCTTGAGCAGCTTTACGGCCCAGTTCAAACTCTTAAAGCAAAAATCCCATCCGGTTGTGGCTGTTCATCTTTTAGGTGGCCCAACCACTGACAGAACAACAACACACAATGCTGTTCACAGCAACAACTACCACTTTATATCGCTTTCGACTGACTGCAGTGTGCGACTTGAACTAGTTTAAACACATGACATATGCACATGTGTTTACGCAAATATTGCAAAACTTTAGACTCACCCTCTGTATTAAAGTAAAAAAAAATGTGTTCTTCGGACATGCACAGTTATTTTAATTGTTCGAATAAGTATAGCAAAATTCAAAATAGAATAATAATTCCTAAGGGTTTTTTTAAAAAAACTTGCAAGCATGTATCCTTACCTCTGCGGCAAAGATTTTTTCCAATTCCCCGTTTTTTAAAGGTCATGTCTAAACAATAAAGATCAGAATACTTTGTGACTGTCCAACCCTGCCTAACTCTTCCATCCAGCTCGACTAGCTCAACCCTGCAGGCAGTACTGTCTAAAGCTATGTTGACATGTACAGGCTTTAAAAAAATCATGATTAAAAAAAAATCAGATGTATTTTATTTAAATCAGATTTATTTGATTTAAATTACTGTTGTGTTTCAGTTCCAAGTTTAAATTACCTCTCAGAGCCTTTTTACTGGGCGGCCCACCTAGCTAAATTTCCTATAATAAACGTTTCCACAATGCACATAATAATAAGAGTGGTAAACTTATTCCCATATGCACCATCAATATTGATGTCATCATCATCATCATTGTCAACTATTATCAATCCACTGCTGGACGAAGGTCTCCCCAAGTTTCCTCCACAATGGTCTGTCTTGTGCCAGTCTCCTCCATGTCACTCCCGCATACTTACGAATGTCATCCATCCATCTCCCATGTGGTCTTCTTCTGGGTCTTTTCTTGTCCCTTGGAATCCAATCTAAAATTTCAGCTGTCCATCGATGGTCTGTCCTTCTGGCAGTATGTCCAGCCCATTGCCATTTCAGGGATTTAACTCTGATCATGATGTCTTCCACTCTTGTCATTTTTCGGATCCACGAGTTCCTCTTCTTATCTCTCCTGGTTACACCAAGCATGCACCTCTCCAGGCTGCTTTGAGTTGTCTGCAGCCTTTGTATGTCTCTTTTAGTTAAGGTCCACGTCTCTGCACCATACGTAAGCACTGGAAGGATGCATTGATCAAACACTTTTCTTTTAAGACATAATGTTATATTGCTCTTGAAAATTATGCTGTTTCTTCCAAAAGCTCTTCAGGCAAGTTTTATATGCTGATTAATTTCTTCATCAATGTGACCCTCACTATTAGTCAAGTACTCGTTTATTTTATCATTTATGTACAATTTTCTAATGTCGTTTATCATGTTATGTTGCTATATTACATTAATACCTACCATACCACTAAAGATTATAATAATGTAAAGTAAAACATTTTTTTTTTTTTTTTTGATTGGGGAAGGGGTCAATCACCCAGCTAAAGTTTCTTACTACCCAGCTGTAAAAAAATTCTAAGGAGAACACTACTCTTCGTTCTTCAATATAACAGGATGCGCACGCGGCCTGGAAAAGCCTTGAAATTTTGAAATTTTGTTTCAAGGCCGTGAATATTTGGGAATTCATGACGTTTTCCAATAAATGTTGGGAAAATCCTTGAAAATCGGAATCTGAAATTTTTAATTGGCTTATCTGGTAAAAAAAGAAAGAAGTTGAAATTAAATTTATTTTGTTTCTTTTATCTGAGAAACAGAATCCGAAGTGAATTTTTTTTTTTTTTGTTAAACGTAAATTATTTTTTAGGTCAGCTGCATTCTTCTACCTTGTTGGGAGAATACTTCCCGTCCCGTCATGCGAGGTCAAATGGCAACCATTGATTGGAGAAGGCCTTGGCTTGGGCAGGGAACTTGTTTTCTGGTTCAACCCTGCATTTCTTGCGGTTTTTAGTTACGCACGCGTGGCTGGGTGTGCATGTGCAGTGTCTGCGCTGTGTTGCTCCTCCAGCTTTACCACTTAAGTATGTTCGCTCGTGCATTTTACCGGCCGATAAGAGCTTGCTTGGAGCAACTTGGAGTGAGAGGAAGTAAGGAGGAAATGTTACTGAGCTTCGGAACGTGTGCTCTTTTTTTATTACGGGTATTAGCGTCACTTGGAGCTGTCAATCTTCTTCTGGTTACTCATCTGCACGTGGCTTTGTAGCAGCACGTGTGATAACGATTGTTCACGCAGCGCAGAGCAATCTGCGGAAAAGTTTTAGTTTTACAGAAATCTTCTGATTTTTTATGGGATTACTATGGGTAAGTCTTCATTTCAGGAACTTTGGCTGAAAAACCTATTGTATTCGAAGTGGATAGTGAAAGGAAGCAGTAATAACTATGTTGCAAAAATGTGGATATTTCAAGTATGGGTGAATCCGCATTAAAAAGCCACATGAAAAGCAAAAAACATATTTTACTTTCTCAAAGTACTTCGAGGAACATGGCTATAAATTAAATGATGTCAGTTAGGAATTAGGATCGATGCCGCATCTGTGAAATTGCCAACTTTAAAAATTCTGCAGAATAACGCTGTTATTAAAGCAGAAACTTTATGGCCGTTGAAAGTTATTAAATCACATTTTTTGTACCTGTCACATGTGGGTATAGATGCCCTATTTCGGCTGATGTTTCCCGACAGCATCATCGCGACCAATTTTTCTTGTGGGGAAAAAAAAAATCTGCTTACATCTGCTGCTTCGGTTTAGCCCCACATTTTATGTCACTTCTGGTACAAGAAGTGAGATTCGAAAACCAAAACTTTGTGGTTTTATTTGATGAAAGCTTGAACAAATTCACTCAGTCAAAGCAAATGGATGTACATGTAAGGGTGTAGGAAGGCAGCAAGGTACGGATGAAGCACCTTTCGTCCATGTTTTTGGGACGCTCAACGGCGGAGGTAATGATGACCGAATTTCTGGAATGCATCAAACCTTTGCGTTTTTTAATATTGTTCAAGTTTCAATGGATGGTCCCAGTGACAACTGGGAATTTTTTGGTATGTTCCAAAAAATATATCTGATGATCACAACATTTCAGTTTTGAACACAGAAAGTTGCGGTCTGCACATAGTTAATAATGCTTTTAGGCATGGGGCTACAGCCACTGAGTAGGAACTGGAAAAACTGTAAGTCTGTATCGACTCTTCAAAGACACACCAGCCAGGAGAGAAACATTTGCCTAAATAGTTCCTGAAGCAAAAATGCCCTTAAAATTTTGTCCCCACAGGTGGCTTGAAAACTCATCTTTATGGGAGCACACTTTGGAAATTTTGCCACATATCAAATTATATCATCACCAAGTTATGGGAAAAAAGCTAAAAGACCCAGGTACAACATTGTTTTGACAATGTGAAGCGTTTCTTGAAGGACTCCTTTGCTGATGCAAAACTGCAGTTCTTTAATTCTGTGGCCAAACAACTGTCTCCTTTTTTACGCTTTCCAACCGTAGGTTGAAGAAGCGTATATGCTCCAGCTTTGTTCATCCATCTGTCCGCACAATAACTGGCGTAAAAATGGTTCAATTTCGATGTAATTTTAGTTTGTGGTAGGGGACCACCTGGGGACAAACCCTATTGAAAATGGGACGAATGGGGTCAAAGGCCACGACATAGGAGCGGATGCATTCCATTGCCCTTATGCGTCATAACGTGCATAAAAATGGTTCGATTTCGATGAAATTTCAGTATGTGGTAGGGGATCACCTGGGGACGAACCCTATTGAAAATGGACGAAATGGGGTCAAAGGTCAGGACATAGAATTGCGATCCATTCCATCACCCTTATCCCATATTATTTAAATGGACGTCAAGTAATTTTGCTTCCTATACTTCCAATGGAAAAACTTTTGTACACATTTCCTTCACAATTAATGTGTTCCCAAGGAAGAAAATTTGAACATCGATTAAAATAACTTCCTATTATAACTTGGAATACTTAATATTTTCTAAAACATAACCATAATTATATTAAAAATCAATAACTTTTCCTTTGATGGTGTTGAAACCATAAAAAGGATGGCGCGAGGCGGAAAACTTGCATCTATGATAGGGAGTCTGCAAAATGGTTTAATGGGGTTCTGGGGATATTGATTGTCTGGAGGAACAAAATAAATTTGCGATGTGTGTCGGCCGTCACTGCGATTCTGCTATGGGTATGAGTATAAAATAAACCTGCGATGTACGTTGCCAATTGCCGCGATTCTTCTACGGAGGCGAGTTCAAAATAAATCGACGATATACGCTGCCGCGGTTCTTCTACGGGGATGATTAGAAAATGAATCTACGGCATAAGTCGCCCATCACTGCGGTTCTGCTACGGCGACGAATACAAAATAAATCTGTGATGTGCGCCGGCTGTCGCCTTGATTCTGCTACAGAGATGAGTACAAAATAAACCTGTGATGTACATCGCCCATTGGCGCGATTCTTCTACGGGGATGAGTGCAAAATAATTCTGCGACGTACGTCGTCCTTCGCGAGAAAAAAAAATTATGATTATATGTCGCCCGTCTCCGCGATTTTGCTACAGGGATCAATGCTAAATTAAATAATTTTTGCATTGCGGTACTTGCTATGAATCTAATCCATACGACACATCCCCCCCCCACACACACACCCCCTATTTGTCTGCAGTTCCATTGGAATCTCACATGGACTCGACACCAAATATACGGAACAAAGTTTTTTTGGTGAAAAATCAGACCGGCGGCGGCATGCTCCAATGCGGAAGCCACTTCCTTTGCTCCTTCCCCATGTTGACAAAGCCAAAAGCCTGTTGTGATCACTTGCTTTCACTGTTTTGTTGATTTATGCGGCAGGGAATGTACCATTGGCGACGTTCGTAGGGGCAGAAAGTCCGCTTCTCTCTCTCTCCCTCTCTCGATGTTTCGGGACCCCGAACATCGAACTTGGGTTGCTCCCGAGGAAGCATCAGCTACGGGTGAAAGAATTAGCCTAAAAAGGGAAAAAACGTCCTTCACTCTAGTGTTGGGCATAGCCGATTGAATTTAAGAATCGAAAGGTTGTAATCGAGAGATCTGACAAATGAAGATATTCATGCGAATGATTTTTAATTTTATAATTTACCGGTAGATGGGGCGATATGCTTGGAAGCCGCCATCTGCATTTGAGAAATCGAGATATTCATTCGAGCGATTTCTAATTTGTGCTGTACGCTCTGAGCTGTCTTTCGCTGGATGGAATGATTATGTTTCGAATAGCATAACCTGTCTCAAGAACTTGAATAAACCCAAGTGATCCTTCCTGCGTGAGATAATTCGGTCACACGAAAAGCGAATATACTTCTGAACTTCTCTGATCTCGGTACTGCAAGAGATGTTTTCGGGTAGACGAGCATTTCACCCTTCGAATGCACTTGTTCGAAGGAGACAGCATAGGAGCAATCGAGAAATCTCTCGAGAGGTTTTTTCATTCGAATGAATTTGCCGTAATCAAATGTTTCGAGAGATTTCCATAATTGATTGAATCGATTATTTTTACTCGATTATGCCCATCACTAAAGTTCACTGGTCACTCACTCCAGAATCACACGCACAGACTGCGTGCGGGTTGAGAGTCATGTTTGGACGTCTGCATTAACCAGTGAGGGGCTCGAATGGTTTCCTAATGCTAAAAGTCGACTAGAAAGGGAGATTTCATGCGCAAATGCAGGAGCCCTGAAATACCGGAAGAGAAGAGAAGTCTTTGTCAACGTATCGACAAGCGGTGGAACTCATCATTTTTGAGAAAATCACGTTTAGCCATGGCTGTGCTGTTGCAAACAATAAGAAACTGGATTAATGTTCTTGGTCCAAATAAAAGTTGTTTAGATTATGAACTAAATGAAAAAAAATCTTGTGATTAATGTATGCTGCACTTTGTGTAAACGATATAAGGATCGACTGAAGTACAAAAAACTTCAGTTCAGCGTTTATTACTGGAATCGGCAGTTCTGCACTCAAGAAAGACAATGTTGTGAAGCATATAAAATCTGATATGCATATATCAGCTGTAAATTTTGACCTAAAGCCAAGTACTATTGTTCAAAGGATGCAGATTCCAATTGGAAGGAGTTTGAACCGAATCGAAGATAAAGAAATTGATAGAATAGGTAAGCTTATTGATCTAGCCTACTTTGTAGCAAAAGAAGAGCTATCATGCTCTATATTCCCCAGAATTTCTGAATTGGAAAAACGGCATGGTGTTCAGCTTGCTGATACTTATCTTAATCAGAAAAAAATGTGCTGAATTTATTGACTGTATTGCCAAAACCTTGACTAAAGAATTATGTGCTGAACTGGAGAACTCCAATTACATATCGGTTTTGTTGGATGAATCAACAGACATGAGTACCTGTGAGAAAATTCTTGTGTATGTAAAATACATGGACTCTAGTGGAAATATGCAGACTAAATTTGTTGCCCTGCATAATGTTACTTCTGGAAGTGCAGCAGATTTAAAAATATCTTTATTATGTATATTGGAAGACTATGGAATTAACTTGAAAAAGAAGCTTGTTGCATTTTATGCAGATGGTGCAAGTGTACCTAGGTATTAGGCAAGGACTGACTACAAAACTAAAAGATTTCCCATGGCTTGTAATAATGCATTGCCTCAATCATTGTCTTGAACTGGCTGTTAAAGATTCCATTAAAGATACGTATTTTGAAACTGTTCTAAATATGATGACGAACCTTTATTCATATTATAAACGTAGTCTAAAAAGACGAAGGGAACTGCAGGAATTGGCCGATATATTAGACCAACAAGAAAATACGGAAACATATAATCCAAAAATTGTTCAGGGCACACGTTGGATCGACCATAAACAAAGAGCAGCTATAGCACTTGTGAAGTCATATGCCCTCATCATTGCTCATTTGGAAAATACAGCTTTGGAAGCAAGTGGTGATGTGGCAAAAATAAAGGGCTTATTTAAAAATTTTAAAATCAAGAAAGTTCACGTACCATCTGCTTTTGATGGTTAAAAATATATAGTATCATCTCGAAATTATTCCTAGCTCTACAGAAAGATAGTTGCAACCTTATACATGCCACCACTTACCTCTATAAACTAGAGCATGCCCTTCAAAATTTAACTGCTAATGATGACGATACAGCATCTAATGTTTCTGCAGTTCTAAAAAGTGAGCTATTTGCCGGAATATATTTAACAGGATGCTCATTGGATATGGATGCAAATGGGGTAACAAAATATGGTACCGAACTTCACAGATGCGTCAGACAAGGGTTTTTGGACATCAAAGGCAAATTATTTCAATGTGTGAAAATTCTGGATGTTACACTGTGGCCTAATGAAATGGACACTTTAATGATCTATGGACGAAATGAAATTGAACTGGTAAAAAAACATTTTGAATCACTTCTTGTAGGGAATAATGTTGCCCTTTTGGAAAAAGAGGAAGAGTGGCAGGAGCTGAAAGTGTTTTGGAACCAAAGCCTCAGACTCTTCAGTTGGCAGGATTTATGGACTTTTGTTTTGAAAACAAATAGAGAAAACTTTCCTAACCTGGCTCACCTATTTAAGATACTCTTGGTCTTTCCTGTCTCAAATGCTGTTGTGGAAAGAGGATTTTCCTACATGGGAAAGAGAAATACTGCAAATTGCATTGAACTGCAAGAAAAGGCATTGGAAAACTTGGCTCGTATTAGTATTGAGGGCCCTGCTATTGAAGCCTTTTCACCGGAAGAGGCTTGAAAGATTTTCTTCCAAGCTCCCTGACGGCCCAACACTTTACCACACAGCAAAAGAAATAGGGATTCTGTATGATGACGCAACCTCGGGTAAAGTCATCCAGATGTCGTCTACTGGATTGCCTGTTGGCCATATCACATGGTGGTAGCAACTCGACGTCATTCAAACCTATGTACACCACCTGTGTTCTTTATACCCCCCTTCCCGTGTCATGCTTCATATATGTGCATGCCCTACCGTACCAGACCCTAGTCTATCTTCTGAGTAGTCTTTCTGTCCGTTATGCCTGCTCGTTCCTCTGTTATGCTAATTTCTCCTCTTCGTCCTTAATTTTTGCACACCAGTGTACCTTTTAAAAGATAGTCCTGTTTGCCGTGCAAAAATTATACTATGATTACTGGATGTGAAGATTTCCCTTTGAAATTTTGCACTGTAAGGTGGTTGGAAAACGTTAATTGTTTGACTAGGGCATTGCTTGTCTATGATCATATCAAGAAATATGTTCAAGAATAATCGGTTTCCAGCAAACAGCACATGTTTCTTGCAGAATTCATGGAAAGTCCACTGTTGAAATGCAAATTGGCTGCATTAGGACTATAGCTTCAGAGTGTGAATCTTTTTTGAGAAGGTTCCAGAGCCCAAAGCCTTTAATTCCTTTCTTACACACTGATATGCTGGATCTGATGAAAAATTTGATGGCACGAAGCTTGAAGCCTGACAAATTAAGTGAAGCTGATAGTGTTTCAAAACTGTTAACTTTAGATGTATCAAAAAGTGAAAATCTTCTCTCAATTGAGAAAGTTGATATTGGATTTAGTGCTAAAAAGCTATTAAAATAAGTGAAGTGCTTAGAAAGGGAGAAATTAGAGTTTAAGCTTGTATTTAGGAAACTTGTGACCAGTATGATTGAAAAACTTCATGAGAAAAGCCCACTAAAATTTAAGTTTGTCCGTGGGATAACTTGTTTAGACCCAAATATTATAGTGCAGCAGCCGAGTCTAGGCAAGAAGAGAGTGGAAATTGTGCTCGAAGTTTTACTTAGTGCAAACAGGATTTCACATGACTGTGCTGAAAAAGCTAATAAACAGTATGCTTCATTGTGTGTAGAAGCACAATCTGCTTTAAAGTCTGTTAGCTGAAGTTTTAGACAGTCATGATGATTCCATTGGATTAGACAAATTTTACAGTGCTCTACTTGACAACCAAAAACAATTTGGTGAACTTTGGGATGTAATAAAAATTTGTCTCATTATGTCTCATGGAAATGCTTCAGTGGAAGGTGGATTTTCTATCAATAAGTCTCTTCTTGGGGAAAATAGAGCCTCCAGACGAAGATATCAGGATTAGCTTGAGAGAAAAAAGTGTTCTTCAAAACGAAGAAGAGAGAAAACTGAAGGAAAAAAGAAAAATTGATCATGAAATAAAGGAATTGAAGGAGAAAAAGACAGAGTACGGAAAGAACTAGAGTTGGAAGAAGCAGTATTGCAGGTGAAAATTTCAGATTGGGAAAAGAAGAAAAGTGGTGTGTAATATAAAAACAGTGACTGTGTTCCTACTGTAATATTTTTATAGTAACTGTTCTGAATATTGTGTATGGGTTTGTTTGAGTGTTTCTTCAATAAATGTAAAACCATGAAAGAAAGAGTAAACTTAAAATTAAAAAGGTGTGAGTTGGACGGCTATGGGGAACTGAAGGTGGAGGATGATTAAAAAAAAAAAAAACTTAAACGAATCATTTATTTGGGAAACTTTATACATCAAATGGAAGCATTTTTAAATAACATAAGTTTCTCAATTATCCAATTCAATTTTATTTATTATCATGGCACATATAATTGAAAAACTCAAATAAACCTATTTGTGTAAGGTCGGGGATTTCTTATATATTTGGTCAGGGAATTCAGGTTTGATAATTCTGTGGACACCCTGAATGACCAACTTTATGTCCATAAATGGGAATAAGTTGCAAACTTCCCTGTTTTGGGATAGCATCAGTTGCATATTTTATAATAAATGTTAGCAGAAAACCAATTTCCTCTCTGTGTGGCTTTTGTTGACTGAAAAAGCATATTATTCCATCAAAACCAATACAATAATCAAGGCACTTTGGAATCAGAGAGTCCCTGGAGAATATATAGACCTTCTCCAAGTGATATACCACAGTGCAACAGCAACAATCCAGCTTCACACATGTAGCAGTAGAATACCAATTGAAAAAGGTGTCCGACAAGGAGACTATCACCCAAAATCTTCATGCAGTTTTTCAAGAAATATTTAATGATATAAACTGGACAAATCTCAGTATAAAAATTAATAACAAAAACTTAACACATTTACAATATGCAGATATCATTTTTGTTAACACTCCAGAAGACCTAAATGTAATGGTAGAAGATATGTATCATGAAAGCAGAAAAGTTGGTCTAAATATAAATAGAGGAAAAACTAAAATCATGTTTAATAATTTTGTAACCAAAAAATGTAATTGTAGACAACTGTTTCTTAGAAACAGTCTCATACACATACTTAAGTCATCTCATTGATCTAAACAATGGACTCCCAAGAGAAATAACTAGAAGCGTTCAACTTGTCTGAAGTGCATTTGGAAAATTGAAAAGCATTTTTTAAAACAGTGATGCTCCACTCTGTTTAAAAAGGAAGACATACTTCCAGTCATCACATATGGTTGCAAAACTTGGACTCTGACAAAAGCACTAACAAAGAAACTTGCAACAACTCAAAGAAGGAAGACATTTAACCAGTGTATACTTCCAGTCATCACATATGGTTGCGAAACTTGGACTGACAAAAGCACTAACAAAGAAACTTGCAACAACTCAAAGAAGGAAGACATTTAACCAGTGTATACTTCCAGTCATCACATATGGTTGCAAAACTTGGACGCCGCCCCGGTGGCGCAGTGGTCTAAGGCGCTGGCCTCTGATCATTCGTCCGTAAGGGGTCCGGGTTCGAATCCCGGTCAGGCATGGATGTTGTGTTTGTCTTACGGCACTGGCTCTCTCCCTTCCCTGGAACCAGTGACCCTAAATTAGGGACGGGCGACTGCTTATAGCCCATTGAGTTGCTCACGGTGGTCGTTAAACCTCCAATCAAAAAAAAAAAAAAACTTGGACTCTGACAAAAGCACTAACAAAGAAACTTGCAACAACTCAAAGAAGGAATACATTTAACCAGTGTATACTTCCAGTCATCACATATGGTTGCAAAACTTGGACTCTGACAAAAGCACTAACAAAGAAATTTGCAACAACTCAAAGAAAAATGGAGAGGCATCACATTTAAAGATAAGAAACGAAACACCTGGTTAAGAAACCAAATTTGTATCACAGACATCATTCTTTACCACAAGCGACTAAAACAAAAGTGGGCTGGACATCTATCCAGAGGAGAGGACAAGTGATAGACCACCATACAGCAAACTGGATTCCAAAAGTAATGAAACAAGGCAGAGGACACCCTAAAAGAAGGTGGAGCGATGAACTGACAAAATGTGTGAGAAAAAATTGGTCAACCCTTGCCAAGAACAGAGAAAAAAGGAAAGACCTGGAGGAGGCCTTCATCCAGCAGTTGTCTGAGAAGGGCTGAGAAGAAAATAGGCAGTTGTAACAACCAATGTTGAATCTACTGAAATGGAGTAGCACTTTGCTTTTGGCATTTCAGAGATAATTGGCAGCAATTATCACTGAAATGCAGAAAGTAAACAATTAAATCATGTCTGCCAACTGAGCATATGTAGTTAATTTTTTCTTGGAGTGTATGAAAAGGCAGAAGAGTATGGTTTTGTAGTGCCTGCCATCTAATTTTCTGAGAAGTAAACACAAACACTTGTTGCTGTTGCAACATGCTGACTTAAACAATTCTTCTAACAGTCTTTTTTTCTTTTAAGCATAATAATTTTAAAATAGAAATGGTGGAAAAGTTGCAAAAACATGGGGTTTTGAGGTGTATTCTTACTCGATTATCAACTGCCTTACGTAGTAATTTAATCTATCATCACATTGTGTATAGCAAATTTCCTAACATCGAAGTTGTAAGCTCAAGAAAAAATAAAAAGTTGCAAATGCTGAGTAAATGAATGTGAAATATTTCAGTTGAGGAGTTAACAAATTCAGGTTATCTATGATTACTTGATTTCAAGGTACGACTCTCATACAAAGTTTGTAGTTAAATGATGAAAATTTATGCTCACCATATAATGTACTTGAATTTTTAAAACTTTTTTTAAATTAAAATTTAGGACATTTATTTCATTTGTGGACATTGAGATTTGATATTGATATCTTTATTCACCAGAATATATATGCCTTAAGTTCTGCTTTAAATTTAGCAGTTATGTATTTCTTTGTAATTACTTCTAAATAAAAAACCATTAGAAAGTACCACGTACTCACCAAAAAATTATGATAACCTCCAATGACAACACACTTCCAACACGTCATTCATCGTGATGTAACTGGGCTTCCAAGTTAACAGACTTCTTGCTTACGCTTCTTACTTCCGGGTGTGAAACATCGTTTTTTTTTTGTTTTTTTTTCCCTTAGCCTTATGAGATGTTACTCAAAAAGCTTGTCAATTCTATAAAAATCACACATACAACTCATTCATACCATTCAAGTAAAAACTATGTACATAACCTTACATTCATAGGTGATTAAACCTTGGTCAACTGTAATTATCAAACTCCTCCTTCTGTTTCACAACCTCTGCTACTCCCACTGCAAGTGTCACACCCATTCAGCCCCTCACATCCAATCCTCTAGTACTTTCAACAGACCTCTGTCATCTTCAGGAGGCAGGTGTGTCTCACCCGCCCACCACAGCTCAAGTGAGCAGAGCCATCGAGGCATGGGCCCCAGTCGCTATCGCTGAATCGTTGTGTCTCTGGCGCCATCTATTGTCCCTGCTGCTCTTTTTTCCTCTTTCTTTTTACGCTGCTGTTCAATTTTTATTAGGGCTTTCCATTGTTCGTTTAGGTTACTTGGCTCATTAATGTTGCATAATCTTGATCTGTTTTTTTCAATTAATACTGATTCTGCTATTCTTAACTGCTTTTCGTTTTTACAGCTCTTAATAATTTTAATATCTTCAAACCTTGGACATTGTTGATTTTCCATACAGTATTGGGTCAATGCTGTCTTAGCTTCTTTTTTATTCCAATGATTAATATGCTGGTTTAATCTATACTTTAATTTATTCTTGGTGCTGCCTATATATAACACAGGTGGTTGCTGGTCTATTTGGATTTCATAAATTCCTGCTCTATCTAATTGGCTAATTTTTTTCATTTTTAATCACTAAATTTTTTACAGTAAGTACCTGATTTCCTACCTGTATGTCATACTTGCCACAAAGTTTATTAATTTCTGCTAACACATTTTCTATATATGGTATTGCTCCTACATATTTTACAAGTTTTTTTTATCAGTCTTGACCTTATTGTAACCCTGAGTTACTTCATAAATCCATTTTTTTAATACCTGTTTAGGGTATCCAAAATCATATGCAATTTTTTCAATATATTCAATTTCTTCATTTCTATACTGTTCGATTGATGAGTGTGTTAAACTTCTTTTAATTAGTGTTTTAATACTATTTCTTTTATGTGTTAATGGATGTGATGACTGAAATGGTATAAGTACTAGGATATATGAAGATTTTCTATGCACTCTGAATTGCATATTCTCTGTTTTAACAATCAAAACGTCCAAAAATGCCAAAGTATTGCCATGTTCTTGTTCTACTGTCAGTTCTATAGATGGATAAATTTCACTATACTTTTTTGTCAAGTCCTCAAGTTCATCATTTTTTAGCCTGGATAACAGAAAAATGTCATCAACATATCTGCAGTATATCAGCGGTGGATCCTCGAGTTTACTTATTATTTTTTCCTCAATGTCACTCATTATAATTTCAGCAAATAAAGTTGACAGTGGTGACCCCATAGGTCCACCATGATTTTGTTTGTACATCTTGTTTTTAAACTTAAAAATGTTATTTTCATATATAAAAGAAATAGTATTAAAACACTAATTAAAAGAAGTTTAACACACTCATCAATTGAACAGTATAGAAATGAAGAAATTGAATATATTGAAAAAATTGCATATGATTTTGGATACCCTAAACAGGTATTAAAAAATGGATTTATGAAGTAACTCAGGGTTACAATAAGGTCAAGACTGATAAAAAAAACTTGTAAAATATGTAGGAGCAATACCATATATAGAAAATGTGTCAGCAGAAATTAATAAACTTTGTGGCAAGTATGACATACAGGTAGGAAATCAGGTACTTACTGTAAAAAATTTAGTGAATAAAAATGAAAAAATTAGCCAATTAGATAGAGCAGGAATTTATGAAACCCCAATAGACCAGCAACCACCTGTGTCATATATAGGCAGCACCAAGAATAAATTAAAGTATAGATTAAACCAGCATATTAATAATTGGAATAAAAAAGAAGCTAAGACAGCATTGACCCAATACTGTATGGAAAATCAACAATGTCCAAGGTTTGAAGATATTAAAATTATTAAGAGCTGTAAAAACGAAAAGCAGTTAAGAATAGCAGAATCAGTATTAATTGAAAAAACAGATCAAGATTATGCAACATTAATGAGCCAAGTAACCTAAACGAACAATGGAAAGCCCTAATAAAAATTGAACAGCAGCATAAAAAGAAAGAGGGAAAAAAGAGCAGCAGGGACAATAGATGGCGCCAGAGACACAACGATTCAGCGATAGCGACTGGGGCCCATGCCTCGATGGCTCTGCTCACTTGAGCTGTGGTGGGCGGGTGAGACACACCTGCCTCCTGAAGATGACAGAGGCCTGTTGAAAGTACTAGAGGATTGGATGTGAGGGGCTGAATGGGTGTGACACTTGCAGTGGGAGTAGCAGAGGTTGTGAAACAGAAGGAGGAGTTTGATAATTACAGTTGACCAAGGTTTAATCACCTATGAATGTAAGGTTATGTACATAGTTTTTACTTGAATGGTATGAATGAGTTGTATGTGTGATTTTTATAGAATTGACAAGCTTTTTGAGTAACATCTCATAAGGCTAAGGGAAAAAAAAAAAAAAAACGATGTTTCACACCCGGAAGTAAGAAGCGTAAGCAAGAAGTCTGTTAACTTGGAAGCCCAGTTACATCACGATGAATGACGTGTTGGAAGTGTGTTGTCATTGGAGGTTACCAAAATTTTTTGGTGAGTACGTGGTACTTTCTAATGGTTTTTTCATTTATGAACTGCACGTAAACTATGCGCACTTTGCAAGAGGTTAATACCTTAAAAGTGCAAATATAATAATACTTCTAAATATATTTCATATCAGAAGCAAGAATGTTTGAATTAACAGTAATTGTCCTCACCATTTAAGAGTCTGGCTTCATTATTCTGTGCATTGTATTTCTTATAGAGTTCTGTTGAATCGCAAGATGTGTCAGCACCATCAGAAACTACTACTGAAGTTGTTAGAAAACCCAGAAAGTTAAGGAAAGTTGTTATGTTGTTGTGCTACCTTGGAAAAAATTACTTTGGGATGCAAAGGTAATCTTTAATCTTGTATATCTGATACCCAGTGAAATCAGAAATTAATGCTCCCACATTTAGTCCTTTGTTTACATTTTACATTATTTTTTCCATGGTCTGTGCACTCCTTGAGAATTTTGAAAAAATCCTTGAAGAAAAAAGTTCATAGTTCTTGAAAGCACTTGAAAAACTTTAAGAGTCTGTAAAGAGTACCCTGATTATTATTATTTTTTTTTAAGTAATGTGAAAGTGCATGTGTAAAATAAAATGTTGTTTACCTGAGATTTCTGTAGTACATCGATAAAAACATCAAGCTGATCTGCCTTCTCCATTTACATTGATCTTGACATACAACTCAGGCTTCAATGACATCCCTCACATGCCATACACAAGATCTTCTATACTTCATACTCATAATCTTTTTCTCATTCACACTCCTGAATCTGATCCTCCCATGACTTCCTTGGCCTTCCACTTTAGTCGAAATGTTCCCACTGTTCTGCGTTGTTACCATAAATTTTGGCAATTTAGCTTGATAACGTAAGGAGAAATTCCCAAAAATGGAAGTAAAAATATTTGAAAATTTGTAAAAATCAATACATGGTGTTTAAAAAGTATTAAAATCTTCAAAGTTACACCATTTATCTAAAATTGTTGAAGCTTTGACATGGCTCTGAGGCTGAAAGTTCTTTCAGCATGATGGATGAAATTATTGTTATCAGAGAGCATAAAAAATGAAAGAAATAGATAGCATCAGAAACAAAAATTAAGCCTTGGATGCTGTGTAGCTGTAGAGTCAACAAAAGACAAACTGACAGTAGTCTGCATTCTTGCTGTGTGTATTTTTCACCCAGTTAAAATGTTCAGCTTTTTTTTTTTACCCTTCTTTGGTCTCATCTTGTCATAAACTGCCATTTTTCTATCCAGTATGATCATATGGTAAGTGCAGGTTCACACAGTGCACGTTCACTTGCTTGGATTTCCCATCTATCAAGTGTTATGGAATTCTATATGCATCTGACTGATTTTTACTAGTAGAAGTTTCGAACTTAAATCTCACAGTATTACCTATCTTGCCCTTGCCAGGGGAATTAACTTTGTGTTTCACACGTATTTGGTATGTTTCATTAGAGTCCTTGTTTGTTGTAACATTTTGTTCTGGTGCATATTTCTTTTTCACAACGAGATGGATCGTTTCGTAAAAAAGCGTCTATGTATACCACACAGGAATACTAGTTACTACTTCATGAGGCTCTTGCCAATGTTGGCAGGTATGCTGTTGGTATATCAGATGTCTCCATTTAAAGTGATTTCGGCTCACAGCTTAAGCATCACTGACATCTATCATGCGCCACACACAAGATCTTTTGTACTCTGTACTCATAACATAATCTGTTTCTCAAGCAGACGTTCCTGAATCTGATCCTTCTATGATTTCCTCGGCCTTCCTCTACCTTTTTTTCCTGCCACTTGGACAGTAAGAAATTCTTTTATATCTCATCACTTATTGTTTCAACATGGCCAAACCACCTAAGAATATTAGTCTCCACCTTACTGACAACATTTTGTCTCACATTACGCAACTGCAACTCATCTTCACTCCTCACATGATCAGAGTGTGTCCCCTCCCCCTCGTAAGTAACGCATTTCCCCAGCACACAAACGAATCCTGTGTATCTCTTCTGCAGTACCCAGGTTTCACTGCCATACATCAGCGTAGGAACAATTACACTTTCACACACAGCCATTCGGGATTTCCTTGAGAACCCATCATTCCAGTGAAATCCTCCTAAGGCAGCTATGACTTTCAATGAAGAATTCACTCTTCCACTAATCTCATCATCTAATTTGTTCTCTCTGTCAAACATACTTCCTAAATATACAAAAAGTCATTCACCTGCCTAATCTCTGTGACCCTTAGACTTGTATCTTGCATGCAATGCTAACAGTTCCTCACTCAAAAACCATAACTTTGGTTTTTACCTTATTTATACTCAGTTTGAATTTCATGCAAACTTTGTACATCCAGGACAACATACTCTGCAACTCATTTTTGCTCCCTGCCAACAGGACTGACACACAGATCAAGACTAAGACATAAACCAGCATTGTCCATTTTGGCAACACACATCCATAAATATAATTTGTTAATGATTTACTTAAACAATTGCTGGCTTTTAAATAAATTTGAAAGCCAACAGTTGTCAGTATTGAATTGAATCTGTTCCAATTAGTAGTTCTAATTCTGACTATTATATAGCTCTAATCATTCTACTATTATCTTTTACGTGCAATATTTCAAAGTAACTTGTACAAAAATCAAGCGGATAATGCTTACCTTGGCAATCCTTTCTAGCGATGGGAACATTTCACGAACATGTTTTCCAGTCTTTGTTGATGTTATTGTCCTAAAATCCATTGTATGCGATGACTGGCTTTACTTCTCACACTTTTCGCTGGGTATACTCATTGGATCTTTGCCTTAGGATTCAAACACATCAATTTTTACCGTTCTTTGTACTCGAAATTTTCGCCCATACTCTGGGCATCCTCAGGAGCGTGGCGACTTTACCACCAATGTTCGTGGTTAACTTCGTGCTAATGGAGTCCCATACTCCTTGTTGCCATTCCTCGGATATACTTTCCTGGATATATTTCGTTATCAAGCCCGGCTGGCGCCATCTATGATTCATTAAAACACTTTTTTTTCCCCCTCCTATCCTGGTTTTCTTGTCTTTTTTGCCAGTTTTTCTTTTGTTGTTGTTTTTCTTATCTTATTAGTTCTTTCCACAGGCCCGATAATGTGCTAGGGTTGTTCTGGTTACATACCCTTGCTTTATTTTTATATATTAATATTGCTTAAAAAAATCAGAAAGGCAAATGAAGAGGGAAGAAGCAATATTAATCTATAAAAATAAAGCAAGGGTATGTAACCAGAGCAACCCTAGCACATTATCGGGCCTGTGGAAAGAACTAATAAGATAAGAAAAACAACAACAAAAGAAAAACCGGCAAAAAAAAACAAAAAAAAAAAAACAAGAAAACCAGGATAGGAAAAGAAACTAAAAAAAAAAAAGTTGTTTTAATGAAACATAGATGGCGTCAGCTGAGCTTGATAACGAAATATATCCAGGAAAGTATATCCGACGAATGGCAACAAGGAGTATCGGACTCCATTAGCACGAAGTTAACCACGAACATAGGTGGTAAAGTCGCCACGCTCCTGAGGATGCCCAGAGTATGGGCGAAAATTTTGAGTATAAAGAACGGTAAAAATTATTGTGTTTGAATCCTAAGGCAAAGATCCAATGAGTATGCCCAGCAAAAAGTGTGAGAAGTAAAGCCAGTCATTGCATACAATGGACTTTAGGACAATAACATCAACAAAGACCGGAAAACACGTGCGTGAAATGTTCCCATCGCTAGAAAGGAATGCCAAGGTAAGCATTATCCGCTAGATTTTTATACAAGTTGAATTGAATCTGGTGCCCTTGCTTTAGGTTTAGGCTTTCAACTCAGAGGGCATTTTATGCAGGGGAAGAACAATACTGAGATGCAGGACAGGATGCTGTGATTGGAAAATGCCAACAGAAAAGCAATGAAGTATTAGACTTTTTAAGGTCATACAGTTTCCTGTTAAGTAATAAGGTTATAAGCTACCTACATAATTACCACTGTGTTGCACGGAGCACCACTGCAAAATCCCCAAAAACCAACAATCTGTGGAAAAAGCATGGAAGAACCAAGCAAGGTGGACACCTGAATTGGTAAAAAATTGTGAACACCACAACAAAACATACAGCACACTCAGAAACATTAGTTATTGTAAATTCCTTAATGCTGTTTTTGTTTTCTTCCCTCTTTTTTCCAACAACTTTAGCTGTTGAGCTTAAATTTTCATTGACTACCATGAGTTGAGACTAACCCAAGATGGCTGACTCAGGCATGAGAACTATAAAAATGGTACTCTTGACGGGGTGCCCACTCGTCCTTAAAAACTAGGAAAATCCTTGAATTTCAAAAAAAAAAATTCAAGGCCTGGAATGTCCTTGAATTTTAAAATCCCACAGCCGAAAAATTGCGATCGGAATTTCCGATCTTTTTCCTTTTGTTATTTTTCACTTTTTTTTTTGCAATCCCCCATTGACATCGGAAGTCAAAAAGAGTAAACTTCAAAGCAGCTGCGTCACTGGGAGAAAGGGTGCACTGAATCACAGAATTTGTCATTTTCATGTAGGACTTCCATCCACAGGGAGTAGAGTTTAGGTCCCAGCCACCTACAGCGAGATCGCCTTTTGGGCAGGACACAGAAACGGAAGGAATGAGAGCAAGTCTAGCGACTTTTGACAGAACAGTTTGTAGTGAGATTAGAGTACAGTAGATGGCGCCACCGTACAAGTACGATATTGCACATAGATGGGTGAGAGAATTTCAGGGAGGACATAGGAAAGGATACCCATTTAACCAGTGGGTCCAGCCTTGGGGCCGTCACTTTACGTGCTCGTCCGATGCACGGCGGATATTCAGCGATTGTTAGTAAATCACACCATCTCTGAAAGATCAGCCCAGGCTAGAACCTGGGGACCCAGCATCGATAGTCTGAAAGACTAACCACTAAGCCATCCGCGGCTGAAAGGGTGCACTGCGGTCTGACGGGGAGTTAAGTAGGTCAAGATTGGACCCCCCCCCCATCTACTGCGAGAGGAGATGAGTGTTTGCTACCCCAGAGCACTTGTTCTGCGACGGGGAAAACTATCGTATCGTTTCTTTCATTTTCCTTACGGCATGGCGGTGGTTTCCCCTTCTTGTTTCTTTTTTTATCTGCTTCAAAACGGGTTTATTCCATGCTGCTGTTGATAGGTGCATTTCACCAGCCCCGCCCCCTACGGAATTTTTAAATTACAGGTATGGTGTCTGAAAAATTAATTTAATTTTTTCAGACACCATACCTGTACATAATTCTAAAATAGATATTAAGTGTTTTATTGTTATGATAATTTTGTGTTTGAGAAATTGGGAGTTTTGAACATACAGAAAGAATTAATGTGATGCATATAGATGTTTTATGAAGATAATGAGTATCATAATACAACACACATAATTCTTGATATATATTCATTGCAGTTTAGGACATTGAAAAATTAATCCTTGAATTTTTTCCTGAAGGTCCTTGAATGTCCTTGAATTTTGTTCCCTGAAAAAGAGTGTGGACCCTGTTTTTACCCTTTAATGTTCTTAAATTTATTTTTTGCAAAATACAGTAGTAGGGTTACCAACCAGAAAATTAGATCTAGATTGATTTGAAATCATAGCATAAAAACAAAAAAACTAGTGAAGAGAAATTCTGTTGCTGATGCATACCTCCACTCTGAGGTAAAAAGTTCAGAGTTAGTTCTTTGTCTATAAATCCCAGTTTGAAATCAAATTATTGTTTTTCTTATGCTTGTTGGATTTTTATCAGAAATAATATCCTGAAAGTGTTTAGTTCATTTATGTTCTTGCTCAGCCGTAGTATAATTTATTGCATTTCTTATGTTGAGGTTAGGATATATTTCTGCTGTTTCACATCTTTCAGCAAGTTCATAAATTGTATAGTCAATTGAATCACATTTACATGTAATAGCTTATTTTATAATTTGATATACAGGGTGTCTCAGAATTATTGGACACATTACAAAATTATGTACAAAAAAAAAACTATGAGCATTGTCTGTTTTTCTATGTCACGTATTACTAACACGGTTTCTATATTTTTGTGTTGCAGAATTATTATTTCCAGAATCTGATAGATGGCGCTAGGTGTGGCCTGATGAGGAATGTATGAGAAATGCGCAATCAGTAGTCACGTCATTAAAGTTCAAAGGTGGTACTGTTTAGAGTATGGTTGTAATCCTCCGTTAATGAATTCAATTAAGCGGTGGATGAAACAGTTTAAAGAAACTGGCAATGTGGAACATTGTGGAGGAGCTGGTAGGCCTAGCGTCAGCGGTGAGACAGTTTACCAAGTTAATGAAAGTTTCCGACGAAGCCCCAGGAAATCCGTTTGTAAAGCAAGCAGAGAACTGTGCATTCCGAAATTGACAGTTCTCAATATCTTGCACAAGAAATTAATCTTTTAATATTTTTCACTGTACACCATGTTACTTTCATTCAGAAAACTTGAAAATTTTTCATCGTCCTGGAGCGGGGATCGAACCCGCACCTCCCGATATCCGGTTGAGCATGCTAGGCATTACACTACCCAGGACAAAGAAATTTTGAGCAACTGAACAGAAATATCTGAAAATCTTCAGATTTGCGGTAGTCAAAGCCATTCTGCTCCATCGTAGTACCTTAAGACCTTTTCACACATCCAGTATTGGATGTAGGTCGGAATATTACAGTGTTAGAAATAGGTCATATATTTCTTCTGTTGGATGAATTGGGAAATTCGTTTCCCAATCCATCCAGCAGAAGAAATATATGACAAGTCATGTTTATAAAATTCAAATAGTGCAAAAGATGCATGTAAATAATCACACTCTGCGATACGATTTCACTGTGGATATGCTGAATTGAGTGGAAAACGACGAAAACTTTCTCAGTACTGTAATTTTTAGTGATGAATCCATATTTCATGTATCAGGTATTGTGAATTGTCACAACTGTAGGATATGGGGCAGTGAACTGCCTCTTGCTGCTATTGAACTGGAACATGATTCTCCTTTAAAAGTTAAATGTGTGGTGTGCCCTATCAATAAGAGAAGTGATTGGCCCTCTTCTTCTGCGAAAAAACCATAAATGGGGACATTTACTTGGATATGCTAGAAAATTTTGCTGTACCCCAGATCAAAAGATATGACAATGTTGTTTTCCAACAAGATGGTGTGTCTCTGCATTGGTCAAGGTGTGTACGTATGTGCCTAAATGAGCATTTCCCCAACAGATGAATTGGGCATGGTGGTCCCATTTTGTGGTCTCCTTGTTTTCCAGATCTAACTCCATTGGATTATTTCATGTGGGGTTATTGAAGGATTGTGTCTATCAGACACCTTGTACTGATTTGCAGGAACTGAAGCAGCGTATCACAGCTGCTATTAATTCCATAACTCCTCAAATGCTTGCCAGTACATGGATGGCATGAAATTGAGTATCGCTTGGACGTACTACGAGCAACCAAGGGATCTCACATCGAAATTTATTAACTTATGTAGTTACATTGTAAGTTAGTACAGCCAGTTTCTTTCTATCTGTTTAATGTTTTGTTTTATATAATTTTGTAATGTGTCCAATAATTCTTGGACACCCTGTATTTTCTTCAATGCCAGCCATTTGTTTACAGCAAATTCTGAAATGCCAATAGTTTTTTGTTTTTGTTTTCTGTGGATATTTGCACATATTCTCCATATGGCACTTCCTTAGGTTAGATAATGGGGCTGAAATAAGCTTTTCATAACAGGGCCTTACTTTTGAGGCTTTATTTTTAATTAAGGGAGTGCAACTAGGACTCATTTTCTTCTGACCTTCCCTAGTCAGATTGGCAGTATAAGTTTTATGTTTTCATACATTTTATAAGCTTTATACAAACATAATGTGGAAAATTTTTATATGCATGCATTACCTCTAGTCTGTTATCTCACAGCGTCAGTATTTTGAAACCATCATGAAAAAAGTAGGGTACAATAAACTGCAAAATGTTTTTTCCTTCTTTTTTAAGAGGTAAAAAAATGCATTTGCTGCTTAAGATCATATTAAGAGGTAGATGATAAAATTTCCAACCAAACGTTGCAGAAGTTTATTGCTCTTAGGTTTGTGGGGCCATAATACGCATCAGAGAGCAAGGTGATACTGTTGAGAGATGACCTGTGCATTTCCTTTTCTTTTGTAATAATTTCAACTGGGTTTTTCAGTACAATTCGAAGTTCACTATATTTAATAGTGAAGGAAATCATCGAAGGGAATTGCATTGTCTCAAAATGTATGTATTACTGTAGCTGCAGATGTGGTGCTTAAAGTTTATTTTTCTTTAAGGAAACTTAAGGGGGCATTGTTTGTAGAAGTGTTGGATGTGCAGATAAAAAAATTTGTACAAAATTAAATTGTAACTTTACTAAAGGCTATTCAAATTAGAGACTTACTCTAGTTTCATGAACAGTTAGTTGGGGCCTTATTACATATGCTTATCTACGTACATACATAGATAGATACAAATCACTAAACTGTTCTCTGAGATTCAGAGGTTAGCTCCAAAAAGAAATATAAACTACCAGATAATTTTTACTTACTGTTGCCGTATCAAACTTCTCCATTCACAGCGACTTGACATACAGCTCGGGCTTCACTGATATCCATCGCACACAAGATCTTCTATACTTCGTACTCATAATCTTTTTTTCATGCAGACACTCCTGAGTCTGATCCTCCCATGACTTCCTTGGCCTTCCTCTGCCTTTCCGTCCTGCCACTTAGGCTAAAAGATTTTCTAGGTAAGCATTTCATCATTCATTCTTTTAACATAGCCAAACCACCGAAGCATATTAGTCTCCACCTTGCTAACAACATTTTACTTCACATCACACAACTGCAACACATCTTCATTCCTCACACAGTCGGACCGCGTCTTGCCACAAACCCCACGTAACGCATTTCTCCAGCACACAAACAACTTCTACGTTTCTTCTGTAGGATTCAGATTTCACTGCCATACATCAGAGGAGGAACAATTACACTGTCATACATAGCCATGCGAAACTCTCTTAAAAACCCACCATTCCTGTGAAAACCTCCCAGAGCAGCCATGAATTTCAATGAAGAATTCACGTGCCTACTAATTTCACCATCCAATTTGTTCTCTCTGTCAAACATGCTTCCTAAATACACAAACTCACTCACCTGGTCAATCACTGTGCCATTTAGACTTACATTACATTCAGTGCTATCAGTTCCTTTCTCAAAAACCATAACTTTGGGGTTTCCCTTATTTATACTCAGTTTGAATTTCATGCAAACTTCGTACATCCGGGACAACATACTCTGCAAATCACATTTGCTCTCTGCCAACAGGACAGTGTCATCAGCATTCAGCAATCTGCACACACGGATATCACCAAGCCATAAACCACTATTATCTATTTTGGCATCACTCATGCACGCACCCATAAATATATTAAACAGCCATGGTGACATTTACACAAACTTGCCTGACTCCTGCACCAATAGACAACCATTTTGATGAAACACCATTCACTCGTACACAAGCACCACTACCAACATACACTATTAAGTAGATTCCCAGTACCACCATATTTATTCAATGCCTTCAAAAAATGTCCTATTTACTCAGTCGTAAGCTTTCTCTAAATCTATGAAGGCAGCAAAAACTTTCTTACCAACAGCCACATACTTTTCAATCATCATGCGTAATGCAAAAATTTGGTTAGTGCAGCCTTTACCAGGCATGAAACCACTCTGGACATCCCACACTTTCTCTGAGGTGAGACCTTGTACTTTTTCAATAACAACCTTACTTAACACTTTCCCTGGCACTCTTAGTAGGCTAATTCCACGACAG
Organism: Macrothele yani; assembly: GCA_039090855.1. Lineage (NCBI taxonomy): Eukaryota > Metazoa > Arthropoda > Arachnida > Araneae > Macrothelidae > Macrothele > Macrothele yani. Next base: position 167,394,198 of record CM077011.1, read on the forward strand.
TTCTTGCAGTCTGTCTGATCACCTTTTCCCTTATACAAAGGTTACAATAATAGCATCCTTCCAATTCCTGAGGGACCATTCCTAACTCCCAGCACAACTGGCAAATTTCAGTTAACCAGTCAATTACAGAATCACCACTTTATTTCAACATCTCGACAGTTATGCCATCAACTCCCGGAGCCTTACCATTCTGAAGAGATTTTAGAGCTTTACACACCTCTTCTCTTGAGATCCCTCCTGTGCTTCCATCCTTCACTGTGACATCCTCTGCATCTGCCTCTGAATCACCCTTGCTTTCCTGATCTAATAACTCACAGAAGTATTCACCCCATCTTTTACTTAACTCATTGGGCTCCCATATCATTTCCCCAACCCTATTACTTACAACTTTGTTTCCCCTATTTTTCCCGAGTCTCATGTACTTCCAGAAAGTTTTCCTATCTTTCCAAAAAGCCAATTCATGCCTTTCCAGCTTCTCCTTCCTATCTTTTGCCTTACTCTGGCAAACCAGCTTAGCGGCTTCACGCTTCTTACAGCGATATTCATCCACAGAAACTCTACCTTGCAACATCCCCAAATAGGCTTCCTTCTTTCTCTTTACTGCCTTCTTCAATCTCACTATTTCACCAAGCATCACCTCTATTGTTACCCACTACTCTGGTGCCACAGACCTCTACAGCAGCAGTGACAACACAATTCTTAAAACATTCCCACTTCTTTTCTACATCCCTCTAACAAGATGTCAACAACTAAGTGTTTCAGATGCTAATACTGATTATTTTCTCCTTGGACCTTGAGAACAGTGTGCATTCATTAGAACATGGGCTGAACAAGTTGTTAGAAGTATGGCCCAGGAAAGCTGGTCCATGTCAACTCCATTGTTTTGTTCAGTTGTATATTGACTGATGTTGGACCACTACAGTGAGTAGCGTATTAATATTGACTGATGTTGGACCACTACAGTGAGTAGCGTATTAATATTGACTGATGTTGGACCACTACAGTGAGTAGCGTATTAATATTGACTGATGTTGGACCACTACTGTGAGTAGTGCATTATATTGACTGGTGTTAGACCACTACTGTGAGTAGCGCATTTCATCTCTATTCCATGTACTTTCTATTGATGTAGATCTTTTTGCTGTTTTTGGTCTTGAGCTATTCCTGGATTATCAAGCCTCATGGCACCAAGCATTATGCACTGTTGTTTGAAGAAAGCACCTGCACCTGATTAGCAATGAAGTTTGCATATTGTATGACATTAAAACATTACTCCACTGATAGCAGTGATCCAGTATGCATTGGGAAACATTACGTTAGTGCCCAAATCAGAGTTATTTAAAAACTTTGTCCAGATCTCCTGCAAAGCACCCACATACAACATGAAAAAATGTATGTGATTATTTGTTTTAAAGAACATGATATGTTCAGACATGTTGAACAGTCACTGGAGAAGTAGTCATTTTAATGGAAAAGGGAGGCATGTAATATAGCTGTCCTTCACTGTATATGGCATATTTTTGCCTTCAGTAAAGTTTGTGTTACATTCTAGTTGAAATTTACTTAACACCAGACTTGTAACTATTAAGAAACTGGATGTGAATCTATCTGTGTTGACCATGAATATACTAAATACAATTCATAGTGAAATAATTCCTGGCATGATTCTCCTTTATATTTTTATTTTAATAGGAACAATGATGTTATAACAGTAGAAGAAGACTTACTAAAAGCTCTTCTGAAAGCAGATATCATTCAACAAGACGAGTGTGACTGTCCGCGGAATATGAAATTCCAGCGTGCTGCTCGAACTGATAAAGGGGTATCAGCTGTTCGTCAGATAGTCTCCTTGAAAATTCCTCAAGCAGAAATAACAGACAGCTTTCCTAAAAAAGTTAATCAGTATCTTCCACCTGAAGTAAGAGTTATTTGTAAGTTGCTTTTTATTTCTCAGTATTTTGATTGATTTATTTTTTCTAGCTTGTCAGAAATTGTTTGAATTATTCACTTACACTGTGTCATACCACCAAACGAACACCAAGAAGGAAGCATCCGATTGGCCTGAAATTTGCAGCATGCGTCGCCTGCGAGAGGACATGCAAACGATTAGCATTGCAGGGCATATGCAAATCATGTGCGCCTGGCACGCCACCGAGAAGCACTATAAGAAGGGTGCACAGAAAGGCGGGGTGTAAGTAGTGGAAGTGTGTTGTGCTGCCGGACCTCTGCGTGGGAAGCTTTCTGATGCCTCGTCGCAGAATACAGCAGTCATTCCAGCACGTTTCGTAGTTCGACAGAGGACGAATAGTGGCTTATCGTGACAGTGGTTTATCGTACCGAGACATCGGCTCCCATGTGGAACGACATCCAGCCACAGTGAGGCGAGTCTGGATTCGGTGGGTGCAGGAGGGACGGACGGACAGAGGACGAATAGTGGCTTATCGTGACAGTGGTTTATCGTACCGAGACATCGGCTCCCATGTGGAACGACATCCAGCCACAGTGAGGCGAGTCTGGATTCGGTGGGTGCAGGAGGGACGGACGGACGAACCGACGTGAGCGACTGCCGCAACTGCAGCCGCGGCATACCACCAAACGAGAGGACCGGCATGTTGTGCGGCTAGCATTGACGGCTCGCACCGCCACACCACGAACGTTAGCGCAGGGATTAGGGTGTGTTGCGCAACAACCTGTGTCGGCACGTACCGTTCGACGTTGTCTGCAGGAGCGGGGACTTGTCGCATGGCGCCCATTGCTCCGATTACCATTGACGTTACAGCACCGGCGAGTGCGGCAGCAGTGGGCCGTTGAATGCCACACCTGGACTACGGAATGGCACGACTTTGTCTTCTCCGACGAATCCCGCTTCTGTCTGCAACACCACGATGGTCGGATCTGCGTGTGGCAGGACCGCGGCGAGAGACTGTATGACGCCTGCATTATGCATCACCATACCGGTCCGTCGCCTGGCGTTATGGTTTGGGGCGCAATTGGATATGACACCTGCACCCCTCTGGTACACATCGCCGGTACACTCAACAGCCACCGCTACATCTCCAACGTTTTGGAGCTTGTAGTCCTTCCTCCCTTACCTGCAGGACCTGCCAGCGGCCACGTTTCAACAGGACAATGCGCACCCGGACGTGGCATGCATCGTGCAACAATTCTTCACGGCCCACCAGGTGTCACGGCTGCCGTGGCCTGCCTGTTCTCCCGATATGTCGCCCATCGAACACGTCTGGTCGCTGATCGCCAACCGAGTGGCCCAGCAAGAACCACCCGCGGCTGTGCCTGATGAACTGTGGCAACGTGTAGAAGCCTCCTGGACCGACATACCCCAAGCCCACATCCAAAGCCTATTTTGTTCGATGCTGCGGCTTGTAGCATCCGTTATTGCCAGCCATGGGGGCCACACAAACTATTGATGTCTGCGTGTTCCGCAAGTTGCACGGGCCTGTAAGCTCAATCATTTTATCTTTGTATCTGTTTTTATGTGTCCAGTAAATCTGGCTTTGCTATCTCGTGTCCTTCTTGGTGTTGCATTTTGGGTGGCCAGCGGTGTATTTAGAACTTGTAGTTAGAGCAAATATTTAAAGAGATAAAATGTTTTAAATTGGCATGTATTTCCACATGTAAGTTTAAAAAATTTTAGAAAATGTTTCTTGCCAGGCATCCGTGCAGCAGTTTTCAACGGTCCCTAGAGAATGTTTATGTAAAATAGATAATAATTAGTCCAGATGAAAAGGTGTGCGCTCCTTCCACTGAAAATTTTTATTAACCGTAAGGATAATATATTCTGAAACCAGGTCTGTGCAGATAAATGATTTAAAAATGAGGGGGGGGGGGGTGAGGAGGAGGAGAGTGCTGTAGCCAGTTAATTGAAAAAAAAAAAAAAAAAGAATTGACATGTCTTAACCCAGCACAAATGCTCCAAGAAAGAAGCTATCTTCAACTGGAATTGCAGGTACAGTGATTTCTAGAGGTTTTAGTTTTGCATAATGCCATTGGTGCCTTTACCAAGCTGGTCCTTGGTGAATTATCATCAGCTTGGTAAGCGTGGAGCACAGGCACTGCCAAGGAGGGGCCCTTGTCAGACAGAAATCATAAAAAAAATACATGTAGGGGAAAGTGGAGTAAAAGATTACAAGTTTAAGTTGTTACAAGTGCTTTAATTAACATTACAAGTTTAAGTTTTACAAGTGCTTTAATATATCTAAAAAATTTCCTCAGAAGGTGCTAACTATAGGCAAAGTTAGAAAGATATCCTTAACAGTAGCAAATGTTTATTTTCAAAATACTGGTTTTTGCCTTATACTGAAATTTTCATATCCACCTTATTTTTTGGGTTTTTGCATTTTTATTTTTATTTTGTGTATTATTTTAGTAAAATGATTTCTTTTATATGATTTCATTTGAAATTAGAGTGACCTAAGTATGGAAAGTGATCTAACGGAACAAACTGCAGTGTACGTGGCTGCAGAGAAAACTTGTTCACAACTTCTGTATAAATTGTTCTAAATTACTATTCACTTTTTCTCATTGAACACTTAGCATGCAGAGTCCTGAGAGTCCCTGATCAGTAATTGTTGATCTTACTCAAGTCCTTAACTCTGCGTGAAGTACAGGGTTGCGTAAGGTCGAACCCAGAAAAAAAAAAATTCCTGGGCCCCCATACCATCATGCCACCTAGATACGCCCTGGTAATGCTCACTCTTATAAAAAATTATGGCGGCGCCCTTGTTATGGAGCTTAATTATTTTCAAATAAACAGTAAGGTGTGGTGAATACCCCTCTGAGCATCTCAGCAGGTTTCCAAGGATTATACCATTGAATTGCAATGGTCAACATGATTTTTGGCACGTTACAAAAAAGGTATTGGATTGGTGAGAATAAAATGTCCGACAAAGAAACAGCACACGTGGACGGCAAGAATGGAAAAGTAGGACAACTTACCTAGGCAAAGTAATTTCCCTTGGCATTGACACATAGTTGCCATTTGTCGGCAAGTCCATGATCCCAGAACGAAAAAATCCTTGTGGTTGGGACCCAAAGAAGTCTTCAACTGCACGTTGAACCTCGTCTGTCGTGATAATTCTGTTTCCTGGACAGGAAGTGATCCAGGCAATGAAACAGATGGTAGTCTGTTTGAGACAAGTCCGAGGAATGGGCAGGATGAAGCAATGCTTCATAGCCCAAGGCACTTAGTGTCAGCATCGCTCATTGTGCGACATGAGGACAACTGTTGTCCTGGAGCAGAACATCATGTCTGTTGACCAAAGCCAGTTGTTTCTGCAGCAATTTCCGGTGCATCTGGTGTAATTCAGCACAATAACGTTCTGCAGTGATGTTTGGCCTCTTGCCAAGAAACTCCAATGAATTATCCCGGCTGTGGACCACAAGACAAGGAGCACCATCTTCTTGGTGTGTAGGGGTTGCTTAGGATGCCATCCAGCAGACTGTGCCTTGCTTAACCATTGTGCACATCATTTCCGATTATCACAAAGGACCCACTTCTCGTTGCAGGTGCTGATTTGATGCAGTAGAGGTTCCTGTTTATTCCTGGCAAGCAGCGACGTAGCAGAACATCGTCAGGAACAGCAACAGAAACCACACGTAGCAGAACATCATCAGAAACAGCAACAGAATAGGTCAATGACCACGTGCTTCGTTTTGCAGGTCCGTATCTCCACTTCAAAACTTCACAAACCATCGCCAAATGGTTTGTTCGTTGGCTGTATTCTCCCCAAACTCTTTGTTGACGTTTCGAGCGCCAATTTCTGCAGAATGGCCCAGTTTAGATTCATACAGAAAGATGACTCTCAAATCCGGCATCTGAACGTTTCCTTTGCAAGCCACATTACATCCAAATAAGCTACGCCTGAACCTTGTTCTTCTCACACATGCTAGCTGTTTATAGTAACTCTGTGACGTAATACCCGCAAGACATGTGGGTGGTTCCATCTCGCTGTGGTGGGGGCCTGTATCCACAGCTCGTTCGCACCGGACATTTCATTCGCACCAACCCAAAATGTAGGGTTTGGGGTTTTTTTTTTTTTTCACGGACCAGTAGGCAGTTTAGCGGAACGGTGATTTGGAAATTTGAGTGGTCCTCTGGACCTGTAGAAGATTTATTTCTAATTCTAACACTACAGGCAGGTGACAGACAGATGAGTTATGCTGTGTGTTGTGACAAACATGTCACTAGTCTGAGCAACCTATGAAGTAGTGAGCTGACATTCACTGTGTATTCTTTGAGAAAGTTTGAGCTCTCTTTTGTCTAGTGATTATATTGCGGCTCAACTGTGTTGTACTTGATACTGTATCTTTATGCAAAGGAAATGTTTAAATCATTCAGGTAACTTCTGTTATGTTTGTGAGAAATTGACATTTAAAGCTCAATGGAAAAATTTCACTTAACTCATTAAAAATATTATGAGCTATATTTTGTTTGTAAAGCAGTTGACCAAGATAAGAACTGCACCTCTCATATCTGCTATTTGACCTGTGTGAAGCATCTAACAGAATGGGTAAAGAGTTTCCAGCATATGTGCTTTGCAGTTTCCATGGTTTGGAAGGAACTCAAAAATCATTCATCAGTCAGATAACATGGTTAGTCTTAACTATCCATTTGGTTTGCATAGCTATAATATACATTGATAGTTGCTTGTATTATGAGCTATGTAGAAATTACTTGTCAAAATAGCACTTGACTCGAAAACTTTTATAACGTGTGAAACAGTAAGAATAATAGTAATAAAACTATTAATGTATCATTCATCAGACTGTTATTTTTGTTTAACAAACATAAAAGAAATAAGTAAATCAAAACACAATGATATACCCAAATTTGCCATCTGCTATCAGGCCAGTTTCTCACAGTGAGGACTTACCTACACCAAAGTTTCTAATAAACATAACTGTAGAAGATGAAAACTTGGAAAGCAATTCAGCTAGCCTAGTTCAACATGAGGAGCAACATGACTGCTTTTGAAGCAAGTATCTCTAATATATACTATCAACCTAAGTTGAATTAATTACATGGCAGTTCAAACTAAATGTATTGCAATTTCACTAATTGCTTTTTAATTACTGTTACACTTGTAGACATGTTCTCAAGGCTACACAATGATTCTTAAAATTGACTTACCTCAATGTAAGCTAAATTTGCAGGCCTTGGTTCAAGGTCAGACTTCAAGGTTGTCACACGTGTTCTTGGTTGTAGCAGTATGTATCGTTGCTTAAAGCTGTGTCCAGATGATTCGTGAAAAATAAAACGCGATACTATAAAAATGATGTAGAGATACTAAAAGAGAATAAATCATATACTTGAAGCCAAATAGCAAACCAGGTGTGAAAACGAATTGGAAAATGAGAACAATACAGAAAAACAGGGTGCCAAACTAGTTTCACTCAGCCTGGCTGTCACTGATGATGTTGGCTGCCAGGCCAAATGAAACAACGGAGAATGTTTTTATAAAAATGAATATGCATATCTTAATTATCAAGGAAGTGGTCATCTTTTTTGAAATGCTGTCATACATATATACATATCACTAAGCTGTTCTCTGAGATTCAGAGGTTAGCTCCAAAAAGAAATACAAACTTCCAGATATTTTTACTTATTGTTGTCGTATCAAACTTCGCCATTTACAGCAATCTTGACATACAACTCGTGCATCACTGATATCCATTACACGCCTTACACAAGATCTTTTATACTTCATACTCATAATCTTTTTCTCATGCAGACACCCCTGAATCTGATCCACCCATGTCTTCCTTGGCCTTCCTCTGCCTTTCCTTCCTGCCACTTGGGTTGAAAATATTTTCTTAGTAAGCATTACATCACTCATTCTTTCAACATGGCCAAACCACCGAAGCATATTGGTCTCCACCTTGCTAACAACATTTTGCTTTACATCACACAACTGCAATACATCTTCATTCCTCACACAATCAGATCGTTTCTTGCCACAAACCCCACGTAAGTAACGCATTTCTCCAGCACACAAACGACTCCTATGCTTCTTCTGCAGTACCCAGGTTTCACTGCCATATATCAGAGTAGGAACAATTACTGTTTCATACACAGCTATGTGGGACTCTGTAGAGAACCCATCATTCCTGTGAAAACCTCCCAGAGCAGCTATGACTTTCAAAGAAGAATTCACTCGCCTACTGATTTCACCATCCAACTTGTTCTCTCTGTCAAACATGCTTCCTAAATACACAAACTCACTCACCTGGTCAATCACAGTGCCATTATACTTACATTACATTCAGTGCTACCCAATCCTCTCTCAAACACCATAACTTTGGTTTTTCCCTTATTTATACTCAGTTTGAATTTCATGCAAACTTCGTGCATCCATGTCAACATACTCTGCAACTCACTTTTGCTCTCTGCCAACAGGACAGTGTCGTCAGCATACAGCAATCTGCACACAGGGATATCACCAAGACATAACCCACTATAATCTATTTTGGCCTCACGCATGCATGCGTCCATAAATATATTAAACAGCCATGGTGACATTACACAACCTTGTCTAACTCCTGCACCAATGGAAAACCATTTTGATAAAACACCATTCACTCGTACACAAGCTCTACTACCAGCATACATGGCTTTTACACTATTAAGTAGATTCCCAGTAACACCATATTCATTCAATACCTTCGACAAAAGTGTCCTATTCACTCGGTCGTAAGCTTTCTCTAAATCTATGAAGGCAGTAAAAACTTTCTTCCCAACAGCCAGATACTTTTCAATCATCATGCGTAATGCAAAAATCTGGTTAGTGCAGCCTTTACCAGGCATAAAACCACTCTGAACATCCCACACTTTCAATGATGTAAGACCCCGTACTTGCCGCCCCGGTGGCGCAGTGGTCTAAGCGAGAGCTTCTGATCACTCGTCCGAAAGGGGTCCGAGTTCGAATCCCGGTGAGGCATGGATGTTGTGTTTGTCTTACGGCACTGGCTCTCTCCCTTTCCTGGAACCAGTGACCCTAAATTAGGGACGGACGACTGCTTATAGCCCATTGAGTTGCTCACGGTGGTCGTTAAAACTCCAATAAAAAAAAAAAAAAAAAAAAGACCCCCGTACTTTTTCAATAACAACCTTACCAAACACTTTCCCTGGCACACTCAGTAGGCTAATACCACGATAGTTCTTGCATTCAGTCTGATCACCTTTTCCCTTATACAAAGGAACAATAATAGCATCCTTCCAATCCCGAGGGACCATTCCTAACTCCCAGCACAACTGGCAAATTTCAGTTAACCAGTCAATTATAGAGTCACCACCATACTTCAACATCTCTGCAGTTATGCCATCAACTCCTGGAGCCTTAACATTCTGAAGAGATTTTAGAGCTTTACACACCTCTTCTCTTGAGATCCCTCCTGTGCTTTCATTCCTCATTGTGACATCATCTGCATCTGTCTCAGAATCATTTTTGCTCTGCTGATCTAATAACTCACAGAAGTATTCACCCCATCTTTCACTTAACTCATTGGGCTCCCATATCATTTCCCCGATCTCATTCTTCACACAACTTACAACTTTGTTTCCCCTATTTTTCCTGAGTCTCATGTACTTCCAGAAGGACTTTCTATCTTTCCAAAAAACCAGTTCATGCCTTTCCACTTTCTCCTTCCTATCTTTTGTCTTACTGTGGCCAACCAGCTTAGCAGCTTCACGCTTCTTACAGCGATATTCATCCACAGAGACTATCTTGCAACATCTCCAAATAGGCTTCCTTCTTTTTCTTTACTGCCTCATCAATGTCACTATTCCACCAAGCATCACCTCTGTTGTTACCCACTATTGTTGTGCCACAGACTTCTTTAGCAACAGTGACAACACAGTTCTTAAAACATTCCCACTTCTTTTCTACATCCCTCTCACAAGATTTCAGATCCTTCAGTTGTTCTCTGAGTAAATCAGAATACCGCTGATGATCTTCAAGGAGCCTATCAACCTTTATTCTTTCTATCCTGGGTCTCTTCCTATTCCTTTTCCTCCAACCAACATTAAGTTTCACTCGTGACACTACCAAGTAATGATCAGAACCAACATCCGCACCTCTCATCACACGGGTGTCAACAACTAAGTGTTTCAAACACTGATCGTAAACAACAAAATCTATCACACTCTTTTGACCAAGAGTACGATTTTCCCAAGTATATGTGTGTATATACTTGTAGTTGAAAAAGGTATTAGATACACACAAACCATTCTCAATGCAGAGTTCAATTAATCTTTCACCATTATCATTCACACAAGGATCATTAAGCTTACCCAGAACACTGTCAGAAATTGCATTCTGCACACCTACTCTAGCATTGAAATCCCCTGCTATTATAACTTTTTTCTTTAGCACCAAACTGGCTCAAAACAGCTTTTAGCTCATTCCAGAAATCTTCCTTCTTATCAGAAGCTTCCGAGTCACAAGGAGCATACACTACAACAATTACAATTCTCTGAAGTTTCACTTTCAAACGAATCCAGAGAATTATCTCACTTACGCAACTATAGTGAATCAAGTTGTTCTTCATCTTTTCACTTAAAATCACACCTACACCAGCCTGTCCTCTCATATTATCCAATACTCCAGACCACACACTCACCGTGCCATTCACTTCTTCTACCCCAATTTCCTTCTTTTTGGTTTCACTTACACACAGCACATCCAGTCTATACTTATTCATCTCCTCAATCACCTCACTCATCTTGCCATTTATACCTCTAGTATTCCATACACCTATTTTACATTCACTCAGCAGAGATCTCCTTCTCATACGCCGTTTAGAAAGTCCAGGTCGATTCCGTGGTGGACCGTCCTTCTCAAGTGTGGTAGGTCCACCATATCCCACACTTGAGTCATTCTTAATATTTCTTTTTGTCTTTTTAATCAGGTAAGTACATCAGTGTGGGGGATTAGCCCACAGCTGAGGGTTCCAGTTGGTCATTCAACCTAAGGATTCTGGAACAAAACCCAGTGAGTTGGGGTCTTTTCGCCAATGTCACACAGAACTAGCTTGCACCTCTGCAAGATTCACAGAGGCCCTAGTTGCTGTTGTGTGTGCCATTGTTACCACGGAGCGCCCCAAGGAGGCAAACCCATCGCTCACTACGACCGCCCGCTTGAAATGCTGTCCATTTCATCAAATACAGGTGCCCCAACGTTCCTCCCACTTTTTGAATGTCTTCTGGAATTTTTGTGAAATGCTGTTGAAGCAACCCTGTGCAGCTGTAATAAGTTGTTGATCAGTCTGAAATTGTCCCTATAATGTCTTTTTTTAAAATGGGTAACAACCAGAAGTCATATGGTGAAAAGTCTGGACTATATGCAGGTTGGGGCATCAACTTAATATTCATTTTGTCCAAATGAGAAACAACAGAACTGGTCATGTGCATCCTTGCATTGGTCCGCACATGAAAAGAAATGGGGACTCCAAGTTGAACAAACTCGTTTCATGCCCAAACGCTCGGCTAAAATTCAGTGCATTGATGATTTTGAAATGTGAACCATATCTTTGATATCCCTTATTGATCGGTGTCTCTTCCTGTATATAACACTTATTGTATTGATGTTTACCTCTGTAACGCTTGTTGAAGATCTTCCTCCATGCACGATTAAAGCCGCCAACCAACGATCATCCATAAATTCTTTATATCATTTGTAAATTGTTGATTTTCTTAGACATTCATCTTTATAAGCCTCTTACATCAGACAGAAAATACCTCGGCAGCAAAATTTAATGGGGCATCTTTGTTCCTCTTTTCACATCCATTTCTTCGAAAAACCACAGCACGAAAACACTTGTTAAGGGTTCACGAAACAATGGTTCATTAAATTGCTCACTGCCGATAAAGCATGCGTGATAACCAGCTGTGGCCAGTTTCTATGGTACTACAACGACTACAGATTTTTTTTTTTTGGACTTGTGCCAAGGTCGAACTCAGTACTGCACATTTTTTATAAAAACATTCTCAGTTGTTTTCAAACAAGCTATTTACATAAACATACATTTTTTTTCAGATTTAACCTGTTTGTCATTAAAAATACCTTTATGATAGAGGAAAACTAGTAACATATTTGAATTCAGCATAAAAAGTATTTTTAGGAACACAGCGCCAAAAAATTTTCTTGTGTGCCAAAAATTTTTAGTTTTATTTTGTAAACCAGTGTTATGAATTATTCCTTCAGTGGTAGTCAGAAAATTTCAGTCTTGTCTGTAAGGATCAGTGTGATACTTGCTTACTATAAATTAATGGACATAAAGTCCTGTTCACTTGTGACTCATTGTATATTGCATTATGCTCTACCTACATTGACGATTAATACTATTGAGCCATTTATGATAACTTGTTTTTGCAATGCTTGGAATATTGATAATAGAAGATTACAAATATTCTGTTTCCCACCTTTGTCAGTACTGAAATATATTTGGTTTATCAGTATAATGTGGAACATTTGTAACCTGTAATATGATCGTATTTTACTGGGGTCCTGTGAAAGATCACTTTGTTGTTGTTACTGGTATGCGGGAACTACAAAATCCAAATTCTTCAGAATATGGTTTGCAAATTTTGATTTCATTATTATATAAAGAATATTTGCTTTCTGCCTGTAGGACTGTTATCCTGTTCCAACCGTAGGTTGAAGAAGCGTATATGCTCCAGCTTTGTCCGTCTGTCTGTCCGCACGATAACTCTGTAAAAATGGTTCACTTTCGATGAAATTTAGTATGTGATAGGGGGACAACCTGGGGACGAACCCTATTAAAAATGGGCAAAATGGGGTCAAAGGGCAGGACATAGGAGCGGGATCCATTCCATCACCCTTATGTGACATAACTTATGTAAAAATTCTTTGATTGCGACAAAACTTTATCATGTTGTTCCGGAGGTATACTGAACCGGTTCTGTTGAATATCATTGAAATGGGGTCAAAGGTCAGGGCACAGGAGCGAGAGTGAGTAATGATTTCTGGTATGTTGGAAAGCATATCATAATTGATGCATTGCACGATTTTCCCAACTTGTCACTTATAGAACGAAGTAATGCCCCAAATTTTTATTGTTGCATTGCCTTTTGAAAGATGTTTATTTTCATGGAGGGACATTTTGATGAGGCTATTAATTTTGAAAGGTTCAAAGTAATGTTTTTGATTTTTAAATAAGCAGAGGTAGGGATGGAAGCAGTTGTTAAGCAACATAAATGAAACTGAAAAATGAAGCTGATCTACCCGCAATATTTTTTTGGTAGCAACACAGGAATGGGTTAATATTGTCCACACTGTAAATATCATCCTGATGAGGTAATACTTTGACCTCTTGACTGAAAGCCATTTCGAGTCAGTTTGGTACTAAAGAAAAAATTATCATAGCAGGAATTTCAATGCTAGAGAGCTGTTCAGAATGAGATGTCTGACAGTGTTTTGAGTAAGTTTAATTATTGTAGTTTGAATGAGAGATAATGATGAAAGATTAATTGAACTTCACATTGAGACTGGGTTGTGTGTATCTAACACATTTTTCTACCACAAGTATATTCACACATACATGTATGTGGAAGAATCATAGCCGCGCCGATGGCACAGTGGTCTAAGCAATGGCTTTTGATCATTCATCCGAGATGGGTCCAGGTTTGAATCCTGGTTTGGCATGGATGTTGTGTTTTTCTTACAGCACGGGCTCTCTCCCTTCCCTGGAGTCATCAATGGCCCTAAATTAGGGACAGTCAACAGCTTTATAGCCCACTGAGTTGCTGACGGTGTTTGCTAAACCCTCAATCCCTACAAAAAACAAAAACAAAAAACTTGCTTACTTACTGCACAGGCCTTATGTCTATCTATTGCCTCACCAACTAGTCGCCTTTATGTGGGCATTTCCATGTGAGCTCTAAAGCAGATGTGCCAACTCTCAGGATTTAGGCGGAAGACTGGATTTTCAGCCCTTCCTCCGCCCTCCGGACGAATGTCAAATTCTCCTGATTTTCACCAAGAATTAGCCATTAGGATAGTCAAAATTCCATCAACCACCATAATTTCAAATCGCCTGTGAAATCTGTTTCTTTCTGCTCCGATGCAAGGCGGCATTGCAGTAATCAGTTTCGTACTATTCCTCTCCTATCTGCAAAAAGAAAGCCTCCCCGGTGGTGCAGTGGTATAAGCTCTGGCTTGTGACCAAATCATCCAAGATGGGTCAGAAAAAATTGGCTTTAAAAATTTTTTTCTCGCAGTCTGATTGTCATACAACGCCTTCAGCAAAGAGCTTACCCGCTCTGGCATTAGAATGCCGGAGAGGGTGAGTAATTGATTGAGAGATGGGAGCTGCCCTGCCTTCTTGCAGTTGAGTCTTTCAACCCCTCGCCTCAACAGAGCAGCGCACATTCTAAGGGATGGTAAGCAGTTGAGTTGCTGCAAATTCACTTAATGACAAAAGGGAGTAGTTACAGTTGGCCTCGCATTATAATCAAAGGTGATGTTAGTACGTGGTTTTTTTATCATCTTCACACTCAACCTAAAGAAGAAACCAGAAACAGCTGGCAATTTTATTTGTAAAAAACAACATGCGGGCCATTTTACGTTTTCATTATCTTGCAGAATCAACGCACCTAAAAGCGAATTTCAGTGGGGGGGGTTACAGGGTTTTTCTCTCCAGAACTTATAGTGGACCAATAATATTACTTCTGGAAAATGTCAATACAAAATTGTGATTTTATGAGCTGTAAAAATCTCCCGTTTTTCAAACTTTGAAGGTTGGCATGTCTGCCAAAGTCAGTTTTAGCCTCATCCAGATTTTGTTCTATATCATGCATCCATCTAAATTTCTGTTTCATGTGGTCTTTTTTTTTTTTTTTTGCAAAAAAAACTAGGATGAAATATTTCTTTTGTCAAATGCGGATTTAGGGATTCCTTGCCATGGAATCCCTAAATCCGCATTTGACAAAAAGAAATATTTCATCTGTATTTATCCCTCCTTTGGTGGTATGCAGATTTGTTTCTTCCTTTAGCCAGAAAGCATATTTAACATATCCTAATCCTTAATTTAGCGGCATGCAGATATTATGCTACAAAGGGAACTCTGAATTCGGGTTCCTGATTTGTTATTCCCTTCTCTCGAGTGATTCAACATTGTATTGATAATGAGACAAAACTTATTACTAGCGGAGGCTGTTATAGATAACGAGACCATTTTGACAACAGGCAACGAAAAAAAATAGATTTTGGAAAAAGCAGGTGTACACTGCATTCCAACAAGAAGTATTTCAAGTGCAGTGAGAATAGATAAAACATATAAAATATACATAGGAAGTACCAAAAGAAGATTTAAGACAAGACTGGGAGAACACATATCCAACTGGAATAAAAAATAAAATAAAACATCATTATTTCAACATTGTATTGATAATTAGACAATCCCAGATTGGCCAGAAGCCAAAGTAATAACATTGCAGAAAACAAAAGCCTAAATTTTAACACCAGAGGCAGTAATTATTGAAAAAACATGAGATAAAAACTGTAATTACAATGACCCAGTCGATCTACCATACGCATGGAAATACCTCACTGACCTAGAAAAGAAAAAAGAAAAAAATACAACAGCCAAAATAAACGGTTTAAAATCAAGACAAATACTGAGTCGACTGATATACGGAAAATGGCGACACCAGACAATTTAAAAACTGGAACAAATTTGAACGTGTCCAATCAAGAACTAACTCGTACTTGACGTAAAAATGTGCAATAAAACCAAGATTTGAATGCGCAAAAGGTTCTGCCAACGTGGAACTGTTGGGTCATGTTGCAGATCGTGAGATACTTGGCCACTGAACAACTTGCACAATGAGAAACACGTTGTTTAACCCACAAATGAAGACTACGAAAATGATAGTCGAAACTAGTTTGGGAACTTTAGTGCAGCGGGAAACGAAGTCTAAGCTGGTATCAAGACTGAATATTTTATTAGATTGATTTCCCTTCGACTTGAAGGCTTGACCGTTTGCTATTTTATTATTTTAGATTTCATTTTATATTGAATTATTTTATTGATTAGAATCACGATTCATTAAGAGGAGTGGTTACCCACCTTTATCAACTTACCAAGTAGAATATCTTCATGAAGTAACTGCTAGAAATGCTAACAAAAGACTTCAAAGCAAATTTATGCTTTCGACAAATAAAATGAGAGTAACAGCTTTTATGTACTTTATATTTTACTTTAAGTTTTTTAATATTCAGTAGCATTCAACTGTGATAATTCAATGTCAGACGAAGATGAATAAGTTTCCTGCAAGCACTTTGATATTCATACAACGTGAGAAACAGTACAAAATATCACAACTGTATAATTGACAGATATATACAATTAATCTTGTAACTATGTAATGAAGTTCAACCCGAAGTGTGTTTGAAGTACTAATTAAATTACTTTTCATAGTTTGAATTAATTGCCCTAAAGCAATCCTCTCACTTATTAAATATTAATATGTGGTAATCCCAAAAATAATTTTACAAGCTCTGTTGTATTAAAACAAAGAGAAAATTAATATTTGTCATATTTAGAAATGGCACTGGCTTTCTCCCTTCCCTGGAGTCAATGGCCCTAAATTGGGGATGGGTGACTGCTTATACCCCATTGAGTTGCTCATGGTGGTCATTAAACTTTCAATCAAAAGAAAAAAATAATTGTATTCTGGATCAGAAAAGCAAAATTGTTTATCATCAGCACCTGAAGCATTTAGTTATTTATACTTGTGTGACGAGAGATGCAGAGATGTTGGGCCAAATCATTGTGTGTTTGTGTCATGAGTGAAGTTTTGAGAAAGAGAAATAGGAAGATACCTTTGAAGAAAAGAATAAAGGTTGAAAGATTTCTTAAAGAACATCAGCATTATTCTGAAATATTCAGTGAATGAATAAAATAGTTAAAGGCTTGTGAGGGGAATGTGGAAAAGAAATCTACTTGTTTTAAGAGCTGGTTGTCACTGTTGCAGAAGTGGTTTGTGGTACTGAAACATTGGGTAGCATTGGAAATGTTTGTTGGTGGGACACTGAGATTAAAGAAGAGTTAAAGAGGAAGCATATTTGGGGAGGGTGCAAGTTGAAGTTTACTGTGGACACATATTTCTGCATGAAGCAGCCAAGCTTGTTTGTCAGAGAAAGGCAAAAAAGTAAGAATGTTAAGGTAGAAAGGCATGAATCTTACTTTTCAGAAGATATGCAATCATTCTAAAAGTACACAAGACATACAAAACACAGAAGAAATAAAGTTCTAAGTTGTGTGGAGAAATGGTATGGGAGCCTAATGAGTTAAGTGAAAGATGGGTAAAATACTTCTGTGATTTATTAGAACATGAAAGCAAAGGTGATTTTGAGATAGAAGCAGTTGATGCTTCTGTCTCAAAATCACCGTTGTGATAGAAGGAAGCGTAGGAGGGATCTCAATGGAAGAAGTTTGTTAAGCTCTAAAATCCCTTCAAAACATCCTAACTGCTGAGATGCTAAATTAGGGTAGTGACTTAGTCATTGACTGGTTAACTGAAATTTGTCAGTTGCACTGGGAATTGTCCCTCAGGGAAGGTGAGGGGATTGGAAGGATGCTATGATTGTTCCCTTGCATAAGGGAAAAGGTGAACAGCCTGAATTCAAGAACTGTTGTGGTATCAGCGTATTGAATGTGCCAGGGAAAGTGTTTCGTACGGTTATTATCAACAAGGTATGAGGGCTTAGGATTATGGCACTGAGAAAAGAAGATGGTTCTGTAACAAGAAATAGAGGCGAAATTTTGACAAGAGTGAAAGATTTCTATTCCAAATTATATGAAAGGGATGATACATGCACTCCAGACATCATGAAAGATACCAGTACCAGAGTTCCTCCAGTCCTTCCAGCAGAAGTTGCACATGCAATCAAGAACATGAAGCGAGGAAAAGCTCCAGGAGAAGATGGAATTACTGTAGACATCATACAAGAAGCAAGTGGAGAAATCGAAACAGTACTCGCCCAAATTTTCACTCGATGCCTTAATGAAGGAAAGATTCCTGAGGATTGGAACACCGCTACAATGATCCTGCTACATAAGAAAGGTGACATTGAAGATCTCGGAAACTACAGACCTATCAGCCTCCTATCAGTAGTTTATAAAATCTTCACTAAAGTTCTTTCACACCGCTTGAAGGTAACACTGGACATGGCTCAACCGAGAGAACAAGCTGGATTCAGGAGTGGCTACAGCACAATAGATCATATCCATGTGCTGAGAGAACTAATTGAAAGAGCGAGGGAATATGAACTTCCATTGTGCATGGCTTTTATCGATTATGAAAAAGCCTTTGATTCGGTGAAACCATCAGCAGTTACAATGGCTCTGAAAACCTGCAGTATTGAAGATGCATACATTAATATTATTAATAACATCTATGAAAATGCAAGTGCAAAGATTAGGCTGTTTGAAAATACAACACACATAAAAATTGGAAAGGGAGTGAGACAAGGTGACACCATATCTCCGAAGCTCTTTAATGCCACATTGGAGGGTGTTTTTCAGTCACTGAGCTGGGAAAACAAGGGGATAAAGATTAATGGAGATTATCTAACCCACCTTCGTTTTGCTGATGACGTAGTCATTTTTGCAACTACCCCGTCAGAGCTGCAGAGTATGATCCAGGAACTTGCTGACAAGAGTAAAGAAGTGGGATTAAAAATAAACTTTCAGAAGACAAAAGTGATGTTCAATGCTTTTACAAGAAATGAAGATTTATCGATTGATGGAGAAAAGCTGGAGATAACAGATACGTACGTTTATCTTGGACAGCAGATATCAAGTGAGGGTCACATTGATGAAGAAATTAATCGGCGTACAAAACTTGCCTGGAGAGCTTTTGGAAGAAACAGCATAATTTTCAAGAGCAATATGCCATTATGTCTTAAAAGAAAAGTGTTTGATCAATGCATCCTTCCAGTGCTTACGTATGGTGCAGAGACGTGGACCTTAACTAAAAGAGACATACAAAGGCTGCAGACAACCCAGAGAAGCATGGAGAGGTGCATGCTTGGTGTAACCAGGAGAGATAAGAAGAGGAACTCGTGGATCCGAAAAATGACAAGAGTGGAAGACATCATGATCAGAGTTAAATCCCTGAAATGGCAATGGGCTGGACATACTGCCAGAAGGACAGATCATCGATGGACAGCCAAAATTTTAGATTGGATTCCAAGGGACAGGAAAAGACCCAGAAGAAGACCACATGGGAGATGGGTGGATGAAATTCGAAAGTATGCAGGGGTGACATGGAGGAGACTGGCACAAGACAGACCGTTGTGGAGGAAACTTGGGGAGACCTTCGTCCAGCAGTGGATTGATAATGGTTGACAATGATGATGATGATGAGGGCTTACATCAGAGTTGTGCAATATGCAGTGATTTCATGCCTGGTAAGAGCCGCATTAACCAAATTTTTGCATTTCGTACGATGATCGAAAAGTTTTTCTGTTGTGGTAAGAAGTTCTTTGCTGCCTTCATAGATTTAGAGAAAACTTATCACTAGGTAAACAGGATACCTCTGGGGAAAGTCTTGAATAAATGAGTCTCCTTAAGGTGAAAGGTATATATGCTGCAGCAGATCATATGTACCTGTGAATGGTGTATTTTCAAAATGATTTTCTATTGGTGCAAATGTCACAAGTATGTAATGTATCCATGGTTTTCAAATGGATGTTCATATGAAGAATGAAGATTTCTTGCTATTCATATGAAGAATGAAGATGTGTTGCAGATGTGAAATGTGAAACAAAATGCTGTTAGTAGGGTGGAAACAAATCTTCTGAGGTGGTATGGCCATGTTGAAAGAATTCCGAAGGAGATTCCGAGAAAATGTATTTATTCAGCCCCAGTGGCAATGAAAAAGGTAGGGAACTACAATAAGAAATCATGAAAGACCAGGTTTGATAATGTGTGCAAGAAAAAAGATAATGAGTGTGCAGTATAAAAGATCTTGCATGAGATATGTGTGTGATGGATGCCAGTGAAGCTCGAGTTGTGTGCCGAGATCACTATAAGTGGAGGCATTAGATGTGTCATCAGTCATGGGTGCCCATATGGAAGGGGGGTAACAGGGGGCATTTGCCCTCCCTTGAAAATTGAACTATGCCTTTCTGTTCTTCGAAGGTACTACAGAGATTTTCGCGATAACACTAATTCTGACTGTTCATTTCTCTGTAGAACTTCCTTATTCTCCTAACATGTTGTCTAATTTCATTTATTCATTTTTTAAAGTAGTTTTTGGGTCTTCGGTTTTCCAATTAAATTTATGTGTTGAAAGTGTGGTAAAAATGGTTAGATAACAAGAAAGCATAGATAAATTTGAATATGGTGCTTAAATGTGTTATTTGTAGGCACAATTTCTGTTTATCCCCTCCTGAAAATTAAGCTATGGGTACCCATGTCATCACTAAGTAAAATCTAGCACCATCAGCAACTTTAATTTGGTGAATGAACTTTCTTTGAGGAGCAAACCTCTTAATCTTGGAGAACAGCTTAGTGCTATGTATGTACAAGCAGTACCAGACTTACGTAAGTGGATCGTTCCTAGACTCATTGCATAAGTCAGGAATCACTTTTGGGGTAATACAACTAACCTCAAGATAGAGCACTTAACCTCAAAATTTAACAAGTGTTACATGTTACATAATATTGCATATTTAGTTAAATACATATTTATGCTGCAATAGTATCGAGGTCTTCAATATGTATCAGACTCTTCAAAAGCTTGTTGCACAACAGCAACAGGTAAGGGAACAGCTGATTCTTGAGTGGTGGAAGGTATTTCAACTTTATTCATAAATCTATCCAGATAAATTTGGATAGCATCTCTTTTCTTTTCTTCATAAATGCCTTTATAAATAGCAACAGCATCTTCTACTATTCTTTGATTTTTTTAAAAACTAGAGGTATTTGGGTCCATTTGCTCAAAACAAGACAAGGCTGAATTAGTTTCCATAAATGCTTGTGACATTTCTTTTGTTATGAATCGCCTTGGTTCCGGTTCCTCGTATTAGTTTCCATAAATGCTTGTGACATTTCATTTGTTATGAATCGCCTTGGTTCCGGTTCCCCGTATTAGTTTCCATAAATGCTTGTGACATTAACTTTTGTTATGAATCTTCTTGGTTCCGGTTCCTCGTATTAGTTTCCATAAATGCTCGTGACATTTCTTTTGTTATGAATCGCCTTGGTTCCGGTTCCTCGTATTAGTTTCCATAAATGCTTGTGACATTTCATTTGTTATGAATCGCCTTGGTTCCGGTTTCCTGTATTAGTTTCCATAAATGCTTGCGACATTTCTTTTGTTATAAATTGCCTTGGTTCCTGTTCCTCGTATTAGTTTCCATAAATGCTTGTGACATTTCATTTGTTATGAATCGCCTTGGTTCCGGTTCCCCGTATTAGTTTCCATAAATGCTTGTGACATTTCTTTTGTTATGAATCTTCTTGGTTCTGGTTCCTCGTATTAGTTTCCATAAATGCTCGTGACATTTCTTTTGTTATGAATTGCCTTGGTTCCGGTTCCTCGTACAAAGCTTCGATACTATTGTAACATAAATTGTCTTCATCCATGATAAGATTTGCATTTGATAGCATTCAGAATGAGAATCAATCTGCTCCTCAACATCTTCTTCATCCACTTGAAGATCTAGCTGCTTTGCAAGTATCACAATCTTTTCAGTTGTTGTTTCAAATCCTTCATTAATATCAAGTCAGTGAAATCAGGAAAGAATTGTGGACACATATTCTTCCAAACACCTCTCATTGACTTGTTTGTTACTTCATCCCATACCTTTGCAATGTTCTTTATTGCATGGTAAATATTGCATGTCTTCCAAAAATCTCTTAGCATTGGTGATAATTTAATATCCAGTGCATCAATTGCTTCAGTGAATGTTCTCCCTAAATAATATGCCTTGAAGTTAGCAATTGCTCCCTGGTCCATCAGTTGCAGCAGTGAAGACATATTCAGAGGAATGAAAACAACTTTAACATTTGGATTAAAATAATCCAAATGCAGTGATGTGCAGGGAGCATTGTCTACTAAAAGTATTATTTTAAAGTGAATGTTATATTCTTTTCAGTATTGTTCAACTTCTAGAATGAAATGGTTCGCAAACCAGTCTTGGAATATTGCTGCAGTCATCCATGCTTTTTTATTCCAGTAGTAGTGCAGTGGTAGTGTTGCTTTCATAATACCATAATACCCTTTAATGCTCGTGGATTTTCTGATTGAGAAGAGATTTCAGCTTTAATGTTCCAGATGCATTTCTTCCTAATAAAAGTGTTACCCCATTCTTTGATGCTTTTATGTCCAGGCATTGTTTTCTGTTCTATTGAAATATAGGTTTGAGATGGCATTTTCTGATAAAAGAGGCCTGTTTCATCCACATTAAAAACTTGTTCAGGCGAGTACTGACCTTCGTCTAACACTTCTTGCAGCCATGCAGGATATTTTGCTGCAGCCTTTGCATCTGCACTTGCAGCTTCTCAGGTGATTTTTATGTTATGAACAGAGTTGGAAACGCATCAAAAATTTCGAACCTGGACGTCCCATAACAGGACCCAGACAAATCTGCCTTGAACTGTAAATTCGAAACTCAATTTATATATATATATATATACATATAAACGTAATATATTTATTCATCCCAGTAACTGCTTGATATTTAATAACAGAAATCCTTTTTTAAAAATAAAATTTGGTTACTTGCTAAATTTTAGTGCCACTATTTTGCATAATCCAGAAGTAATGGCTGACTATGACTGTGACCATGGAGTATATTACAAGTGGGAATCATTACTTACAATTACACAAATGTATTTAGATTGTTCACTCTTTCCATGCTTTGATGGTGGTGTGCATACTTTCATACGGTCCGTTAGATTTTTGGTTCCATAATCTTTTATTACACCGTCGACATCTTTCTTTGTAATTATACACTTTCCACATTTTGAACAACAAGCAAGACCAAACAACACAGAATTATTCGCCGGTTCCTTAATGAGACGAAACAATTTCCAGCATTCACTCTTCCCCTTGTTGTTTTCAACAAGCACATATTTGTTGGCCTCGATGCCTTTGTCAACCTCCTTAATATTAAATCCATCCATATTAACAAATAAGGAGTTAATTTCGACATGGCATGTCATGGGAACTGGATGTTAGCACATCATTTAAAAACCTCTGAATGCTCAATGTAAAAGATGCGATGTGAAAAGTAACTCTTAGTCATACAGTGAACTTCACATGGAGAGAGTGAATCCAGCTGAGAAGCAGGCAAGTGGCGTTTTTCTGTACCTTGCCCTGGACAATCGCACTGTAAAAGAACGCAAAGGAAGTATCTTTTTATGATATGGTGTTGGTGTGTCTGACGTCAATTGGTGGAAATCTTCGTTGCTTTAAGAAAGAGACGACAATGTTTTTGCATGGCAAATCATTATTCACTCCGTGGGCACCGGTATCGACTACAGAATTCCACAATGCGCGTTTTTCTTTGGAATATATTTTTCTCTTTTCAAAAATAAAACCGGGTCCGGAACACCTTGACCCAATCCGTTGGACCTGCAAGAAATTGTTGACCCGTGACCCGTTTTGATCTCTGGTTATGAAAACCAACATGACGTCTGAATCATGCAAACCAACCATTGCTTGCAACAAATGTCTGCGTTCCTTCAGGGAATTTTCCTTTACCTCTTAAGCGGTATGCCCGGAAAAGTTCCATGGCTAGCTCTACTACCCATACTGTTTTATCCTGGAACATGTTCGTGGCCTGTTTAATGCTCGATGCGTTCATGCACAAAACATTTCCAGGCCCATTTTACTAATTGAAAGTAGTTCAATACATATGTAATATGATTATTGTATTCTTTAATAAATTCTTGTAAGATGAATTTAAATGATCAACCCATTTAAAAACCCACCCTGGGAGGTGTGACATGGTAATAATGAAGACATCACTGAAGGGGTTAATGTCCTCGAACAGGCTTTTTGCCTTTGTCTGTTTTGTTATGAGACTAAGTGGAATACGTTTTTATAAGTTATCTGCAGTCCACAATGTTATTAACTTTTCCATCTCCTCTGTGGCTTCTTCACGTTTCTTTATTATTTTTTGTTTTCATGCTATTTCCTTTCACATGCTCTTTTATTCATGCAGCATCCTTTACAATCGTATTCACTGTCGATGTCACAAAGCCTAGTTCACGTGCTATCACCAATAACTTTTGTCCAGATTCATATTTCCTTATTATATGCAATTTCTGCTCCAAATCAAAATCAATTGCAGTACGCTTCCGAGATGGTTTTTGCTTACATTCAAGTACACGTTTGCCACCATCTATCGTAAATATAATGATGGAATCTTAAAATTAACTTCTACGCTGAAAAGAGAGACCCCCGTTTACGGTGCAAAGTGTGCAGGAACTGACATCGATGCCATAGGGATTCCCCGCTCACATGACCCAGTTGCCAAGACTGCCAAGAGATGTCACTAAGAGGCTATTAGCAACATGCGAGCAGGGCCGAGAGCTCTGGCAAGGAAAAGCTGCTTAAATTGTTTTGGCTTTAGCACTATTTGTAAATATTTTGTAGTGAGAATTTTTTTTTCTTTTTTTAATGTAAGTGTGGATTTACGTAAGTCGGGTACTGTCTGTATAGACTATATGCCAGTGACCCAAGGTCAGACAGCACATAGTCCTGATCTGATAGATGATCCACAGTCATGAAACAAGCCAGAAGGCAACTCATTAGCAAGTCAAAAGTCAAGTTGTTGCTATTTTAAACAATGTATCTTAAGAGCCAGGAAATTAAGTTTTTTTTTTTTTTTTTTTCATGATCACTTGATAAGTAAAACTCATGACAAGCCATCTCAGCGGTATTTAATCACTGTCCCATCACAATAAGGGGTGAAGGGATTTTATAACAAAAAGAAAGAGTCTACATGTAAAAGCAGTTTTCTTATTGTAACATTCTGGTTAAACTTTCAGTAAAAGTGAAGAGTGAAGACTTCTGTTTCTGACATATTAGGTATATATAAAAACAAAACAATAGCTCGGTGAGATGATTTTCAAATGCTGTGCTGAAACAGTTGATTTGCAATAGTTTGCCAGCTGTCTTTCACTTCTAATATGATTTTATCATTTCAAAGGAATGGATTGAAAACTTTGAAGATAATTAATTGCAGACAATTAATTTTAATCGAGAGATGGAAAGGGGGGGGCACCAAAGAACAAGATGGAGAGGTGACCTTCAGAAATTTAGAGGTGCTAAATGGTGAACTGAGGCTAAGGATCGAGGAAGTTGGAAAAGGCTGGGGGACACTGCAGTGGGTGCCAACAGGCTATGAAGAATTGCAAACATGAGGAGAAGATACCAGTTACACATATTTTGAAATGACCTGTTTATGTAAAAGAATGATTACTTAATGAACTAGATTTGTGTTTAACTTTCTGGTTATGTTTTTTAATAGTTTGTATTGTGAACAGGAGAGTGTCTCAAACAGTTTTTGTTTCGTCTGTAGGTGTGCGAAAGGTAACTCAAGGCTTTGATGCCAAATTGACATGCGATGCTCGAACATATTCGTATATGTTGCCCACATTTGCTTTCACAGACAAAGCTGAAGACTTCGAGGACTACAGAGTCACAGGTACTATGATATATTTTAGATTTTTATTAATGTTTTTCCTTGAAAAACTACAGTACTTAATATGCTGTCTTCTTCTGAAGCAAGGTGAAGAAATAAGATGCACTATTTAGCTATGAACATTTCCACCTAAAGGTCCTGATTTTTCATATAACATATCAGAAGATAAATTTAAATCCTGTTGTATTACTGTGCTACAGCAGAATCTTCAAAATATAATGGCTTAATAATTTTTTTATACTCAAAGCAATACTATCTGTAATGGTTTTTATACACAAAAATGCTACAAATTTAATGTAATGACAAATTTCACACTTAAGATGTAACACTCAATTTATTGGTGAATTTTATAATATTGCAAGTTTGACTGAAATTGTTCTAATTAAAATAGAGGAAAGCATAATAACTGATTTAATTCTTTCAGCAATGAAATATGCCTTATGGTTTTCCTTTGAGATGGTGATGTAATTTAACAATAAAAAAAAAACACTTTTGGGGGATTCTTTAAATAAGACAAGCTCTCAACATAGTGCTTGCTGAGGCATTTCCAAGTTCCCACATCCTTCTCATGGAGGAAAATGTTAATAATTCTTAATTGGTAGTAAGTTTTAAAATTTTCCTTGGTGATATTTTTGTTGCTACTGATTCTGAAACAACTCATGCCAAAAAACATGTAGGCCTAGTCAAGTTCAGTCGTTAGCCCTGAATTATTTAATGAAGACTGCAATCAGCACAACAAATTTGGGATTACTTTAATTCTTTGAAATCCAGCATAAAATTTGAGCTAGAATAAGAAGAAAAGAACTAAGAAATCCAATTTCATGATGTAAAATCATCAGAGAATCATAGAGGGGTAATCAATATATACATATGTACATTGCATTATATGATTATGTGGTTTATAAGCTAAATACCTTGGTGTCTGCTCAAACAGGAAACTTTTCAAACATACCCACTAGATGCTTCTGTTCAACACGCCAATAATTATTTTAGTGTTAACTCTGTAGCCCTGACTTTGCTGACTTATATTCACTGACAACATGACAATTGTGGTATCTCGGTTACAGTATTTAATAAAAGTACCAGAAATAGTTTTAAAAATAACATGCCATGTTATATTCAGGTCAGCATGTATAAAATGGATTCTTCAACTCCTGTGTTGGAGGTTGTCACATGATAAAATTGGACTTGCAAGGTTGTCACATGACACATTGGTGGCGTAGCGTGGTGACCTGCAAGTGGATAGTGGCTCAGACATTACGATGAGAATCATTGGCATTCATGACCGATTCAGCATAGCATTTTTTCGTTCATGTTGGTTTTTGGTTCATTTTTTAATTGAAATATTCTCACTTCAATCTTGTAATCCATTGTTTTTACCTATTGACTACCCTCACTTTTAATATGAGGCCATCTTCATTTTGTTACCAATGTGTCATACGACAACCCGCAAGACCAATTTTATCATACAACATGCATGCTGTGGTAAGGGAACTGTAGTACGCGCATGCATGCTGTGGTAAGGGAACTGTGGTACGCATATGCATGCTGTGGTAAGGGAACTGTGGTACGCATATGCATGCTGTGGTTAGGCAACTCAACTAAGAAGTAGCTCTTCTTAATTTGTGCTCTCTGCTTGTAATAACGATGGCTGACTTAATTTCTAAAAGAAAGGGAATAAGAAATCAGAAGTTCTTACAGGAATATAGTGATTTTTCAGTAGTGCATGACGGTCATGATGATTGTCATCGACATATTGCTGGGCTGAAGCTTCAGAAACTTGCTGCTGGATTTGAAAACTTAAGTAGAGTTAATTCTTTCTTTAAAGTTGATGATTCTGAATCTGTAACGAACGCCGAAACACTGTTTG
Source organism: Macrothele yani (assembly GCA_039090855.1). Classification (NCBI taxonomy): domain Eukaryota; kingdom Metazoa; phylum Arthropoda; class Arachnida; order Araneae; family Macrothelidae; genus Macrothele; species Macrothele yani. The sequence continues at coordinate 167,421,771 of CM077011.1, forward strand.
CTAATTTTCTTATTGAGCATAACATTCCAATAGCATGTACAGAGATGCCAAGTACTATGGATTGTCCGTAGTTTCTACAGATATCATGTTCAAACTACGGACTACAGAGAAGGTGTGAAAAACTACGGATTTTTCCAGAAATCTCGGATATTTCCGGAAAACTTTTTTTTTTAATTATTTGAAAAAAAAAAAAAAGTCAAGCATAGTCAAATGTAGTGTTTTTTGCGGTAACGTCACGAAGCCGTTAACAGCAAGCATGTTTGGCTGGCCGACAAGCAAGCGAAAATGTTGCAGCGGAGATCGTTCTGTATGATCACGTGACTTTGTACCTGGCTTGCCGTGAAAAGGCGTTCGTAACAAACGGCGTCTGTTAACTTCGGGAAAACCTTAACCGCGTCCTGAACTAACGTAAGTTGTCGGAGGATGGAGGTAGACTAGAGTCGATTCCACGTTTTCTGTTCTTGTTAAGTTGATTAGTTGTGGTGTGACGTGAATTGCTGTAGTTATGAAGCATGCTTCAGTGGCTTCCAGTTCCAGTGGTGTGAAAAAAAAAAAATTTGCAGCAGTACAAGGAATGTTATTCGTTGGAATTTCCATGTTTGCAGCGGTCGCGTGTTTCCGTGAATTATGTTTTCTTTTTTTGTTAAAATGTAATTTAAATAGTTAATTGCTATTGCATATTTGTTTCACCAAAGTAAGGGGCGGGCGGGGTATCAGAAAAAAAAAATGCTCTGAGCAAATAGTCATCTGATTGAAGGAAACAATTCTGGATCAAAGAAATCCTGAATGTTTGTTTTTTCCGGCAGAGCACATAACTAAGCTACCTGGATGTGTGGACGCTGTTATTGCCTGTTTTTATGTTATCTCTTCGGGAGTTTGTTCTGTCCAGAGCAAAAGAAAGTCTCTCCATGTGTCTTTGGCAACCAGCCAAAGAAAACGTCTAGCACCAGTTGAGATGAGACGTTTCTTAACTGCTGGGTGTGTGCGCTCAGTCGTGACCTATTTTCCCACGCTCCTTGCTGTCGGTAGAGAGCTTAATTGTTTATGTTACTTTGACAGATTTGCGAAGTGCAGTTCTTTTTTTTTCTCTTGTAAAAATGTTCTGCTAAACTAAGGGATGTTTTATTTTATCCTTTTTTTTTCAGAATTGATTGATTTATGCAATTTAAGATACCTTTTTGATTAGTTTTTTCGTATCAAAAGCATTTAATGCTAATTTTCTATTTATCCGCATAATAAAGCTATGAAATCTTTCAAAGTTAATTGTTCTTTCTTTGCTCCCATTGTGTTTGCCGTGTGCGAATTTACTTGCAATAGCGTCGGGTAAATGGCCACCTGTCTCTACTAATATTCTTTGATCTAAAACGCAAAAAAGTTGTCAAAAATTCAAGGAGAGTTATTTGCAAAAATTTCCGTGTCTAAAATCGTCTTGGGTATCCGAAAACCATGGGTTTTGTTCCCAGTATGCTGTTGATTTTTCAATCGCACACGGCGGAAAAGACTATTGCGGTCGGCATTTTCACTCTAAAAAACTGGAGGAATAACCATTAGTGTGTGGCATCACACACTTATGACATAACATATTTATTAAAAGGTGGGGTTGAAATGGTATGTATTTTTTGTGTATTTACTCAAGTTTTTTTCCCCCATTTTAAGGGGACTTAAATATGTTGCAAAATTTATCCAAGTATTGTCCCCGATCAAGATTAATATATTGCTAAAAATGTAGCAGTATATTCTGGAAAATACGCATGCTACCCTGCAAATTTTAATGTGGGAACTTGACTTGACTTGACGTCACTACGGAAGAACTACGGCCGGCACGCATATGGACTACTGATGACTTCCTTCAGATGTTGGCATCTCTGCATGTAGTGACAATGCGGGATCATTATTTCATTGTATGTTCCCGGATCCTAAAATTGCAGGAAAGTACAGTGCTGGCCACATGAAGACAACAGCTATGGTATAAACTTTAGCTTATGCAACATCTCAGAAAGTAGCCTTTTTATGCAAAATGGCCCATATGCTGTTTGTACAGATGGCAGTAATGATACAGGAACATCACAATTGTACCCTAGTGTTGTTAGATACTTTGACAATGTGTTTGGAAAAGTGATTTCAACATTACTGTGTATTGCTTCAAATGTTGAGAGATCCACAGGTGCATTACTTTTCAAGCTTCTGGATGATAAGTTTGTGGCACGTAATACTCCGTGAAGCAACTGTGTTGCATTTGGGATTGATAATCCATCTGTAATGGTTGGTATACACAAAGGAGTTAGCAAACACATTCTTCAGCAACAGTAAGTATTTGTGCAAGGTTGTCCATGTCATCTTGTCCATATTGCTTCAGAAAAAGCATGCACAAAAATACTAGTTTGCCATAGAGGTGTTCTTAATAGTTATTTATTTTTATTTGACTAAAAGCTTCAAATGCCAAAAAAAAAAAAAAAAAAAAAAAAAAGAAGAAGAAGACTCAGTTTCAAGAGATTTCTTGTGTTGCAACTAGAAAATTTTTAAAACACTGTACTACAAGGTGGTTATCATTAAATAATTGTGTACTGAATCTTTTGGAACAGTGGCCAGCTCTCATAGCTTTTTTCCCAAAATGATTAGATTCAGGAGCCTCTGCATGAGAAACAAGTTAGTAAGATCATGCAATGCATTTATTATGATACGCTTTCCAACATACCAGAAATTATTACTCAAGTTAGGAGGATAATGGCTGTGGAATAAATCTCGCTCCTGTGTCCTGACCTTTGACCCCATTTCGATGATATTCAACAGAACCGGTTCAGTACACCTCAAGAATAACATACTAAAGTTTTGTTGCAATAGAAGTAGTTTTACGCAAGTTATGAGAATAATGGCTGTGGAATAAATCTTGCTTTTGTGCAACGACCTTTGACCCCATTTTGTTGATATTCAACAGAACCGGTTCACTGTACCTCCGAAACAACATAACGTTTTGTCGCAATCGAAACATTTTTTGGTAAGTTATGATGTACAAGGGCAATGGAATGGATCCACCACTCCAGTGTTCTGACCTTTGACCCCATTTCGCCCATTTTCAATAGGGTTCGTCCCGAGGTGGTTCCTTACCAAATACTAAAATTTCATAAAAATCGAACCATTTTTACGCAAGTTATGACGCATAAGGGCAATGGAATAAATACCGCTTTTATGCCCTGCCTGACCTTTGACCCCTTTCGCCCATTTTCAATAGGGTTCGTGCCCGGTGGTTCCCTACCACATACTAAAATTTCATCGAAATCGAACCATATTTACGCATGTTATGACGCATAAAGGCAATGAAATGGATCCCGCTTTTATGCCCTGACCTTTGACCCCATTCCACCCATTTTCAATAGGTTTTGTTCCCAGGTGGTTCCTTACCACATACTAAAATTTCATCAAAATCGAACCATATTTACGCATGTTATGACGCATAAAGGCAATGAAATGGATCCCGCTTTTATGCCCTGACCTTTGACCCCATTCCACCCATTTTCAATAGGTTTTGTTCCCAGGTGGTTCCTTACCACATACCAAAATTTCATCGAAATCGAACCATTTTTTACGCAAGTTATGACGCATAAAGGCAATGAAATGCATTCAGCTACTATGTCCTGACCTTTGACCTAATGTCACCCATTTTCAATAGGGATCGTCTCCAGGTGGTTCTCTACCACATACTAAAATTTCATCAAAATCGAACCATATTTACGCAAGTTATGACGCATAAGGGCAATGAAATGGATCCCGCTCTTATGGCGTGACCTTTGACCTCACTTCACCCATTTTCAATAGGGTTCGTCTCCTGGTGGTCCCCTACCACATACTAAAATTTCATATGCATAAGGGCAATGAAATGGATCCCGCTCTTATGGCGTGACCTTAGACCTCACTTCACCCATTTTCAATAGGGTTCGTCTCCTGGTGATCCCCTACCACATACTAAAATTTCATTGAAATCGAACCATTTTTACATGAGTTGTCGTGCCGAAAGACGGATTGACGGACGGACGGAAGGAAAAAAGCTGGAGCATATACGCTTCTTCGACCTACGGTTGGAAAGCGTAAAAAGATTATGAGCATGAAGTATAGAAGATTTTGTGTACGGTGTGTGATGGATGTCAGTGAAGCCCGAGTTGTATGTCAAGATTGCTGTAAATGGAGAAGTTTGATCGGCAACAGTAAGTAAAAATTATCTGGTAGTTTGTATTTCTTTTTGGAGCTAACCTCTGAATCTCAGAGAACAGTTTAATGATAAATATGTATGTATGTATGTAACTCTATTGTTTGTTTCTGAAGAACTTGTTGTCTTTATTTGACAATGTGAACAAAGTTCTGCAATCTGAAAAACCACTAATACCCCGATTATGATGAGAATTGCAGACTTTACTTACTGAATTATACCTTAGATTTGTCACCCCTGAATTGGTTGCTGCTTCAAAAAAAATGGTAGAAGTAAACTATCGTGATGTGAGAAATCATTGCAAGAATAATTCCATAGTAATAGGTATTGAGACATGGAAACAATCTCTTTTTCATATGGTTCAGTTGAAACTACTACCAATTGTCATGCTTTTGTAATAAGAACCCCTCTTTCAAAATTAGCTTTATCTGTGAAAATTTCCTTGCCGCATTATATTATGCAAAATGTGTCCAATCCAATTCCAAAACTTCAGCAGGATCAAGCTTAAAGATTGCAGCCCTATGTTGAAAGATTCGAAGACTACTCAAGAGCAAAACAAATACACATTATCTAATGGCTGATGTGAGTGAGCCCAAGTGGTTGAAATGATGACACCAGTTAGTACCTTTACTGGCATTTTTGAAAATGAAATCATTTTGATTCATAAATGATCCACGAATTTTGTAAGTTTATTTCTTTCTTACAAACCGATTGTACTGTATTCCTTCTCTGTGACCGACCAATTAGAAAAGCCACCATGGCGGGGGGAGGGGGGGCAAGTCAAAATAGTTGAAAGTGAAGCAAAAATTTAAATGAAAAACCCCAAGGTTACACAAGTGTGCCAAATCTAAGTGATGCTTGCAATGTAAGTTGTTGCTCTCTCACTGTCCATTTGAAATGAAGAGCCAAAATAGCTTTTGATTTCTATCAAAAACATGAAATAAATTAAGATTAGCATAATAAATGGAAACAATCATTGGTTTTAATTAATTTAAGAAATAAAATTCAGAGATTGACAAAAGGAAAATACACTGGGTGATCACTGAATTGTGACCACCTACCTAATACTTCATAGGTCCTCCTTTCACCCTCAGTACAGCAGCTATCTAACATTGTATAGATTCAATAAAATGTTGGAAGCAGTTGGGAGGTGTGGTCAACCAAAATGTGTGTAATGCAGCCTTCCTTGCAGGTATGGAGGTGGTTGGTGAATCCAGATGCCTGATTTGGCACTCCATAATGTCCCAGAACTGCTCTATGGGATTGCTATCGGGGGAGTTCGGAGGCTAATCGACATGCTTGAAATCTGAACTGCGTTCCTCAAACTATTGCTGCACAACATTGGACACGCTAATTACCAATGGAGGCTATGGCACCTGGATGCACTGTTGCATGGAAACAGGCTGGTGACGGTGGTGTTATGCTGTGGGCAATGTCTTCTTGGGACGCTTTAGGCCCCATTATCCCAATAGCACAATCCCTGACAGCTGTCAGGTATCTGAACATCGTTGTGGACCAAGTTCACCCATTCATGGCCACTGTGTTCCATGCTGGTGATGGCCATTACCAGCAGGATAATGCGCCATGCCACACTGCCAGAATCGTCAAGAAGTGGTTCAAGGAACACGCTGGTGATTTTCTGTTAATACCCTGACCTCCAAATTCACCTGACATGAACCTAATTGAACATTTGTGGTTCGACTTGGAAAAGCGGGTTCGCGTTAAATCACCACCACCCTGAAATGTACAGGAACTGGAGGACCTGCTGTTGACATTATAGTACAGGATAACTGAGGATACCTATCACCACCTCTTCAAATCGATGCCTCGCCGAGTGGCCACTGTTTTGTAGGCTGAAGGGAGTCCTACAGCTTATATTAGGTAGGTGGCCATGACGTAATGGCTCATTGGTGTACATACATTTGTTACTTCTGAGCTTCCCCGATGGCTATGAGGTCTGAGGCACTGGCTTCTAACCAATTGTCCAAGATGGACATGGGTTTGAGCCCTCGATGAGTCATGCATGTTGTGCTTGTCTGATGTCACTGGCTCTGTTGTTTCACTTAAACTAAGAGCTCCATTTTAAGGAGGTGCAATTGCTTATAACCCTTAGTTAGTTCTCATGGTGTATGTTAAATTCCAAAGCAAAAGCAAAACAAAAGCAGTTATTTCTTGGTTGTAATAAACAGTTTTGATGTATTCACAGCAATCATGTTATTTTCATTTTGCTTCTTCTTTGTTTTGCAGATGATAGCATTAAAGAAGTGAACAAATTTTTAGAATGTTATCTTGGAACACACAATTATTATAATTTTACTTCAGGCAGGTGAGTTGCAAACCAGTTTTCTTTGACAGCAAAAATTGAAAAACCAGTGCTTATAATTTTTATTATTTCATCATTTGTGTGTATTTGTTTTTTATGTATATAGTTTCTCATTTTACTGCATATTATGCAACATTTTTCTTCAAAGTTATTCACAAGATCAGACAAGTGTACATGAATTCCAGCGACACATATCTGATGATCAGTCGTAAAAAAACAAGTTTTTGTGTTTGTTTTATTTTATTATGACACTTAAAGGCAAATCATGAACCTTATAGAGGGATTTCTCTTGGGAAGAAGTTAAAATATTTTTCTAATTTGAAAGTTTCATCTCTTTTTTATCAACCCTGTGTAGCCAAATTCTTCATGTTATACCATGGGGTTTTCTCTGAAAAATATGCGATGCACATTTGACTTTGTTTTTTAATACATTAACTGCCATTCTACTATCATCAATCAGCCTTGCATATCTTAACCATGTTAAAAAGCATGTTTTATGTAAGATGGTAAACTGTGAAAATTAAAATTTTTCAATTGTCACTGATAGGATAAGTGCATCCTGTGTCAGAAAAAGCATAAATCTCATTTAAAAATATATTGGGTAAGGTTTGTACCATTGTAGAAGACTTGTAGATAAACAGAGCACAGTGTAACCTACTTGACATTAAATGTCAGTCATTACTGTTTCACATGTCACGCAAGTTCTGCAATCAGGAGATTATTAAATTATGTTAGACACGTATGGGGCACAGTATCAGCAATTAAAATCGATAAATAATGAACCATATATGTACTTACAATATTCGTAGTGGCTGTCGGGGCTTCATATGTACGCCTGTAATGAATCTACTCACAAGACGGTGCCTTAAGTATCCGACTCACCCAATGAATGTGAGCTTTTTGCAGTTGTGAAGTTCAAAAATAAAATTCATGATACTGTAAAATTGAACAAGATGAATTTTTAGGATGAAGGCAAATAAATCCTTGACAACACCAAAACATTAAAATGAATTAAAAACTTGCCGAATTTTTTTAAAAAATGAACTAAAATCTTGAAGAGGGAAACATCTTGACTGCGAAGCACAAAGAAATCAATCTCCCGATTGTGAAGCATCACGACAACAACGAAACACAAAAACGAATTACAACTTTGCCGAAATTAAAAAAAAAAAAAAAAACTAAAATCTTGAAAAAGAAATAATCGTCTTGACTGCGAAGCACAAAGAAATAAATCTCCTGATTGCGAAGCACCAAACTAGTTTCTGCTAATATTCATAGCTATCATCAGTGGTAGGTGCACAGACGTTGTAATTACTGCACTCACACGCTCCGGTATGCTGCTCAACCCGAATGCATGTTCAGCCCTGTCGTGTAGATATTTGCGCATTATGGGTTGGGTTTTACTGCGCATGTATATGGTGTTGCCATCTGTAGTTACACAAAATAATCATGTATAATTTACGGAGTAGAAATGTGCACTTGTATTTTAAAGAAATATTTGATGTAAGCAGTTTTATGTCATTGTTTTTCTTCTTGAAATGTTTTTTCTCCTGTTCAATAAGGTACCCCCATGCAAACTGAAGCTCTACTGGACTATTAATGTTACAGTTGTATCTTTTGGTTTTCTCAATTACCACCGCTTTGCTAAACTTCTTGGATATCTCTATACACAATGATAACGGAAATATTGAATATTCAGTTTACCGCAAGCCATCATATGTACAGGCAATTATCCCAAAGCATTCTACACACCCTTGGAAATACAAGACTGCAGCGTTCCGCTTTTATATTAAAAGTGCCATTACACATTCATCCAATAAAATATCAGAGATCAAAGAGCTCAAATGGATTGAAAAGACTGCAGAAGAGTTTCGATATAATAAAAAATTAATCAAATCTTTGTATAACAACATTACAGCCAGTATGCATCATTCCAAAAATAATAGTGAAAAAGAAAAAAAGCAATATTATGGAAAATTTCCATACTTACCTCCTATTAGTACTATTTTAAAAAAGAATGTTACAACCACAATATTAACAGTGCAGAAACAGTCATTGATAATGGAGGTATACTTACTACTACTACTAATAGATCAGTTCTAAATAAATCTGGCATTTATGTCATTCCAACAGTTAAAGACGATAACCAAAAAGACAAAGTATATATCGGAAGTACACGTAGAAGATTTTTGACTAGATTAAATGAACATATTATGAATTGGACAAGAAGAGATGAAAAAACCTCATTAATACAACATTGTATCAGAAACTATGTAACTCCAGATTGGACTAACATGAAAATTATAACATCGCATTGATCACTTGCCCAGATTCTGACCTCCGAGGCTGTGGTCATTGAGAAAACCAAAAGATACAACTGTAACGTTAATAGTCCAGTAGAGCTTCAGTTTGCATGGAGGTACCTTATTGAACAGGAGAAAAACAATAACATAAAACTGCTTACATCAAATATTTCTTAAAAATACAAGTGCATATTTCTACTCCGTAAATTATACTTGATTATTTTTGTGTAACTACAGATGGCGACACTATATACATGCGCAGTAAAACCCAACCCATAATGCACAAATATCTACACGACAAGGCTGAACATGCATTCGGGTTGAGCAGCATACCGGAGTGTGTGAGTTCGGTAATTACAACGTCCGTGCACCTACCACTGATGATGGCTATGAATATTAGCAGAAACTAGTTTGGTGCTTCGCAATCAGGAGATTTATTTCTTTGTGTTTCACAGTCAAGATGATTATTTCTTCTTCAAGATTTTAGTTCATTTTTTATAGTGAGATGTTTTTTTTTAAATAGTTTTTAATTCATTTTCATGTTTTGTTGTTGTCAAGGATTTATTTGCCTTCATTGTAAAAATTCATCGTGTTAAATTTTATCTGGTGCAGATTTTAAAGTATCATGAATTTTATTTTTGAACTTCACAACTGCAAAAAGCTCACATTCATTGAGTGAGTCAGATACTTACGGCGCCGTCATGTGAGTAGATACATTACAGGCGTACATATGAAGCCCCGACAGCCACTACGAATATTTTAAGTACATATATGGTTCATTATTTCTTGATTTTAATTGCTGATACTGTGCCCCATAGGTGTCTAACATCATTTAATAATCTCCTGATTGCACAACTTGCGTAACGTGTGAAACAGCAATGACTGACATTTGATGTCAATTAGGTTACATTGTTGTGGCCATGTAACAATGTGTTCATTGCAAATTGGCGAAATTTGTACAACAATATAAACAAAGCACAGGTTAAAAAAAAAAAAAAAATGTGAACTTTAAGAAAAATGAACTCCCTGTGTGCTGTGCCAACCTTTTCCCAGCAAGAAACCAGCATTTGGATGCCTGAATGGTAAAATGCTGTGTTCTTCAACACAGAAAAAATAATTCAGTGCACTTTGGGTTTGTTATTAATTTTGAAATTTGTGTCCTTGATGGTGGTTGTCTAATTCTAGTGCAATGAAAAGGTAGTAATCTGAGGGAGATGTGTCTAGGGAATATGCTGGGTGACAGAATGTTTCCCAGTCAAGACACTTTATGGTTTCCTTAGTCCTGTTTGTAACATGGAGTCTGGCATAGCCCTGTAGGAACAATACACCTTTCTGATTAACCAATGTAGGATCCTTTCAAATCAGTGCATTCTGAGCTTGTTGAAACTGGCATGAGTACAGGACCCCTGTGATGGTTTCTCCATGTGGGAGATGCTCATAATTGCATGCTCCTTACAATCCATCACACACAGAGCCAAAACCTTACATGGGTGCAGAGGTGTCTCACTGGTATGTGGCATCAGTTCAATTCATGGCAACCAGCACCCAAGTTCATTTCAGAGTATGATATTAAATCCATTTCTCATTGTACCAGGGCACACTTATCAGAAAAATAGCTCTTTGTGCTAACATAGGAGCATTGGCATACATACATCTAATTGCTTTTACTTGTCATCTGACAAATGATATGGGACCCAGAAGCTTAGTCTGTATGTCTTTCCCATTGTGTGTCGTGTAAGTGAATAGTTTATAACTTACTCCAGACCTTGTGGAAAGCTGTTGACTGACTTGTCTTCGTGGTGTCATCCTTAATGTCAGTGTGCAGCTGTTCATCATCAAATGCCTGTGTGTTTCATTGTCCAATGATTCCTTACCAAAACGAAATTTCTGGTACCACATTTTGCAGGTTGTCTCACTTACTATGCTAGCCCAAATGTTATGCATATCTGTTTTGGTGCCTGTGTTGCATTTGTGCTCAGTTTAACATACTCATAGAGCATAAACCCCACATTGCCATCTACAAAGGCTCCAATTTGTACTTTGTTCCCACAGAAATGTACGACACATGCCACCCAGTCTGTCAATAACTGCCGCCATTGTTTGCCTGCACAAAAGGGCATGAATAGTTTTGGTTTTACTGTCCGTGCCCTTTGTGCTCGCATATATATAGCGGGCAATCTTGGTGAGAGATGAGTTTGTCTCCTCGGGGCGCTCCGTGGGAACAATGGCACACAGAACAGCAACAAGGGCCTCTGTGAATCTTAGAGAGATGCCAGCTAGTTCTGTGTGACATTGGTGAAAAGACCCCAACTCACTAAGTTTCTTCCAGAATCCATAGGTTGAATGACCAACTAGAAGCGTCAGCTGTGGGCTAATCCCTCACACTGATGTACTTACCTGATTAAAAAGACTAAAAGAAATGAAAAAAACTGAGTCAAGTGTATGATATGGTGGACCTACCACACTTGAGAAGGATGGTCCACCACGGTATTGACCTAGAACTGTAAAAAGGCAAAACAGAAAAAGATCTCGGCTGAGTGAGTGTAAGATTGGTATATGGAATACTAGAGGTATAAATGGAAAGATGAACGAGGTGATTGAAGAGATGAATAAGTACAGATTGGATGTGCTGTGTGTAAGTGAAACCAGTGGGATAGAAGAAGTGAATGGAATGGGGAGTGTGTGGTCTGGACTATTGGATAATGTGACAGGACAGGCTGGTGTAGGTGTGATTTTAAGTGAAAAGATGAACAACTTGATTCATTATAGTTGCATAAGTGAGAAGATTTTTTGGATTTGTTTGAAAGTGAAACTTCAGAGATTAGTAATTGTTGTAGTGTATCCTCCTTGTGACTCGGAACCTTCTGATAGGAAGGAAGATTTCTGGAATGAGTTAAAAGCTGTTTTGAGGCAGTTTGGTGCTAAAGAGAAAGTCATAAGAGCAGGGGATTTAAATGCTACAGTAGGTGTTCAGAATGCAATTTCTGACAATGTTCTGGGTAAGTTTAATGATCCTTGTATGAATGATAATGGTGAAAGATTAATTGAGCTTTGCATTGAAAATGGTTTGTGTGTATATAATAAATTTTTTCAACCACAAGTACATCCACACATATACTTAGGAAAATCGTACTCTTTCCCAAAAGAGTGTGATGGATTTTGTTATCTATGATCAGCGTCTGAAACACTTAGCTGTTGACACTCGTATGATGAGAGGTTCTGATGTTAGTTCTGATCATTAGTAGTGTCACGAGTGAAACTGAATGTTGGTTGGAGGAAGAGGAATAGGAAGAGGCCCAGGATGGAAAGAATGGTTAAAAGGCTCCCTGAAGATCATCAGTGTTATTCTGACATACTCGGAGAACGACTGAAGGAGCTGAAGTCTTGTGAGAGGGATGTATAAAAATGGTAAATTTTTGAGAACTGTGTTGTCACTGCTGCTGTACAGGTCTGTGGCACCACAATACTCGGTAACAATAGAGGTGATGCTTGGTGGAATAGTGAGATTGAAGAGGCAGTAAAGAGAAAGAAGGAAGCCCATTTGCGAATGTTGCAAGGTAGAGTTTCTTTGGATGAATACCGCTGTAAGAAGCGTGAAGATGCTAAGCTGGTCCACCAGAGTAAGGCACAAGATAGGCAGGAAAAGGTGGAAAGGCATGAATTGGCTTTTTGGAAAGATAGGAAATCTTTCTTGTAAGTACACGAGACTCAGGAAAAATAGGGGAAACAAAGCTATAAGTTGTGTGAAGAATAGGGGTGGGAAAATGATATGGGATCCCAATGAATTAAGTGAAAGATGGGGTGAATACTTCTGTAAGTTATTAGATCAGGAAAGCAAAAATGATTCTGAGGCAGATGCAGATGGTGTCACAGTAAAAGATAAAAGCACAGGAGGGATCTCAAGAGAAGAAGTGTGTAAAGCTCTAAAATCTCTTCAGAATGGTAAGGCTCTGGGAGTTGATGGCATAACTGCCGAGATGTTGAAATATATTATTGACTCTGTAATTGACTGGTTAACTGAAATTAGCCAGTTGTGCTGGGAGTTAGGAATGGTCCCTCAGGATTAGAGAAATATGCTAGCATTGTTCCATTGTATAAGGGTAAACATGATCAGACTGACTGCAAGAACTACCATGGTATTAGCCTACTGAGTGCATCAGGGAATGTGTTTGGTAAGGTTGTTCTTGAAAAAGTATGGGGTCTCACATCAGAGAAAGTGTGAGATGTTCAGAGTGGCTTTATGCCTGGTAAAGGCTGCATTGACCAAATTTTTGCATTACGCATGATGATTAAAAAGTATCTGGCTGTTGGTAGGAAAGTTTTTGCTATCTTCATAGATTTAGAGAAAGCTTACGACCGAGTCAATAGGACACTTTTGTGGAAGGTATTGTTTGAATATGGTGTTACTGCAAATCTACTTAATAGTGTAAAAGCCATGTATGCTGGCAGTAGAGCTTGTGTACGAGTGAATGGTGTTTTATCAAAATGGTTCTCTATTGGTGCAGGAGTCAGACAAGGTTGTGTAATGTCACCATGGCTGTTTAACATATTTATGGATGCTTGCATGCGTGATGCCAAAATAGATAATACTGGTTTATGTCTTGTTGATATCCATATGTGTAGATTGCTGTATGCTGATGACACTGTCCTGTTGGCAGAGAGCAAAAGTGAGTTACAGAGTATGTTGTCCCAGATGTACGAAGTTTGCATGAAATTCAAACTGAGTATAAATAAGGGAAAAACCAAAGTTATGGTTTTTGGGAGAGGAACTGGTAGCACTGAATGTAATGTAAGTCTAAATGGCACAGTGATTGACCAGGTGAGTGAGTTTGTTTATTTAGGAAGCGTGTTTGACAGAGAGAAAAGATTGGATGGTGAAATTAGTAGGCGAGTGAATTCTTCATTGAAAGTCATAGCTGCCCTTGGAGGTTTTCACAGGAATGTTAGGTTCTGAAGAGAGTCCTGCATGGCTGTGTATGAAGTGTAATTGTTCCTACTCTGATATATGGCAGTGAAACCTGGGTACTACAGAAGAAACATAGAAGTTGCTTGTGTGGTGGAGAAATACGTTACTTAGAGAGAGGGGGAGACATGTTCTGATCATGTGAGGAATGAATATGTGTTGCAGTTGTGTAATGTAAAGCAAAATGTTGTTAGCAAGATGAAGACTAATATGCTTCAGTGATTTGGGCATGTTGAAAGAATGAGTGATGAAATGCTTACTGAGAAATTTTTTTAGCCCAAGTGGCAAGAAGGAAGGCAGAGGAATGCCAAGGAAGTCATGGAAGAATCAGATTCAGGAGTGATGCAAACACTCAGGCAGCTAATTTTGCCAATAAAAAAAGATTATGAAGTAAGGCCTTGTGTATGTCGTGTGACGGATGTCAGTGAAGCCCGAGTTGGCCGCCCCGGTGGCGCAGTGGTCTAAGCGATGGCTTATCATCATTTGTCCAAAAGGGGTCTGGGTTCGAATACCGGTGAGGCATAGATGTTGTGATTGTCTTACGGCACTGCCCGTCTTCCCTTCCCTGGAACCAGTGACCCTAAATTAGGGACAGGCGACTGCTTATAGCCCATTGTGTTGCTCACAGTGGTCGTTAAACCTCCAAACAAAAAACAAAAACAAAAAAGAAGCCCTAGTTGTGTGTCACTGTAAGTGGAGAAGTTTGATATGGCAACAGTAAGTAAATAGTCAGTTCAAATTTATCTGGTGGTTTGTATTTCTTTTTGGAGCTAACCTCTGAATCTCAGAGAACAGCTTAGTTATATGTAGTGTCAGTTAAATGTTTATTTGGTAGATGATCTTTCTTTGAGGAGCTAACCTAAGAACATACGGCCTGCGGGCCACAGTCTGGCCTGCCAAAGGTTTTAATCCAGCCCACCTGCTACTGTTCGGAATTAAAAAAGAAAAGCAAAAATTGTAGAAAACTAAATGTTTCAGAAATAAGGAAAAACCACGGGAACAGTTTGAAACCCCTTTCCTGTGGCAGTTTTTTTCATGCGGGAAAACTTTTCCCTATCACAAGTGAGCAAACCAATAGCCCAGAGAAAAGTTGAGGAGAAGAGAATAGGTCCGCACAGTCACTGGAAGCGTCGTTTTCTCCAGCCAATCAAGTGTCAAACAAATATCCACCTGTTCCATGCAGAGCTGAGCTCCATGTGACTATTGCATCCTTAGCTTTTCAATAGGAAATCGTCTTTTCAATTGCAAGTTTTTCTCACAGAAGTAACTGTGCTAGCTGAACATCAGTGTGCTTATTAGTTATAAATATCCAGCAAAGCTCTTGTTAAAATACATCGCACCAAACATGGCAGCTCCAGTGTATACACGCAAGAAAAGGAAATTGGATTCTGAATGTAGAGCTTTTAAGGGTGTTTGGACCGATGATTTTTTTGTTATTAAGCATAACGGGGACATATTGTGTCTGATATGCCAAGACAGAATCGCTGTTGTAAAAGAATATAATATCAAGAGACATTTTTCTACGAAGCATGCCAGCAAATATGACAATCTAACAGGCCAAGAAAGAATCGATCGAGTGAACTCTCTAAAAAACAATATTATTGGGCGACAATCTTTCTTTAAAGCTGCAAACCAAAGTTCTGAGGTGGCTACCAAGATCAGTTATATGATAGCCAAAGAAATAGCTAAGAAAGGAAAACCATTATCAGATGAGGAATTTGTGAAAGATTGCTTGTACATATTTACATCTGTAGCATGTCCTGATAAAAAGTCAATGGTAGAAAAAACTAGTCTTTCACACCAGACAGTTACTAGAAGAGTAGAAGATTTAGCAACCAACATTGAAAATGCTCTCATTAAAAGGCTCAAGTCTTGCCAATTTTACAGCTTAGTGCTCAATGAAAGTACGGATATAAGCGATGCAGCACAACTGTCAATGTATGTACGAGGAGTCACTGCAACTTTTGAAACCGTTGAGGAACTATTGGATTTATGTCCACTGAAAGGCACAACAACTGGAAAAAGTATTTTTGATGAGGTAAAACGTGTCTTGGTGAAATTCAGTCTTCCGGAGGATAAACTTTGTGGAATTACAACAGATGGAGCCCGGCAATGATAGAAAAGCATAATGGATTTGCAAATCTAATGCTGAAATCAGTGCCTAATGATGTCATTACATACCACTGCATCATTCACCAAAAGCAACTGTGTGCAAAGACCATGAATATGCAACACATAGTGGAAAAGATTGTTTCAACAATCAGTTTTATAAGGTCCAAGTGGCTCAATCACAGACAGTTCAAAACTATTCTTACAGAATTAGAATCATCCAAATGGTGATGCAATTTACTTCAACCATGTTCGCTGGCTCAGCAGGACGGCGACACTGGCCAGATTCTGGACACTGCTTGAAGAAATAAATATCTTTATTGCAAAAAAAGGGAGAGATGCAAGTTCTGTGAAGGACGATGAGTGGTTGAGTGACTAAGCATTCCTGGTAGGTATCACTAAATATCTTGCAGACTCAGTGGCGTCAGAACCCTTTTTGACAGCGGGGGCAAGATGTCGGCGAACAAAATATTTTGTCATGGCATAAAATTTATCGTACTACTGTAAAAGAAGACGTGCTGACTTCATTAGGAAAAATTTGGTGAATTCTTTTTTTTTTTTTTTTGATTGAACATTCATCTATAAAAAAAAAAACTTTCATATCCATATAGTTTCTCAATGTAAACTAAGTGTACACATAAACTGCATTAAATTATAGATTTTGATACTTCTGGACTTGTAGCTGTAGACACTATAATTAAACACTGAAGAACTTGCATCTCATTCCTCACCCTACTTCCATTTCCCCATTTATTTTTACTCATTTTTTTAGAGGCAGACAAATTTTGTACACCTAACTGGACACGAAACGTTGTTGGTCTTCAAACAGGAACCAGCCCTCTGGACTGTTTAATGGGGCTAGAATTTCTTGCCGTCTCAGGACCGGCATTAAAAAAATCCAGATTTCTAGGTAGTTCATTGTAAAAAAATGAAGAGCAATACTCAATTTTTATCAAACTGAACTTCCAACAAAACAAACAAAAAAAAACCCCCGAATGTCTGAGGTTTCCAATCACGAACATATTTAATTTTAAAATTAAGAAAACTGAGGGGCAAATGGGATGTTTTGCTCCACACTCATTTGCAGGCGGGGGAACTGCCCCCTTTTCCCCGCATTCATGCAGAAGTTACAACTGTTTCAGCAACGGTTAAGTCTAAAAAGTTTTCCATTTCACGACGCTATCAACAAGGCCATCTGAGACAGTGAACCATAAAAAGTACTCTGAACTGATTAAAAAACTTAGTCATGAATTCACAGAAAGATTTTCGGATTTCAGAGAACATGGTGGTGAAATGAAGTTGTTTTCAGATCCATTTGGAACCGATGTCAGTGATGCTCCTGATATTTTGCAGATGTAACTAGTCAAGATCAAAAATAACACTGCAATGAAGAGAGCATTCGTAGAGCGTGATATGTTAACATTTTATAAAAATTATGTTCCCTCAGATTCTCGTCCAAATGTCTCAAAACACACCCTCCGATGTACTGCACTGTTTCGGCAGCACATATTGCTGCAAACAGCTATTTTCTTGGATGAAAGCCATAAAAACAAAATCAAGGTCGCATCTGACAGACGGATATCTTACTGGAATTCTGCACATCGCTACAGTAAGTGTATGGGCAGACATTGACTACCTCTGTAAGCAAAAGTTACGTCAGACCTCACGTTAATTGAGCGTTTGGTTTAGCAACAAAAGAAAGGGTAATAAATTACTTTTAATGTCAAATTATATGTATATCATCATCATCATCATCATCAACCATTATCAATCCACTGCTGGACGAAGGTCTCTCCAAGTTTCTTCCATAACGATCTGTCTTGTACTAGTCTCCCCCCATGTTACTCCCGCATACTTTCGAATTTCATCCACCCATCTCCCATGTGGTCTTTTTCTGGGTCTTTTCCTGTCCCTTGGAATCCAGTCTAAAACTTCAGCTGTCCATCGATAGTCTGTCCTTCTGGCAATATGTCCAGCCCATTGCCATTTCAGGGATTTTACTCTGATCATGATATGTATATATATATATTGTTTTATGGAATTTGCAGCAACCGTTGGCCTGTGAGTTACGTGAAAAAATTTAAAGTGGCCTTTTACACAAAAATGTTGGACAACCCTGAGCTGACCTTTGAATCTCAGTGAACAGCTTAATGATATGTATGTATGTATGCTTTCAAATGAAGACTTTTTCTACATAACTGCTAGCTCTTATTTTGTAATCCAGTTGAAGAGCTGGAGCCAGTGTTTCCCAGAAAAAAAATTTTCAGATATCTATTAGTATTAACAACAGGGAAAAATCCATGTACAATGCCTGCTGCACATGTGCAGCAACTTTCAAAAGAAAAAAAAATGTGTTCACCGGTCAAAGTAAGTGTGCATCGCCAGTCTGCATGATGAATCAAGTGCCAATGAATGAAAGGGAGAGCAGACCAGAGCTGCCATAGTGCTGTACCAGAGGTTTAAGCCTGCTAAAAGGTTCTGTTAGTGACATCACCCTCCCTCTGTGTCAGCTGCCACCTAAGTTTTCTTGCCATAGCTATCTATCAGGCTGAGAAGTTAAGGGTCATGCATAACCCATCAGTGAATAATTATTTGTCTTTTTTTTTTTCCTCCCTCATGCGGCTTTCATTGTTGAACGGAAAACATTTGAAGTGCAGTACAGTGCTGGTTACTCGCTTTCGCCTACCTACTGGCCCAATCAGGTCAAAGCTGAATGAAAATTTTCTTACATGCATGCCCGGCCGGGCATGTAGTAAGATCTAATACATGCCCAATTGGAATTTTTACATGCCTCAGGCATGTTGGTCAATAGATTTTTCGAACCTTGCTGTATATATTATGTAGTTCAAAAGATAACTTTCAAACATAAATATGTGTCAAGTACATATATAGCAATATGTTCAGTGAAACTGCTGTTTCTCACATTATTTACATTTAGGTACAAGAGGAATATCTCAACATAATGTGCTACAATTAAAAAAGAATGTCACTGTTGACCAATTAGTTTGAAAAGAATATGAAAATGCTTACCTGTGAGCAAATGTTGTACTGCGTTCAATGGAATATAACCAATCTTATATTGCAGATGATGTAATAGTCATTCGTAAGATGTTAGTGCATGGATTGAATAAAATGTTTAAAAGGAAGGAATCCCAAATGCGAACCTTGAGTGAAATGTTTGAAGGAATAAAACCTAAAAGCATAACCTTGGACACACCACTAAGTTGAAATGTTGTATCACTACCTTCTTAATTCACTACTTTTTAAATTTTCAACGTAGTGGTGTGTCCAAGGTTATGCTTTTAGGTTTTATTCCTTCAAACATTTCATTCAAGATTTGGATTTTGTATTCCTTCCTTTTAAACATTTTATTCAGTCCATGCACTAATATTTTACTAACGACTATTACCTCATTTGCATCATTAGATTGGTTATATTCCGTTGAACTAATTCAACAACACTGACATTCTTTTTTAATAGTTGCACTATGTTGAGATATTCCTCTTGTACCTAAATATAAATAACATGAGAAACAGTAGTTTCAGTGAACATATTGATATGTCACTATATGCAACTGCTGTATATATATTTTTATTCTATAATTTGTTTCAAAATCATTGTAGTGCAGTATACATAAAAGTTTTTTTAGAAATTAAATGTGGTTACATTTTGTGACAGTTTTGGTATTTCAGTGTTTATCTGTGATTTTAAGTTTCTTAGATGAAGCAAACATTATTTTCAAAATTCTGCATTTCTGTCTTAATGTTTGCTGAATGAAGCCTGTAGGTGTTGTAGGTTATGTGTTGAGCAGACCTGTGGTTTCACTATGTTTTGAATAGCAGTATTTGGATTGCATGTCTTGGAAAAACATTCAAAAGTCCTGGAATTCTCTGGTTGAATAAGAGTATGAAACATGTAAACATAACAAACTTTTCAAACAAAAGATTTTGTTTCTTCATTAGTTGCAAAAACTATTACAAAATCACTAGATGGTCACAAAGGGAAAAGCACAAAAAATAGAGAAGAAAAGGATTGTTCTCTTATGTTAAATTTCAACATTTCATTCTAATTTAGAAAGAAGTGGCTGAATTTCCATACCAAAGCAATTTGAAGAAGAGGCAGATTTTTTTTTTTTTTTTAGTTGATGGGAATGTGCTTTTATTTGTATGTGCACATGCGGGCACACATGCACAGTTGATGATGCTACACATCACTATATCCATTTTACTGCATCGTGTCCCTTGCTAAGGCACTCTCCTGAGGTTTACCTGCATGCATGCTTCCTCGACTAGTATTTTAATATTTTAAATTTTCCCTAAAAGGACCTTTTTCCTGTTTTTTTTTTTTTTTTTTTTTTTGTTTAGCACTTTTTCAGATGGAAAGGCAACATTTTGTTTCATTTGAACAGAATAAAATTTTCCTGCAGGGAATGCTCTGACTATTTCCAAGGATAGTTGATCAGAATAATGCTAATTAGTGCTTAATATAGCTGTATAAAGAGATTTTCATAAAATGGATCAGAAGAGTTATTACTACATGAACTGGAATATCAGTATTCTGAAACCTTGCTCCCACACTTGGAGTAGACTTGCTCAATTCTCCCTGCTGCATGAGTCATGTTAACATCTGAATTGTCCTAATACACTACTAGACTCTACCTCTTGCTTTATTTCATGGCTTCACAAATATCTCTTGGTAGCAGGAAGTAATTCCATTTGTCAACACCACATAATGAAAGTAGCTTCGTCTCCACAGACTTCCTTGTGCAAATACTTGAAACTGTGTTTTTAAGAAAAATCACACCCAGGTTAAGATTGCTCTCTGTCCCCCCCCCCCCCCGTCCCCCTTTTTTTTTTAATTTTGATCTTGATCCTGCTCAGCTCATTATGGATCAATATTTTTACCATTTAGAGTGAATTTAACTTTAACTGATAGCATGCTGAAATTTTATAATGATAAGGTGATACAATGTAACACCACATTCATGTCTGCTTAACAGTTTGTTGATCATTATTGGCTGAACTCAAGACTCTTCCTCACAACAGCCAATAATTCGGCTGAACTCAAGACTCTTCCTCACAACAGCCAATAATTCGGCTGAACTCAAGACTCTTCCTCACAACAGCCAATAATTCGGCTGAACTCAAGACTCTTCCTCACAACAGCCAATAATTCAGCTACCGAGAAGGGCAGGAGGAGCTGTCACAGTGTCATCTAGTATCATTTTATTAAGTACAAATAAAATAATGTTCCTTCTAGCAAAAGACTCCAGGGTTGGTAGTGTAGTAAAATGTTTAATTTTGTAGGGTCTGCATGCTTACAAGGCAGTTAGTGTTTTCAATTATGTCAACTTAATAAACTTTTTGTGATTTTCATAATTTTGATTTAGCCATATATATAATTTTTTTCACAGTTTTTTTGTTTAGTTTGCAGCATCCTTATTAATGTTTAAACATGATAGTTCAGACTTTTCTGTGTAACTTTTCTCTTGCATTGCTAAGTGTCTCATAAAACTTATGTCAATCTTCAGATTTAAAATTGATTTCAGCTCTCACTGAAAAGTTATTTCTGCTGTTTTTCATATTGCTGTATTTTTGAATTATTTGTTTACTGCTGGATTCACTGTCCAGTATAAAGTGTGTGTGTGTTAATTTTAGAAACACCCTTTTGCCCCACATATTTCAACTGTTCTGCTAGTTAGCACTTTTCCACAGATCTCTTCATTAATGAATGTGTAAGTTAATTTTTGGTCCAAACAAGATCTAAAAAAATGTTAAAGTTTATCATGTATCTGAAATTCAGCTGAAGATGGGTTCCATTTCAACTCAGGCAGGGTCGTACCATCATGGTCTCAGATTTCTCTAAAAAAATTAAGGGGTGTTCCTTGACTAAAATAAGGAGACCCATATTTTTTCTTTCGGCAAGAAAAAATTTTCCCTTCGAGATAGAGGGTTTCAAATCTTGCACCGTCAAACAAGCTCTCTAGAAAACTGTTATTTTTCCTAACTTCAGCGAGTCATTGCAGCAGAGTTAAAAAAGATATCGTGTTCTTGTATTTTTTTACATTGTGTGTATAACATATAATAATATATGGTGCTAATATTTGCTACACATCGTATGATTAAAATTTAAAAAATCGTAAACTTTGTGATTTTTAAAAAATTGAACTTTTTAAGTTTTTTTTAAACAGGTTTGGATGGAGTTTTTTCTATATTCGTTTTTTTCGTTAAAGACATACAAATGTGCACTTTATTTGTAATTTTTTGTGTGTCTGTGAAACTGCTAGTTTCCGCGTTTCGGCAGCGTTAAAAACAGCCGATTTTGAAAAATCTCTAACTTTGCCAACGATTTTCTCAAAAGGCCATTTTTTAAAATTCTGAAAATTAAATCCCTGTTTCATTATCAACAGGAGAATATCTGTGTAAATTTTCACGGACCTAAAAACGCTCGTTTCCGAGTTAGACGCGTTTGAATTCGGTTTGAAAGCCTACGATTTCCTGTGTTCTAAAGGCGCCATTTTGCAAAATCTCAAGCGCAAAGTACGTACGTTATCTCTTACCCGAATCAAAGCGTTAGATATTCTTTGCTCGAATGATGGAATGAGAGCATTGGGTCAGCTGGCCCTGGTTGGATACATCCACCTCACCCTTCCCCGAGTGATGACATGCCTATAAAACTGTCGGGGGGGGGTAACCAAAACATACAGAAAATTCTTGCTGCTCCACTAACAAAGTTGAGTTGCGAAAGACAGCAGCAGTTGTTTGTTTGTTTGTTTACGTATATACTTAAACATCGCATAAGAAAAGACTATGAAAGAGTAGAAAACTGTTGTGAAACAATTTTAAGAAAAAGAGTGCAGGCACGTGTACTGTAAGTTAATTTTCGATGGCTAAACACCCTCGAGTTTTTCTGGGAGTTGCTAATTGTAGGCTACTGTCAGAAGAGCAGTTACTAAAATTAACTTCTCAGTTTTTCGTAATAGTAAAATATTCGCTCAGGAGAGTTTTGTCCTCTGCGAACGGGGAGAGAAGGTGCAATGCTCTTGACCTCGCTGCTGGGTTGATAGCGCTGGTCGCTACCGAAGCTCTGCTTACCTCCACTCCAAAACGTAATGGCAATTGTCTAATCTACTAAATAAATAACAATTAACACATACGCGTGCATGCTTATTCATAAAATGTAAGTTGAGTATATTTCCTGTTCAATCAGCTGATTTTACAAGTAAAATTCATATACAACTAATGCGCTTATAATGGTGTAAAGATTTTTATCTATTTAAAACATATTCAAAGATTTCAATTTTTTTAAACAGGGAGGGGGGAGGGAGTGTGTTCGTAGTGATCTCCACCTGGGCCACGATAAACCATGCACTGCCCATGTCTTCTGCTCCCTTACAAGATAATCCTGGATCGATGGGTGACTAGCGGAGTTTTGACACCCCCCCCCCCTCCTCTCACGTGGTGGTGAGGTGTCTCAAAGCTAGGTAGCTTTCAAAAATGTTTCAACTTAGTTGGCTGGTAATAAGAGAGGGATTCCATTTCAATTCTGGCAGGGTCGTACCATCACGGTCTCATATTTCTCTAAAAAAATTAAGGGGGTGTTCCTTGATTAAAATAAGGGGACCCATATCTTTTCTTTCGGCAAGAAAAAAATTTTCCCTTCAAGACAGAGGGTTTCAAATCTTCCACCGTCAAACAAGCTCTCTAAAAAAACGGTTATTTTTCCTAACTTCAGCGAGTCATTGCAGCAGAATTAAAAAGATCTTTTGCTCTGGTATTTTTTATTACATTGTGTGTATAATGTATAATATTTGATGCTAATATTTTTTACACATCGTGTGATTAAAATTTTTAAAAAATCGTAAACTTTGATTTAAAAAAATTGAAATTTTTAAAAAAAATTTTAACTGGTTCAAATGGAGTTTTTGTTTTCTGTACTCGTTTTTTTTTGTTAAAGACATACAAATGTGCACTTTATTTGCAATTTTTTATGTGTCTGTGAAACTGCTAGTTTCTGCAGCGTTAAAAACAGCCGATTTTGAAAAATCTCCAACTTTGCCAACGATTTTCTCAACAAAGCCCTTTTTTAAATTCTGAAAATTAAATCCCTGTTTTATTATCAACAGGAGAATATCTGTGTAAATTTTCACGGACCTAAAAACGTCCGTTTCCGAGTTAAACACGTTTGAATTTGATTTGAAAACCTACGATATCTCCGTGTTTTAAAGGCGCAATTTTGGAAAAATCTCAGGCGCAAAGTACGCACTCTCTTACCCGAATGTGAGAGCGTTGGATCCGTCCACCTGACCCTACCCTGGGCGATAACATGCCTAAAAAACGGTCTTGGAAAAAAAAAAAAAATCTATATATATAGAATTGAATGTATGTCTGCTAAACAAATTTACAGTTTTCAATTTAGAACCACCAAACTTGGTATACTATCTCATGGTACCCTAACTTAAACCGTAGACGATTTTTGGAAGGGGTTGGAGCCCGGGGTCAAGGGGCTCCACACAAAACTTCCATAAAATCTAGTTTTCAATTTAGAACCACCAAATTTGGAAAAGACATACAAATCTTAGACCGCAGACTGTTTTTGGAAGGGGTCGGAGCCCTGGGTCAAAGGGCCCCCACACAAAATTTCCGTAAAATATACTTGTAAACTATAGTGCCCTAACTGAGACCGTAGATGGTTTTTGGAAGGGGGTAGAGCCCTGCGTGTGTGGGAGCCCGTGGTCAAAGGGCCCCACGCAAAATTTCCGTAAAATCTAGTTTTCAATTTAGAACCATCAAATTTGGTATACTTTTTCTTGGCACCCTAACTTTGTAAGATATTTTACGAAAATTTTGTAGGGGTGGGGGCTTGACCCCGGGTTCCGACCCCTTCCCAAAACCGTCTAGTCAAAGTTAGGGTGCCAAGAAAAAGTATACCAAATTTGATGGTTCTAAATTGAAAACTAGATTTTACGGAAATTTTGCGTGGGGCCCTTTGACCCGGGCTCCCCCCTTCCAAAAACCGTCTACGGTCTAAGTTAGGGTACCATGAGATAGTATACCAAGTTTGATGGTTCTAAATTGACATACATTCAATTCTCTATATATATAGATTTGATATTTTTTTTTCCAAGACCGTTTTTTAGGCATGTTATCGCTCAGGGTAGGGTCAGATGGACGGATCCAACACTCTCATTCGAGTAAGAGAATACCTACTTTGCGCCTTAGATTTTTCCAAAATGGCGCCTTTAGAACACGGAGAAATCGTAGGTTTTCAAATCAAATTCAAACGCGTGTAACTCAGAAACGGGCGGTTTTAGGTCCGGGAAAATTTACACAGATATTCTCCTGTTGATAATAAAACAGGGATTTAATTTTCAGAATTTTAAAAAGGGGCTTTTTTGAGAAAATCGTTGGCAAAGTTGGAGATTTTTCAAAATCGGCTGTTTTTAACGCTGCGGAAACTAGCAGTTTCACAGACACATAAAAAATTGCAAATAAAGTGCACATTTGTATGTCTTTAACAAAAAAACGAGTATAGAAAAAAAAACTCCATTTGAACCAGTTAAAAAAATCTTAAAAATTTCAATTTTTTTTTAAAAATCGAAGTTTACGATTTTTTAAAATTTTAATCATACAATGTGTAAAAAAGATTAGCATCACATATTATTATACGTTATACACACAATGTAATAAAAAATACCAGAACAGAATATCTTTAATTCTGCTGCAATGACTCGCTGAAGTTAGGAAAAATAACCGTTTTTTAGAGAGCTTGTTTGACGGTGGAAGATTTGAAAACCTCTGTCTCAAAGGGAAAATTTTTTCTTGCCGAAAGAAAAGATATGGGTCTCCTTATTTTAATCAAGAAACACCTTAATTTTTTTAGAGAAATCTGAGACCGTGATGGTACGACCCTGCCTGAGTTGAAATGGAATCCCTCTCTTGTTACCAGCCAACTAAGTTGAAACATTTTTGAAAGCTACCTAGCTTTGGGACACCTCACCACCACGTGAGAGGAAGGGGGGTGTCAAAACTCCGCTGGTCTCCCATCGATCCAGGATTATCTTCTAAGGGAACAGAAGCCATGGGCAGTGCATGGTTTATCCTGGCCCAGGTGGAAATCACTAAGAACACAATCCCCCCCCCTCTTTAAAAAAATTGAAATCTTTGAATATGTTTTAAATAGATAAAAAACTTTACACCATTATAAGTGCATAAGTTGTATATGTATTCTACTTGTAAAATCAGTTGATTGAACAGGAAATATACTCAATTTACATTTTATGAATAAGCATGCACGCGTATGTGTTAATTGTTATTTATTTAGTAGATTAGACAATTGCCATTACGTTTTGGAGAGGACGTAAGCAGAGTTTCGGTAGCGACCAGCGCTATCAACCCCCAGCAGCGAGGTCAAGAGCATTGCACCTTCTCCCCCGTTCGCAGAGGACAAAACTCTCCTGAGCGAATATTTTACTATTACGAAAAACTGAGGTTAACTTTAGCAACTATAACAAAACAGCAACTGCTCTTCTGACAGTAGCCTACAATTAGCAACTCCCAGAAAAACTCAAGGGTGTTTAGCCATCGAAAATTAACTTACAGTACACATGCCTGCACTCTTTTTCTTAAAATTATTTCACAACAGTTTTCTACTCTTTCATAGTCTTTTTTTATGCGATGTTTAAGTATATACGTAAACAAACAACTGCTGCTGTCTTTCGCAACTCAACTTTGTTAGTGGAGCAGCAAGAATTTTCTTTATGTATTTGTTACCCCCCCCCCCCCGACAGTTTTATAGGCATGTCATCACTCGGGGAAGGGTGAGTTGGATGTATCCAACCAGGGCCAGCTGACCCAATGCTCTCATTCCATCATTCGAGCAAAGAATATCTAACGCTTTGATTCGGGGAGAGATAACGTACGTACTTTGCGCCTGAGATTTTTGCAAAATGGCGCCTTTAGAACACGGGAAATCGTAGGCTTTCAAACCGAATTCAAACGCGTGTAACTCGGAAACGGGCGTTTTTAGGAAATTTACACAGATATTCTCCTGTTGATAATGAAACAGGGATTTAATTTTCAGAATTTTAAAAAATGGCCTTTTTGAGAAAATCGTTGGCAAAGTTAGAGATTTTTCAAAATCGGCTGTTTTTAACGCTGCCGAAACGCGGAAACTAGCAGTTTCACAGACACACAAAAAATTACAAATAAAGTGCACATTTCTATGTCTTTAACGAAAAAAACGAATATAGAAAAAACTCCATCCAAACCTGTTTAAAAAAAACTTAAAAAATTCAATTTTTTTTTAAAAATCACAAAGTTTACGATTTTTTTAAATTTTAATCATACGATGTGTAGCAAATATTAGCACCATATATTATTATATGTTATATACACAATGTAAAAAAATACAAGAACACGATATCTTTTTTAACTCTGCTGCAATGACTCGCTGAAGTTAGGAAAAATAACCGTTTTCTAGAGAGCTTGTTTGACGGTGCAAGATTTGAAACCCTCTTTCTCGAAAGGAAAATTTTTTCTTGCCGAAAGAAAAAATATGGGTCTCCTTATTTTAGTCAAGGAACACCCCTTAATTTTTTTAGAGAAATCTGAGACCATGATGGTACGACCCTGCCTGAGTTGAAATGGAACCCATCTGAAGTTTATTTATTGAATGCTCTATAGAGCTGGTTGTCAATTACAGTTTCTTTTGTAGTATTGTATGGGGATGCCAATGAACTGTGTTCCCACTCCCTTTCTCCACAGTTATGCATTCCACTAAATATGTAACTTGTGTTTTTCAGGGGAGCTGAAGACCCAAGCTGTAATAGGTTTATTATGTCATGTGAGGTAAGACATGCTGTTTTTTCATACTTAAGTGCATGCTGTAGTTGTCATGTGGAAATAATTGTAATAATTTGGAATGTTATCATAGGTATAGACCAAGCTATTTCATTAGTATAATACAGGCTTAGCTCTAGCTGTAAGCAGGAATGAATCAGATTGATTGTTTCTATGTTGAATTGAAAGAGCTTATCAAAATAACAAAATGAGATATTAGGATCTTTGTGTGCCAATTTCAGTGCAAAAGTTGTAACTGGAGTTTCAATGGGAGAATTTGAAGTTGGTTGGGGAAATCAACTGGTATATACAGTTTTGTCAAAGATATTTAATAATTAAAAATGCATGGTTTGGCTTCCAAACAGAAGTATACTAGGAGACTGTCTCAAGATTGATTGTATAACAATGTAGTCAGGAACCCAAATTGACCATACTCTAATTAATCAGCATTTTCAAAGCTGCAAAACTCGAAAATGAAATATATTGGGTGAACAATAATTTTCTACCCTCAATATATTGTTGCGGGTCAGAGCAGTTTTGATCCATTACATGGGGTGTGACGTTCTTTAGATATTCAGGAGCCGGTGTAAGTAGGTGAGAACAAATGATGGTTAGCTGATACACAGGAATTTGATATACCAGAGCCTAAAAACACACAAATCAGTTTTTATTGGTAGAACATCCGGGCTGCTGGTATGCACATTTGTGCACTCTGTATGCATGAAAAAAAGGGGAGGTATCTCCCTTCTTATTAAGTCTTTCTCCTTTCTTTAGTGACGGAGAGTAGGCTCTCCACAGTTCGCCATATCTGGAACAAATAAAGTTCTGGATATCAGGTGTGTGACTAAAGAGTATAGTTCGCAGTCTATGCACCTGAGAGCGGATGAGCAGTCTCGTCCAAAATCTATGCTAGATAATAATGCTAAAGAAAATACTCATGAATGAATTTTTAGGTATGTCGTAATCCAATAGGTAACAATGTTTCTTCTCACGCACCAGAATGACAGTTGGCCAGCCCGGTAGTCGGAGAGTATGCTGGTCCCCCCCCCCCCCACACACACACCACCACACACACACACGTGGAAGTCGTTAGCTGCGACACGTTTTCTCAGAAGGAGGCCCCCCCCCTTCTCACTTTTATTCCACTGTTGAGCTGCTTTGAAAGGAAAAGAGATTCAGTGGTCAGCTCAAGGTCGTTGACCCTCCTGGGCAAACCACACGCTGACTGATCAGTGGATTCCGAGGTAGAAGTTTTCGGACCCGAAGATCAGTGGTGCCTTGAGAGACAGAAGAATTCCAGTGATCATCCGGAACGTTGGCTTTCTCAAGGCGCCGGTCAGATATTGAGATCGTGGGCCTAGCAAGCAGGGTGAGGCTTCCCTTTCTCTTGTCGCTACTTTGCCTAAGAATTCTGCTGGCGGACACCCTTCCTGACTGAATAGGCTTACCTCTGCTATCAGTTTGGCTGCTATTCACTTCCTCCTTGGAACTGCATTCTCCCTTGGACTTACAGCTGCCAAGGTGAAGAACATGTCGGTTTGCATTTCTACCCGAGGTTAGCAAGCAGACTGCCGTTCGCTCCTCAGGTACGGCTACGCTCCCATTTACAGCTACCTGTTAGTCTTACCACCACGAAGCGGGTGCTTCTGTATTTCTTTTTGGGCAGCTGGGTCACCCCGGTGTTACTCCTCCAAACTTTGGGATGTAACTGCCCTTTTTTCTCCTCTGCATTTCTCTGTGGCAAGCAAAATTGCTCCTTTTTGTTGCCAGGTGCCTGCTTTGTTTTTGTCAACCTCTTAAAATTGCTCTCCCTTTTCTACCGACTGCTTCTCGCTGGTCCTCGACAGCGATCGTTTTTGACCTCCGACCCACGGTTTCCATAAAATTAAGCGTCGCTTTACAGTTCTGGACACTAATGCCCCACTTGAAAGCATATTTACGAGGGTCTAAGCATCTCACCATCTCAACGCTGGTGGTCCCTTCACAGGCAACCTTACAATTCCTTTGTTTCCACCCAGCTCAAGGGCATTACCAAACCTCCCTAATGAAGCATACTAAATTCTCCAATTAATTTTGCAATTGGCCAAATATTTAATTAAAACATTAGCATAATTTAATCATGCTCCTTTTGACTCGTTCTCCCTGCTAATTATTTATTCCAGACTTCAAATTTTGTATCAATATTAAAAAATGTGCAGCTTAACACTAAAAGCAAAAGTATATCTTGCAGAATTCCTATATCAACATTTAATGCACATGGTTCAAGGTACAGAACCAAGTTCTTTCAGCAGTAAAGTGCAGCAAAATTAATAAAAATTTGCAGCTAATTCAATCAAAATGCTTAAAATCTCGAATATTAACTTCTTAATCCTTACTTACATGAAAATTATCTTACTCAATAAATCGTCCTTAAAACACAAAATCTTTCATTCAAAGCACTCGCTCATTTACATACTATACTCATATGATTATCATGGGTAGCAAGAATCATAACTAGCCATTCTAAATATTGAAACATCTGAAGCTTTAAAAAGGCATATACTGCATAGGGAGGTGGCAAAGTTAAGGCTTGAAATGTTTTCAATCTATTACTATAGGCTTCTTCAAAAAGTTGATGTACTAATTTCACTGCTGCTCACAGCAAAGTGACAAGTTCGAGACCGTGTGGCCTGGTTACTATTGCTAAGCTCTGGACGGCCGCTCCGGTGGCGCAGTGGTCTAAGGCGCTGGCCTCTGATCATTCGTCCGTAAGGGGTTCGGGTTCGAATCCCGGTCAGGCATGGATGTTGTGTTTGTCTTATGGCACTGGCTCTCTCCCTTCCCTAGAACCAGTGACCCTAAATTAGGGACAGGCGACTGCTTATAGTCCATTGAGTTGCTCACGGTAGTCGTTAAACCTCCAATCAAAAAAAAAAAAAAAAAGAGCTCTGGATGACCTTGTTATCCAGGATAATTACACGAATATAGCATAGATGACCTTGCTATTCAGGATAATTGTATGAATGTTTTGAATGTAAGAGATTTTGTGAATGGGGCATTTTAAAAATGATAGTTCAGTGAGAGTAAGATAATTTATATGTAAGCTGGAATTAAAAGGAATTAAGAGGGTTTTCAAGCATTTTGATTGAATTAGCTGTAAATTTTTATGTAGTTTGCTGCACATTACTGCTGGGAGAACTTGGTTCTGTACCTTGAACTATATGTATTAAATGCTGATATAGGAATTTAGCAAGATGTACTTTGCTAAATGTAAGTATCCAAGGTTTTTGCTTTTAGCTGCAAAAATGTGTATTGTAGATGAAAGGCAAGAATTGACTGACTTTGAGAATGAAGACTAGATGTCTTGAGACCTGAAGTAGAGAGGGTAATTAATTTGACAAGAAATTGAAAAACTTGTGAACTTTATAAACTAACAGTTGAAATTGTGAAACCAGTGAATAATAATGTTGATGAAATCAAGTTATTAAAAAAGAACAACAGAGTTAGGTAAACTTCTACAAGACTGGTTGAACTTACTTTCATCACAGATATGCTGCTGAAATGAATACCTTTGTTATAATGGTAATCTTTGTAGATATGTTCCAGAAGGAACTGGAGGTCTTGTACATTTGTGTTACAATTAAGGCTGTGTCATCAGCATACTGCAAGATGTTAATAATTACTTGACATTTATGGTTATTCCTTCCACTAAGGCATTCTGAATAGATTTTGCACCTTCAATTCTGACTTCATCTGCTAATAGTGATGCCAGCTAGGCCCAGTAAAGATGTTTAATTATCCTGATATCCTTGTCATCTACTCTTATTTGCTCTATAATGTCAATAAATTTGTTGTGTTGGACCTTATCAAAGGTCTTCTCAATATCAGTAAAATAAAGATCAATTTCATAATATTTGCACTTTTAAGGTATTAAAATCCAGCAAAGTGTGCATTTTAATTAAAGATCAATTTGTTCTCTAAACATTTTGTGCTGCAATCTGTGATCAAAATAGTGCTTCTCTTGTCTGTAATCTATTTCTAAAACCAAATTTAGTTCCCCTATAAGATCTTCAGATTTTGTTACTGTTGTTAAATTTCAAAAACATTTTGAGCGTCTAACATTGTCACAAGTCTTATATGAGTCTTCTTAGGTGGTAAAATGTCATACATGCACTGTGAGGGTGTAACCATGTCCATTATGCATATAAAATGTGACTGGCTTTTGCAACTAATGGTACCCCATGTGAGGATGTGCTTGTGGACAACACTCCAAATGTGGACTTGACAATTATTAGTACCAGGGAAGAATTGGGACTCTGCTGCATGTGACGTGATGTTGTTCCCATCACTGTGCAGCTCTACTATGATACCAACCCAGCCAAGCTTGACAATGCCTGATGGTGAATGGTGGTCGACACAATAGCTTTTCTGGGAGTGCAGACCTTCCTCCACTAATCTTCTGTTCACTGTCCGAGTCGTGCCAGGTATGTCCACAGTTGCTGCTATAGCCCTTTTTGAATGGTCACTGCTGTAGTTTGCAACTCAACCATTGCTTAGCAATGGACATATCAATCAATGCCTGTTGATGTCTGCCTGGCTGCACTGATCCTACTATACTGACTTGCAGTGCCTTTGTATAACCACTGTTGTAAAAATATCCAGCTAGCCTTGCATCCTGATACATACTGGCCACCCGCGAATCGACCAACTAGCTTCACAGAGGCCTACACTCCTGCCCCTTTCAAAGATGCCCAGCTGATGAAAGGATTCACGATGAGATCTACGAGGCTCCTTTGTTATTTATAGCATGCCGTAGCACATTCAGTTGCCTTGTTCCATATAACCTGGAGCATCACCAGCAGGGAACTTAGGGCATGACATATGAATTTAGTGGTATGATTCTTCAAACAAGTTTCTTTTGAGATATGCATGGAGTAAAAACACTTTGTGGTATGAACACCTAAAGGAATATCATCCATGTTACCTCTGAAGTAAAACTTTAAAAAATTGCATCATTCAGGAGCAGGGGTAGAACCTCCACACACTGATTTCCAACTCAACTTATTATCATTACACCACCCAGAACAATCTGCATTTCAACTGTTATAAGCCTCTTGTGAAGAATGGTGGGCACTTAATTTAGTTAGTATGCCTGTCGGGCCCATTGGTTAGGAAGCCCTTACAAACCTGCATAATTTTTTTTTCATAAAATCAGTCTACTTTAAAACATTTATTTGACAAAAACTATTTACATGTACACCGATGAGCCATTACATTATGACCACCTACTTAATAAGCTTCAGGCCACAAAACAGCGCAAGGCGTCGATTCGATGAGGGCGATAAGTATCCTGGGGTATCTGCTACCATAATGTCAACAGCAGATCATCCAATTCCTGTACATTGGGGGGTGATTTAGTCAGAACCCGTTTTTCCAATTCAAACCACAAATGTTTGATTAGGTTCGTGTCAGGTGAATTTGGAGACCAGGGCATTAACAGAAAGTCTCCAGCATGTTCCTCGAACCACTCCTTGACCATTCTGGTAGTGTGGCATGGAGCATTATCCTGTTGGTAATGGCCATCACCAGCAGGGAACTTAGTTGCCATGAATGGGGGAACTTATCTGCAACGATGTTCAGATACCTGACAGCTGTCAGGGATTGTGCTATTGGGATAATAGGGCCTAAAGTGTCCCATAAGAACATCACCCACAGTATAACACTACCACCACTGGCCACTTTTCACCCAACAGTGCATCCAGGTACCACAACCTCCTTTGGTAAGCAGCATATCTGCGCTCAGCTGTCTACGTGATGCTCCAGGAATCTTGATTTGTCAGACCAGGCCACTTTCTTCCAAACTCGATTATCTTGGGCCCATTTCATGCATTATTGGCGATGGCATTCAGTGAGCCTGGGGACCCGGATGGGTCTTCAGTTACGCAGGCCCATGTGCACAAAGCTGCGATGAACTGTGTACTCCGGCACATTGCCCTGATCACCACTGTTGTAGCTGCAGGTGATTTGTCACACTGTGGCTCTGTAGTCGCTGTGAACAATGCGCGACAGTCTCCGCTCCCCTCTGGCATCAGTGAGCTGTGGACGGCACGTGGCTGGATGACGGTTCGTCGTTTGGCCATCTGTGCACTACTTTTGATATGTACTCACTACAGTGGCACATGAGCAAGCCGTGCCGTTTCCAAGATCGTAGTTCCAAGGTGCCGTGCCATTACAATTTGTTCTTTTTCAAACTCCAATAAATCAGCAGCGTTTCTCATTCTGACTCTGAACACTGTACTAACCGAAAGCCAGTCTTCAGGTGGTATTTATACTGCTCTGTGAACTTCACCTGTGCCACCGTTTGGTCTCCAGGCGCCTTCGTTTCTCTAAAATGGAGGTGGTCATAATGTAATGGCTCATTTGTGTATTTATGTTTTCACTTGCTTACGGGTTATCTCCCTTGGGACACCAAGCTATGTCCTTTTAGTTTCTCTTGTCTTCCTTCGCCGCTCCCCACTACAGGGTTGGCACAGTTTCTCCACATTAGCGTTTTCAATAGTTCTGTGATGTACTTTACTGCCTCCAGGCTCGTGGACTAAAAAACAAAATGGCCACTTTGATGTCAGTTTTACAGTGGTGGTGATCCTGTCTTTTCACATATTAGGTGCTTGAATTAATTCCCGCTGTTGCCCAATAGAGCGCAGCAGTGGTGTGTTGTGACCTCCCTTGCGCACGCATGTACCGTCCGTAGTCTGGGCGAAACAGTGTGTGACACGCGATCAGAGGGCACAGAATACGAGTTTGTATCGCATTCACGATGTTGAGTTTCGTGCCAGAAAAGGCGCATTTGCGGGAAGCATTACTCTTCTGCTTTCATCTCAAGAAATCTGCAGCGGAAAGTCATCGTTTGTTAGTGCAGGCCTATGGGTGAACATGCCCTATCGGAAACAACATGCAGAGAGTGGTTCTGACTCTTCAAAGCCAACGAATATGACGTGAAGGACAAAGAGCTCCCTGGGCAGCCGAAAAAGTTCAAAGATGGCGCATTGGAGGACTTATTAGACGAGGACTCGTGTCGGACGCTCCACGAGTTGTCTGAAACACTACGGGTCGACGAGTCAACGGTTAGCAAACGTTTAAAGGCAATGGGAATGATCCAGAAGCTCGGAAACTGGATCCCACGTGCATTGCGGGAAAGCGACATCATCAAACGTGAAACCATGTGTGAATTGCTGCTGCAACGACACAAACGTAAGTCAGTTTTTGCATCGAATAGTGACTGGCGTTGAAAAATGGATTCGTTACGACAATCCTAAGCGCAAGAAATCATGGATTCGTCTTGGTGAACCATCAACCTCCACGCCTAAACTGGACATCCATGGCAGGAAGGTGATGCTGTGCATTTGGTGGGATCAAGTCGGTGTTGTGTATTCTGAGCTGCTGCAACCCGGCGAAACCATCAATGCTGAACAGTACCGACGCCAATTACTCGATGTGAAACTTGCACTCACGGAGACACAGCCACAATACGCCGAAAGACAGGACAAGGTTATTCTTCTCCACGACAACACTAGACCTCATGTCGCCAAATCTGTGAAGGAACTCTTGGAGGCACTTGGCTGGGACGTCTTACCCCACCCGCCTTATTCCCCGGACATTGCTCCCTCGGACTTCCATTTGTTCCGGTCGCTACAACATATCCTGTCGGAGCAGCATTTCCTTTCTGTCTCGGATATCCAAAAATGGCTCGATGAATGGTTTGTCTCGAAAGGACCTGCATTTTTCTACCGCAGAATCCATTTGTTACCCCAATGGTAGGAAAGGGTCGTGGCTGTCAACAGACACTACTTTGAATAGACTATCTTGTACCGTTCTGTGACAACACACAGGTGTTTGTGTGGCAAAAAACAGTGGGAATTAATTCGAGCACCTAATATAACTTAATAAAACTGTGACTTAAAATATATAATCACTATGCATAAAACATGTGAAGAAATACATATTAAACATTACAATCAAAATTGAGTGATATATCTAATAAAACACACTTGGATATTATTTAAACATAAAATTATGTATCCATTACACCAAATTCTCACACTTCTGTCACTACGTATTATATTGCATCTACATGGTAAATAGTTTTTTGTTATCTTGTTTGACAACACTTCTGCATAGACAGTTTGTATACCTCTCAAAATTGTTTGTTTTCATATATCCAAAACCTGTTATACTTGTATACCACACCCTGTTATTTTTTAAAAATATGTTTCAGTTTTTAATAGTAATTTAAATGCACTGTTATGTTTTTTTGTTTTTTCAGTATTTTAATCATTGCATGCCTTTCCATTTTATTTGTTTCAGTGTGGCGAACCTTTCATCCAGAATGGTTTAGAATTTTGTATCATCAGAGTAAAAGGT
This sequence comes from Macrothele yani, assembly GCA_039090855.1. Classification (NCBI taxonomy): domain Eukaryota; kingdom Metazoa; phylum Arthropoda; class Arachnida; order Araneae; family Macrothelidae; genus Macrothele; species Macrothele yani. The sequence goes on from CM077011.1 coordinate 167,457,910, forward strand.
CAAAGTTTCATGCTGCACCAAATTCGAAAAATGGTTGGTTTGGCTATTGCTGTGATGAGAAATCTAGCTTCTGAAGAAGTACTGAAGAAAGCATGGAATAAGAAAAGGGTTGGTGCAGTATTCTTTTGTTATGCACTACCTAAACAAGTGAATACGTAATCAGTTTACTATGTTTTGAAATTCTTCTGTTAGAGAGGAAAATATTCTGTCAGGTAATGTGGAAATACTATGTAAAAACTGCACATAGGTTGGAAACCTAAAGACTAAAATAAATAAAATTGAGTACAAAAAAATAGAGTCTGTTAAATATGGTGACCTTACATAACTTTAGGATAAATAATGCCATAGAAAAAGTCTCATAAGCAATTGATAGCTGGCACCAAGGATGTTTGTGCTGGTCAGGAATTGAAATTTGCATGTGTCAGTGGTAGATGCTGTTGTGGTAGGCTGTGTATACAAACACAGCTACTCCTGCATTTCAGGAATGAATGTTAGTATGCTGTATGGATTTAATTAAGGGATAAGTACTGTGCAGTCTTGGAGACAAATTGCTAATGTCTGTGGAGAAGCTTGTTCATTGGAAAGAACATTCTGCAACTGGGTGGGAAATTTTTGATTTAGCAGTTGCATCCTCGTATGCCATTATATCATCATGAAGATATTTTGAAGGACCTCGTAGAAGTGGATTCATGGTTATCAGTGAAGTTATTAACAGTTTAATCATCCATTGTCATCTTTTGGCTGTGAGAAAAGGATTTAGATCCAGTAGGCATGCCCCACATAAACTGTTATCACAAAACCACATCATGTGACTCAACATCTGCCATTCACTGCAAAGCTGTCAGCATAATGAGCCATATTAGAACCACATCTTTACCCGAGAGCAGAAAGTGATTCCTATACACCAGGTTTAAAAGTAGGTATCAGTGGAATAGCTGAAGCAGTTCAAGTGCCACACAAGACAGAAATGGTCTACATCCATGGAAAGTCATGTTTAATATTTGGTACAGTATTAAGAATTACTCACTTTTAAAGTTACTTCCACATATATAGGTTTGGAAGTAAAACAAAGGGAGCAATTCCTCTGATATCCTACCAGATGTCAAGCATGTTTGGCAAGGAAAACAGCTTTAGATTGTGGAAATAGTAGGCGAGGGAATTTATCTTTAAAAGGCATAGCTGCCTTAGGAGAATTCTACAGGATTGATGGGTTTTTAAAAGGATCCTGAATGATTGCATATGAAAGTAATAATTGCTGCCCCAGTGGTACAATGGTCTAGGCACTTGCTTCTGACCAATCTTCTGAGACGGGAACAGGCCTTGTGTGAGGCATGTGATGGATTTCAGTGAAACTCAAGTAATTGTATGCTGAGGTCACTGTACATGTTTCCTGTACCTAAGCGGAGAAAATATGAAGGGTTTTGCAGCCTTTCATTAATTCAAGCTGTTGTAGGTATCGTGGAAGTATTGAAATTTGCATAATGATCGATGATAAAGGTCCTTGCTAAATGAGATGTACATATACACTGAGTGGCCACTTTATGATGACCACCTGACAGTTTTAAGCAAATCAGCTATAGCTGCATGCTGTTGCCGCCAGAGGGCGAGGCTAGTATAAAAAGGGAAAGCTTAGTGCTTGCGACAGTAGTAGAAGTGATTTTTGGGTGACGAGAAGGGGGGAAATGTGTTTTGACGGACTTTCAACGTGGGATGATTGTAGGAACTCGAAGCCATGGTGCGAGTGTCACCGAAACCGTCGCATTCGTGAAATGTTCCAGAGCAGCTGTTGTTAAAATGTTTAAAGACTGGACTGTCAGCCAAAAATCTGGGTCTCTACGTGCAACGTGTGGTCATCATCGACTAGTGACTGCTCGGGCGGAAGGGAGAGTGTCCAGACTGGCAACAGTGCAGCAAATTACAGACCATCTTAATCAAGGATCCTCAAATGATCTCTGCATGTACTGTTTGCCGTACACTGCATCGGATATGATATGGCAGCCGAAGGCCTGTTCGAACACCTTTGCTGTCTGCAGTTAACAAGAGAAAACGTCTCCAGTTCGTACAGGAGCACAAGGATTGGACAGTCGATAATTGGAAACAAATTATTTGGTCCGATGAAGCACGTTTTCAGTTGCACCATGCCGATGGCCGAGTGAGAATTTGGCGGAAATAGCACGAAAGCGTGGACCCCAAATGCATTGCTACAATCCTTCAAGCTGGTGGAGGCAACGTTATGGTTTGGGGAATGTTTTCCTGGCATGCTTTGGGCCCTTTAATTCGTGTTGATCAACGTCTGACTGGCACATCATAACTAAACATCATTGCGGACCAAGTGCATCCTGTCATGTGGATGGTTTATCCCAATGGTGATTTCTACTTTCAACAAGATAATGCGTCCTGTCATAGTGCTTGTATCGTACAGGATTGGTTTCAGGAACATGCTGGTGAGTTTACTTTGCTTAGGTGGCCCCCACAATCTCCAGATCTCAACCCCATTGAGAATTTGTGGGATGAAGTTGAACGAGCCATCAGACAGCTGGATCCACAACCCTGCAATCTCACACTCCTGGAAAGTGCTATTCATCAAGCATGGTCTCAGATTCCACAAACCACCTGTCAACATCTCGTGGAGTTCATGCCACAAAGAATCGATGCAGTATTAAAGGCAAAAGGTGGCCCAACGAAGTACTGAGGGGGTATTCATAATAAAGTGGCCACTCAGTGTATAACTTCAAACTGTCAAATTCGCAATAAAAACCTGCTAAGTTTCACAGTAAAAGATGTCAATTTATTTACAAATGAAAAATACATAGTTAGGTTTTTAAACCTTTTCAATTTATTTACATATTAAAAATACATAAGGTTTAAACACCTAACTATGTATTTTTAATTTGTAAATAAATTGATATCTTTTACTGTGAAACTTAGCAGGTTTTTATCGTGCATTCGACAGTTTGAAGTTATATATGAACGTATATTGAAATTTGCATTTGTCACTATGTTATGGTGTTAAATACATACCAAGTTCCAAACTCTAATTGCACTTTCTGCACCATGTCATATTTGCATGCTACAACCTGAAATGTGTATGCAAACAAATGAGTTTTCTAAGTAAAATCATGCTGTAGACTGCCATGGACTCTGATTTATAACAGCAAAGGCTTACAGACTACTCAGATCAAATTAATTAAATTCCATTTTAACTTGTGAAGAGCTTTCAATATTCTTCACATCTTTAGATTTTCAGACATTTCTGTCCTCCAGATCCTTATCAAGACCTGTACTCAATGATTAGAAACTATCGAAGGTATTTAAATATTGTTGCCAGGTTCCTCGTTTATTATGCAGGCGTGATTATTTTCAATCAAATCAGAAATTTGAAAATCTGTCTTTTTTTTTTTTTTAAATGTACTTTTTCTCAGAAAGTGTCTGACTTTAGGTAGCAAATTGGTTCACATTTATTGTTGTAGCTGCTGTGTGCAAGCACTAATGTTATTGCACAAAGCACAGAGATGACTGCCCAGTTTATGGCAGTGCTTAACTAAAGTTGGCAACGCTGTTTTTTTTTTTTTCTTGCGATCTCGGGATTCTTCATCGTTATTCATGAGGCCCATCTCGGAGATCATTCTTGCATTTGTATTCTAGCGCATGTGCATACAGTACAAATACAGCTGTGTGATGCAGGGAAATTACTGCTTTCACATGCTACAGAAACCAGTTTTTAGTAAGTGCTCGCCACTCTCTTCGACTTGGCAAAGAAATGGAAAGTATCTCATATTGTCTCTTTTTTGCACATCTTTTATAAACTGACCAACCAATAACATAAGCACGATCTTTTTTTTTTTTTTTGTAAAAAAAGATCATGCTTATGCTATTGGTCGGTCAGTCCGTCTGTCTGTGGATACCAGATCTCTGCAAGTATTAGTCCGATTTGAAAAACTCTGCCTTGTGGAGAATGATAATTGCATTCGCTGCTAGAGGGCGTAAGTGCAGATATCGAATTCAAAATGTATTTTACTGCATATATTTACTTCTAAATATTAGATTGAAAAAATTATTTCTTCCTTTTGATGCCATTTATAACAAAGACTGTTTTAGGCAGCCTCTTTTTCAAGTAATACATATATTTTCTGCTAGGGCGGGGGCCTGAAGGTAACGTGCGTTTTCCCCTATATCTCTGCTTCGGAAACAGCTCCTCGTGGGAAATGTTTTGCATATAATTTCAAATTTTTGGTAAGGAATAGTTTGACCACCAGGGAGCGTGTTTGTTTCTGCTTTTGATGTATTTGCAGCAAAATCTGAGCTTCTAAAAACTTGATTGAAAAAATTCTTTTGTGGGTAGACACCACTCACCTCAGAACACCTTTTAGAATAACTCCTGCTTAAAATAGCACACAATTTTCCCACCAGGATCATAAATGCACATCTTATTTTTGTCGATATCTCTGCTTGTAAGAGCGATTTGAAAAATTCTTTCTTTGTTGAAGTGCGTTTTCACTGCAAAATGTTTCTCATATAATTTCAAATTTTTCTTAACGCACAAGTTTGTCACTAGAAGGTGTAAGTTCACTTTTCCATTTGCAGCAATATCTGTGGGACTAAAAACACGATATAAAAAATTATTTTTCAGTCAGATACTACTAACTATGAAAACTCTTCTTCCCAAAATAATGCACAGTTTTGCTGCTAGGTGACGCCAATATTTTACCTGTTTTTCTCAATATCTGCTTCTACATGTGCGATTTCAAAAAATGGACTCTTACAACACCGGATGTCATTTACCTTGTGGAACAGTTATGTCTCTGGGTGATGTTCGTGTACTTCTGTATCTCCACTTCTAAAAACCCTATTGCAGATTTCTTTTTTACTGTATGCCATTTGCTACAATAGAGATGTGGAACATTATCCTCATTAAGTAATGCTCAGATTTCCCTTTGGGGGCGTAAAGGTCAAAACTTTTTTCTCGCTAACTCTGCTTCCAGGAGACGTATTGGAAAAGTTCTTTTTCCCTAGCATAGCCTTTTCAATGAATATTTTTTGCCTATTTTTAACTATCCCATAATGCAAATTCTTCTGCTAGAAGGCATAGAGGAGATATACCATGTTTCTTTCTGTATATCTCAGAGCCAGATTAAGGAGGTGTCTACAGGGGCTATAAGCCTTGGGGCCCCATGAGAGGCAAATAATAGCATGGGCAAATAATAGACAGATATGTGATGGAAAGAAACAGAGAGAGGTTTATAAAATAGTTTCGCTTTTGTCTCATGATTCCCATTTGGCCAGAAGAAAAACAGATTTCAAGATGGTGACACACCAAGGGTAAAGGTTTCGTGTTGCTGTGTACAGCGGGGTCGGTGACAGTTCCATCTTTACACTACCATACACCCACACCTCCCAATTTGCACTTCGCACCATTAATGGTTGAGTACCTTGTGGTTTCACACTGCGTAACAAAAACAATGCACTAAGAAAAGTATACAATGTAAATCGTAAGAAAATCTTGACAAAATCTAGGAATTTTAACTAGTGTTTTTATGAGAACACTGCAAAATACAGTGACTTATTATGAAAACTCTGCAGATCATTTATTAGTTTGAAGAATGCACTACATATTAATTAGATCACAAACATATTACTACAGTTTCCTCATATTTTAACAGACTTCATAATGGTTCCCTTCATAAATTCTTTGGAGGGCCCACTCAAATATCTTAGACTAGGGGCCCACTAAGGCCTTAATCCAGCCCTGATATATATATATGTATGTGATTTGCCAATACATTGCTTTGATAACTATAAAATGTTCCTTAATTCTGGGTTACAATTTTTGAGACATGCAAAAAATTAAAGTGTTGCACTCACTATAAACCACATAAAAATGAGAGTAATTAAGGAAAATTTCTACATCCAGAAAAACTGTTCCATTAATGAATTAAATCTACGAAGCTCATAACATCAGGCCGGAGCGTAGAAAAAAATTCGAATTTCAATATGCCCTAGTTCAGAAAAGTTGTGTATTGCTACGTAAACCATGTACAAAAAAATTAGCGAAATTCAAATACTATGTTGCGGTTCCACTTTACCTCCAAAATTTTTATATTTGGGTAAAAACGTCGCATTGTGAGAAAAGAACAGTGTTCATTACAAACTTTCCTTAGCGCGCAAAACCTATCTGTTGGTACCTAAAAGATGTGCACAATTTTTCAGGCAAAGCAACTAATATCTTATGGTTCCAATTTAATGCAACAATACTCCATGTTTAAGGAAAGTTGCAATACTTTGACACCTAGTGTTCACCATGTGATTTGTTAGTGTGTGCACTATTATACTTAAACAAATGTGCAGTAGTGCAAAAAACAAATGTGCACTTAAACAAATATGCAGTAGTGCACATGGTGCAGCTCTTCACATTTTTCATGTTTCAGAAAAATCCCAGAAATCATCATGGGGAGGGGGCTGCACAGCGTTATTACTTGTCATTCTCATGCCAAAAACAGCTCCGACAGCTGGCAAGAATGTCTATCGCTTTATATACGCTCTGGCGGATGCAACCGAGTACGCGCATAGGTGACGTTGCTTTGTATTTTGCATAAGCTCGTCTGTACCAGTTTTTCTGGCACTTCAATGTATATACACATGTGTTAATAGTTGCATTTTCAAATAGGTTTTCATTTCAAAAAATTCAGCTTTGTCTTCTGGTGTATCACATTCAACAAAACCACTGATGTATAAATGTACTTATAAACTTTAAACATGAAATCAATGTCGTCTTAGTTTGCACTGTGGAACTTTAGCCTGAATCACTACTGCCAATATTGCTCTTTATATGAGAAATCCAGATTTTGAAAAATAAAATTTTTAGGTTCCATTGCAACTGCGTTCCTTGGATTTTTCTACCCCTGGTAATAACTAAGAACATTTGTGAGGGAAAGACTTCCCTATTTGTGTGATGGATGAAACTATATGCATTAGTAGAAGCATTGTGACATTCATTTCAGTACAAAGTCATTCTGTTTCTAATTGCATTGCTAGAATGATATTAAGAATTTCAATATTTTATCAATAATAATATAACTATTATTGATAAAATATTGAAACCCAAATTTCAATCATTTATCCCAAACTAAAACAGAGCACAGTTTGTGTGCTTTTTAGTGTACATATTCACCCCACATGGAAAACTTCAATTGCTTTTTTTATTATTATTATTATTTTAATATATTTTTCTTTTTCTATTTGCATCTAGTATTACCACGACACTAGTGGTGTACCTGAACTGTTTGGAATATGTGGTCTTGTTAGAGAACAAGAAGTTAAAATGGTTGTTATAATTTTCCTGCTGAAACATTGCATTGAGTTACTAATATGTAATGTGTCTTATAGGTTGACATTCCAAAAGCACCAGGGTTAGGCTTAATGCTGGAAGAGGTTCATTATGAGTGGTATAATAAAAAATATGGAGGAGATGGAATGCATGAAGCACTTACATGGAATGAATATCAAGAAGTTATAAATGATTTCAAAAGAAATCAAATACAGTACAACATTGCACTGACAGAAAAGTGTGAAAAATCGTATCCTTTGTTTATTGTGTTACCACTGCTGGTAGTTTTGAGTGTATGTATCTCTTTCAGGCTTAATTTATTGATTTTAGGTCATTTGTCACATATATATTAATATGTTTTCTTTTTATGTCCCCAAATAGATGTTTGGTTCCATAGGAAGTCAATTTTTCGTGCTGAAGGATATTAAGAACACAGTTTGCCGTCTTTACACGATTTTCAAAAATTATGGTTAAAATGATATATACATTAGAACATGAGCACTTTCAAGTCCACTGTGGACCCGTCATCAGATGGTGTGCTTGCAATTATGCCCTGGGAGGGTATATATTATGTAGTATGCACACCGACGAAACAGTATGTTTTGGCATGCGCATGCTCACTACACAATCATGTCGTTTCATTAGAGCAGCCGGTATTGTCTCTTTCGCTGTAATAGTTACAAAGTAGTTTCCATGGCAACGGTATAATGATAGGGGTATCGTCGTTACAGCATTCTGCCCTATGTTTATGTATCAATAGGCTTTCTAACAGGAGGATAAATGAACAGGTAGTCGGCGTATGTAACATAGTAACATCGTCCCAGATAGGTTGGTGTTGACCCTTCCGGTATAGTCTTGAAAGGGCGGTGGAGGTGGAGCATGCTTTAACATTATATCTATGTTCAGAGACACGTAAATTAATATTGCGACGGATCAAACCTATGTATATATGGTCGGTTACATCAGCATTCATAGCTTTTAGTGGGATTGCGTACACACCGAATTTGGAACCATGGGGAATCTGATCCCTGTCATTTTTAATATGGGCGAGAATGTTGCACGTTTTTATGCCAAAATCAAAACTAAATGGACGACATGCGTTTTTTAGGATATTTGTGACAGCAGGGATGTATGGTAGTTTGCCGACGTATGAAGTGCTTGGTCTCGTTCTTGGTAATGTTGAGTATGATGCATTAAAGACACGGCGCATTATGGAATTAACTGTGGTAGATGGATAATTATATAATGCTGCAATATCCATAATTTTTGCAACTTCTAGGTCTCTTTGATCGGTTGAGGATGAATGTGTAACTGCTCGGTGAAACATAAAGTGAAGGGCTGAGAGTTTTTGCCTGAGTGGGTGGTAGGAGTTATAGGGAATCATAGTAACTCACTCTGTTTATAGAAAACCAACTGCAACAATATCTATGATTCCCTATAACTCCTACCACCCACTCAGGCAAAAACTCTCAGCCCTTCACTTTATGTTTCACCGAGCAGTTACACATTCATCCTCAACTGATCAAAGAGACTTAGAAGTTGCGAAAAAATTTTTGTTAATTTAAAAAGTGCCGAAAAGGGTTTTACGACTGTGGTTCAACCATTTTTAAATAGGTTCACCAGTAATATTCTTGATTTTAAGACTGCTGCTCTGGTTTGAACCCGTGACTGAGAGAGAAATAGTCATTTGACCAGTGGAATATAATAAAATTGACTAAAACATTCATGATCAAAATACTTTTTGGTGATAAGTTGAAAATTGCATAGCATTATGTCGGCATTAGCTTATAATTAACACATGAACTTTACCAGGGCAAGTCAAAAGTTTGCCCCGTTTGCAGCAACAAAGACATTCATGCTCACTTCATTCCACGAAGTACAGGATGTTGTTTTCTATTGCCAACATGCCAACCACACCACTCAGCAGAACAGGAACTCTCTAATGCCAGATTCCACATCCATCACTGAAGCATAGTGGGAAATAGGCCAGAGTAAAACAGAGGTAGTAGTCAGATGGGGCAAGTTCTGAACTGTATAGAGGATAGGGTAGAATCTCAACAACTTTCAATTCCCATGGTTTTTGGCAGATCACTCTGGAGGTGTGACTTGTGGCATTGTCCACTTTGTCCAGTGCTTGCTTCCTATTGAATTGCAAGCACTAGGGAGTGTTGGCACAGAGCATCATGGACTTGTTCAGCTTAGAAGTTCCTGTGCACAGTGTGACCATCTGGCATGAGTTCTCAGTACTCCCACAGCATGACTGCCCTCTTGGCACCACTGCCAGTGCTTCCTGATGTGGCCTCGGCCACTGTTGCACAGTGGTAGGATAGCATAGGAATATCCACAGTTCATCACCTGTGACAGTATGTTGCCAAAATCTATTGTCCTGTGGATTTCGCAGCAATCTGTGACAGAGTGGGAACCATTTGATGATACCTGGGGGAGAAACCAAGCAAAGGGCAGTGGATTAGGATGACTTCATTTGAGCTGGCAATTGTTATGTACTGGCACCTGGCTTGAGTGTCAGTGTTGGTGGTTGTTGGCTGTCCTGACCTCAGCTTACCTTATTTGAGATTGGTGTCCCCAACTTGGAAATGCCGGAACCATTTTCATTCAGTGCTGTTGTCCACTGTTTTCTTGCCTTCAACTGCACAAATTCTCACAATTCCACATTTAACCTTTCTTCAAGTCATCATCATCATTGTCAACCATTATCAATCCACTGCTGGACGAAGGTCTCCCCAAGTTTCCTCCACAACGGTCTGTCTTGTGCCAGTCTCCTCCATGTCACTCCCGCATACTTTCGAATTTCATCCACCCATCTTCCATGTGGTGTTCTTCTGGGTCTTTTCCTGTCCCTTGGAATCCAATCTAAAATTTCGGCTGTCCATCGATGGTCTGTCCTTCTGGCAGTATGTCCAGCCCATTGCCATTTCAGAGATTTAACTCTGATCATGATGTCTTCCACTCTCGTCATTTTTCGGATCCACGAGTTCCTCTTCTTATCTCTCCTGGTTACACCAAGTATGCACCTCTCCATGCTACTTTGAGTTGTCTGCAGCCTTTGTATGTCTCTTTTAGTTAAGGTCCACGTCTCTGCACCATACGTAAGCACTGGAAGGATGCATTGATCAAACACTTTTCTTTTAAGACATAATGGCATATTGCTCTTGAAAATTATGCTGTTTCTTCCAAAAGCTCTCCAGGCAAGTTTTGTACGCCGATTAATTTCTTCATCAATGTGACCCTCACTTGATATCTGCTGTCCAAGATAAACGTACGTGTCTGTTATCTCCGGCTTTTCTCCATCAATCGATAAATCTTCATTTTTTGTAAAAGCATTGAACATCACTTTTGTCTTCTGAAAGTTCATTTTTAATCCCACTTCTTTACTCTTGTCAGCAAGTTCCTGGATCATACTCTGCAGCTCTGATGGGCTAGTTGCAAAAATGACTACGTCATCAGCAAAACGAAGGTGAGTTAGATAATCTCCATTAATCTTTATCCCCTTGTTTTCCCAGCTCAGTGACTGAAAAACACCCTCCAATGTGGCATTAAAGAGCTTTGGAGATATGGTGTCACCTTGTCTCACTCCCTTTCCATTTTTTATGTGTGTTGTATTTTCAAACAGCCTAATCTTTGCACTTGCATTTTCATAGATGTTATTAATAATATTAATGTATGCATCTTCAGTACCGCAGGTTTTCAGAGCCATTGTAACTGCTGATGGTTTCACCGAATCAAAGGCTTTTTCATAATCGATAAAAGCCATGCACAATGGAAGTTCATATTCCCTCACTCTTTCAATTAGTTCTCTCAGCACATGGATATGATCTATTGTGCTGTAGCCACTCCTGAATCCAGCTTGTTCTCTCGGTTGAGCCATGTCCAGTGTTACCTTCAAGCGGTGTGAAAGAACTTTAGTGAAGATTTTATAAACTACTGATAGGAGGCTGATAGGTCTGTAGTTTCCGAGATCCTCAATGTCACCTTTCTTATGTAGCAGGATCATTGTAGCGGTGTTCCAATCCTCAGGAATCTTTCCTTCATTAAGGCATCGAGTGAAAATTTGGGCGAGTACTGTTTCGATTTCTCCACTTGCTTCTTGTATGATGTCTACAGTAATTCCATCTTCTCCTGGAGCTTTTCCCTGCTTCATGTTCTTGATTGCATGTGCAACTTCTGCTGGAAGGACTGGAGGAACTCTGGTACTGGTATCTTTCATGATGTCTGGAGTGCATGTATCATCCCTTTCATATAATTTGGAGTAGAAATCTTTCACTCTTGTCAAAATTTCGCCTCTATTTCTTGTTACAGAACCATCTTCTTTTCTCAGTGCCATAATCTGTTTTCTTCCCTTACTGAGATGTCCCTTTGCTATCTTTAGGCTTTGGTTGTTTTCAATTGCTTTCCTCACTAGTTCACAGTTGAATTTTCTTACGTCTTCAGTGATACTTTTTCGTACTGTCTTGCATAGCTCTATATATTCCACTTTGGAAGTCACATCTTCTTTAGTTGTCCTCATCACTTTTCTTTTTTGCATCAACATTTTGGTTTTTCCTGATAATTTATTTACATGCAGCTTGTTCTTAGACCCAGCTAATTTTGTTGCTGTTTCCATAAGAGCTTTGGTTACTTTTCTGTTAACTTCAGTGATGTCCACTTCTTCCGATGTTAGGCCTTCTAAAGCAGAGAACCTGTTCTTCAGTTCCAACTTGAAGGTATTATGGTGTTTTTTCAGGTTGGTTATGTCAATAGATTTTGTTTGTCTTATGAGCTTGCCACGTTCAAGTTTAGTGTTGAGGTGCATCTTACATCTCACCAATCTATGGTCACTACCTGTGTTGAACTTGTTTAGCACACTGCATTCTTCTATGACGAATTTTTTGTTACACATAATAAAATCAATTTCACTTGTCGTCCCAATTGGATGTCTCCATGTCCATTTCCTGTGTGGCTTTTTCTTGAAGAAGGAGTTCAAGATGAAAAACCCTTCTGCCTCTGCAAACTCAACGAGAGTATTTCCACGCTGGTTTCTGTTGCCGTGACCGAATTTACCTACTGAAGTTTCATTCTGTTGCCGTTGCCCTATTTTTTGCATTGAAATCTCCCATAATTATTTCAGGGTGCGCACGCGTGCTTGAAAACCTGGAAAGTCCTGAAAATCATGATTACGTTTTCAAGGCCTGGAATATCCTGGAAAAACGGTATTTTTTTAATGCTGTCTTGAAAAGCCTTGAAATTTGAAATTAGTGCTTAAAAAAATGCCCTTTAGGAAATCGTGTTACTGACTGTTACCCCTTAATTTTTTTAAGTTCCTCTCCTCTGTTCTCAAAGAAACCGCCGGCTACAGTGGTGTTTCGGATGTGCCCAAATCCTAATTTGGCTGGGGGGGGGGGGAAGCACTACTTCCAGTGCAATAAAATTGGATGATTACTAGCAGGTCTGTTAGGGAAGGAGAGCTTGATGCATTCTCTAGCCCTGAGCTTGATGTCCGTCCGACAACTACTGAGAACAACAGAAGGGGAAAGAAGAGACATTTAGCATTTGCAAGGGGGTCGCGTGTTTACCAAGTCAGCTGGCATCCACCAGTGAAGAGTATGCCTGAACAACACATTCATCTGCTCCTTGTTTATTGCATTAAGACGCTTGCTTCCGGCCCACCCCTCAAGAGACTTCGGCTACTTATGATAAAAAATAAGAAAACTATCTTTGCGAATTTTTCACAAAAAGTGGCTGAAATTTTTACATTTACTATAATTGGATTACAGAAGCTCACTCACAAAATTCCATTTGAATCGGTTTAAAACTTAAAAAAGTTAGCATTGGAAATTTTTATTATGTGTGCCTCTTTAGACAGTGAGCCTTGAGCAGAAAGTGTGTTACCATAGCAACGGTTGATTGACAGCTGGGAGCGCTGATCCGAAGCTCCTTGGTTGGGAAGAAAGCAAACACCTGTTTATCACTTCCACGGCTCAAAAGAACTAAGAGATATTTTCAGAAATCCATTTTCCGGAATTTTGAAAATAACACAGTAAAATTTTTACAGTGGTTAAAATACATCACAATAAAGTTCTAGTGCAAATTTCGCCGAATTCCGTTTGAAACTTTAGCAGATGCAAAAAAAAAAAAAAAAAAGAAATCTTCCGTTGCAAAATCGGATTCAAAAAAAAAGAAACGGCAATTATAAATTACGGGAAAAGCAAGCAAATTATTTTTTTTTTAGATGCCATGGTTTATTTAAACAGAGTGATCCTTAAATTTTGTTTCTGTGATGATATGGACTCTATTTTAATTACAAACATACATTTTTATTCAGATGTCTGAGTTACTGTTTTAATAAAAAAATCTATAATTAAAAAGTTTTCAATGGATTTAGGCGAAATTCAGCAGATAAACGTATTTTAGTAAATTGCAACGTTATGACGTAAATTTGGTCATTTTGTCGAAAATTGGGCAGCATTTTTTTTTTTTTTTTACGTTTTCTCCTATAGTTAGGTGAAGGAGGAAGACACTTCAGTGAGCTGCAGGTGGTGATTTATGGCGATGTGCCAAATGAAAAGAAGCCGTTCCATCAGGACATTCCAGAGGTTGAGTGTGCGTGGACGCGTACTCCTGCTGTTTGAACTTAATCGGAATGTTTTCGGGAGGGGGAGAAATATCCGTTTCAGCTTTACAGCTTTCAGGCTCCTTTTTTTTTCTTGGTAATAAATAAAAACCATAGTTGCTGCATTCACCATTGATCCATATTCGCATTTCTTGAATATAAACAGCAGACAATCGGAAACATGGTGTTGGGTGGGTCTTGATGTTCTTCATTTGTATCTGCTGAATTTTGTTCTGTGGGAATACGGAATGAGTTATACTGTGAATACATACAAAACTACATATTTTTGAGCTGAAAAAATATGTCTACTTGTACACAGTAGCTAACGTGTGAACTCAGACGAAGACAATCGGACATATGGACGTCTGATTCCATAAAAATCAACCCATTTTATTATACACGACAGGTAAAAAGAAAAAACATTACATGTTTTTAAACATTATAAAGGAAAGCGGATTTTTGAAACACCATGACTTGATGATATTAATTTCTGAAAGTTTTTTTTTTTTTCGATTTTAATTTCTGAAATCTTTTTTTTTTTTTTTTTTTTTTCAATTACAATACACTGTAACATGATACCTGTGTGTTGTATCCCTTAGTTGTATGGCAGATTTTCAGTTGGCCGATTTCCGCGATCGTAAGTGGTAGTTACATTGCTATTGTTGATGATGACAAGATAAATACTGGAGTAATGTAGAATGTTGCATAAAGTAAAAAAAAAAAATCGCCCCCTTCGAACTTTTTATGCGGTTATCATAGCTGATCAACCATTTCATTCCATGAACATCAGCACATTTCAATCATTTGACCATTGGGGGTCTGACGGAATTCAGCAGTGCTTAAGCGCCTAGCGCAACCAGAACATGCTAATTATGGACAGTTCTATTCCCTTCCCCCCTACATCCCTAATAATTGAGAGCGCATACTGTAGTTTCAAATATTCTGTGTATGAGCTGGTTTTCACGCTGTTCGTTATGTTTTTATTTTAGAAATTACTAACCCTTTCGAACTGTAGGTTGCAGAAACGTTTATGCTTTGGTTTTTTCCATTTGTCCGTACGATAATTCACGTAAAAGGGGTTGGATTTTGGCGAAATTTTAGTATGCTGTTAGGTACAACCTAGGAACCTACCCTGTTGAAAATGGTCGAAATTAAATTCAAAGGCATAGATATAAGAGCAGTATTCATTCTCCAAGCTTGAAGCCCTACGTCCACTCTCCAGCTGGGTAAGTATGAAAGATTTGAGACTTGGAGGAGGGGACCCAGTACAAAGTTTTGCTTCCTCAGGCACTAAGTGTTTGTTAACATTTCCTTTCCTCTGGTTTGGAGCCCAGCTGTAAGAGGTGATGCTTTGTAACAGTCTTTTAGCACAACACTCTGTCTACTGATTGGCATACAGGTCATAAAACAGTAACTTCACTAAGTGTTGTTTCCTTGTTTTGAATGAAGACTAAATCAATGCCAAAGCATTTGCAACCCAGGCTGCCTAAAGGACAAAGCTGGGGGAGCAGGAAAGAACATAGCAGTAAGACCCCTTTTTCTTTAATTACTTAAAATCTGGCCTATAGTAATTGGTCACATGTGTAGCCCCTTACTCAGGGGAAATTCTCAATTTTTAGTTGTGTGGTTCCTGATCTTAGATATTTTTTTGGTTTTCATTTACTGTTTCAGTTGATTTACCCATTTTTTCACCCTCCCCCATTAAACATGGGTAAGTGTACTTTTAGTGATCTTTGGCTAATAAATCCTAAATATGCTGGATGGATTAAAAAAGATGAAAGCAATTGCCATGTTGCAAAAATGCATTTTTATCCATTAAAATAACAGATGTTTCGAATATGGGGGATTCCGCTTTAAGAAGCCACATGAAAGGAAAAAACATAGTATGTTGACAGAAAGCTGTAAAAATGTTCCACTAACTGTTGATAAATTGCTATGTGTATCAAGTGATAAACAAGTACAGCCTATTGCATCCACATCTAATCCTCTGCATATTCCTCTTGAAAAAATGCAACCATTAAAGCAGAAGCATTGTGGTGTTTAAAAGTGGTTAAATCCCATTACTCTTACAGGTCTTGTGCAGGTAATGATGTTTTATTCCGCCTAATGTTTTCTGACAGCAGAATTGCTGGAAACTTCAGCTGTGGCGAAAAAAATGTTCCTACATTTGTTGCTTTGGTTTGGCACCTCACTTTAAATCAGTGTTGGTTCAGGAAGTCAAAACTGAAAATGAAAATTTTGTGATTTTGTTTGACGAAAGTTTAAACAAGTTTAGTCAGTCAAAACAAATGGATATACATGTTCGTTTATGGGAAAAAGGAACAGTTTCAACCAGATATTTGTCATCAGTTTTTTTGGGTCATGCTAGTGCAGACATAATGATGGAAAAATTTCTTGAATGCATGGCGTGCCTCCCACTGTGTAACATTGTGCAGTTATCAATGGATGGACCCAATGTTAATTGGAAGTTTTTTGATATGCTGCAATCAACACTTAGTGCTGACTCAAATGTCCAACTCCTAAACACAGGGAGCTGTGGACTTCACATTGCAAACAATGCCTTTCGACATGGAGCCTCAGCAACAGGGTGGGAAATTCAAAAGTTGCTTTCATCATTATTTAGGCTTTTTAAAGATTCACCTGCAAGGAGGGAAGATTTTTCTAAAATAATTTTAGCCAGTAAGATGCCATTAAAATTCTGCCCACACAGGTGGCTAGAAAATACTCCTGCCTGCGAGCGAGCATTAGAAATTTGGGCAGACATTGAAAATTATGTTAACCAAGTTGAAAAGAAGTGCATCAAAAATCCCCACACTGTATCATTTGATGCTATCAAAACTTTCACTAAAGATCCTTTTGTTTTGGCTAAACTGCATTTCTCCAATTCAGTTTCAAAACAGCTGGTACCATTTCTCAAGGCATATCAGTCAGATAAGCCAATGATGCCTTTTATGGCCACAGATCTTGAAAAGATGCTAAGAAATATGATGAATCGCTTTGTTAAAAGAACCATAATGGCAGAAGCTAACTCTGCCTTAAAGCTGTTACAAGTAGACCTTACAGATGCATCTCAGTGTTGTCACTATAAAGAAATTGATGTTGGGTTTCAAACAGAGAAGGTATTGAAAGAATTAAGTGCTAAGAACATTAGTGAACGCAAACTTATGGAGTTTAGAATGGAATGCCGAATACTTTTGCAAAAGCTAGTTGTGAAGCTATT
Source organism: Macrothele yani (assembly GCA_039090855.1). Lineage (NCBI taxonomy): Eukaryota > Metazoa > Arthropoda > Arachnida > Araneae > Macrothelidae > Macrothele > Macrothele yani. Next base: position 167,475,061 of record CM077011.1, read on the forward strand.
GGAAAAAAATCCACTTAAGTAACTCCCTTGTTCGCCACATGAATTGTTTAGATCCTCGATTGATGTCAAAAAATAGTGAGACTTGTATTAAGAATCTAACATCCATTCTCACACTTCTTGTTGATGCTCATAGAATACAACCAGAATTATGTGATGGTGTAATATGGCAGTTTAAGGAATTTGTGACCAGTGTTGCTGCAGTAAAATCTTCATTCATAAACTTTGATCCAGAAGATAAACAACAAAGAGTAGACACATTATTGTATGAGTACATGTCTTCTACTAAAGCTTTTAGTGAACTGTGGAAAGTTGTGAAACTTCCTTTACTGTTGTCACATGGGCAAGCTTCTGTTGAGAGGGGTTTTTCAGTCAATAAGGAACTCATTGTAGAAAACATGAGAGAGGAGTCAATTGTAGCACAGAGAATTATTTATGATCATATATCCTATGTAGGTGGTATTGATAAGGTAAATATCTCAAAATCCCTTCTGTTATCAGTTGGAGCTGCAAGGCAAAAATACATACATTATTTGGATGATAAGTCCAAAGAAAAGGAAAAAGCAGCCATATGTGGAAAAAGGAAAGCTATTTTAGATGAAATTGATAGCATAGAAAAGAAAAGGAAACTCATTGAAGGAGAAGTTAAAGAATTACTTAACTCTGCTGATGATTTAGTTTTAAAAGCTGAAACTACAAATAACATTACATACATTGTAAAATCTAATGATTCTTAGAAAAACTGCTCATGAGAAAAGAGCAGTACTTAAAAAATGGATATGGAACTTGAAACCAAAGTCAGCAATCTTAAATCTGTATAACCATCCATTGATACTCCATATTTGTGGTATCTTCCAAGCATATAGAGAATTAATACTAAAACATAAAATTTTTATATTTGTACAATTTACAATAGAAATGAACTTTTTTTTTCTTTGAAGCATGTTGAACTTCAAACCAGTTTTGATCTTATATCTTCATAATTATTTAGTGTTTTTCATATGAAGTTCATGTAAATAGACTAATGAACTCTTCTGTTCCAAAAACTTATAACTTTCTGCAACTAACTTCCATAATTAGGCTTCTTATTGGACTAAAACTTGGTAAGTAACATAAAACCTTATTTATACTTGTACAGTAAATACTCATGGGCTCCTAAAACATATTTTTGCTGTACATTTTACTATGAATTTGTGGCCAAAACAATTCAATCAATTGTCCTTAATGCATTGATCAGATTTTGGTTTATATAACTGACAAACTTCAATTTTTTTAAAAAGCTTTTAAAAACTTAATTCATATAATTGTCTTATGTTTTGGGAGTTGAACCAAAAGTGGTTATTCTGATTCTGGTTATGATTGAAGCTTAACTGGAGGTAGAGATTCCTTATGCTCATCATTTTTCATTTATGTAAAATACTTAAGAATATCCTAATTTATACCAATAAAAAACTGAAATTGTTTTATGTTTAAGGTTTTTATAAATAGTTTAGCTAGTTCCACTTTTGGGGTAGCACTTCATAAATTTAGTTTAGCAGTGATTTTGATTTAAAAAAATAAAAGTAAATTGAGGCAATCTTGTTTGATATGAAAAATAATTTTTGGAAAGTAATATGAGGCAAGTGTACTGGTAGACATAAAGGTGGTTAGATTCTTTTGGGTTGGGTGGTGAGCCAGGACTTTCTGACTTCTATGATGAAACTTATTTGAAATTTGTTGCCATGTTCCTAAAATTACACTTTCTGTTTTAAACTCTATTGGTTCACCTTTTCTGTGATCGTCCACTCCCGAATCATTTCTTGAGGTGCATAGTGATTCCGTGGCTTATGCTTTTTGATTTAACATAACTGTACTACAATTGGATGAAATTTTCCTCAAGTCTGGAACATATTCTGTCAAGTAATTAAGATTTTCATTGCCTTCAAAAGTCACATCCCAATATGCATCCACCAGTGGCAGCCATTGGGAATGTTAAAAAAAAAAATCATTCCTATGTATGGAAACACTTTTTATCAGAGCTAGAATCCACCTGTGGGCATAACAGGCACATGCCCCATTTCAAAAAAAAAAAGGGGGGGGGTGAGTAAGTAGATAAGTGCTTTGCTTTGTCTCACGTTTCTTGTTTTCAGACATTACACTTTTTCACTTATGGATTTGCAACTCCACGTTTTGTCTTACATTGGCCCGAACTTTTCAGTGATCCACACAGCAGTACTTCAGAACTGCTGTTTGTGATGTACTCTGACAGGCAAGCACCCCATCTCCCCCTTATGGGTCCTCCATGTTTTACCACCGTGTTTTTTGGAGGAAATAAATCTCAGAGATTTTTTTACCAGTCCTCTGTTAGACGTGCGCCCTCCCGATTCTTAAATTCTGAATCTGCTCTCACTTTATTTTATAATAATTTCAGTTGTTATCAATAATAGTCTGATTACATGGAAGATAGTGCAGAATAGTGATGCAGCTAAAATGACTGATTGAATTAATCATTTTCTGATTGGAGGGAAAGGATTTTCTGAATAGCCTTGTGATAATTGCATCATGATTCAATTTAGCATTATTGGGTAATTCGATGATTCAATTTAGCATTATTGGGTAATTCGCCAATTAAAAACATTAAAAAGAAATGTAATGGGTAAAAAAGCACACTCATCCATTTGCATCTTTCATCATTTTTATTACTTAAAACTGAAATTGCTTTTAAAAACTAATTTGAGCATGATACTGTAAAGCGTAGTAATCATCCTGGAATTTTTTTTATATGGCCTGGAAAAGGCCTGGAAAGTCCTTGAATTTTTTCCCCCAAAAAGAGTACGAACCCTGTTATTTTCAAGTGCTGCTTACCTTTATTATTTAGATGACAAATTTCCTCATAAAATTCTTCAATTTCTTCTTCAGGATGACTTGTGGTGGGTGCATAAGTTTGAATAATCTGAGCCTGGTATCTTTTCGAGAGTTGGATAACAAGCCGTGCAGCTCTGTCAGAGGAACTTCTACAACTTTATCCTTCAGTTTCTTGTTTATTATAAATCCAACACCACTAGTTCTGCCAGTATCTGTCCCACGATAGTAGAAGAGATGTCCACTTTTCAGTTCGATGAGATTTTCTCCTTTTCTCCTTACCTCACTTAGCCCCATGATGTCCCACTTGATCCTTTGTAGTTCCTCTTCCAATTCAAGAAGTCTTGAATCAGAAGATAGGGAGCGTCCATTGTACGTTGCCAAGGTCAGCATCAGATGGCAGCCTAGTCCGGTCCTCCGGGGATTCTTAGCACCCTCTGCCTTCATGTCGCACTGGCCGCTGCCTTGGCCAGGTACATTCCAGCTGCCGGAGACTGAGGGCCAAGATTTAAGTTGTGGAGTCATTTTGGAGGGGTTTGGCTATAACTCACCATGCTGGCCAAGCGGGTTGGTGAGTGTGGGATAGAATTTCCTCTAATCCTGATGGTATAGTTATACCGCTATTGGCGGTCGTCAGAGCCCCTTTAGTGGGAACAGGATGCACCACGAGAAGGCGGGGTTGACATTTGTCAAGGAGAGGCTGTGATGTTCAAGTATTGTTATATATATGTCAACAAATCTGTTGTTGCATAATTTACTGTTTCTCACATTATCATTAAAATGCCCTTGGGAAACATCAATAATATAAATATATAATAAAATTTCAAAATGTTACTCACATTTTGTCATGAGGTTTTCAGGATATTGCAGAGTTTTCTGTAGTTGAAGTCTTCAAATGGATAGTTAAAAAGCTGCGTGAATGTGACGAAGTCTTCAAATGAGTAGGTAAAAAGCTGCAAATGATTATCACTATTTCTGAGTCGTTATTTAAAAGATGATTTATGAACGTTAAAAGAATTAAAAATTCGGAACCAACGTTAAAAGAATTGAAAATTCATAAATCATCTTTTGAATAACGACTCAGAAATGGTGATAATCATTTGCAGCTTTTTACGTACTCATTTGAAGACTTCGTCACATTCACGCAGCTTTTTAACTATCCATTTGAGGACTTCAACTACAGAAAACTCTGCAATATCCCGAAAACCTCATGATGAAATGTCAGTAACATTTTGAAATTTTATTATATATTTATATTATTGACGTTTCCCATGGGCATTTTAATGATAACGTGAGAAACAGTAAATTATGCAACAACAGATTTGCTGACATATATATAACATGAATTTTAACCACGTAAAGAATTCAACAAATAGAAATATTTGATGAATTGATATAATATAGCTTTTTTCAAGTAATGGAGTAGAACATCACATTTACCAACCTCCATTCTGTGCTCACCTGATAATGACATGGAACTTGTGGTACTCAGTCGGTGCTGCCCAACATTATGTGTAGCTCAAAACAAGATAAACTTCTGACTCACCCTGGTAAGTGGTGGCATTTATATACTATGTGGACAAAAGTGATTGGACACTGTAAGTAAAGAGAAATACAGTATTGTATGTACATCAGTAGCTGGTAGGTTCTCTACTTGCAGAGATTACAGCAGTCACCCGTCGAGGTAAACTGTCTGTGGAGTACAGAGAGCAAGATGTTCCTGCATTCTGCCTAGAGTACATCAACCAACTCTGTCAGTGAAGAAGGTCGTATTAGTCTAGACTAGAGATGAGTTCAGGCTCAATTTTAGGAGCCCGGCCCGCTTTCTTTGATTACTTGTGTTTGCTGAGCCTGGGCCCGGATTCTTGGAAAATTTTGCTTATCAAGGCTTGCATTTATGCATTATACACTGGCCAAAGTTATGGCCCAAGTAAGGATTAGTTTAAAAAGTTTAGTTCAGTTAATCCACTTCACAATATAAATATGTTTTTAGAAATTCTACGCATAAAGCCAAATGTTCTAAAATGTGGATTTTAAAATAAATAAATAATCAACGTGCCCTTCGACCGTATCAGGGAAATCAGTAATTTTGGTAAAAGCTGAAGAAAAGAAAACCATTTAGAAATAAAAATTCCATTCGTTATTTCTTCTCAATTTACTTTTAATAAATTGCATTATAAAATGTACAACACCGTACAGACAGTTGCAAGTGTTTGAAATTTTGACTCTAGAAAACTAATCTTTGCAATATAATTTACATATATGCTAATTGGTAAAGGTAGTTTAGAGTGATGTAAATAAATGAGTGATAGGCAATGCACGTAACTAACAAACAAATTAAGAAGAAGGTAGTGTAGAACACGCTAAGTTACGTATAAACCGCACCATAACTCGACTGCCTCTGTGCTTCACGGTCAGCACTGTACACTCAGGGTAACTGCCAAACCCAGACATGCCCATCTGATCGGAATAATGTGAAGCCGGATTCATCACTATAGCGCCGACTGTTGTTGCTCCAATGTCCATTTTTTTGTGCTGTCGACACCATCGTAGCCGCATGGCTTTGTTGGTCTTTGTGATGAGAAGTTTATGGGTGGCTGCTTGGCCACGATACCTGAGCGCAAGGTCTTCTCTTCAAAGTGTCGTGGTGGAGACCATCTCTGGAACCCGTGTGCATTGGTCGGGACCAGGTTTTCCTGATCTCCCTCTGCAGCACCCTCCAGTCCTTGGGTCTTCCAAGGCGAGGTGAATTACTGCAATGTCCCATCTTCTTCCACTTGTTGATGACAAAGGCCTCAGTTGGTTTAGCAACCTGTCTTGACATCAGCCGTGCTTCTTACGCTCACACCTCCGATTGAGCAGCCTATTATAACGCCCTTTTCAAACTCGATCTCTCTCCTGCCAGCCATTTTATCAGCGATTGATCTTAGCATACTGTCATTCCATGTTTATATCTTATTGACCATGTGTCAGCTGTGGGGGCACACCATTGTGCCTGCATGGGGTGTCCAATCACTTTTGTCTACATAGTGTATAAGTTAGCGTGACTTAAGCATACTTTGCCACTATTCTTATCAAAGTTTTTTTTTAAGGTACAATGTTCTGACATTTACTGGATTAGAAGCCATGTTTACAACTTGCTATATGCACACTAAAGTAGCAAATTATTAGGAACATTCAATAGCAATCAAACATTTGCTATCCTGACTTAAGTACACAACTATAGCATTACGATCCTCACACAATCAAATGTGTCTTGCCACTCACACCCCGTGAGTAAAGCATTCCTCCAGCACACAACTATGTTTCTTCTGTAGTACCGTGGTTCACTGCCTTACATCAAAGAAAGGACGATAACGCTTTCACCACATGGCTGTGTATGAAAATGTACTTGTTCTTGCTCTGATGTAGGGCAGTGAAACTTGGGTACTACATAAGAAGCATAGTAGTCATTTGTGTGCTGGACCAAGGTGGAGACTAATGTGCTTCGGTGGTTTGGCCATGTTGAAAGAATGAGTGATGAGATGCTTATTAAGAAAATATTTGTAGCCCAAGTGGCAGGAAGGAAAGGAAGTCATGTGAGGATTAGATTCAGGAGTATGAAGTATAAAAGATCTTGTGTACGTCGTGTGATGGATGTCAGTGAAGTCTGAGTTGTGTGTCGAGATCACTGTAAATGGAGAAGTTTGATAAGCAAAAATTATCTGGTAGTTTGTAATTTCTTTGTGAAGCTAACCTCTGAATCTCAGGGAACAGCTTAGTGATAGGTATGTATGTATGTATGTATGTACACCGATGAGCCATTATGACCACCTGCAGCCTGGAGACCAAACGGTGGCGCAGGTAAAGTTCACAGAGCAGTATATATACAACCCGAGGACCGGCTTTCGATTAGTAGAGTGTTCAGAGTCAGAATGGGAAAAGCTGCGGATTTATTCGAGTTTGATAAAGGACAAATTGTGATGGCATGGTGCCTCAGAACTACAGTCTTGGAAATGGTGCAGCTTGTGGGTTGTTCATGTGCTGCTGTAGTGAGTACGTATGAAACGTGGTGCACAGGTGGCCAAACAATGAGCCGTTTTCCAGCTGTGTGTCATCCACAGCTCATTGTTGCCTGAGGAGAGCGGAGACTGTCCCACATTGTTCACAGCGACCGCAGGGCCACAGTGTGACAAATCACCTGCGACTACAACAGTTATGATCAGGGCAATGTGTCACAGCACGCAGATTTCTGCGCACAAGCCTGTGCAGCCAAAGACTCAGCCGGGTCCCTATGCTGACTACATGTCGTCGTCAAGAACGCATGAAATCGACCTGGGATCATCGAGATTGGACCGTAGATGCTTGGAAGAAAGTGCCATGCTCTGATGAATCAAGATTCCTGGTGCATCATGTAGACAGCTGAGTGCAGATACGCTGATTACCAACAGAGGCTATGGCACCTAAATGCACTGTTGGGCAGAGGCAGTCTTATGCTGTGGGCGATGCTTTCTTGGGACACTTTAAGGCCCCATTATCCCAATAGCACAATCCCTGGTGAAAATTCTCCAAATTTATGGCATCAGGAAATAAATAAGTACATCGCTCTTTCCACGTTCCAGAAACACATAGCAACCAAAAATTGTTTTCAGCCACCGCCGCCGCAGAATCGAACCACGGATCTCTTAATATCTAGCAGAGCACATTAAACTTTACACCACGGTGGCCAGCAATCCACGGTGCTATATGTATTTTTAAATCAGCTTCTGACATCATAAATCCGTAAGATGGGCTCAGCTACTGAGACGTTTCCATCTGGTGGCCACTAACGGCACTGGCTATATGTATTATAGCGGTTAAATCCACCAGATGGAGACGTCTCAGTAGCTGAGCCCATCTTACGGATTTATGGTGTCAGAAGCTGACTTAAAAATACACATAGCACTGTGGATTGTTGGCCACCGTGGTGTAAAGCTTAACGCGCTCGGCTAGATATCGAGAGATCATTGGTTCGATTCCACGACAGCGGCTGAAATCAATTTTTTGGTTGCTCTGTGTTTTGGGAACGTGGAAAGAGTGATGTACTTATTTATTTACTGATGCCACGTATTTGGAGAATTTTCACCTTGGATCTCGCCCTTTGGTTTTAACCGCTATAATTCATATAGCCAGTGCCGTTAGTGCACACCAGATGGAGACGTCTCAGTAGCTGAGCCCATCTTACGGATTTATGATGTCAGAAGCTGACTTAAAAATACACATACCACCGTGGATTATTGGCCACCGAGGTGTAAAGCTTAACACGCTCGGCTAGAGATCCGTAGTTTGATTCCATGGCGGCTGCTGAAAACAATTTTTCGGTTGCTATGTGTTTCTGGAACGTGGAAAGAGCGATGTACTTATTTATTTAGCTCAATCCCTGACAGCTGATAGGTATCTGAACATCGTTGCAGACCAAGTTCACCCATTCATGGCAACTGTGTTCCCTGCTGGTGATGGCCATTACCAACAGGATAATGCATCATGCAATACTGCTAGAATCGTCCAGAAGTGGTTCGAGGAGCATGCTGGTGACTTTCTGTTAATGCCCTGGCCTCCAAATTCACCTGACATGAACCCAATTAAACATTTGTCTTTCGACTTTCACCACACCCCGAAATGTACTGGAACTGGAGGACCTGCTGTTGATATTATGGTATTGGATAACCGACAATATCCATCACCGAGTGGCTGCTGTTTTGAGGGCTAAAAGGGGGTCCTACAGCTTATTAGGTTGGTGGTCATAATGTAATGGCTAATCGGTGTATAACATTACGATTGCTTTACAGTGCATAGATAGTGGCAATATGGAAAAAACTTGTTACTTAAGTGACTTTAGAGACCTAATTTTTCTGGCACTTGGTACAAACAGCCTGAGGTAAAAAAAAATGTCTGGGAATTTCAGCAGAACTTCTCAGTTTTTTAGGTAACAGGCATTTTTTTTTTCTTCTCACAATTGAAGGTGGTTGACAGTTTAAAAAAAAAAAGCATTCATTATGCAAATGTAATGCTGTTTCACGTTCTCCCCATGGCATGTTGAATGACTGATAACTTTGTTATTTAAAATGATGCAGTTCCTACTCTAATAACTTCAATGCATCTGACAATGTGACATTTCTCATTACAAGTGTTCAAACACTGGATGAAAATTTTATGTATTACATGTAAGCATGTGATTTTGAAAATGTTTTTGACTTAACTCATCTGGTAGCATGTTGCAGTGGTTGGAAACTTTGCCATACCATACTTTTGACATAAGGGAAGAAGGTCCTCCTCCAGTTGTTTCGGATGAACCTAAACCTGAAACTGTATGTGATGAATAAAGTATTGTATTTGTGCAACAAACATGTGTATGTCTGGTATTTGTTCTTTTTTAAAATTTAATCTCCCATGTAATTTCTGCTTGTGTAGTTATAAAGTATTTTCTAAGTACTAGATAGACTGACTTATATTGTAGGTTGTCCTGAACTGACTCTACTTTAACAAGTTTCTGTGTTTCACATCTTTCATTGGTGAGTGCCCAAGAAATTGTTCTTACTTTTGAAACACATAAATAAAAAAACAGGTAGGTTGCTATTCTCCATAGGCACTTGAAATTTCCCTTGCGAACTGCACTATATACACAGAGTAGAATATGTGATAGACACACATTTGTCAGACAAAAAATGGCCAGTGTGTTTCTCTGAGTGTACATACACACAATTTAGAATGTTTTTGATAAGAAGTTCAAAGAATTGAAACTGGCAACAGCACATTAGATGAACACAAATGATACATCTGCTGCAGTTAAATATAGTCTGCTAAGAAAATGACACATGCAAATAATCTGTGGATAGACTTTTTTGCTTTTTACAAAGATAAATATTCATATTCTGTAATTAAAAAACCCTGTCAAAGTGATGGTATTAGCATTTCTAAATGTAAAATAAGCAATATTAATAATAGAGGGGGAAATTGTCAAGCATTGCTTTTAGCAGGAAAAAGAACACCAAACAAATGTCCAAAGAAAGGTGCATACTTTTTCAACTATAGTGGATGTTTGGTGTAAAGCAATTGGTTATACCACAGGTATCTCTATAATGCAGTTACCACCTTGTCCCCATATAACATCATTATAACATGCTTCCATCTTATTCCAAAAGTTAAGTCTTTGGTCTTAAAAGAAAATTTGCCGACCCAAAGAGAAATCACTAAGTTGTTGAAAATCTCTGTATCAACTGTAAAGAAGGTGGCAAACAAAAATTTGAATCTGAATAGAAAGAACACACAATGTAGACTTCTTTATGAAAAACACTTAGCTAGAGACAGGTGGAAATTTATTGTGACTACTGATGAGGCATGGACCTACTTAAATGACTGTAACAACAAAGGTAGATTTACTATCGCAAAAGAACAGAAAAATTGTTGCAAGAAAGTTTCAGTAAAGGATTCATGATTATTGCTGGTTTTTCATGCAATGGGAAATTAAAGTTGAAAAGGATGTTAAAATTAATTGTACATCAAACAGAAGTCATCGCTCTTTCCACGTTTATAGTAAAGTCACGGAAAAATTCTCATCGGCCGCCACTGGGAAGAGCGATTACTTTCCGTGATTCACTTATAAACATGGAAAGAGTGCTGGCTTCTGTTTGATGTTCCTAATCCACGTCAATTGTGTGTATGAATTGTACATATTGCCAAAATAATATAAGATAGTGTAACTATACTAGTTAGCTGAATTTATTGGCGTAGATAAAAAGTTTCTAAGCTTTTAGCATGTCAACCAGGTGGCTTTTTCAAAGAAGGTAGACAGCAAACTGGATAATAGAATGCTTCGACAATTTGAATGCTGTGACTTGACAATAAATGAAAAGATGTGAATGTAATTATTCAATAAAACACGAGGCATAATGTTCATTTTGCACATGGAAAAGAGAAGTCTTTCATTATTTGAAAAATTAGTTCCAAATTCGTGGTAACTGTAGCGTAGGGATACCATATACATTGGAAAAAAATATGGGACACTTATGACTGAGGGTGAAAGTTTAGTATGCGCATCCATCACATATGCCAGTCTTACAAAATGATTCTAACTATTCTTATTAATCAGTCAGTCTTGCTCACTCTTGCAATACTTTTCTGAAGAATGAATTTCACTTAACAATTGTTTCATTTTAAGAATCATGTCATGAAAAGCTACACAATCCTCATTGAAGAATGATTTTACAGTTTTTACAGACAATTTGTTTTTCCCTCATTGAAGAATGATTTTACAGTTTTTACAGACAATTTGTTTTTCCCTCATTGAAGAATGATTTTACAGTTTTTACAGACAATTTGTTTTTCTCACCAGTCCACAGTGCGTTCATGCGAGAAAATAATCTTTTTACACACGCATTTGTTCCATGGATACTCATAATGAACTCCACTACTTTCTTTAAATTTGGTAGTTCTCCTTCAACAGTTTTTTAAGAGGTCCGCCCAGACTCCATCTAACTGTTTAGATTTCAACATGGCCGTCAATATCTTTTTTGGACTTCAGAGCTGTTTTCACTACCATTACTTCATCAAACAAATTAGATTCAACAGTGTTTGGATATGGCAGTGGTCTGATTAATAGTTGGACTGTTTGAAAAAAATTTCCCAAGACATACTGTCTAATTTCAGCATATACTGTGACCATTCTTTTATATATGACACAATGTGCTGTAGAGATCAATTTTATGAGATTGGATTACTGACTGCGTCCACCAGGTGTCGAGGTCACGTGCCCTCCTATCCTCCGATATCAATCTGCCACGGCTGTGCTTGCCTACGTAATGAGAGCATTGACCACAGAGTTAGATGTGGGAAATAACAGTCAGCTTGGGGGAAGCATGGGGTGCAGGTTAAAAAATGTGTTTGTAAAAGAATAGAAATTCTAACTCATAAATTTTGTTTTTTAGTCATTGAACTCTAAAATACAGGACAGAAAGCTGTCCCGAAGAGTTTTCTTAGGACAACGGGACGATCCCGCATTTTACGGGACATCTGGGATCCCTACGCAGCGAGATGCTACCATTGTTGGTAATGATCTCCAATGTTTCCCGAATGGCAGTGGATTCAGGAGTAGAGTAGGAAGCTAATTGCTTTATGTCATCCCACATAGGATTGGCAGATTTGAACTGGACTTCTCTGGATAGGGCTGTGGTTATTTTGCCATTCTTTATGTCCCTTTTATGCTTGTTGACCCTAATTCTAAAGGAATGAATGGTCATCCCAATGTAGTATCGCTTGGAGCCATCTGGATATTGTTGAGGTATGGCATAAACATCTGCTTCGTTGCAAAGTGGAAGCTTGTCAGTATTTCACTTAGTTAGGCATAGCATATAAAGACGTCGGAGATCTTATGCCGACACTGAGGTTCATCTTCCCGAGCGCGTTCTTGAGTTTATAGGAAGCATTTGGTATGTAAGGAATAGTAAGAATGTACTTAAGGTAAGGAATAGTACGTAAGGGCTTGATTTTATGTATAGTGCTATTTTGAGTATAGTTGGTCTTTTTTAATTGAAAGTTCTTCAAGTTAAAACATAATTTAATTATTTTAATCTGAGTAACTTTTTAATTCTGAAATATTTTATGCTGCATTAGGATTGAAAAAAGAAAACTGCCTTATCTGGGTGTCTAACATGTTTTAAACAATGTTGTAGTATCCATGAACTTTCTGTGCAAGAGAAACAGCTCAAATTTCTGTAACAGCTGCTCATGGCATTCCACATAGAATTTCAGAAACCTGGAAGATTTGCCAACAATTAAGTTCGCAATGAAAAATGTATTCTAGAACATACAAGGTGTGATCATAAAGCATCCAGATTATTATTATTTTTTTTTTTTAAGTACCAGACTTGCAGATCTGAAACTTTATTGCCTTTGAAGCAGTCCCCTTCTAAAGCCACACACTTAGCCCACTGCCATTTCTACTGCTTAAAGCATTTTGAAGTCATCTGAAATAGTGAACAGCTGCTTCATTGCATTCTGTTGTACATACTACTGTGCATTAAGCTGTTCTCTGGGATTCAAATGTTAGCTCCACAAAGAAAATCTGGCAGATGAACATTTAACTGATGGAAGTAGATTTTACTTATTGCTTGTGTATCAGACATCTCCGTTTACAGCAATCTCACACATAGCTCGAGCTTCACTGATATCCATCATGCATCGTGCACAAGATCTTTTACCTTGAACTCGTAATCTTTTTCTCAAGGAGACATTCCTGAATCTGGTCCTCCTATGATTTCCTTGGCCTTCCTCTGCCTTTCCTGTCATTTGGGCTGTAAAAATTTTCTTAGTAAGCATCTCATCAGCCATTGTTCCAGCATGGCCAAACCACATAAGCATATTAGTCTCCATCTTGCTAACAAGACTTTGCCTTACATTCTCCACAACACATCTTCATTCCTCACATGATCAGAGCGTGTCTTGTCACAAACTCCCCTTAGTAATGCATCTCACCAGCACACAAAACGACTCCTATGTCTCTTCTGCAGTATCCAGGTTTCACTGTTGTACATCACAGAGTAGGAACAATTACACTTTCATATACAACCATTCAGGACTTAATTGAGAAATCATCATTCCTCTGAAATCCTAAAGCAGCTGAGGCTCTCAAAGAAGAATTCACTAGACTACTAATTTTACCATTTAATTTGTTCTCCCTGTCAAACATGCTTTCTAAATATATAAAACTTATTCACCTGATTAATCTCTGTGCAATTTAAACTTGTCTGGCATTCAGTACTAACAGTTCCTATATCAAAAACCATAACGTTGTTTTTTGCCTTATTTATACTCAATTTGAATTTCATAAAAACTTTGTACATCCTGGACAACAAACATACTCTGCAAACCATTTTTGCTCTCTGCCAACAGGACTGTATCATCGGCATACAACAATCTGCACCCACAGATATTACCAAGACCTAAACCAGTATTGTCCAGCTTGGCATCACGCATGCATGCAACCATAAATATATTAAACAGCCATGGTGACATTACACAACCTCGACTGTCTCCTCAATATCTTGAAATATTTTCCCTTTGAAATGGTGTTTGATTTTTTGGGAAGAGAACAAAATCTCAGGGAGCAAGATCAGGTGAATAGGTTGGCAATAAGAAATATTTTCCCTTTGAAATGATATTTGATTTTTTTGGGAAGAGAACAAAATATCAGGGAGCAATATCAGGTGAATAGGTTGGCCATCAGACCTGTGGTTAGCAATAAAGTGTTGCATAAGTTTTGATGCATGTGCAGGCATGTTGTCACTCGCCACTCTTCTGCAATGCTGTCCTTGTGTGACAAACTTCATCTCTCAAATGCCGCAAAACTTGACCATAGTACTCCTTGTTGTTGTCTGGCCTAATGGAGTGTATTCATGATGCCTGATTCCCTCATGATTGAAAAAAAAGCAGCACTGCCTTGACATTACTGTAGCCCTGTCATGCTTTTTTGGGTCTGGGAGAGTTTTGGGTCTTCAACTGTGAAGATTAAGCCTTAGTTTTGGGGTCATGCCCATAAACCCATGGTCCATCCCCAGTTATAGTTTTAAAAAGTTTTCAATTCACTCAAGCAGGTCAGTAGCAGCTGAAACACAAGCCTGTTTTTTCTCAGCTGAAAGGAAGTTTGCCACGTATTTGGTGGGGACTTGTCTCGTACCCAAATCGTCTGTAAGAATCAACTGAAATGAAACAAAACTGATGTTGAAGTCTTCAGATAACTCACAAATAGTGTTTCAAGGATTTTCCCCACACAGCTGTGCACACAAGTTTGACATTATTTTCACTTTTTCTAGTTGCAGGCCTCCCAGACCATTCATCACTCAACAGTTTCACATACATACCACTAAGCTGTTCTCTGAGATTTAGAGGTTAGCTCCACAAAGAAATGCAAACTACCTGATAATTTTTTACTGATTACTTACTTACTGTTGCTATATCAGGCTCCTCCATTTACAGCGATCTTGGCGCACAACTCTGACATCCATCAAATAAAGGTAACTTGATCACGCTAGTTATGTTAAATGAAAACTTTTACAAAAAGTTTGTAAGCTGGAAGCTTTTGACCTTATCTTAGGTCTAAAATTGTTGACAGGTTCTACATTTGAATTTTTCCTATTTTTGTTGCCAAAACTTAGAATTGATCTCCAGATCATCGGAATGTAGAGAGGAGATTCGAATTGCATGTCATTGAGTTGAAAATAATTTCCAGGCTTTCACGGTAACGGAGGGCAAAACGATTGTCAAAAGAAGCAATTCGTTTTGCTTCGTTCCAGTGGGAAACTGCAGAAGTGTCTTCCATTGTCAAAATAGACAAGGCAGTATTAGGATTGGCTTTCTTTGCCTTGTCTATTTTGACAATGGAAGACACTTCTGCAGTTTCCCGCTGGAACGAAGCAAAACGAATTGCTTCTTTTGACAATCGTTTTGCCCTCCGTTACCGTGAAAGCCTGGAAATTATTTTCAACTCAATGACTTGCAATTCCGAATCTCCTCTCTACATTCCGATGATCTGGAGACCAATTCTAAGTTTTGGCAACAAAAATAGGAAAAATTCAAATGTAGAATCTGGCAACAATCTTCTAAGATAAGGTCGAAAGCTTCCAACTTACGAACTTTTTTGTAAAAGTTTTCATTTAACGTAACTAGCGTGATCAAGTTACCTTTATTTGTTAATATTGTTACGTGTTTTGCCCATCATCGTCATCTGACATCCATCACACGACATACACAAGACCTTTTATATTTCACACTCATAATCTTTCTCATGCAGACACTCCTGAATCTAATCCCACCATGATTTCCATGGCCTTACCTCTGCCTTTCCTTCCTGCCACTTGGGCTAAAAAAAATTTCTTAGTTAGCATCTCATCACTCATTCTTTGAACATGGCCAAACCACTGAAGCATATTAGTCTCCACCTTGCTAACAACATTTGCGTCACATTACACAACTGCAACACATCATTCCTCGCACGATCAGAATGTGTCTTGCCACCCCCCCCCCCCCCCTCATAAGTAACACATTTCTCCAGCACACAAACAACTTCTATGTTTCTTCTGTAGTACCCATGCTTCACTACCATACATCAGAGTAGGAGCAACTACACTTTCATACACAGCCATGCGGGAATCTCTTGAGAACCCATCATTCCTGTGAAAACTTCCCAAAGGAGCTATGATTTTCAATAAAGAATTCACTCGCCTACTAATTTTGCCATCCAGTTTGTTCTCTCTGTCAAACTTGCTTGCTAAATACACAAACTCATTCACCTGGTCAATCACTGTGCTATTTAAACTTGCATTAAGTGCTAACAGTTCCTCACTCCAAAACCATAACTTTGGTTTTTTCCTTATTTATACTCAGTTTGAATTTCATACATCCAGGACAACAGACTCTGCAACTCACTTTTGCTCTCTGCCAACAGGACTGTGTCATCAGCATACAGCAATCTACACATGCATGCATATTGGCATCATGCATGCACACATCCATAAATATATTAAACAGCCATGGTGACATTACACAACCTTGTCTGACCCCTATACCAATAGAGAACCATTTTGATAAAACACCATTCACTCGTACACAAACTCTACTGCTAGCATACATAGCTTTTACACTATTAAGTAGATTCCCAACAACACCATTTATTCAATACCTTCCACAAAAGTGTCCTATTTACTTGGTTGTAAGTTTTCTCTAAATTTATGAAGGCAGCAAAAACTTTCTTACCAACTGCCAGATACTTTTCGATCATCATGCGTAATGCAAATATTCGGTTAGTGCAGGCAGAAAACCACTCTGAACATCCCACACTTTCTCTGATGTAAGAATTCGTACATTTTCAATAGTGTCTTTACCAAACACTTTCCCTGGCATACCCAGTAGGCTAATACCATGATGGTTCTTGCAGTCAGTCTGGTCACCTTTTCCTGTATACAAGGGAACAATGATAGCATCTTTCCAATCTCAAGGAACCATTCCTGACTTCCAGCACAACTGGCAAATTTTAGTTAACCAGTCAATTACAGAGTCACCACCCTATTTCAACATCTCGGTAGTTATGCCATCAACTCCCAGAGCTTTACCAATTTGAAGAGATTTTAAAGCTTTACACACCTCTTGAGATCCCTCCTGTGCTTCCACCTTTCACTATGACATCTGCTTCAGAATCACCTTTGCTTTCTTGATCTAATAACTCGCAGAAGTATTCACCCCATCTTTCACTTAACTGACTGGGCTCCCGTATTATTTTTGCAATCCTATTCTTCACACAACTTACAACTTTGTTACCCCTATTTTTCCTGAGTCTGATGTACTTCCAGATAGTTTTTCTGTCTTCCCAAAAAGCCAGTTCATGTCTTTCCACCTTTTCCTTCCTATCTTTTTTTTTTTTTTTTTTGCCATACTCTGGCAAACCAGCTTAGCTGCTTCACGCTTCTTACAGCTATATTTATCCACAGAAACTCTACCTTGCAACAACCCCAAATATGTTTCCTTCGTTCTCTTTACTGCCTCTTTAATCTCACTATTCCACCAAGTATCACCTCCATTGTTGCCCACTATTGTGGTGCCA
Source organism: Macrothele yani (assembly GCA_039090855.1). NCBI lineage: Eukaryota > Metazoa > Arthropoda > Arachnida > Araneae > Macrothelidae > Macrothele > Macrothele yani. The sequence goes on from CM077011.1 coordinate 167,492,507, forward strand.
CAGACCTCTTCAGCAGCAGTGACAACACAGTTCTTAAAACATTCTCACTTTTCTACATCCCTCTCACAAGATTTCAGTTGTTCTCTGAGAAAGTTAGAGTAACACTTATGATATTCAGGAAGTCTTTCAATCTAATTCTTTATTCTTTCCATCCTAGGCCTCTTCCTTTTCCTCCAACTAACATTCAGTTTCGCTCGTGGCACTACCAAGTGATGATCAGAGCCAACATCCGCGCTTCTCATCACATGAGTGTCAACAACTAAGTGTTTCAGACGCTGATCGTAAACAACAAAATCTATAGCATTTTTTTGGCCAAGAGTATGATTTTCCCAAATATATGTGTGAATATACTTGTGGTTGAAAAATATATTAGATACACACAAACCATTCTCAATGCAGAGTTCAATTAATCTTTCAGCATTATTGTTCACACAAGGATCATTAAACTTACCCAGAACATTATCAGAAATTACATTATGCACACCTACTCTAGCATTTAAATCCCCTGCTATTATAACTTTCTCTTTAGCACCAAACTGGCTCAAAACAGCTCTTAGCTTGTTCCAGAAATCTTCCTTTCTATCAGAAAGTTCTGAGTCACAAGGATCATACACTACAACAATTACTATTCTGTGAAGTTTCACTTTCAAACGAAGCCAAAGAATTATCTCACTTATGCAGCTATAGTGAATCAAGTTGTTTATCTTTCCTCTTAAAATTCCACTTACACCAGCCTGTTCTCTCACATTATCAAATACTCCAGACCCCACACTCACCGTTCCATTCACTTTTATCCCAATTTCCTTCTTTTTGGTTTCACTTACACCCAGCACATCCAATCTATACTTATTAATTTCTTCAATCACATTCATCTTGCCATTTATACCTCTAGTATTCCATACACCAATCTTACACTCAACTGAGATTTCTTGCATGTCCTTTGGAAATTCCAGTTCGATCCCATGGTGGACCATCCTTCTCAAGTGTGGTAGGTCCACCATATCCCACACTAGAGTCCGGAGTATTGTATTTTTGTGTCTTTTTAAATTCAGATAAGTACACCAGTGTGGGGGATTAGCCCACAGTTGATGGTTCCAGTTGATCATTCAACCTAAGGATTCTGGAACAAACCCCAGTGAGTTGGGGTCGCCAATGTCACACAGAACTAGCTGGTACCTCTCCGAAGATTGACAGAGGCCCTTGTTGCTGTTCTATGTGTAATTGTTGCCCATGGAGTGCCCCGAGTAGATAAACCCATCTCTCACTAAGGCCGCCTTTTCACGGCCATCTGTAATACCACTCAAACTTGTGTACAATTTGTACAATCCTCCTTGTAGAGTTTCTGTAGCTTGAAATTTGTGTCTTTGTAAGTTTTTGACAAAATCTGATACGAATTCTTCGATCAGTTTTTCCTGACATACAAATGTGACGAATGGTTTCGCAAATGTAAGAACAGAACACTACTATGAAGAAACTGGACAAGCAGGGGAGACGTGACACAGCACGTGTGTGCATAGTAGGTTCCAAGGTCAACTTGTGACAAACCTCTTCCTGCTATGTTGTGACTCCAAACTTATGCAGTCAGTCTGGATACTTTATTTTCTTATCACACCTGGTACATCTTTTAAAGAACATTTTACACTTGATTGCTGTAGGAATGCATGTGGAAACTTTAGAAATAAAGGTTTTGGTATTTGGAAAAGCAAAAACTAGATGTTCAGTAAAATTTTAACCATACATTTAATACAGCCAAAACATATGGAGGATGGAATGGAGAGGTTTGAGAAGTTGGTTTAAAAACAAATGGGATCCAAAAGTTTGATTTATGGGAGAAAAAGGATGGCTGAAGAAAGCAGTATTGTTGTTAGATAATGTTGTTTCCACTCAAATGAAAGAATACCAAAATCAGACAATGAGCTTATACTTATATAAATTTATCCCCAGAAATTAGTCACAATTCAGCTAAGTTGTTGCATCAGTGCAACAAATTACTAGTGCTGGCCATTCTGAGAACTCTTGCTAATGCAAATGAAAGCTGGATAGCATTCTAGAAATATTTTGACATTGTGTGGTGTATACAGTTTGTCAGGCGTGGTTCGATGTTAAACCAGTAACAATCAATCTTTGAGGAAAATTCTAAATGTAGAGAGTGTGTTATCCCAGTGCAATTTTCCAACAGGACAGTGCTCATCCGCATACTACTGCTGTCTTGCTGTCTCAATAGCTTGCCTTTAAGGCACTGACACTCTGCTATGGCCTGCCGCATTGCCATACCTATCGCCGATTGAAAATGTGTGGGATGCTATTGGGCGCACTATCCACACCTACCACACAATCTGCAGGAACTGTGTAAAAAGATTCAAGCTGCATATGATGGCTTATCGCAGCACACCATTAGGAACTCCATGCTGAGACGTCTGGCATGCTGTGTGAGCAAACATGGTGGCCCGACGCCATACTGAGAGACTACTAATTGGCGTGTAGCTCAATAAATATTGCCCATATCAGTCTCAATGTTTCCTGGTAACCTTTACCTTCCTCCCGAATGGCATTGCAATCTGACACGTCCTTCTGGGTGCAACTATGTTTTTGACGATGAGTGTAATTGTACGACTTTCGACAGACTACTATCTTCATGGCATTACAGCTACGTATGGGAAAATTATAACAGGGGATTCATTTGAATCAAAAACAACTATTTGTTAAGGAGAACCAACATGTGAAGAATGCTGGAGGTAATAGATTTTTCCATCAGTATAGGCCAGTTAGTAATCTTCTGTGTTAATAGGTTTGAAACTCACTTTTTACAGTGGACTTGAAACTCACTTCTCTGGGGAGAGTTGTACATGTTCTACTTAGTTTTTCTTTTATGTTTTCTGATTCTGGCCCCGAATGAGTGTTTAATCATTCTGATGTAATATCGTTGAATACCACCATAAGGGTATGGCTGTACATACTGCATAGTTTATGCTATGCTGCTATTACATCCTGATGGGACTCGACAATATTTCATTGGAATGACATGCTAGTTCGGGACCAGAATCAGCTGACACAAAAGAGACAGTAAGTAAGGTAGAGCATCTAGAGCTCTCTCCAGAGAAATGAGTCCTCAGTGCCTATGTGGGACGGTATTGAAAAAGAAATTAGCTCCCTACTGTAATTCAAAAGCTACCCAGACTTCCGAGAAACCCTATAAAATCGTCACTAGCTGTGACGCGTGCAGCGACAGCATCTCCTGGAACTGCTACAAATTTGGATCCAAAATCTTAGGTTTTTCTCCTTCAAATTACCACGTGCCCAACAACACACCTCGTGACTTCAAATTCAGAACACGCTCTGTATTTAACCATTCTTTTATTTGTTTATCACTCTCATATCTAAATTGTAACGTTTTAGTATTCAATTGGTTTTATGCTATTAGTCTTAAAAAAGTCATCCATCGATGCAAGAAAACTAGGCCAAATGTCTGTTTAATTTCTTAAGCCAATAAACAGATAGTTACCATAAATCAGAGATTGCAGGCTTTGTGATGATTATACTTATTAACAAAATACAACGTTTCTCACGAATATTTTACTTTTCAAGTCGACCAAGGTTTCACTGAGCTCTGGTTGTACCTTCATAAGGACTAATCAAATGGCACATAAATATTTAAATGGCATATGATCACAGATAAGGAGAGACAGAGGTCCAACTCTCGTGTTTAAGACAGGCCCCAGTGGTCGGACATAAAACTACGATATCATCTGTCACGTGATACGGTACCAGTGGCTATATAAGAAACACTGCGGAGAGATAAATAAGGGCGTCTTTCTACCTCGCTTCCGTGTGACTTTCCTATCGGACACTCTAGACCAAATCTCCTAGCTTCCTATTTCTAAGGGTTATTTGAGACCTGAAGTCAGACATTCCCTTCCTAAAATCCTCTACATCTGATCTGAGTTGCAAACTCAGGGCCGCTGGTGGCCTAGTGGTCAACGTTCGTAACTGCGACGGAGGAACCTCAAGTTCGATCCCAGACTGGTGCAAATGTTCGAACCACTAAATATCTGCCGTGCGTCGGATGCGCACGTTAAGCCGTCGGACCACGGGTACTGGTGTCCCCGGTAATAAATAAGGGCGTCTTCCTCCTTTCTACCTCGCTTCCGTGTCACTTTACGATCGGGCATTCTAGCCCAAATCTCCTAGCTTCTTATTTCAAAGGGTTGTTTAAAACCTGGGATCAGATATTCCCTTCCTAAAATCGTCTACATATGATCTCATCTGAGTTGTAAACTCATGAGAAAAAAAGGGGCAGGCGGTTGCGGTTCGACGTTTTAGTTCCATGTCCGTCCACTGGTGTGCTGCTCTGTTGAGATCTTCGGTGCCAAATTGTTGCCACGAGTCTCTATGGAAGATTTACTTTTGAGTCTCCTGCTTTGTTGTACATGACATCATCAACGGTGTGTGCGGTCATGGCTCACAGGTTCTAGTTAGTTGCGTCCATTAACTTGATGGAAATAATGGCTGCCCTCGTGACGCATTGGTCTAAGCGATGGCTTCTGATCATTCGTCCGAGATGGATCCGGGTTCGAATCCCGGTGAGGCATGGATGTCGTATTTGTCTTACGGCACTGGCTCTCTCCCTTCCCTGGAACCAGTGGCCCTAAATTAGGGACGGGCGACTGCTTACATAGCCCATTGAGTTGCTCACGGTGGTCGTTAAACCTCCAATAAAAAAATTTAAAAAAAAAAAGAAATGGTGGGGATGCCATGTCGTTAACCTTCATTCTGAAGTGACCTAAAGAAGTCATCGATGGCTAAACACTGTTACGAAAATGACCGTAAATTTCTCTTCGGAGAAGCGAAACTAATATCGACAAACCGGATTCATCCACCGCACTTAGTATTTTGGAAGCTTTCAATATATACTACACTCACGGGGGAAAAAAATCCCAACACCAAGAAGGGGTTGTGTTAGATAAACGACAGTTGGTAGGCGGTGAGAGTACATCTGTAAGACGACGTCTATGCAAATTTCGCGCTCGGCGCATACGTGTGGCGCTAGTAGCGCCTCGGAACATGCAAAGCAGGTTTGCTGTAAATACGCGCTGTAACGTTCGTGAGCGTTAGTTATCGTTGAGATTCGACGCAGTGTGTTCATGTTAGTCAAGAATGCCTTTAAGAAGACGAAGAAGCCATTATGAACAGCTCACGGAGTTTGAACGAGGTCGTGTAATAGGGCTACGAGAAGGTGGATTTTCTTTCTGCAATATTGCAGAACGACTTGGCAGGAATGTAGCCACTGTGCATGATTGTTGGCAGCGGTGGTCAAGGGAAGGTACTGCCTCAAGAAGACCATGTTCCGGCCGGCCACGTGGCACTACTGAGAGGGAAGACCGCCGTGTACGGCGTATGGCCGTAGCGCATCGTACCGCGTCTGCGGCAGCAATTCGAGCTGCAGTTGCCACCACAGTGACACAACGAACTGTTACAAATCGGTTACTTGAAGGACAGCTCCGAGCCAGACGCCCAGTAGTGTGCATTCCACTTACTCCAAACCACTGCCGTTTGCGACGTCAGTGGTGTCAAGCTCGAGCTCATTGAAGGACGGAGTGGAGATCTGTTGTGTTTTCTGATGAAAGCCGGTTCTGCCTGGGTGCCAGTGATGGCCGTGTGTTGGTTAGAAGGATGCCAGGTGAGCGCCTGCAACCAACCTGTCTGCGGCCGAGACACACTGGACCTACACCTGGAGTTATGGTCTGGGGAGCAATTTCCTATGACAGCAGGAGCACTCTCGTGGTTATCCCACGCACCCTGACGGCACAGTTGTACGTCGGTCTGGTGATTCAACCTGTTGTGCTGCCATTCATGAACAGCATTCCAGGGGGTGTTTTCCAACAGGATAACGCTCGCCCGCATACCGCTGTTGTAACCCAACATGCTCTACAGAGTGTCGACATGTTGCCGTGGCCAGCTAGATCACCCGATCTTTCACCAATCGAGCACGTATGGGACATCATTGGACGACAACTCCAGCGTCACCCCCAACCAGCATTAACCGTCCCTGTATTGACCGACCAAGTGCAACAGGCATGGAACACCATCCCACAAACTGACATCCAGCACCTGTACGACACAATGCATGAACGTTTGCGTGCTTGCATTCAACATTCTGGCGGTTACACCGGTTATTAATGTACCAGCATTTCACATTTAAAATGGCTCTTCTCGCGCTTAGATTAAGCTGTGATCTTGAAACCTTAATCGATTAAATATGTTACCTATACAAATGTATTGCCGCCATTTCATTCCTCTACAACTATTTTTTCGTGGTGTTGGGATTTTTTTTCCGTCAGTGTATATTGACAAAAAGTCACCGGACACCTAGAAGAATATCGAAGTTTTAGAAGCAGATATTTCAAGAAAAGTGCAGCCCCTAGTGGAAAATCTATGCGTAACTTGAAAAACGACTATGCCTAAAGTAGTCTTCGCCATAAGTGGAATCGAAAAGTAAAAGAACTTTTTCAGTAGGATGTTTAGAAGCGAATTTATGGAATAAAATGTATTTCAAATTCCATATCATTTGCATCTACGCCCTCTAGTGGAGAAATTGTGCATCGTAAAAAAAAAAAAAAGTAATGAAGGATCATCATTCAGACTTTTCAAGCATCTCAATGCAAAGAGAACTTTTCAAATCGGACTAATAGTTGCAGAGATGTGCAGCGGCGGATTTACCACTAGGCCAACTAGGCCGCAGGCTCTAAGAGAGGGTCGTAGGTGTGGAATCCAGAAAAACGGAGAGAATAGAACAGAAAAACTTAGAAAATGGAGGTACCGTTATTTTAATTTACTTGAATAAAATATAAAATAAAGTAGTATTTTTTTTATTTTATCTTGAATAACTAAAGAAATAAGAACGTAATAATAGCTCTACTGAAAGGCAAGATCAAAAGTATACTTTTGCCAAAATGATTCTTTTTTTTTTTTTTTTTTTGTATAATTTGTCCACAGAGAAGAGTGCGTGCACTTTAAGGAGTTTGTCAAGTCGTTAGATTTTGGTGAGAAAAACCACGATCAGCATTCTTTAAGGCTTATCCGCGATAAACAGCTAATAACACTATTTCCGAATTTGGATACAGATTTAAGAATTATTTTGTGCATGATAACGACAAATGCATCAGGGGAAAGGTCCTTTAGCAATTTAAAAAGAATAAAAAGCTATTTAAGAAATTCAAGCACAGACTCGAAGTTATCTAGTTCTGCAAGTTTTGCTGCCAACGAAGAATCGTTCAAAAACTTAGATTTTGATGATCTAATTAAAGACTTTTCTTCTATTAAAGCCCGTAAGGTTGATGTGTGATTATTGTTAAATCTATACCGAGCTCTAAGCTCATGCAGTTCATTTATTGTTTAATTATTGTACTAACTCACTCATAACTACTTTTGTCTATTAGATTTAGTTGTATTTGTAAATGTTAGAAATAAGGGTTTCATTTTATAAAGTACAGCAAGAGCTGAGTACTTATACTTGTAGCAGATTACTTATTTAAGCTTATGATTCCATTTTTCTTATGTACAAATAAATCAAACTTGTAAAAAAAATGTGTCAGTTTATTGGCATTTACCAAAACACCTTACAATTAATTTTTATTTACTTTATTAATATTTATTGTTGTAATGCAATTTTAAAGAATCAAAACAAGAAATACTATTGTTTACTTTCGTGTTATAAGAATGCATCGTGGTTGGTTTCAAATGTAGGTCTAAGGTTTCAAACTGTAAAGTGTTGTTCCTGGACAGGCATGAACCTCTTTGTTTATGTTAACAAATATTTTTTATAACCTTTAATTTAATAAAAAATAAAATCAAAATATTTTTTTTAAATAATACTTGGTTAACAATAAAATTATACTACCAATTATTATATTCTTAACTTAAAGATAAGTTTATTAGAAAATCTAATAGGAGCAAATTCATATATGGGTGGCCGGGGGCGTAGAAAATTTGGCCTAGGGCCTTAAAAGCCTTAAATCCATCACTGGAGATGTGGTGTCCACGTACGGACGGACGAACGGACAAACCGGTAACATAAGAACAATCTTTTTTACAAAAGACGTACTAAAAAGTACGCTTTAAGTTTGCTAAGGAAATATTCAAATAGACCTTTCGGAAAATCGGGTTACCTACTAACTTTCGTGCTGCTGTAGTGTAGTCAGTGTTTTTACATCTGATGGACCCAAATCTGTTTGACGTCAACTTAATACTGTGTTTGATCCTAAACAAGTTTGTACTGCAATCAAACATGGAGGCGAACATATCTTTTTTTGGAGTTGCATATCATGTGTGGCAAACTTGTAGGCCGCCCCGTTGGCGCAATGGTCTAAGTGATGGCTTCTGATCATTCGTCCGAGATGGGTCCGGGTTCGAATCCCGGTGAGGCATGGACGTTGTGTTTGTCTTACGGCGCTGGCTTTCTCTCTTCCCTGCAGTGGCCCTAAATTAGGGATGGGTGACTGCTTATAGCCCACTGAGGTGCTCACGATGGTCGTTAAACCTCTAATCAAAAAAAAAAAAAAAAAAATTTGTAAGAAAAAAGTTTTTCCTACACATTCTCGACATATTTTTTCTGTATAGGAAACTTACAGCATATCGAAGGCAACACTGTTCAGGATTATATTGAGATTTTTCGGTGTAATTTGCATGGCAGGGCCAACAAATTATACCTACTGGAGATACATTTTTGTTTCAAGCAAAGCGAGTTGGTTTCAACATTATAACGATCCTAAGCATATAGGTTGTTCGAGGATGGCTATTATACAATGTTATAAGAGGATTAATTACACGCCCTCCATCTTTTGATATTAATGTAATCGAATATTTGTGCGGATTTTTGGATTAAAAAAATCAGAAGACACAATATTTCCCGCAAAGCAGAATCAGGAAAGTTATTGTAATAACGAGTCAAAACTTTGTTCCATGAATACAGAGACTTTAGGCCATAGTCGATATGACAAAAATTTACATATTAAGTACTAAAACTTTTTTTTGCACGTCTTTTGTAAAAAAACATCGTGCTTATGTTACGAGTTTGTCCGTCCTTCCGTCTGTGGAAACCATATCTCTACAACTATTAGTCCGATTTGAAAAATTATTTTTGCACTGGGAAGCTTGAAATGTGTGAATCTTTGCCTTCCGGATTTTACGAGGCACAATTTCACCACTAGAGGGCGTAAATGCAGATGATATCGAATTGAAAATACATTTTATTCCATATATCTGCTTCTAAATATCGGATTGAAAAAAGTCTTTTACCTTTCGATTCCATTTATATCGAAGACTATTTTAGGGGTAATCACTTTTTCAAGTTACACACAAATTATCTCTAAATCGCGTATCTCCGATATCTCTGCTTCTAAAATTCTGGTGTGAAACATTCTTTCTGCACCGGATACAGCTCCTGATGGAAAATGTTCTGCATATAATTTCTAATTTTGGTAAAGAATGGTTTGGCCACCAGAGGCATAAGAGTTGATTTGTGCTTCAGATGTATTTGCAGAAAAATCTGAGCTTCTGAATGCTGGATTGAAAAAAATATTCGTGGACCGATAAACCTCTCGCGTTGATGAAACTTTTCAGAATATTTTATTCTTTCAATAATGCATGGTTTCCCTCCAGGGGACGAAAATGTATCTCTTATTTTTGCCAATAGCTCTATTTTTAAGAATCCGATTTGAAAAATTCCTTCTTTGTTTCCGTAACGTTTCCACTGCGAAATGTTCTTCATATAATTTCAAAATTTTCAAGTACATCATAGACTTTCCGCTCGGGGGGCGTAAAGGTGAATATACGCATTACTATAAATGCTATAGATGCATATATCGAATTTTTAGGTAAATTGTGTTTCCCCCGATATCTCTGCTTCTAGAACTCCGATTTCAAGAATTATTTTTGCACCGGATACAGCTCCTGATGGTAAATGTTTTGCATTTAACTACTAATTTTTGGTAAACAAAAAAAAATAATAATAATTTGGCCACCAGGAGGCTTAAGTGTTTATTTCTGCTTCTGATGTATTTGCTGCTAAATCTGAGCTTCAGAAATCTCGATTAAAAAAATTCTTTCGTGGACCGATACCGCTTACCTCAAAAAACCTTTTGAGAATACTTTCTTCTTAAAATAATGCATAGTTTTTTCCGCCCAGGACATAGATGTATAACTCATTTTAATCGATATCTCTGCTTCTAAGAGTCCAATTTGAAAACTTATTTTTTCGTTGTGGAACGTCTCCGGTGAAATGTTTTTTTTTAACGCACAAGTCTGCCACCAGAGGGTGTAAGTTCACGTTTCTGTTTTTACAGCAATATCTGCGGGACTAAAATCCCGATTCAAAAACTTCTTTCTTCGGTCAGATAGTACTAACTTCGCAAACTCTCTGTGTGCATTTTCTTCCCAAAATAATGCATTTTTCGCTGCTATGTGGCGGAAATTCTCAAAAAGCTTTTCTCAATATCACTGCTTTTACAAGTGCGATTCAAATATTTTTTCAACACTGGATGCTATTTACTTTGTAGAACACTTTAGGCTAGTATATGAAGAATTTTGCAGTTCCTAGTTCTGCCACTAGATGGTGTTTCTTTCCTTCAGTTTGCAGCTGTATCTCCGCTTCTAAAAACCCTATTCAGAAATTTCATGTTTACTGTATGCCATTCGCTGCAGTAGACATGTGGAACCCTCTTTAAACAAAAATATTTAGTTACAACCCTCTTTAAACAATATTTTAATTAATTATTCTCTTCAAACAATACAAAGATTTTCCGCTAGGGGGCGTAAAGGTCGAAACTTTTTTTTTTTTTGTCGCTATCCCTGCTTCCTGATGACGTATTTGAAAAGTTCTTTTTCCTTAGCATAGCTTTTTGCATGAAGAATATTTTTCGCCTATTTTCAACTTTTCCATTATGCAAAATTCTTCCGCTAGAAGGCGTTGAGTCATATGAGAAACTTTTTGTACTTCATTTGTTAATTTTCGTAACATACTTTTTTAGCCGCTCTGGTGGAAGTAAGTAGCTGTTTTTTTTTTTCTGGATGTTTTATCCCTCGTAGAAACCCGGTTGATTGTTTTCCTTACCGGTTGCATTGACTTTGAATAACTTTGATAGCTTTTTCCATGAAAAATATTTTTCGCCTATTTTCAACTTTTCTATTATGCAAAATTCTTCCGCTAGAAGGCGTAGAGTTATATAATGTTTCCCTCTATATTTCTTCTTTTAACTGTTCAATTTGAAAAACTGAGACAAAACCTGTTTGTCTCCGTTACGTTCTTTGTGCTATGAGAAACTTTTTGTACTTCATTTGTTAATTTTCGTAACATTTTTCTTTAGTCGCCCTGGTGGAAGTAAGTAGCTGTTTCTTTTTCTGGATGTTTTATCCGTTGTAGAAACCCGGTTGATTGTTTTCCTAACCGGTTGCATTAACTTTGAATAACTTTGATGAATTTAATTCGCATCAGAAAAGATTCAAAAGACGTGCTCATTACAACCGAAAATTCGGTGTCATCTTTCCTGTTTATATAATATTGAACAACATTGCTGTGCAAATGCTTTATGATCTCTGAAATTTGTTGTTTTGCCCAAATGACGTTGCAAATTTCCGCAATTTTTTGTTTCAGTACTGTTTATTGTCAGCATTACAATGTCTGTCTGTATACGCTGTGTTTTTCTATGTTTTTTCTCCCCACTATATCTTCAAAAATTTGAGCGTAAAAATAGTTTTTAAACCCACTGCAGTATGCCTTCCTTCGGAGTAGTAGGTCTCCTGTGATTAACTGCCGACAAACGTGCTAAGGACTGGTACATCTACTGGACATCGCATTTTTCTTTACAGTGGCGACCGACATAAGGTTTGATGAACTTAAGTAAACTTTGGTGAACTTACGTAAACTTTGGTGAACTTAAGTAAACTTAAAATAATCAGTAATAAATAGATAAGCTATATTCAGCAGTACTCTTACAATTTGCCGATTGCTTTATGACTTATATTGAACAGTTACGAAATTTTCATTCCGCCCCGGTGGCGCAATGGTCTAAGCGCTGGGTTATGACTATTCGTTCGAGAAGGGTCCGGGTTCGAACCCGCTGAGGTATGGATGTTGTGTTTGTCTTACGGCACCGGCTCTCTCCCTTCCCTGGAGTCAGCGGCCCTATATTATGGACGGGCGACTGCTTATAGCCCATTGAGTTGCTCACGGTGGTCGTTAAACCTACAAGTAAAAAAAATATATTTCGCTCCTTATATACACGTATTCCAAGGTAAGGCACACTCGAGACTAATTTCACGTGTTAGGTCTTAACAAAGTGTTTATTCGATGAAGCATCACTGTTTTATGTAAGACGATCGAAAATTCAGTTAGGAACCCATTTCATAGCTGCCAAGTGTCCCGATTTAATCAGATTACGCGTGGCTTTTAAATTCGTAGTCCGGAAATCCGTTGTATTTTTTTGTTTTATTTTTTCGAGAAAACGCCCGGGTTTTTTTTTTTTAACTAATTTGTAATTTTTAATTCGTTTTTGCTATAATATTTTTCTTGTTTACTGTCCTTACAAACACTGCAAATTCTACGAATTCTTCTTTGTCACTAGTCCGCTACAGATTACATGAAACATCGAATGTACTACGGGTCATAAATCTCAGAGAAATAATAATATTCAAAATGTGTGCACGGTTTACACCGAAGAGCAACTGAATTAGAGATACCTGTCTAATAAAGTGTAGCACCACCTTTCGCCCTGATGACGGCGGCGATTCGTCTCGGCATGGACTCGACAAGACACCGGAAGCGTTGGGAAACCATACGGATCCACGACCCCTGAACAAGCTCCTACAGTTCACGAAGATTTGATGGAGGGGACTCAGAGCCTCGAACATCTCTCTTAATGGCATCCCAGATGTGCTCGATGGGATTGAGGTCAGGTGACCTTGCTGGCCAAGGAAGCGAGGTCACGTCGGTGGAGTGTTCATCCAACCATTCGGATACAATTCGGGAGCGATGGCACGGTGCATTGTCTTGTTGCAGGGTGAGGTCCCCAGTGGAATGTTGAAGACGTACAAACGGGAGCAAATGGTCATCTAGGATAACCAGGTAACGTTGACCTGTGAGGGACGATGTCACACGTACCAGGGGTCCCATTTCAGTCCACGTAAACAGGCCCCAGACGAGAATGCCACCCCCACCAGCTTGAAGAGTACCCTGCTGGCAAGAAGGATCCATCGCTTCATGTGGTTTGCGCCGTACTCGTATCCTGCCATCCGTATGTACCAAAGTGAATCGCGGCTCATCAGTCCAGGCAACATTTGATGATTATAGAAGGTTTCTTCCACAACTCTGTCTCCCCCGTGCTTTCGAACTTCATCCACCCATCTCCCGCGCAGTTTTCTTTTGGGTCTTTTCCTGTCCCTCGGTATTCATTTTAGTAGTACTTCAGTCGTTCCACAAATGTGCCCAGCCGATTGCCACATGAGGGTCTTTATTGGATGATCAACAGCTTGCTATTTCTCTTTCCATGCAACAAACCATGCATTTTAAGTTAAATTAATTCCAAAAATCGGTACTGCCGTAGCTCGCTTTGCAGTGAAAACGATTTTCGGGTCACGAAAATGGCGCTGATTCCATTACGGGCAGATTATGCTGAGTCTGGAATTTATATTCTCTTAAAATTCCTCTTACTATTTTTCCTGTTTACACCAAGTATGCTTTTCTTCATGCTTCTTTGAAAGACCGCAGCTTGTAAACGTCTTTTTAGTAAAGGCCCATGTCTCTGATCCATAAGTAAGAACTGGAAGGATGCATTGATTAAACTTTTCTTTTGAGGCCTTATGATGAATTGAAAATGTGTAATGTTTCTTCCAAATGCACTCCGGCCAAGTTTTATACTGCTATTAATTTTTTCTTCGATGTGGCCCCCGCGTAAAATTTCATACAAAAGCATCGTATATCAATTTTGTTTTCTGTAAGTTTATCTGTAATCTAGCTTCTTCATTGACGTCAACAAGTTTCTGAATCATGCTCTTAATTTCTGAGGACGGGGTGCAATTGTAAAAATAATTATGTGGTCAGCAAAACCAAGATGAGTTGAATTATCCGCATTAATCTTTACCCCTTTGTCTTCTCATTTCAATGATACAAAGACATTCTGTAAATCTGATTTGTTTTCCTTATCGTTTAGTACTTATTAGATTTTTATTATTAATTTCTTTTATCAGTTTTCATTGAAGTTGAGAAATTTGTGCAATTTTAAATAAAAGAAAGAACTTTGTGTGGGAGTCAGTAAGAATGTTAAGTTTGTATGTTACCATTTAACCGGCTGGAAGGATTTAACTAGTCAGCAAAACAGGCAGACTCCATTGGAACAAATATATTCGTTGTCTAAGAAGAGGGCCGAAAGCGGGTGGAACGAGTGAACATTCACATGCTTTCCCCTTAGTTTTGTTATTCAAGGTGGTCATTTAGGGGAAATATTTCTTGCTAAACCTTTGTGTCTAATTACCTACTAAAACGGCTGCACCAATGGCGACGAATCTAAGAAAGGAGAGAGAAGATGTTTGTGTCACTTGCTTCTACCCAGTAGTACGATGTCTTTGTAAGGCATACTAGCTCCCCCCCCCCCGGCCCCATGGCTTGGGCAGAGAATAAATGACTGGAAGGAAGCCAGTCATTTATTCGGTACTTCTGAGTTCAGAGGAAAACGAAATATTTTGCCGTAGCTTTGGAGAAAATCCTGCAGATATGTAAACATCTCTGTTTCAGGGACGTCGTCAAGAGAATGCAAGCTCACCCTGAATCCTGATTTTTTTTTTTTTTTTTTTTTTTGCGCACTTTGCCGCCCATCCAGTTCAAGATATTCCATTTTTTACTTTTTTTTTAACTTTAAAATACAATCTGTACTTTGCCAAGTAGTAGTAGGTCTCGTGTTTTTCGTCGTGTAGCGTAAATTATTTCCGCTTAGCAAATACCAAAGGTCGTTCCATAAAAACTGAGAGTAATATTTTTTGGATTTGGCAACAGTGCGAAGGGGAAAAATTGCCACGCAGACGACTAACTGATTTAAGGAAGTATCTATGGCAACAGTTATTAGCCGTGGAAGACAATTCTGGTTTTGTTATTGCGCAGTTGCCTACGGTACGTCGGCATTTCTATGAAGGTAAGTGATCCAGAGTTAAGAAGTGAAATGCGTTGTGCGATAAAAATTTTGCTATCGTTTGAGTAAAACGGCTCCATAAACAGTTGATTTAATGAAAAAAGCTTACTAAGATACATGTTTGGGTGAGTCAACGATTTTTAGATGGCACCGTGACTTCAAAAAAGAGCGTTTGTCGGCAGAACTCGCTCCTAGGCCTGGTCGACCTGAAAGAGTTCTCACGGAGCGTATTGTCAACACTGTTTGAGCAATTCTGCAAGAAGATCGACGAATGACGTGTGAAGACATAGCGGCGTCAACTTATATTTAAAAAACGTTGGCATTCCGCATTCTACGCGACGTGTGTGCTCCAGATGGGTACCCATCACCTGACGAGAGAACATATGGTAACCAGAGCTCAGATATGTCACGAGTGGAAACAAATGATTGCAAAGGATTCAAACTTTCTAAACACACTAACAACTGCCGATGAAACATGGGTCCTCTATTTCGACACCCTCACGAAGCCCGCAATGAGTGTCTGGAAACACACAGGCTCCCCTCCTCTGAAAAAAGTCCGCCAAACTAAATCAGCTGGGAAGGTGGTGATGGTAATTTTCTTTAATCATAAAGGTGTAGTCTACTAGTATACAGTTTTCAATTCTAAGTGATTACTTCAACCGGTGTCGATTGCCTTCTTTGGACCTTCCCTCTTTTCCTTGATTAGCAGATAACCACATAGTAAAGCTGAAGAAAAGATCACCTGGACATTCGTTTCATGTACGAGTGTTATATAAGAACGAACCTCGTCCTAGTATGCTGTGGGCGGGTATGTACCGAGCAGAGTAAGCTGACGCCCCAGAGCGGAGGTGGGCCACAGCGGCCGGGCGATAACGCTCACCCCTACTGCTGTCTTGACAAAGGAGTTCCTATCCTCTTTACACTAGAACCCTTTTGTTATTCAAACGCCGAACTGTGTGATCCGACGGTTTAAAGTAAACCTCTAGTGATTTTGCTCCCAATACTTCCAATGGTAAAACTGTCGACCCTATTTCCTCAGCCAAGAAAGATTTCCCATGCATCAAAATTGGCCCACTCATAAAAAAACAACAACAAAAAAACATCCTAACTTAAATTGTACAATTGGTGTTTGGTACAGAAAAAACTTTCCTGAGCTATATTAAAAATTAATAACTTTATTTTAATGTTATGTCAAGGAAGAGTGGCGCCACCTGTAAGCAAGTATCATAATTACATGGAAGTAAAGTTATTGATTTTTAACATAGCTCAGGAAAGTTTTTTTGCACGAAACACCGATTTTACAATCTAAGTTAGGATGTTGTTGTTTTTTTAATCAGGGGGCCAATTTTGTTGCGTAGGAAGTCTTTCCTGGCTGAGGAAATAGGGGCGAAACTTTTACCATTGGAAGTATTGGAAACAAAATCACTAGACCGTAGACATCCACCTTAATGCGTTCCACACAATACGGACATTCTGTATGTTTGAATACACTCTTTGCCAAAAATAAATAAATAAATAAAATAAAGTAAAAGGACGAAGCGCCCAGAAGGAATCATCCAATCAAAATGAAATTTGGTATGTGCAGTGTACATGTATAGGAAGGGAAATGATTGCAATTCCAGAGCAGTTGGGCCATTGATTCAGATAAAACAGCTACACATGTGGAACAAGTCAGTAGGTTGTAGCGATCATCTCTGGCTGGGGTACAAGCGGTCACTCGGCGTGGCATGGATGCATACAATTCAAGGGTACTGTGATGAGGTATAGCATACCAGATGGTATCCAAATTGCGGGCCAGTTCGCCGACATTCCTAAATGGGCGTAAATGGCGTCCCATCATATTCCAAACATGTTCGGTCGGTGAGAGGTTGGGATGGCCACAGAAGGGTGTCGACATAACAAAGGCAGACTTGGAAGATATTTGCAGTGTGTGCCCGGGCATTATCCTGATGAAAAATTATCGGTGATACTGCGACAGGAATGGCAAAACAAAATGTCGTAGAATGTCGTCGACGTACCGCTGAGCCGTAAGGGTGGTACGGAGGGACTACCAAAATTGTCCCGCTGTCGTACGAAACAGTCATTCCCGGTGTGCGACCCGTGTGCCGTTCCACGGTTAAAGCAGAATCCGTGCGCTAGCCGGCTCGTCTCCAGGCACGTATATGCGCTGGGCATCGGCCCAAAGTGCAAACCATGGCTCAACACCAAAGGCAATACGACGCCACTGGACACTATCCCACGTTGACCGGGTCCGACACCACTGTAAGCGGTGCCGGCGATGCTCGCTGGTCAATGGTATGCGGCGGAGTGGCCTCCTCGAATGTCGTTTGGCAACGGTCCGGATTGTCACATGTGGCTGAGAGTAACGAATTTGGTTCTGCTGGTGCTGCTCTCAGAATAGCTCGATTGTCGCGTTCTGCCGTTGCCCTCGGCCGTCCACTGCTCGCGTGCCGCAGGGTTGTTCCCTCCTCGATCCTTTGGCGCCAACATCGTTCGATTGCCGCGCGTCCTCTCTCAAACTCGCTCAACTGCTCGTATTGTGTGCGGATCCGACGTCGAGGTATCCTCACAGTCCGTGGAGGTTAATGCAGCTGCAATCCGCTGTCACAATTGTGCCTGCGTGATATGATTAAAAAATAACGGCCAATACTTGGTATACCCTCCTCGATGCACAGTTCCTATGCGCTGTGGCAGGCCAGTATTTAGTCATTGGTCGTTGCATATTCGGCACTGAGATACCTGCATGTAGAGTCTAATTAGGAACGAACAACTTTCTCGGGGTGTTCCGTTTTTGTTTGTTTTTTGCTTTTGTTTTTGGAAAGAGTATAAAAAACACAGTATTTCCTATTTTTGCTTGCATGTTAATCCAGAAAAATCTCTTTTGCCCTTCTCTTATTCCCAGAGCGATATGACAGTACCTTAGTGAAGAGTTGTGAACAACTCACAGAAGGTTTTACTCTGTTATATACCCGAAATCGAAACCCTTTAAGAAATAATTGAGGATTGCAAATTTAACGAGGTCGAGTTCTAAATTTAAAATCTAAAAGCAGCATTGCAGATTAAAGGATTTCGTTTGAAAACAGAGTCAGTGTTCGTAATATGTGTCACCACAATTAATATCTGTTGCAAAACTAAATTAAAGAATAAAATGGCATTGAATGCTTTTGTTTGTTCCTCTTTCGACTTCGCCACTCTTTATTTTTCAGTTTATTTTTATTTTTTCTGTTTAAGCGCACCCAAGAATTTTCATTTTGTCCTTCTGTCGGATCCTTGATTCTGTTCTCTCTTTCGTCTGCGTGTGTTTTAACACGAAATCTCCGCTTCCAAAATCCCAGTAGAAGAAAGAAATTACCACGGACAGAGGAAAGTGAATATTTTCTTTCTTTCTTTTTCTTCTTTTTTTTTTTTCTTTCGAAAAAAATCTAGTTTCGTGATTTACGAGGAAAGTGCGTTTATTTTTTCTGTATGACGATCGGGAATTCGTAGTTAACATTATTTTTCAGTTTTTCCTTTCTTCACTAAATAACAAAACTAGCGAAAAGTTATTCTTTTAAAAAAACTGAAACCTGGAAAATAGAAACATATATCTGTATAAAAAACCGTTTCTTAATTAGAAGATAAGACTTCAGCGTTAGCTTGATCATGAATCAAAGTAGTTTAAAGGAGATGTTGTTTCGATTCAAAACGATCTCATCAATAAATTAATCTTACCGATGCATACAGATGCAATTTAAATTACTTATAACAGTGAATAGAAGACTGAATATTTTATGTATAAAAATGTGTTTTTATTTGTTATTATAAATATTGAATAATGACGTCAATAGGTGTACGGAAACCGCCCCCCCCCTCTTTTTTTTTTTTTTTGAAAGAAGCAGTCTTGCACTTAATTCTATGGCACCAGTTTTGTTCACTTTTCATGTCGCTGCACTTATTTAAATGCGAACTTGTTCTATATAATATCAGCAACCACTTGTAATTTGACAGTAGCTGTTTTGGAATTTACTGGTGTAATGGTATGAAGTACATCAAAAACATTCCCCATCCCATTTTCTTTTTTTTTTTTTTTCATTTCTTTAGAAATATCTGTTCTGCTGTTGTGAAGTATTCGAAATCCGTCCCAGTGTTCACAGCCATCTGCCAATCGAGAACTATTACGTTCATGTTCCCCTTTCTCATATCCGAGCCCTCGTCCCTCCAGTGTTCACGTAGGAAGGAGCTTTTTCTGTAAAAGGCCGACTTCATAATTTACTCTCCTTCTGATGGAGTTCCAGCGATCGTCTCTTCAACAAGAAGAAGGAAGCACTGGTCACGCGTATCAATGAGTACTCAATGCTGCTGATTTAGTGGATGGTTTGACAGGCGACTGCGGCCGACACGGTCTCCGTGTCACAGTATGTTCACACCGATGCCACAATGTGGAGTCTCCACAGTCGACTGCCTACTTGACGCTTAAAAGACACTCCATGTCGCCATTGTGGTGAGCTCTTTTTCGGCAGAAGCGTCTTTTGGCGGACCATTGTTGAACAAGAACAACGATCATAGACTGTAAGTGAAGTCGGAAGTCTATCAGTGGGGGCTCGAGGGTAGTGCGAACAATGCCCTTCTCTCTCTTTCTCGGGCTAGCAGGGTCTCCCTTTCACCATTCGGTAGGACTTCTGCGTTGTGTCAGCGATCGAGGGGCGTAGCACCAATCAAGAACTCTTCAGTCCGAGGTGACAACCTATTGAAGATTCAGCCACTGTGGGAATTGGAGTGTAGAGAGTCCAATAGTCACAATAGGCCCGGTGTTGCTACCTACTCTTAATGACTGCAGATGAATTACAAGTCACACATGCATCCATACACACCATCAGAATGCCGCAGATTCGCTCGAAGGAAAGGGAGGGAAATGGGGTGAGCAACAACTTAAGCTACTGTTTTCCTACCTGCAAACCACCATCCGTATGCTTTTGCATAGCGAATTTCTGCCGAAACGAATCTGCTCTTCAGGAAAGCACCCAACCCATACAATTCCAAATGTTCCATTCGCTTCCGAAATCTTCTTGCTACAGATGCTCCTGAGATCACAGATTTTAGATGATAAAGAAAAATATTGGTTTTACGTATTTGCGACATTTTTGGTGGATTTAATTGAAAATTCCATATTATTGTGGTAATGTTAATCCTCCCTAAAAGTTTCCAGTGAGGCCTTACAGCACTATTGTTTCGCTTTTAAGCACCCTTAGACAGCACGCTTTCAGAAAGTAAGAAAACAAAAAGTTCAAATGGAAAGTAGTACAACTAAGAAAATCCGCATTTAGGCCAGAGAGCTAAAATAGCTGAATGCATTAGAACTGACAACGCACAGTTGATTAATTTTAAAACTTACGAAGTTTTTTAGTTTCTTTAAAGTGGAATGAAGTAAAACATAGAAATGATACGACTTGATTTCTTTCACATTAAAACAAACAATGCTTATAGTGCAAAGCAATGTATGAAATCATACTGACCGTCAGAAATTTTTAAGTAACTCCTCTGCGTACGTAAAGACGTCATTAGATACGAAGATCATTAATTACCATTCTATCACAATGAAAAATGCCATGTTACTTTGATGCTTTCTCCCTCTCTGAGAGAAATCGCTATCTTTATTTCTCTTTGTGTTGTGGTGCTCACTCTTTAATTTCTTCGCATTAATTTTTTTTTTTTTTTTTTTTTTGTATTTTGTCTTGCCGTCGTTTTGACTAGTCTCTGTTTTCTTTATTATTTTTTTTCTACTTTTTTAGTCTTCTAATCCTTTCACAATACTGTTTCTTTTAGTTCCATCCCTTTCTGTTTTCCTTTCTTTAGCTCACAGTGCTCTTGCTTTTTTCCTTTCTCTCTCACTCAATGCTTCTTACGTTCGCTGTCTCTGTCTCACTCATTCAGTCATTCATTGTATATTCCTTCTCTCTTTCACACTCACTTCTGGTCTCTCCTTTGCCAACTTCACCCATCGGCTCTCTGTCTCTTATTCTCCTGCTCTGTCTTTCTCTATCTTTTACACATAAATCCATAACTTCACTATTGCTGTCTCTCTCTCTCAAACTTACTGTCATTACTTTTTTTTCAATTATATTTTATATTTTTTATATGTTGTATATACGTACACGTTATAACTATCTTTTAATTTTTTTTTTCATTCTTTTCCACCTTCATCGCTTACTACTTCTTTCACTATCTTTGTCTTACCCTTTTCTCTTCTGTTATTCGAGATTCCAGTGTTCTTAACTGTCAGCACGTCCACTCCACTTTTTAGCACGTCTTTTATAAAAAAAAGATCGTGCTTAAGTTATCAGTTTGTCCGTCCGTCCGTCTGTAGACACGATAACTCTGCAACTGATAGTCTGATTTGAAAAATTATATTTGTATTAGGAAGCTTGAAATGTGCGAATTATGATCCTTCATTTCGGTTTTTTTTTTTTTTTTTTTTACGATAAAAAATTATGCCGCTAGAGGGCGTAAATGCAGATGATATCGAATTCAAAACACATTCTATTCCATATATTTGCTTCTAAACATCCAGTCCAAAAATATCTTTTATTTTTCGATTCCATTCATGTCGAAGATTATTTTAGGCATAGTCACTTTTCCAAGTTATGCATAGATTATCCGCTAGGAGGCGTAGAAGTAAATTGCTTTTCCTCAGATATTAAAACTCCGATTTGAATTTTTTTTTTTTCCTTCGGAGGATACAGCTCATGATGAGAAATATTTTGCATATAATTTCTAATTTTTGGTGTAAAATGGTTTGGCCACGAGGGGGCGTAAGTGTTGATTTCTGCTCATGTATTTACAGCACAATCTGAGCTTCTAAAATCTCGATCAAAAAAATTATTTCGTGGACCAATACTACTCACGTAGACAAACCTTTTTGGAATATTTTCTTCTTAAAATAATGCATGGTTTCTCCGTTAATGGGCGTAAAAAACATCTCTGCTTCTAATGGTCTGATTTGAAAAATTTGTTCTTTGTTGGACAGAGTTTCCGGTGTGACATGTTTCTAATAAAACTTCAAAATTTTCAAGCAATTCATCGAGTTTCCGCTAGGGAGAGTTAAGGTAAATTGCGCTTTTCCCGATATCTCTGCTTCTTCCAGCACTGGATACAGCTCCTGGTGGAATTTTTTGTTGTTGTAATTTACATTTTTTCTTATAAAATATGGTTTGGTCACCAGGGGTGTAAGCGTTAAATTTCTGCTTCGTAAGTATTTGCAGCAAATTCTCAGCTTCTAAAAACCCGATTGATAAAAATTATTTCGTGGACAGATCCCGCACATGTCGATAAACATTTGAGAATATTTCCTTCTTAAAATAATGCATGGTTTCTCCACCAGAGGGCGTAGATGTCTATCTTATTTCTGTCAATATATTCGCCTCTAAAAGTCGGATTCGAAAAATTCCTTCTTTGTTAGATAGCGTTTCTGGTGTAAAATGTTTTTTCTTATAATTTCAAAATGTTCAAGTAATGCATAGACTTTCCGCCAGGGGGCGTATAGGCAAATTGCATTTTCCTCAATATCTCTGGTTCTAAAACTACGATTTGAAAAATTATTTACGCACTGGATATAGCTCTTGATTGGAAATGCTTTGAATATAATTTTTAATATTTGATAAAGAATGGTTTGGCCACCGGGGGCGTAAGAGTTAATTTCTGCGTCTGATGTATTTACAGCAAAATCTGAACTCCTGAAAACTCGATTGAAAAAACTCTTTCGTGGACCGATACCGCTCACATCGAAAAAACTTTTTAAAATACTTTCTTTTTAAAATAATGCATGGTTTTCATGCCAGGGGGCGTAGATGTGTATCTTATATTTGTCGATATCTCTGCCTCTAAGAGTCCGATTTGAAAAACTCTTTCTTTGTTGGAGAGCGTTTCCGCTGCAAAATGTGTCTCCTGTAATTTAAAATTTTTTAACGCACAAGTCTGCCACCAGAGGGTGTAAGTTGTCGTTTCCGTTTATAGCAATATCTGCGGGATTAAAAACCCGATTGAAAAACTTTTTTTCGCCTGGTACTACTGCTTTCCATACCGGTTTCAACGATTTTGAATAACTTTGGTAAATTTAATTCGCATCAGAACAGATTCAAAAGTGTAATTCAAGATTTACTATAAAAAGATAAGGTGTGCAAATGATTTTTATTCTTGAGGAAGCAAAGTTCCTGTACACAAAGGACGAAATGAGCTGTATAGCTTGAGAATGAATTGGAAAGTCAGGAACGGGGTTTACTGAAGCCAAAAAGAAGCCTCCTAGACACTGGTTTCCATGCAGTCTCATAAAAGCATTTCATTTTCACTGCAAACAACGCTGAGACTGTTTTTTCAACCAGACAAATGTTACAGAGATTTTATACAGGATTTTAGGATTTCATTTAAAATCTCAATATTGCAACTTTTATTCCATCTCGTGCTCCACTTCCTTTGTTTCCACAAAGCATGAGAGAAATTTCTCTGAGTCTGTTGTTCCCCATTAGACACCAAATGTACGGTTATTTATTAAGACGACATTTTGTCAATGCTTAGTATTTGCACTTTGTATGTTGAATGGAGATTAACTCTATCACGCCTCTTTTGATGCTTTACAGACTTCAATTTCAATGCCGCCGACTAATGCACTAGCCCCTCACATTTTACTTTAAGGCTTGAGATTTACCGAGGGCGGTGTGATTCTTTCTCACGGGGAACTTTCGGATATGCTTAAGGGCATTTTTGGAGACATGGAGAAGAGGAGGAGGCGAGAAGAGAGTGGTCTCTGGTCTAGGACAGCGAACGGTCGCGAAAGGTACGACGAGGTAATTGCCCCAGGCGAGGCTGGGAGGTTTAGTCGGACCGGCAGGATAGGGATTTTCTCGACAGCGCGAGAGATGATCGAAAGAGGGATAAAAGGAATTGGAATTTTTAAGCAGAACAGCGAGCTAACGGACAACCTGTGCAGGGAATTAAAGGAAGAGAACAATAAAAATTTCTTAGACATATTTACAGATCGCAAGATTTGCACTTCTATATTTCCCACGCACTTCTGATTATTTATCCGTTAAATTTTGTGGCCAGAAAATGTAGGCTAAATGTGCATTAGCATATGGGCTGCTGTTAGCAATGCTCTCTGTCTTTAGAGCTAAAATTAATCACCTTGTTGTGTTGATTAACCACACCTTATGTGATCAGATTTTCCTATTCTTGAACATATGTTGTGCTAGCAACAAACTGCAAGATTTATCCTCAATGAATTCTTTATTAATAAATATAACCTTGCTCATAAATGGTATACATATATTTCAAAAACCAAATTAAAAATCCTTATTATATACACAGGTCTGTTTCATTTACTACTTAAAAGCTATTAACTTATTACATTTTGAATGTGTCTCTGTTGATAGTGATGTGTATTAGAAGTATAATATTTTGAATGCAGTAGGATTTCTTTTAAAAGAGATCTTACAGTAGGAATTATTTCTGCTGCTTATTTAAATCTGTTTTTATCAAGACATTTTATCAAGTCAGATTTCCTTTACTACCAGCAGGAGTAAAGGAAATCATTATAAATTGCATATTTTCTTGCTATATTTTGAAACTGCACCCTTTAAAAAGATAAATAGTTACCCCCCCCCCCTTCGAAAAAAGTGTCCTTCCTATTAAGGCCTGTAGTTTTAAAATTATTTGCATTCATACCTTTGAAGCTCACCACAGTTCCAGCCAAACCAGTTGGAATTTCCTACCTTCTTTAGAAGAAACTAAAATCAGTAAAGTGCTTAAAGCAATTATAAAAAAATAAAATGTAGGCACAGTAACACCATATTTTGAGTCTGATTTTTTTAATTTCTTTGAACAAGCTCGCAGATTCCCCATTTTTTCTTAAAGGCTTGGAAATAAAATCTCGATATTTCATGATTTTTTGTTTTTTTAAATAATAATGTTCAATGAGAATATTCTCCCCCCCCTCCCTTTGCTTATTTGCTTAGGAACAATCCTAATTGTTCTTCAAGTAAAACATACGGGGAATGTCGTTGTTTATTTTCATTTTCCTCCTGACAACATGGCAGAAGTGTTCCCTCCCTTTAAAGTGCGATCGTTTGAAAAATTCTCTCATAATACAAATTCTCAGAAGCTCGATCGTTACAATTTCTATGACAAACAATATTTGACGATAATCCGCTAAGACAGAGAAAGATTTTAAACGTTTTATAAAATTATGTTTAGTATAAACACATTTTAAATCGTCAGTTCATATACGTCTCAGTCGTTACGAAGACGCTTTTTTAGATCTAATTTCCTCCATGAAAATCTAAGTTTTTGTACTGAAATTCCTTTCATGTAAAGCTAAGAGTTTCTTAAACCTATTCCACTGCTTTCCCATTTCGCTTATAATTTAAGACATTGTAAAATCTTAAGAAAACGAACAGGGTCTCGCTAATGCTTTCCTGCGGAAAATCGTCTGCTTTTGTATCTTGAGAGTAACCACGCCAAAGCTGGCGGTACTACTTTCACCGCGGAAGCGTACAAACCCGGCTTCACTTTGCTAGCATGGGAAGAGTTGGCGGCGCCTCCTCTTATTCCTACCTCCATGGTACCCAGGTGGTCCCCTACCACATACTACAATTAAATCGAAATCGAACCTTTTTTACGCTAGTTATGACGCATAAGAGCAGTGGAATGGATCCCGCTCCTATGTCCTGACCTTTGCCCCCATTTCGTTCACTTTCAATAGGTTTCTTTCCCAGGTGTTCCCTTTCCACATACAAAAAGTTCATCAAAATCCAACGATTTTTACACACGTTATGACGCATAAAGGCAATGGAATGCATCCCGCTCCTATGTCCTGACCTTTGACCCCACTTCACCCATTTTTAAAAAGGGTTCATTCCTATGTGGTCCCCTGCAATATACTAAAATTTCATCGACATCGAACCATATTTACGCAAGTTATGACGCATAAGGGCAACGGAATGGATCCCGCTTCTATGCCGTGACCTTTGACCCCATTTCGTCCATTTTCAATAGGGTTCGTCCCCAGGTGGTCCCCAACCACATACTTAAATTTCATCGAAATCGAACCGTTTTTACGCGAGTTATCGTGCCGACAGACAGACGGACAAAACTGGAACATATACGCTTCTTCAACCTACGGTTGGAAAGCGTAAATAAAAGAGTTTTTAGAATACGCACACTATTTTCTTTCCTTTTTTTTTATTTATTGTTAGGGTATTATATGTACATTAGAGCCTAACTATGTACAAAGTTTTTAAGAAAAGAAAATGTCCTCCACAATCGTTTCTACTTCACTATCTACACTAAGAAATTTTGATTTTGTAGAGATACTTTAAAGTTCATGTATTTCATTTATTAATCTAAATGTTAATTCTGAAACCGTAATTCCACCAACTGTTATTGGGTTATTAAGTTTCACTGTTTTCATATATTCCTAAGCCAAAACCGTCGCATCCCATAGAACAGAGAAGTTAATAGAGAAAAAGCAAGTCGAGTGGTCCAGCGCAAAGGCTTATGGCTGACCGTCTGAGCTATATTCTGCTCGTATCCCTCACAATGGGCGTTTTGGTAATCCTACGGCCCTGTGACGTACTACAGAGGTAAAGCGTTTGTCAAGACGACCAATCTTCAGCAATGCATTCTGTCCGTGTAGCTTAATGGGAGAGCAACTTACTCCGGAGTGAATGGGCGCGTTTTCGATCCCCGTCACGGACAAATTTGTTTTTTAACAGCCTAAAACCAATTTCCTGAATTTATGGAATCCTTGTTTCCTTAGATATTCATGGTCGGTGCTAAACCAAGAAGCAGGGGCAAAATGTATTTTGGGAGTGATACAAAAAAGGTAAGAAAAGAAAAAAACAATACAGGGCAGAGCAGTGATATGTAGTAGGGGTATGCAAAAAGTTTCCGCCGTTATAAGGAGAAAGGAGACAGGAACAGTCAGGAAACCAGTACACATTTATTCAACGAAATATTGGCTGTTAGCATCAATGACTTTTTGCCATTTTTTAGGCAACAAATGAATGCCCCTGTGATAGAACAACCGGGTTTTGAGCTGAAGGGCGCAGTGACAAAATTTTCCATCTTTGGAACTGTGGTAAACCGCTGTTGGGCTAGGGTATGTTGTATAGAGCGAAGCAGATGAAAGTCTGAGGGTGCAATGTCCTGGGAGTAAGGAGGGTGGGGTAAAACCTCGTCATGTAACTGTTCAAGGGTTGATTTCGTGGTGGCATCCGACATGTGGTCTGGCATTATCGTGTAACAGGATGACTGGGCGGCGTCCTTTACCTGTCCATGGGCGTTTTTGCTGGATTGCAGCATTCGGTTTCATAAACTGATCTCTATATCGTTGTGCAGTGATCGTTTCGTCCGGTTTTAACAGTTCGAAATACAGCACTCCATGCATATCCCACCACCACACACAACAGCACCTTTTCCCCGTGGATATCCTGTTTCGCAGTGGATGTTGATGGCTGGCCTGGGTCAACCGAGGTTCGCTTGCGTACGGGGTTGTCGCAATAGACCCATTTTTCATCCCCGGTGACAACCTTCCACAAGAAATTCTTCCCTTGATACCTCTTCAGCAACGTCATGCAGATGCCCAGTCGTTGACCAATGTTACGCTCCGTTAAAGTATGCGGAACCCCTTACCAATCTTCTGGATCTTCCCCAAGGCCTGTAGACGCCGTACCACTGTCGATTGAGCCACTTGTAAAAGTTTCGCCAGTTGCGTGGTCGATTGTGTGACATTCTCTTGCAATAGCGAATCCAGCTCCTTTTCTGCGAGTTCCTGCGGTCTACCTGCACGTGGCTTGTCTTCCAAACTCAGATCCCCTTTCTTAAAGCTGGCAAACCATTCTTGACATGTCCACTCACCCATAATCGTTTCGCCATACGCCTGACATATTGAACCATATGCTTCACTCGCCCTTTGCCCTAAATTAAACATGAATAACAAACGGTGCCGCAAATGAATTGTATCGACCGCCATGCTTGGCTTCATGCACGAACTGACAGCACGGGTCGCCGGCCGGTTAGACGCCTATGCGGGGATGGCGGAAACTTTTGCAGACCCCTAACACTACAGCACTAATTGTATCAGTATACTATATTGCCATATTTCTAATTTAAGAAAGAACTTACAGGTGGAGAAAAGTTCCTTTGATAGTCAAGAACTCGTTCTTAATTAAAAATCAGCGCTTTGTTGATGAAGAGGCTGAAAATACAGTATAAATTTAATTTTATAAATCGATTTTTACAGTATGTGTCCGAATGCGCGAGGTTCACTCGAATTGTTCACTAGGCCGATTGCTCATGTAGGGTCCTTACAAAACACTGAATAATACACAACTCATACTTGTAAGATGTGGCTCGACTATGAAAAGGGACGATTCAAAACAAGCTCTTTGTTATTCGAGGGAAAATAAAGAAAAATTATGGAAACTGAATACATTATTTAAAAAAATTCTTGATCAAGATGTCATCAGCGCATAATTTAGGCATTATGAAGCATTTGAGGTGGACTCTAATCGAATAGAAATTTAAGAGATACAAATTCCTGAAAAAGTGCTCGGGAGTACCTCTTAAGTATCAAGAGGCTGAAGGCTTATGAAAGGTAACATTCTAAAAGATAAAAGACTGGAACACCAAGTGTCTAACAACATGTGAACTAGGCGCATTTAAAAATTTTGAAAAATAAATAAGACTAAGCTGTAAACAAACAAGAGAGATGTTGTGTTGAGTGAAATGGGTTATATTCTCATTAAGGAGACTCAAATATAGAACTTTCCGTTATATTACGTAACAAGAGAAAATTTTGAAATCGTTTCAACGCAGCCCAAATATTATGTCCTCAAACAAGTAGAAGCATTTATATGCATTTTGAATCTGTAGTCAGTTGCTGCAACAAGTCAAGAAAACCTCACATTGAGGAAAACTCGTAAATCTAGGTCGTCCTTTTCTCTATTTAGCCCAAGTAGAATTTTTCACCTCTTTTGAAAATTCAGATATCGCAACGAACACGAATAACCACTTGTGCCGTTCAGAGCCCATTTAAGAAGGGGGAGGGCTAGAGAGGATGCAGCCCCGAGCCCCGCAATTTCAAGGGGCCCCAGAATTATGCAGGATGCTTGGAGTATTGACACAGTTTTACAGTTTATTTTTTGTTTTTTATTTTTTCAGATAGCGCAGCAAAAACTATAAGAAACTGCCTTGTGAAAAAATTTTCTATGTCTTTCCGCTTTTTTAGGAGGAGTCCGCAAAAAATATAGTCGTCACCAGTCCATCCTCAAATTTTTCGAAAGCATTATAGAAGTTTTTTGTACACGTCTGTAATTTTGGGAAATTTTTGTACATTAAGAATTCGTTTGAATCATGATATTTGGATCATATTATTTTGCCCACTACTTCGATATAATTTCAACAAGCTGAACCCAACCCTGGAGGAAGGGGGGAAGATTAAAGTAGAACTGAATTGGTATCCATTTTTCAACCATGCATTTTTACGTTTCCTTGCTACCACTGATTCGTCCATGAATCATGGGATACACACTTCAATACGGCGGGGATATTTTTTTGGCTTCATCATCAATTTTGGAAATGCTTTCTACTGGGTATTTTTATTACATAAGAGAACAGAAACTAAAAAGGAAGTTTAAATAGAGGTCGTCACATAGTCCAGACACTGTATGGTATGGATTCTCCAGACTCATAAATCAAGTAAAATTTGAACTTATGTTAACTGGTTTGTGGCTTGGTTAGTAAACGTTGTAAAATAATGATCACAGTTCGATGTAATTCATGATGATAATAAGTACGAAGTTCAAATATTCATTAAACGCATCAGTGCCTTTAGAAACTATTTATTCTTCTCTTTGATTTAATCGTGGAAGGTTATCCGCAGCTTTTCTTGTCTTACTAACTCTTCACGCCAACAATCGTTCTCCTGGAATTGCTTTTGTTACGTTATGACTTTTTGTCATTCGCTCGTCTATCTTCCGCTCACGCGGAAATAACCCAATTCGCTCACTTAGAGATGTCCTGGGCCAACCACTTAAGGCACCGCTGGCCTCTTGTGTTGCGACCGTTCCTTTGTAACCCCTCCCCTTGACTGTCCGCTACCCCCTTTATTTGCCCTAGAATTCACCCCACAGGAAGTGATTAACTCTAACCCTTTCGCCACCGAAAAACGCCTTGGGATTGCTGGCGTCGCCTTAACAAAGCCTCAAAGTTGAATTTTAAACGACATCCGCCTTCCGTTCGGTTACTTTGAAGCGAAGGAGGAAGAGGTGCTAAAGTTAACTGGGCGAAGCCACAAGCAGAAAAACGAAAATTGCAAATTGCTTTTCATTGTCATACCATTGCAGATGGGTTCTAGAAAAAGCGTCCCAACGGCGCCATTGACAAACCATACCTCCTGACTGGGTGACAAAGATAATAGTTTCGCACGCACTGTGGAAACAAAGGAAATGAAACACGAAGGTGAAAGAAAAGTCGCGAATGAGATTTTATATTTTTGCCTAAAAGTCTAACATTAATCTCCGTAACACTTACTGTAATTACGAAATTCAGCATATGTAGCTCAAACACAGTACAAATAATTAAATCGCGCATGTTTAGAAAGAGAATACAACTCCAGCTGTTTCGTTAACTCACTGTGTAGCGTAATATGTTTTTGCCGATGGTGAAATTCGAACTCACGTCTCCCTGCTCCAGAGCTGATTATTCTCCCTACTAAACTACACCAACCTTGGCTTATTGCTACAACTTGATGTTTTGACTCTTGCGTCACACCAGTGGTACATAACTTATTCAAGCCCCCCCCCCCCCATCCGTGAGAAATCGCCGCAAAAGAACATCCCACGTTTTTCTGAAATCGAATGGCCGGAAGATTCATCCTTGCGTTTTTTATAGCGCGAAATCTCTTTTCCGGTAGTAGGATTCGAAACAACATCTCCCTACTCCGGAGTCGGTTATTATGCTGACTGAACTACACCGACCTTGGCTTATCGTCGCAGCTTGCCATTTTGACTCCTGCGTATCCCCAGTGGTACGCTACAGCTGTGGTAAAGAAGCATTAATCTCGCTGTAATGTGAGTTGTGCTATCCGGTAGCATATTTAAATACCTGTGGATACCAGAGACAACACAATATCTCCAGGGTTGGAAACGGGTCAAAACTTTTGGACCCGGACCCGACCTGAATCTTTAATTGAGCAGGTGTCTTAGGTTACATGGAAATCAAACAAATATATTATAGACACGTATAATTTAGTCACTTATTTACAGTAAGTATTGAAACTGTCGTTCTTCATTTGCAAGACATAACCTACCTGTTTAACACATGTTTCAAACACATCTGCCAGAGCCAGAAAGTCTCTCTGCAGTAATATTAAGGATTTTTCACCTAATTTGATGGTGCTGCAGTCAAAATTTTTGAATTATGCAACTTGTTGTATGTTTAATTTCAGTTTTTGCTGTTTTCTTGATAGCATATCAAGCTTCAGAATATGTTTCACAGCAACACCAATTTTTACTGAGTTGAAAATTTCCAAAATGTGGATATTGTTTTTATCATTTCCCCTCAGAAGGAAGGGACACGTTTCCTTCTGAGGACACTCTTCCTTCATATTGCATGACAAGTCATTTTTGCAGTTTGCAGTGGCGCGGGCGCCAGTATCGAGCATAAAATTCCACAGTACGCATTTTTCTTTGATTTTTTTTTTCTTTGCTTTTCGAAAATGAAACGGAAATAAAGCCAGGTCGAAATTGGGCCAGGAACATCTTTACCGGACCCCATTTGACCCGCTAGAAACTGTCGACCCATTGACCCCTCTGACCCGTAACCCGTTTCCATCTCTGGATATCGTTATGTTATAGCAAGATTCATAATCACAAAATTACTGAGTACATCTCGCAATTGTGAAAAAGCTGGTGATCATTTTTTTATTTCTAACTTTAAGTATTACTTGTTCTCGTATTATTAAAAAAAATACATCACGAAACTTACAATCGGTGAGGGAAAAGTATTTTTCTTCACATATTTTTAAATATCAGTCTTAATAAGAACTAAGATGTTAGACATCAGGCACAACGAGAGTGCTGGGATTTTTTTTTTTTTTTCATTTCACGGGAAAGAAGTTTTTTTCCCACCGAGGCATCAAGTATAATGTGCAGCATGGGTCTATTAATGGCATCGAATATTGAGTCTCAGGAGGGGGACATTTCGATAGCAATCTACTCCTCTCGTGTTCGGTGTTTCACGGTGGGGTGATCCCGAAACGGGGGACCCGATATATTTTTCTCCCTTCTTGTGATTCGCAATGACCTACTCACTGATGAAGAGATAGGGTCAAACGTTTTCGTTAGAAGGTGGTAGTGATGGTGCACACTGCTTGGGGACCACTAATGGGGAAGGGGGAGGTGTGTCCTGCACTGTAACTTTTCATTTCCTGTCGACACGACGATTAGATCCATGTACCGAACCATTTACACCTCTTAAGCGAGCAGAGCTGTCCAGGAGTCCCGGAAAGGGGAATCCAAGACAAGGGCCTATAGAGAAAGGTTTTATGTTTAGGATAAGCGATACTTCATGCCCATTTCGACATTTTGTTGCAACAGATTTATAAACTTTGGCAATAAAATAAGCAATCTCTCAAAAAAGGAAATTGTCACTGCCATTTACCGGAACGTGGCTTAACAAAGGCCTAAATATTTCGAAGCGACCTGCTCACTAATTATATCACACTATAATTCAAAACTGGAATACTGTTTTATTTTTTATTTATTTATTTATAGTTTTTTACAAGTTTGACAGTAGTAGAATAGTGGCGATTTTTAATAATGTAGGGGGAAAGGTGTTATTTGCAACTGAACGGCAAGCTGGAATAAAGTAAAAGAGAGCAAAATGGCAAGTTTACGGGAGTCTGTCAAACTTAACGATTTTCTTATCGATTTAAAAGGAACCAAATGCAGAAAAGTGTCATAATTCGTCACGCAATAATGGTAAAATGTGTTTAATAGAAAAAGTGTAAGACTTTATAAGACAATAATTCGGGTTTTTGTACAGGTGTATATGGTATCATACTGTACAAGATCTACCGAGCTTCCGTTCGCTAATGGGTGTCGTTTTCAAAGCACTAGGAGAATATACAAACTAAAATTATTAAACATAAATGAGACAAGAGATTAAAAATAAAATAAAATAAAGTGAACAATAGTAACGTAATATTACATAAGCTTAATATTTCGCAGTGTACACATGATAAAGTTATTTTAAACGCAATCTGTGCACGTTGTAGATCCATCGATACATAACCACTGCACATGTCTCTTTAAGTTAGAATTTCTATGGTTTCTTCAGTGAGGATACTTTTTCTGTGGTGTACATAGCAATAATATCCTTGATCTCGCCCCATAGAGGGATTTCCTCGTTATTTAATACTTCTCTTGACAGCGCAGTCACGAGCTTCCCACATTTGATATCCCTTTTGTGTTTGTTGAGTCTTGTAGCAAAAGACCTTTTTGTTATTCCAATTTATGACTTTTAAGATCCCTCAGGGTGTTCTGGAGGGATGGAGTACACTCCAGCACGTCAGACCTCATAGGTTGGAGACCATGGCTTACGCCGATGAGCCCTTACATTATGACCACCTACCTAATAAGCTGTACGACCTCCTTAGCCAGCAAAACAGCGGCCACTCGGCGAGGCATCGATTCGATGAGGTGGCGATAGGTATCCTGGGATATCTGGTACCATAATGTCAACAGCAGGTTCTCCAGTTCCCGTACATTTCGGAGTGGTGGTGATTTAACGCGAACCCGCTTTTCCAAGTCGAACCACAAATGTTCGATTGGGTTCATGTCAGGTAAATTTGGAGGCCAGGGAATTTACCGAAAATCACCAGCATGTTCTTCGAACTACTCCTTGACGATTCTGGCACTGTGGCATGACGCATTATCCGGTTGGTAGTGGCCATCACCAGCAGGGAACACAGTTGCCATGAATAGGTGAAATTGGTCCGCAACGGTGCACAGATACCTGACAGCTGTTAGGGATTGTGCTATTAGGATAATGGGGCACAGAGTGTCCCAAGAAAACATCGTCCACAGCATAATACTGCCACCGCAGGCCTGTTTCCGCCCAACAGTGCAGCCAGATGCCATAGTCTCCGTTGGTAATCGGCGTATTCCCACTCGGCCGTCTACGGGATGCACCAGAAATCTTGATTTTTCAGACTGGGCCACTTTCTTCCAATCATCCGCGGTCCAGTCTCGATGTTCTTGGGTCCATTTCGTAAGTTGTTGGCGATGACGTGCAGTGAGCATGGGGACCCGGCTGGGTCTTCGGCTACTCAGGTCCATGTGCAGAAGGCTGCGATAAACTCTGTGCTGTAACACATTGCCTTGACCACCACTGTTGTAGCTGCGGGTGATTTGCCGCACTGTGGCCCTGCAATCGCTGTGAACAATGCGCGACAGTCTCCGCTCCCATTTGGCATCAATGAGCTGCGGACGGCTCATGGCTGGACGACGGTTCGTCGTTTGGTCATATGTGCACTACTGTTGATACATACTCACTACAGCGGCACGTGAACAACCCACAAGCCGCGCCGTTTCCGAGATCGTAGTTCAGAGGAGCCGTGCCATCACAATTTGTCCTTTATCAAACTCCGATAAATCGGCAGCTTTTCCCATTTTGACTCGGAACACTAATAACCGAAAGCCGGTCCACGGGTTGTATATATACGGCTCTGTGAATTTCACCTGCTCCACCGTTCGGTCTCCAGGCGCGCTCATTTTTCTACGCTAGGGGTGGTCGTAATTTAATGGCTCATTGGTGTGTGATTATGTCGGAGATGCATCTAGGTGATTCCAGCCATTGTTATATACTTTTCAGAAGCAATCAGTCTGAAAGAATTAGTGCCAATCGTCCTCCTAAATGGCCGCTTTGAATAACAGAGATAAGGAGAAGTTAACGCTTTGTCAACGGGGTTTGTATTATAGTTGCTAACTGGGTTTGTAGTATAGTTGTTAACATGACTCTTCCTACCCGTTTGGTACCCGTGCGTGGGTTCAAAAGCCGCGTTCGTAACAGCTTTCTGATGCTTAGGTTATTCCAGCCGCGTTCGTAACAGCTTTCTGATGCGTAGGTTATTCCAGCCGCGTTCGGCCCACTTTTAAGGCAGCGAATTTATCGGTTCGAGTTAATTTCAGCCCATTTTTCAAACGCGAATTAATTCATTCCAGCCGGTTAAATGATTAACAAACATAAACAAAAAACATTTTACACCAAATTTTAGTATTTATCCAAAAACGGAATAGCTATTTTATCGGTAATCGTGAAATACACATAACCCATTATTAATGTATTATTTTCTTTCATCAGACTGTGCGCTCGTGTATACAGCATGCATACATCTGCCCCAGCACGTAAATGCAAACTCACTCTGTGGTCATAAATATTTGAAGTGGAACTGATTAAAAGAAAGAAAAGAAAAGAAATGTAAATAGAAGAAAGATGCTATTGTAATTCGTCGCAGATGTCGGATAAGTATCACGTTGAGTTTTAACTGTGCAAGACGGAACCCAACTACTTGAAGCATAGAAATCCCGTCAAATGTCACATTGCAGCCTAATAATAATGCTGATTGCTGAAGGCGTTTACTTTTCCAAGCGCAACAGTATGGAACATTACATGAACATGGACGCTGAATAGAGAAAGATTTCCCACTCCCTGAACATGGAGCAGTGTACGAACGTACAATCTGAATACAACGGTTTGGAACATTATACGTGCATAACCGCTGGAACACCGAGAGAATTACCAGTGGGCCGCAGAATTTTGAGCCATAAGGACCAGGCTAATTCAAGAAAAAAAAATTGTGCTTCATCATGCTTATAAAAGAAAATCAAGTTATGCTGAAAAGAAACAAAATTTCTCACCGCTTTAAAAAAAAATAAAAAAAAATGTATTAAATATCCCGTTTAGTCACCCCACTGCCTCCAACATTTAAATATAAACTCCGTTCCTTTTGGCTGATTTCCTGTATCTCACCCGCTTTCGCTAATCACAGTTACAATTGAATAACCAATGTAAACAAATACGCTATCAATGCAGCACCATGAAATTTATAAAAGCACTAGTTTTTCCTTTTATAATCCCACGATCCTATTAATATCTTATTTAAATCTGTGATTCAAACTCGAAATTCGTTATATGCGTTAATGCATGAGGTTCACTGTGGCAAAATTTATAGGTTGCTTTACAAATACATATATTATTAACGAGACTTTTCCTTCCCATTTGGGTTCGATATCTTTGCTTAATTGTAGCTTTGTATGTGGAAAATACTGTATACCGCGAAAGAATGGATGAGAGAAATTGCAGTTTCAATTGATTTATTATCAGCTAAAGTTCAATATGCTGGTTGTCCCGGAATTGCCTTAGTTATACGAATTATTATTGTTACTTTAATTTCTGCTTTCAACTTCAAACATTACGCTACTTGTTTTTCCTCTATTCCTCATCTTATTCATTTCCCTTGTGTCATTCTCATACCCCTTCGCGCTTTGACAGGGAGGTATGTCCACACCTTACGCTGCCTCCAAATCCCTTACCGAACCCCTGCTTATTCAACTGTGTCTCATCTAATATGTGAATGTAGCAAAATTGCACAGAAAGATTACAAATTTAGACATAACAGGGTTGCAAAATTGATTCATTGGTCATTATGCAGAAAGCATAATCTGCCAGTATCGAAAAACTCATGGGAACACAAGGCTGAGGAAGTCATAGAAAATAATGAAGTCAAGATCTTGTGGGATTTCAGAATTCAAACCGATCGACACATAGAACATAATACACCAGACATAACAGTCATAGAAAATCGGAAGGTCTGGCTAACTGATATAGCGATCCCTGGAGATGCTAGAGTCAATGAAAAAGAATTGGAAAAAATGACTAAATATAGAGACCTGGCAATAGAAGTTACCCGGTTATGGACTAAACACACAACGGTAGTCCCCATTGTCATCGGGCACTTGGAACAATGTCAAAAAATTTTATGAATCATTTTGAAAAATTGCAGCTTTCTGATATGCCACCTACAGAACTGAAGAAGACAGCTTTACTTGGGACATCATTTATTTTACGCCGATTCCTGACTGATACCTAGGTCTCCGGTGGAAACTCGTATCAGTTCAACAATACCAATCAATGATAATTTGCTGTTTATTTTGTTTGTCAGAGGCTCTGATTCGTATATTTCGAATAAAGAAAATAATAATAATAATAATAATAATAATAATAATAATAATAATAATAATAATAACTTGTAACTGAAATCCTACAATTTGACTTTTAAACGTCAATATGAGCTCTTTTCCTTTACTCGTTGATTTTATTTGTACCAAGTTTTGATCCTGTGAATTTTTGATCAGAGATAATTTTTTAGTTTTGGAGTAACGACCTATGTATGTATGCCCTTAAATTTCGAAGTTTTCTAAAATTTAAGCTCAAGTGGCTGAAGTTCTAAAAAGTCAGAAAGAAAAGAATAGAAAGTTAAAAATAAGCAAGAAAGGAAGAAAAAAAAAAAAAAAAAACTAAGAATACATGTCAGGAGGCTTCCTGAGTAACCACGCGAAGTTTCAGATGTGTAAATTTCTTGATTTGACTAAAATGGAGAGATTGTATCGTGCGACGTCATAATGTTTCACTTCATGCTGTATATTACATGAAATTCTTTATTTCGCATTCATTTCACTGCCGACTCGGCGAGTCTCCGTACAGAGAAATATTTAAATTTATTCTCCCATTTTGCCCTGCATGCGTGCATACCACGAACCGAAAATGTAACGCAGTTTTGAAAATCGGGCATCGATATGCACAACATGAATGAGCTTCGGGAAGAATGCAGAATGAAAAAGTGGATGACAAAATGAATAAAAAAATGGAAAACGACTTACGAGATTTTTACCCAAGCTGTCAGTGTCTGCTATCTCTGTCTATTTTTGCCTTTCTGAGAGAGAATTCCTAATATATGTAAATTTGGAAACTATTAAAGTTCTGCATGCAGAGATGTGAAAACTCAGAAAAAAAATGCCGTATTAGTACAAAATGGCTGATATTTTTTAGGTTTCTTGATTCGACGAATCTCCAACTAATACTTACACTATCAGACATAATGATAAAAAGTATAAAAGATTTGAAAATAGAATTATTATTTCAATATCAAAATGGTAGGGAAGTCAATTCAATGCTCTTCACTTTGCACATGTTAAAGATATTTTGTTTTAATTTATTCTAAGCCAGTGCAAATATCTGCATTGGCATCATCACCTTAGATATGTTTCTGATCAGGCATGTTCCTGGAATAAACAATAATGCATAAATAAAAACAAATACGAGAAATTTCCGGTACCTGCTTCGATGTGAACAGCTGGTGAGAATATTTAAAAGAACAAGAAAGCCTTATACAGAGTGATAGTAAGGTTCTCGAACTCTGAATTTAAAAATTTAATGCGTATGCTGTAAGCAAAACTTTAACCAATTAATGGGGCAGCATGGTCAGCAACTCGTCGAGGTCAAATATTGCTCATGTCAAATGCCTGAAGAAAACTGGCAGAGTGCCAAAAAGGAATAACTGGTTCCCTGTATGCTACGAAGTTTGCTCACTTTAGTGTCGCCATTCGCACAGAGGCATGCGGGTTTGACGAGGGAGCAGAGAATTTGTTTACTTGAAGCTTATTTGCAAACGTAGTCTTACAAACAATGTACGGAAGAATTCGGAAAATTATTGTTCGGAAAATGAATTTCCGCAGTACACTGTGGTAAGCAAATCAACGTACACAGTGTACTCGTACGATTTCGGAAAACTGGAAGTGTTGGTGATAGGCTATACCTAGAAGTGTCCGGCCAAGTGTGTTAAAGCTGGAAATGATTAATGATGTTGAAAAACCTTTGCAACAATCACCTTCAAAATCGCTTGGTCACTTATCTTAGCAAGTGAAACTTCCTTACGGATCAGTACAGAAAGCGACGAAACGATTGCCGCATCACGCATACAAAGTGAAAGTTGTCCAAAAACAGAAGGCACCTGATACGCATAAGCGCCTGTTGTATTGCCGTCGGTTTTGTAAATTTACTCGACACAACAAAGGCCTACTGTACAATGTTTCTTTTTCAGATGAAGCCCGGTTTAATTTTAATAGGTATGTTAATTCGTAAAATACGCGATGTTGGTCGACTGAGAATCCTCATATCCTTCATCCAGTGCCTTTACATTTCGAAAACATTGGTGTGTGGTATGCCATATCTCGATGCAGAATAGTGGGACCACTGTTTTTTGACAGTATTCTAAATGTGGATATCTTTCAAGATTTGATTTTTCAGTTTGTAACCGTGTTGCAAGAAAACGAACGTGTCGCATGGCTTCAACAGGATGGAGCAACATGTCACACAGCTACTTCGAGAACAGAACTTTTGCGAAGTTTCTCTAGTAAGCATTATTTTTAAAGGACCTTGGCCTCCACGCTCACTTGATCTCTCACCTCCTGATTTTAACTGTGGAGATATTTAAAAGACCGTGTTTATGTAAACAACGCGCATGATCTGTAGTCCTTGAAAACAAACATTATTCAGGCTCTAGTGGAAATCCCCCTATCTATGCTGAAACGCGTTACGAAAACATGTGCCACCGCGTGGATATTTTTTCTCTAGAAACATGGAGGTCATTTTCAACACCTTTTTTTGGGTCAACATCAGTTATTCAAAAGTCGATGGAAGATGCATCACAGTTTAAGTAAATTTGATATATCTGTATAACGCGATTAAAAATTGTTCAAGTTAGAGTTCTGGAACTTCTCGATCACACTGTGTGTTTTGTACGAATCTTGAAAATATTCGTAATCAGAGACTGCACGATCAGTTACGTGATACAATAGCGTAAATATCTTGAAAATAGTAATGTATTTTCATTATGTTAATCCGTTGTTCAGTACTGTTTAGGCATTAAAGAGTCTGCCGAGTCTAGATTAGAGAGTCCGCGCCAATATTTTATAATAACTACAGCCCAGTACAAGAATTTAGAAAAAATTCTTCTCAGTACCGCTTCACTTTTAGGGTTGGCTCTCTGATGACTCCTTCCGCAGTTGTTTCCTTTTCATAGATGTAAGGACAAAGACAAACACATGTCGAAACCAGGCCGAATTAAGGCCTTAGTGGGCCACTAGGCTACGACATCTGAGTGGTCTACCAAGGCTACGACATTTGAGTGGTCTGCTACGACATTTGAGTGGTCTACCAAGGCTACGACTTTTGAGTCAGAGCCGTAGCCAAGAAGGTGGTCTTCGGGTCTGGACCCCCTTTCCCCCTTTGAGGGTGGATTGAGTACGAATTTCAAACGATATATATTGTTACGACTTTTTAGGTACTGAAATGAATTCGATTAGCAGGTTTGGCAACAGGCGGGAACAGCATTAATTATAGGGTGAAAATTAACAGCTAGTGGTTTCCCGCACTGCAAAAGAGGAGAACACAGATAAGAGTCCTTTTTCTTGGAAGGGAGAAATCCTAGCCTGGTGTGGGGAACACGATGCGTCGCCCCCTTAGTGCGTGTCGGTCAAGTCGGATAGCCATTAAAGTGTCAACAGATCAGGAAACTTATAGCGTTTGCTACTCCGAACCTTGGCAGGACAAAGGAGTGTTAGTTAAGTTATGTGTTTTCTGTACTTTCGGGGGTGGACCCACCACATATTCCGAATGCAGAGGCATGTATTTCATACCACTTCACCGCGCCAAATGCTTTGAGGCTGACAAAAGAGTTTAAATAGACCCCTAAGAAGAAGAACAAGGAATCTGTGAATGATGTAAACAAGCGAAAAAGAATAGTCTGGTTCCGAACCGTGAAGGGAACGAGTCTCGGTGAAGCGGGCCCAGCTCGGGGGTAGAGCTTCTGTCCGAAGATGCCGGCCAGCTATACAAGGAGCGGCCGAGCGGTTGATATTACCGCGAGGAAATAGGAGAGAGAGAGGACGATACCTCTTTTCCTGGTGCTAGATTGCACGTAAGAGAAAGCCAGTATCCCGGAGGTCACACGATGTGATGGAAATACAGCCCCGAATGACTGAGATGCCGACCGGTGATGTATGAGAGAATCACTTTTGGAGAGACGAACGGATCCTTCTACACGTCAGCGGCTTCGTTCCACCACGACATTGGTGCGCATAAATGCGTCCATGATTTCATGCAGGTGAATGCAGTGCACGAGAGAAAGTGGGAGATGGGGTTCGACTCCCCTCTCCATTGGTTATAGCGCCCGCTCTGAAATGGGCGTGTCATCACACAGGTGCGCTTCGAATATAAATACATCAAACATGGATACCTGAGGAAACAGCATATCTGTAAGTACAGAACTTATGTATGCCTGCCAGTTGTGAAATAACTGGCTCCAGTCAGCCAATAGACTCTCGTCGGCTGAGAACTGTGTTTTTAAAGCCGGACTGTATAGGCCAACTAATAATCATTGACTTTAATGATAAATTCAGCCTCAGAGCTATCCCGAAAGGGGCGAGTCTACTTGACGCCTCTCCTTCACAATCCTCTGTACATAGACGCCTTCATCATTATCCTCATATTTTGTTGTTAATTGATTAAATATCTGTTGTCTCGTGCCAGTCCTGAAGTTGCATGACTAATTAATGAGTGTCAGAATTTCTTAGTTTTGATTGGCTAAATTGCAAAATAAATTCTTTTCACCAGTACATAAGATTTCGGCGATAAAAAGAGCTCACAAATATTATTCGTAATTCTAATGTCTACCTCCGGGCCGTCAGCCATTGCATGGCATATTGACATCTAAATTCTTAAAGCTTATTTTTATTCGATAATCCGGCGACTCGGGGGGTAGTAACAATATGTTATATGAGGCTTTCACCAATGAACCAAACCCACGGACCCCCTCCCTCCATAAGAAATTTCTGGCTAAGCTACTGATCTGAGTGATCCCCCAAAGAACTTATGACTGTAAATCATTATGAAGTCCGTTAAAACACGAAACTGTGGCAATCTGCTTGTGATAATTAATACGTAGTGCATTCTTCAAACTAAGATATTGTAGTAGTGGTAATGTAAATAATCTTCTAATAATAGCGTAAAGGAACGGGAATGTTTATTTCATGAAATGTAATGTCATGTAAATATCTTTTAATGGTTGAATTTTAATGAATATGTAAATAATTAAGAATTCTTGCAGTTTTAGAATGTTTGAAAAGTAATCGTGAGAAACTTCTTAAAAATATATTTTTGAGTTCCATTTGGTAGAGCCAGTAAATCAGAGGAAACGATTAGTTTGTCGGCTGACTTCCTGGAGAAGGACAACACACAGGATTTCGTGTTTAGATAGCTACAACAGAAGAAGACTTTTTAGAGTTTTAAAGCGACTCATTAGGAAGGACTCCTGGTTCTTCGAGGTGATGCCATTAGTCATCGGACGTGGTGACGCAGAAAAAGGAGTGTTTTTCGGACGGGAGTGCTGAAGGGCTTTCTGGGAAGTAGTTGCGGAGACGACGGAGGAACGCTTCTTCTGAAGGTAGGATGATGACGTGTCTTTGGGGAGTATGCGACACACGGTAGTGGGGAGACGTTGGGAGTAGTATTTGAGAAGGGGTGTATGGTCTCCGCGCCAGAGCGGTAAGAATGAATGTAGCGAGAGTTAGGACATCTCACGGAGACCCGGAGTAATCATTAAATTCAGCAAAATCACGAAAATAAAGGATTTTATGAAACGTCAAATCGCTTCTGTTACTACTCTATTGATGTTTACAGTGCTCAAGGAACCTTGCAATCTTCTGATTCTAACATATTTCGGTAACAAAGGAAAGTGCAAAACAGCACTGTTACAATATTACCTGCCGAGTTTTCATAAAAAGTCCCTGTATTTTCCACTGTTCTTACAAGAACATCAGTTAAAAGCTTAAGATTCCCAAATTTTGTCTCGGAATTTTTAGTAATTTAGCACAGTATACCTTTCTTGGTGCATCTTTTTCTGTTATGCAATGTGAAGTCACAGTGCATTTCGCCCAGTAACGGTTCCAAGTGCAAACAGGGAGGTGTGTGTGGATGGTAGTGAAAAAGTTGGAACTGTCTCGCAGGGCCCGCTGCACACAGCGACATGAAACGTTTACCCTTAGTAAATAACTGCCTTGAAATCTGTGGTTCTAGCAACTGATTGTGATCGAGTGGAAATCATACGAGGAAAAACCATTTTACTTTTCTCTCTCTATAGATATACACTGAAGTGCCAGAAAAACTGGTACAGACGAGCTTATGCAAAATACATAGCAACGTCACCTATGCACGTACTAGGTTGCGTCCACCAGTGCGTATATAAAGCAACAGACATCCTTGCCAGCTGTCAGACTGTTTTCGGAATGAGAATCACAAATACTAAGGATTTAAGCTATTTTCAATGCGGTGTCATAGTTGGCACTCGTGAGATGAGCCATAGTATTTCGAAGGTAGAAACGAAGTTCGGATTGTCACGGACGACCATTGCAAGGGTGTACCGTGACTACAAGAATTACGGCAAAACCTCCAACCTACGATACCAGTGTGGCCGTAAAAGAACATTGGGTGAACGTGACCATCGTAGGCTGTCAAGATCGTTTCGCGCGATAGGCGTGCAACACTCTCGCAGGTATCATCGGAATTCAATGCTGGAGCCTCAACAAGCATCAGCGTCCGGACTGTGCAAC
The DNA here is from genome assembly GCA_039090855.1 of Macrothele yani. NCBI lineage: Eukaryota > Metazoa > Arthropoda > Arachnida > Araneae > Macrothelidae > Macrothele > Macrothele yani. Next base: position 167,536,440 of record CM077011.1, read on the forward strand.
GTACCCTGCTCGCTGTGGGCTTTGGAAGCTGAAGTACAACTCGAGTCCCTTTGATGGGTGCACGACACAGAGCTATGCGCCTCGCTTGGGCACGGCAACACCGCCACTGGACACTTGGTGACTGGGAGCAAGTAGCCTGGTCTGACGAGTCGCGTTTCCAACTGTATCGGGCAGATGGAAGGATTCGTGTGTGGCGCAAACCCCATGAAGCCATGGATCCCGCCTGTAAACAGGGAACTATACCGGCTGGTGAGGGTCCGTAATGGTATGGTGTGTGTTTAACTGGACTTCCAAGGGACGCCTGGTACGTCTACAAACGTCTGTGACCGGCCAACGCTATGTGCGCATCCTTTCTGACGAGGTACACCCGTTCATGTCCTGCATTCATGCTGATGGGTTGGGCCTGTTCCAACAGTACAATGCACCGCCACACAAGTGTCGGGACGCCACATTATGGCTAGAGGAGCATTCATCTGAGTTTGGGGTGTTGCCATTCCCACCCAAGTCCCCATATCTGAACGTGATAGAACACATTTGGGATGCCATGCAACGCGCTATCGAACACAGGAATCCAAGACCTCGGAATACACCCGAATGGTGGAACGCTCTGCAGGAAGTATGGTGTGCATTGCCTACAGCATATTTCCAGAAGCTAGTGGAGTTCATGCCCCGTCGTATTTATGCAGTCCTGTGCTCCCGAGGGGACCTACCAAGTATTAGACTGGTGTACCAGTTTTTCTGGCACTTCAGTGTATAAGCTGTGCATTATTTGCAGTGTAGCGGAATGCCACCTGGGCCCTTGGTAATGGTGGGCCTCTAGGCTATATAGCCCTTTAATCCGGCCCTGCCATCAGAACCGTCTTTATCGCGTTCTCCGTTTCAAAACCGTCAAACTTTAAATATTACTAGTAAGCATTTCAGCTGGGTTGGACCAGCCGAAATATCTTCTAAATTCCTGTTACTGTAAAATTTTACCTCATATGCGCTGTAATCTAGATTCATCAAGCTTTCTAATGCCTAAACAATATTTGAAGAACAGATTAACATCGTGAAAATACATTACTACATTTTCAAGATATCTATACAAGAAAGACTTTTCTCTTTTATCAAATGGGTTCATCTCTATACTAAGAACATTGCATACATATAACAGAAAGCGAGAAATCGGAAAAACGCTCTACTTGCACATATTAATTAGCTAATAGTGTATTAGATCGTGCAGAAAAAGAAATCATTAGTAAGCCGTACGAATATATTATTCATTTGCTGTACGGTGAAACATTCTGCATTAGTAATGATAGTATAGCAGTAACCAGTGGGGGGGGGGCGTGTACTGGTTCCAATGCCTACTCTATTGCCTCCCCTTCCCCTGCAGCAAGTATTGTTTTAAGCATGGTTTTCGGTCATTCACTGATAGAAAAATATTGCTCGGCATAGAAAATGCTACGTCATCAAGTAATGCACGAAATAAGACGAGAGATTTATGTAGAGTGTTTTAGGAAGGGTCAAGTCTTAAACAACCCTTAGAAGTAGGAAGCTAGGTGATTTGGGATACAGTGCCCGACAGGAAAATCATACGGAAGCGAGGTAGAAAGGGGGAGGGGGAGACGCCCTTATTTATAACCTGGGTTCCAGTATGCAGGGTCCGATGGCTTAACGTGCACATCCGACGGGTGGTGGATATGGTTCGTGCGTTCGCACCTGCCTGGGATCGATCCTGGGACTTTTCCGTGGCAGTCATGAACGTTGACCACTAAGCCATCCGCGGCCCACGAAATAAGACGAAACTTACTACCCATGTAGATAAGTAGATCGGAAGGGATTTAATTTCTGAGGGATTACATGGATTGTGAAAAAGAGACCTGAATCGGTATATTACATGGATTGGGAGAGGAGACCGAATGAGACCTGAATCAGTAGGTTGCAGGACCGCCATACTAGGGTATACATTCGGCAACAAATCGTGATATCGAGAGGAAAAGTTCTCGGATGGTGTCCTAAGATACCAGTGACCACTTGTCGTTGCCACAATTCATCGACACTGACAGTGGCGTTACTTCTTTTACCAATGACGTGTTACATGGTCTCAATTGATGAGAAATCTGGGAATCGCGCTGGCCAGGGCAGCACAAGGGCGACTTGTAGGCAATGTCTACTGATGTTGGCAGTCTGCGGGCGGGTATTTTTTTGTTGAGATTGGGCATCAGGTATACCACGGAGATAAGGCAACAAAATGGTTGCAGTACCTCTTCGTCGTGCTGTCATTGTACCCAGTATGTGTACGAGCGGGGAACAGTTGTTAAAACTGATAGCGCCCCGAATCATGACGACTGGCTGATGAGCTGTGTGACTCTCATTAATGGCAGCAACATCAGCCTGGTGATTACGTGATATCCAGACTCTCGCTCGGCTATCACCGCTGCTGAGACAGAAGCAGGACTAGTGTTAACACGCTGATTATTGCCTTTGTTAACTTGTTGTTCCTTAAGGTAGATAATAAAATAAATAAGACTCTTAAGTATTCATGGGATGCTTCTCTAACCTTTTAAAAACTATTTATTTGCCTCTTTGACTTAATCGTGAAAGGTTGTCCTTAGCTTTGGAACTCTTATTCCCCATTCCTGCAAAACAATATTTCTCCCTTTCTCTCACGTTATCGCTCTTCATCGATTCTTTCGTCTCTTTCTTTGGCAGGCGGGAAAAATTCAAATTCTCCGGTTAACTTAAGGCGCCCCTTGCCTCTTCTCTTGTGACCGCTTGCTAGTAAGCCACCGCGTCGAGTGTTGTTACCCCTCCTTTTCTCCGAGAATTCTCGCCGCAGGAAGGTGATCTATTCTTAAATCTTTCGCCAACGAAGACCCCTTGGGATTCCTGGCCGTCGGTTTGACGAAGTCTAAAGTTCAAATTAAAAGAATTCGTGTCGGTTACTTTGAACAAACAGCCAAAAAGTGTTAATTGTACAGGGCGAAATTTCGAACACAAAGACGAAGGGTCGAAATGATTTGTGTAAAAAACTTTAAATGTGTGAAACACGATTAAAAACATATGTAGACACATACTCTACATGTTCAAAACTTCTTACTACTAAAAACTCTCAATTAAAAGACATGAGATCTTTCGAAGCAGCATCGGCTTTATCATCAGATAAGATCTGTCCACACCATACTTCACCTGACATTGAAGTATGGTGTGGACAGATCTTAAGCTATGCCCGAGTGACATAAATGGGTACAATTTCAAAGCTCAAAGCGCCATAGCCGAGAGTATGAAACAGTTATGGTTAATCATGAGCAGCTGAGTAGACAACATTCGGGGAATGGCGAAGAGAACTTGTCATTACGTTAATCCAAGGTTGAGGGATAACTTGGGGCATGTAATCATTACAGCATGAAGTTCCGTAACAATGAATAAATAAGCTTTCGGTGAGATGTAGAAATGCTTTCTTACTTGGTGTAGCTGAAATCTTGGCTACCTTCCAAAGTGGGTAATGCGATCCACTGTATGTAAGTCTGGAAAGTGCAGTTGACATAGCTCCAGTTCTAGTGTATAAATATGTTCTTTGAGCCTTGTCCCCAAGGAACGCTAATGCTAATGACATGTTCCCTTCGCCATTGCCCCAATATTGTCTACTCGGCTGTTCATGGTTAACCACAACTGTGTCATACTCCCGGCTATGGTGCTGTGAGCTTTGCACTTGTGTTCTTTTACGTTATTGGGACATTACTTAAGATCTGTCCACACCATACTTCAATGCATTTCCATCTGATGATGAAGCCTATGTGGCTTCGAAAGATCTCATGTCTTTTAATTGAGTGTTTTTAGTAGTAAAACATTTTAAACATGTAGAGTATGTGTCTACATATGTTTTTAATAGTGTTTGACGGCAATATTTCACGCATTTCACAAAGACGAAGATTGCAAATGGCTTTCTATTATCAATACCTTTGTAGAAAGGCCATTAGAGAAAACGTCTCATGGCGCCACTGAGAAAAACATGAGGAGACATACTTTCCGGATTGGGGTGACGAAGATAAGAGTTTCTCACGCTCATACAACAAAGGAAATGGAAAGAAATGTTGGAATGAGATCTAGTATTAAATCTCCGTAGCACTAGTCTCTGCATGTGACATGGTTTCATTGATCTATCCACCCATGTTTAGTAAGGCATCACTGCAAACTTGCGCAACAATGTGCTGCCGTGAGTGGAAGTCGTCTTATTGGCTGGAAAGCGCGAACCTGCCTCAGCCAAGCTGCAATGAACAGTCCGTGTCGATACGGGGATGACTATAGCTCCTTGTACACCTTGTCGAACGTCGTTCGCTGTGGATTGTGTGGCTGCTAAGGTTTGCAGTCTAGTGCGGCGATCGAGGTATTCGGACATCAACCTACGTGTACTAGTTTTACTACTGTGAATCACATTACTTTCCTCCAACATTACCTTGTCGCAACATTTGGCATCCCGATGCGACGCTGGTATCAACCAGCTGTATGTAGCTCTATGACGAAGCTTCTGGTAAAGGTATCGGTATGACGGTGAGATTTTCCATTAAATCGCCCAGGCATTCTCACTACTTACAGGTGCCTTCACCACGGAGAACACTCCCATGTATAACAGGTAAGGACGGCTAAACTAAAGCCATTTTGCTCTATATTCTCACTCACCTCTCACGTGATTGGTTGACAACCGCGGTCATTAACATAGACAAACTGTCGACAAATACACACTAATACTTTGTCACGGAGATATTAGAATTCACTCGTTTCCATGAATGCAATACTGAATATTCAGCAATAGGTCTTTCTTTGCCAGTCAGCATCGAAATTTTCGACGATGCTTATTGATAACGGCCATTAGTAGGGTTGTAAAACGTCATTTCCCAGGCATTCGAACTTGATACTTTCATTGTTTTGTTATTTTATTGCCTTCTACAGCAAATTCGTACATTTTGATCAAAAGGCGACGTCAGACGACGTAATGAGTTTATTGCTCTTCACTGCGACAGAGGAACGTGGGAAAGAATAGCAACAGTCTGATGACAGAGGGAGTCACGGGGACAAAAATCGAAGAGGTCTGAGAAGGAGGTCAAGTTTATTTATTTATTTTTTTTTTTTTTTGAGGGCAAAACACAGGAGTCGCTTCACCTATGCAAAGGCGAAAAGGAAAGGGAAAAGATGAGTATATGAAACAGTGAAGAGATTTATAGAATCTTCAGAGGAAGGTAAAAAACAGAGTAATAGAAATTATTTGCAAATAGGCACTAAGATCATTCTGGTACAACCAGCATGACAGGGTTTAGATACTAATGAAGAAAAGATAATTTAAATAAGCTTCAAATTCTTCAGAACAAATATACGTATACACTGAAAAGCAATTGAATTAGAGACAGCCGGCGTTATGCAAATGTGGCGCTGTGGGCGGCCCTGTAAACGGAAACGACATGACGTATGCAGCGATCCGACAATATAAGGAGTGATGCGACGGGAATCAGTAAGAGTCGGACGCAGTATGGGTAAGACGAAGGATCTAAGCGCATTTGATCGTGAGCAAATTGTCGGGGCCCAACGAATGGGTCACTCCATCTCGGAAGTCGTGCAGGCACTGGGATTTTCACGAGCCACTGTGTCACGGGTGCACCGTGAGTACATCAAATCCTGTAAAACCATCCCTGCAAGGGCCAACTGCCCTGGACAACAGCGTATGGATGAGCGGGGTCATCGTCGGCTAGCTCGCATTGTAACAGCGGATAGATGGGCAACAGTGCAAGAAATAACTCGGCAATTGAACGCTGGTGCACAAAAACGTATAAGCAGCCACACCATCCAGAACCATCTCCTTGCTATGGGGTACAGAAGCCATCGTCCCACGAGGGTACCGCTGCTGACCGCACATCACAGGGTTCAAAGATTAGCATGGGCGCGGGAACATCGCCACTGGACCCTAGACATGTGGGAAAATGTTGCCTGGACTGATGAGTCGAGATTTACGTTGGTACATGCGGATGGCAGGATACGAGTACGGCGCAAACCACATGAAGCGACGAATCCTTCTTGCCAGCAGGGTACTCTTCAAGCTGGTGGGGGTGGCATTCTCGTCTGGAGACTGTTTACGTGGACTGAAATGGGACACCTGGTAAGTGTGACATCGTCCCTGACAGGTCAACGTTACCAGGATAACCTGGACGACCATTTGCTCCCGTTTGTACGTCTTCAACATCCCACTGGGGACCTCATCCTGCAACAAGACAATACACCGTGTCATCGCTCCCGAATCGTATCCGAATGGTTGAATGAACACTCCACCGACGTGACCTAGCTTCCTTGGCTAGCTAGATCACCTGACCTCAATCCCATCGAGTACATCTGGGAAGCCATCGAGAGAGAGAGAGAGATGTTCGAGGCTCTGACCCCCTCCATCAAATCTTCGTGAACTGTGGGAGCTTGTTCAGGGGTCGTGGATCCGTATGGCTTCCCAACGCTTCAGGTGTCTTGTCGAGTTCACGCCGAGACGAATCGCCGTCGTCATCAAGGCGAAAGATGGTGCTACACGTTACGAAACAGGTATCTCTAATTCAATTGCTCTTCAGTGTAAGATTAATAGATCTAAAATTTGTTAGAAATACCCAACTAACACTCTATAATAACACAAGAGTTTTCCCAAACAAATACAACTTTCTTACGATGAACCAATTATATTACTTCAATATCAGGAAAATTATGTTCAGACGCATTAAGAATAATTTACACGCTGACATTATACAAATTATACCCGAGATACACACACATGACACACGCACTAAATCATATATTCGACCTATTCATCCGAAAACTGAGACTATGAAGCAAAGTATAAATTACATTGGCCCACACTACTGGAACTCATTACTGACGGAACTAACCTGTTTAAATAATTTTAACCTTTTTAAAAGAAAACTAAAAAACTTCATAATGAATTGCAGCTCCTCAAATTAATGGTTACAGTGGATGGAAACTATGACTAATACTATGACTTGTACGAGTATATCGTGATGTAAATTGTTTTTACAATGGTATTATTTGTAATGTTAATGTTTATTATCTTTTCATATATCATTAGCTTTTTTTTTTTTGTTAATACAAAAATTTTTTTGTAACTACAACTACCGACCTCAATGTAAAACTAGCCTAGGGAGCAATTGACCTTGTGAGGCCTGGCTGGCCGTTTCCCCTTGCTTCCTTGCTGTGCAGTGTTTTAATAGATATTTATGTAACACTAGTTCTTAGCTCAGCAAAATAAATTAATTGAATTGAATTGTACCACCAGTACATTTATTCTTTTCTTCATGGTATATTTTCCATTCACACACAACGAGCTGCAATTAGACTTAGATATCGAACCCGAGCGGGAAGGAGAAACACACCTGTAATTCCAGCTAATAACTTCTTGGTATGGCCTTTCCTCTGTAGGGTAGTGTGGCATATTAGGTGATTGCTTTCTGTTTACTTGCTGTAAAATATTGCTTCTGTTGAATAACAAAAGTGACATTTTGTGTCTGTGATACTTCCGAAGTCAATGAGGGGTAACTGGGAGAATGCATCACATTCTACAGTCATGAGCACTTCTTTTGAATTAGAAAAATGTGTGGTAATGTGAAACGCAATAGCAGTCGAAAATTTTTTTCGACTTGGAATCTAATAATTAGCCACCCCTGGGGCGTAGGGCGGCGTAAGCTCTGGTTTCTGGTGAGGCGTGCATGTTTTGTTTGTCTTACGACACTAGCTCTCCCCGTTCCCTGTTTTGTTTGTCTTACGACACTAGCTCTCTCCCTGTTCCCTGTTTTTTTTGTCTTACGACACTAGCTCTCCCCGTTCCCTGTTTTGTTTGTCTTACGACACTAGCTCTCCCCGTTCCATGTTTTGTTTGTCTTACGACACTAGCTCTCCCCGTTCCCTGTTTTGTTTGTCTTACGACACTAGCTCTCCCCGTTCCCTGTTTTGTTTGTCTTACGACACTAGCTCTCCCCGTTCCCTGTTTTGTTTAGAGTAAGAAACTCGATTGAAAAATAATTATTTAAATCGGTCTTTGAGAAGTAGAGAAGCGGTTGCAAACAGAGAAACCCAACGACTCCCCTACCAGGAAACTGAATTTAGGTAGTTAATAATTCAGAGGAAGAAATATTTTCTTTAGTAAGAAGCCCGATGGAAAAATAACTTTTTAAATCCGTGTTTTTGAGGTAAAGAAAAGGCTGCCAACAGAAATGTCATTGATGGCCCCACCAGGAAGCTGAATTACGTGGCAGAAAATTCACGAAAGATGTTATTCATGAGGAAATCTATCGGGGGAAAAATAATAATAATAAATACTTTTTTTCTCCGTAGAACTTTCAGAAACGGAGATTCGGTCACATATGAAATTAAATCCTTGCGTCCCTAGTAGTGAAACTGCGTGTCATGGAAGCAGGTAATGCACGCAGTCTACTGTTTTGCGCAGAAAAAATAAAAAGTGTACAGACAAAATGTGTTCCTTAATGAGGGCTTCCCTAGGCAAAACAAATTTTTCAAAATGGAATTATAGAAAATAATTTTTTCAAAATGGAAATTTAGAAATCATTCATTATGTGATGATAAGAATATAGGTAATAAGAATATTAATAATAATCTACAGAAATATTTATTTGAATATTTTTGCGCGGATGTTACATACATTTTAAAAATGCACTCATGACACATTTAGTTGTATAAAAAAATTAATTTCGTAGCACCCCCTCCCTCCCCCTTCCTGAAAAAATTTCTGAGCACGCCACTAAAAAGCACATTACATTTTCCTGTTCAGTTCAGCCAAGATTTATGCGCCTATTAAATTTAACACTGACGTATTACCTACAATAGATATCTTTCTGCCGATGTGTACATAATCATCAACCACTGTAGGTTTTACGCCATCCACTTGCAGTTCTTTTTTTAGAAAAGTGTGGCGTGTGCCCTATGTAAACTTAAAACCTCTAGTTCAGCCTTTCCCCAACAAAAAAATTCATGTCGATGATATAATTTTGATTTTATTCCGGTAATTATTTCAAATTTACAGAATGTGATGTGCATGAAGTTCTGAAAAGTTTTCAGAGATAACGATGTCATCGGCAGAAGAATCAAATGTGGATTAAGGTATGATTCTTAGAATGTGCAGAGTTAAGCTGTGGTTAAGAATATGAATGAAGCATTGAATGTGGATCTGTGATATGGAATGCAGATTAAGCTATGTCAGCTAAAATTTATCCTTTCGTTTTCTCACAGCACGGAGGGGAAAATATTTTTCGATTGCGGAATTAAGACTGGGAAAGGCGGTGTCACGCTGTTAAACTCTTTACAATTTGTATATTTTTCGTTCCTTCAAATAATCCAACTAATGCACTCTGTGTGCGAGCTTTCGGTGACGTTAGTGTACAAATTTTCAATGCAGCAGCATTTTGAAAAAAAAATTGTGATTGCAACTGTCAATTCCTTCCGGAGTTTAGGAGGTTATGCTTTTGTTGTGTTTTACATGTTCCCTTCTTTTCGTGCACTGCGTTGTACAGCCATATTCTTGTAAATATATTTACCTATTGTTTTGTGCTCTGCTCTTACTGTGCAAGTCATCGCATGCTGTAATATCCTAATCATTACTATTGCTTGTGCAACATTTTCCTCAAGCATGTATTGTTCCTTATTAGTGATTTTAACATTTTGTCATCCTTAGTTGAGTGCCGTATCACATTCACCTGTAAAATTTCATCAGTATCGCTCATTGCTTTGTTGTTTATTTTGCCATATGTGGTACGCCTGTATCCCCTTATGTTTTTGCCAATAAAGTATATTTTGAACTAAGGGGGAGGCGGCAACGCTACGAGTGGAGGGGCAGTTCCAGAATTTTGATGAGAAACGGCACTGGCTCACTCCCTTCCCTGGAACCAATGACCCTAAATTAGGGACGGGGGACTGCTTATAGTCCGTCCAGTCGCTCTCTGTTGTCTTTAAACCTTCAATAAAAAAAACACACACACACACATTCCTTGTTAGGTTACAAACTAAAATTCATAAACAGCCTTGAAAGCAAAACAAAACAAAACAAAAAACGACCTACATAGGCTTAAATTGCGAAGAAAGAGTAACTTGCCATAGAGATTCGTATCCATGGTTTCCATACTATAGACACTGAATAATTTAATAAAATACTACGTACAGCATTCACTTGAAAACTTTTTTTAACTAGGGATGACATTAGTAGCGTCAGGTAAAATACTAACGAACAGAAGTTTGACGCAGGACTACGTCTAAATCCGCGGATAGTATCGAGAGACTTAACGCCGATCGCCTGTGCCAAAATAGGTCCCAACTGAAATCATTATAGCGTTGAAAATACGTGTCGCACACTAATCGTGTTAGCATATTTGTAAACAGCATGGAGTCCAATTCGCGTACTGCGCAATACAACGTGCGCGCGGGGAGATGATGCAATATTTCTGGGTGTGCCGCCGCGTTTGACTTAGTCTATACCGCCAACCGTGAGCGAAACATGACTGCACGTAATATCGTTTTAAAGCTCTCGACGGGATCTATTCAAATATATGAAGAACATTTCGCAGTGGTTTGAACTGAACATTTAAAAAATTGTTTTCTTGTGAACCGGTGAACACTTTTGACAATAATGCGGTTTTTCTGGACAACTGCCAGTGCAAAACGACTGTGCGTGGTATCGTTGTAAAGCTCTCGACGAGATCTGTTCAAATATATAAAGAACATATCGCAACGGTTTAAACCAAAATCTTTAAAAATTGTTTTCGTGTGAACGGGTTAACATTTTTGACAATACCGCGTTATTCGCAGAATGAACGCAAGCAAAAGTAGAGGAAATCAAAACGAGAGGCAAGGGCAAGTGATGAAGAATGTAAGAAGCGCAAGAAGACTGCAGCCCAAGGAACTAGAGAATATCGAGAACGCCTGAAAGCAGCAGGCGCCAAATAAAAACCCGGCTCAGCTCGAACTCGCGCAGAGAAGCATAAATTGACAGAAACGATTTCAGAACAAGAGCAGCCGATTGAAACCATACTCTACTAGCTCATTTCAACTCTCCGATCTGCAAGTCGTAGTCCTACCTTCTAAACTGACGGCTCAATTAGAACTGAGCCTACCTGGATTTGGTGGGGGTGGTCAAAGTTTCTGACAAACACTTCAATATGTGTGCTCCCCTCCCATAATGCTTAGCCCCCCCAATAGCCCACCCAATTCGGAGTGGCTCGCATCACCACTGCTCAGGAGAAAAGACTCAATTAAGGGAAATGTTCACGGTGCTCAGTTTCGTAACATGAACTCGAACAGAATGAGTTGAGGTGAGAAACAGTTCTGTGTAGATTATTTTGATTCACTTAAAGCTTTAGTTTCGCTTTGTGTAAACGAAAAAGATGAAAATCTATGGTCCATTCCTTTAATGACTGTTACATTTGCAAATAAAATAGTTCTCCTATGATAAAAGCTCTGTACATAACTGCTGTTCTAAAGTTATGGGCATATAACAGAGTGTTAAAAATACTACTGCGAGGTCAAAGGTACGGGCCAAAGAACTCACCCTGAACAGCAAACTTTATTATTTTTTTTTTTCAGGGAATGTAAATGCCAGGCATTCAAGAGGATTTTCTAGAAAGGACAAATTGCCATGAATATCTGAATCGTTCATTTATAATCAGAAAATCCCAGCGACAGGGTCATGCTTTACAACGTAGCGATAAATTTACAATATTAAAATGGAGTATTAGTTTTGTTTTCTTGACAGAAATCTCCAAAAACTCGAAAATTCTTATTCTCAGAATGTCAAAAACTCGTACGTTTTTCATTTGCAGCTAATACAATTTAATTATGGCAACTCAAACTACTTAAGTGAAATCTTTAAGATGTATTTTGTTGCTGCCCATATATTTCTCTTCAGGCCACTTATTACATCTAAAAACAAAACGAGAATCTTAAAATGCCTAAATGTCCATGCCTTTCGAATTTACAGAATTGTATCGGTAATTATGGCCGCATTCTGTTCTCAATACTTAAGGGATAACGAGCTATCCAAGCCAAGCCACTAATTGCTAATCCTTAAACCTGTCAACCGAAAAACACTTTACTTGATAGCTCACACACACACACACACAGGGATGAGTGTGTTGAAGCAGCCTTCCTTCTGGATGCTCCTCCGGCAAGAGCAGATCGCCATCATAATCAACTTCCTGACAAATCGCAGTCGATAAAACCAAGGCTTGGATGCTAACGTACTCCACGGATCACGCGTTTACCACTTGTCACTCGCTTCTCACGAGTTGCCAGGGCAACGTGGGCGGAGCCTATCAACGAGAAGGTTCGTCATTGGCTATCGCTATATTGGTTGTGGTTACTCCCATTGGAAGTGAGACGCTCAGCCATTACAGAGAACGTAATCAAGGAGAGAGTTGTGCCCTCTGCTTTCAAGTTCTCACGTAGATTTCGTTTGAAACTGAAAAAAAAAAAGTGCCGTAAAAAACGCAACGTGGAAATCCCGGACTCCGTAAATTCGAGTTCTGCTGAAAGACGCTTTGAATCTTAAAAGTTCAGCTTTCTCTCTCTGGAAGTAACAGAAACTTGCAAAAAATGTTTTCCAAATATTACGCGTGGTGACGGCTTCGATCTTATTAAGAAGGTGCTTAGCTTGAAATACAACTCGGATGCTTAATTACTGTGATAAAGAGAGAGATACATTTATCTTATAGCTACTTCTTCAAAATTTGCTAAACTCGCGTTTTTGAAAAGTCACATTTAAAGAAATCTGGGATAACTTCTTAATAAGCACTACTGTAAAAATGACAGTGCATTTGAGAAGCTTTCTGCGTATGCGTTTTGAGGGGAAGAATTCCTTTAAGATAATGTTGTGGCTTTAGTAGGATATCCAATGAAATTATTTATACGAACAGAGACCGCACCAAATCTTCACAAATAGTTGCAGTTTTTTATTCTTTACACGTGTCAGTACTCTAAAAGGATCAGCGTTCATCTTCCAGCTAAAGTAAATATAAACTGGCTGTAATTATCACTATATTTCATGAGGATTCCAGAACAACTTTCAAAGACAAGTTAGGCCGGAATATTGTGCAGTTGTGGCTGATTATGGCAAAGCATGTACTTAGTGACTCTGGAGGTTTTTTAAAAGTTTCATATTTTTGTGCATGTTGGATTTTTATCTAGAAGAACCAAACCCTACTACAGCTAACATACGCACTTTTAATTTCGATTTGCCTTTGGATGCTTTGGACAAGTAGCTCAACCAATAAACAACCTATTTTAAAAAGAGAATGGAATTTAAAGATATGGAAATAGCCTCAAAGTACTAAAAAAATTGGAGTGATTTTTCTCTCTATCGATAGGAATCCTGTAATAACATTCTTAAAAGCGAAGATTCAGTTTCAAGAAAGTATTCTCGATAATTTGTAAAAGTTATATTTGTCTTTGCAAGTATTTAAAAGTGAACTCAGTTTTACTCGTTTTTAAAGATCGCTTGAAAATGCAGCTGAGTTCTTCCACGGAAAGCGCAACTGAGGAGCACTGTACTGAGCGCAAGACTTTGCCTTTAATACCGAGAATTTCAGAACCCATAATGACGACGAGGTCCCCATCGAGAAGCCCGGATCTTTTGATCACAAAATCTGGTGGCAAAAGGGACAGCTCCATCAAAACTTTCTCCTTTTCTGTGGACTCGCTGCTTTCGAGTAGTAACGACAAGGTTTCTTCCCGATCATCACCAAATGACAGAACTTCTTTTAATTCCACTTCGCGAGATTCCGCGGAAAGAAGGTTTAGCGTTGATGGCATTTTAAAGAACAATGGGTCGCAGCAAAAATCGCAGACTACGACGACTACGAGCACGGTGGGATTTGTGGCTCCTGCTCCTGCAGTTAAAAGTTTCGGACTCGGAGGTCGAGATGTGACTTTACCATCAACATCCCCCTGGGGTCATCCCTTAAGTATGACACTTCCATGGTTTCATGTAACTAGGACGTTATCACCCATTCACAGTAAGTACTTTTATTTTCTTCGAAATATTTCAGTTATTTTTTTCATAGCAACTTAATCATAAAGAGATAACCAATATTTATCTTTTTTTAATATAATTAAATGCATACAATATTTTTCAGCGGCGCCGACTTCATCGAATTATTGAGGGGACAGGCGTGAAGAGATCAGACGTGGAAGGAAATGTCTGTTCCATAGTGAGAAGGAAAGTTTGGAAAGAAGGGGGGGGGAGGCATAGACTACGGAATTCAACGTATATTTTGAAACGCAATTGTAATTGCTCGGCAGCGAATGAACAAGGAAGTGGACATCTTTTAAAAATAAAATTCAACCTGTGATTTTATAGAAATATCCAGAGAGATTTTATTTCCAAACGTTTATAAAAAAATGTGAAATTAGCTGGGTTGCTTAAACAAAGAGTAAGAAGCGAAAAAAAAATAGATAAGTAAAGGTGCTAGAGATTATACATTTCTGTATATATATATTTTTTAGTTCTGATAATTGTTTTAAACATTTACCAAATATCACGAGAACATGCTAAACACAATACAGGGCTGGCAATCACGTTTATAATCGAATGAGCAATGCCAAATATGGGGAAAAGTTTTTATTTATTTTGTTATTTATTAATTTTTTTGAAATAAATCGCTTTGGCCTCATAAGGTGGAGCTTGGTCCACCTAATGAGGCTAAAGCGATTATTTAATTAAACAGGACGAAAAATATTAGGTGGGCACTGCCCCCCCCCAGTAAAATTATTGCAGGGGCAAGATTCACTTTGCCCCCCCCCCCCTGAGTCGGCGGCTATGATATTGTTAGCTTCCCCAAATAGTCCGCTTACCTTACTAACTCAGTGTTGCAGTGTTTGGGAAAATCCTTACCGGAGGGGCAGTTCCAGAATTTTGATGAGAAAGGTAGGAATGTGTGGTCAAACAAATTATTGCGACGTCTAGTTAGTCCGACCAAGTTCGGGATAATCGTGACTGTACCTCTTTTAATGGTGAGAAAACTACAGATCTTGGAACCAATGCTGAGAGACCTTCCCATGAAATAATTCCAAGGAAACATGTGTAATAGATACTCAGAGCTATCTTGCCCTATACATATGAACAGAGAATAAGTGAACGTAGTCTTTTCAATCAGACAAATATGTGCTTGTTACACAAAGTCGGGACGTTTAAGTTGTAGTCTTAGGAAACTACCTCTGTTATGTTGGTAGAAACTGGAAATGTTGAAAATTGCTCACCGATTAGCTCATTCGAGAAACCCCAACACTTCTAAAATGCATTTCTGTGATGAAAAGAATGTGGCTATATATAAGGAATAAGCATACAAAACAAGAAGCGGCACAGTACTTATTTTCTTCTTCTTCCAAATAATTACAATCACAAGAAAATTAGGAACTTGTTCAAATAATGTGTCCGAAGATCGCAGTTTCCAAGCTTTGATTTTTAAAATAACAAAATAAAATCTCTTAGGAAAAGCAATTTTGACTTTACGAACACACGCTTTAAACGCAAATTACTATGTCACGTAAAGCAAAACAACTTCTAGTTTTTAGTTAATCTTTAGCAAACTTTCTTTACACTCAGTTTTTGCACAGTAATTAATTTTAGGTTTCGTCATGCTGTCTTTATCAAATTATCTTCTTTCTGGCCCAGGCACTAATTCCTGGCCTTTGTGCCGTCACTCTGGAAACGAATGCTTTAAGGTGCTACCTTCTCACCCTGAAATAACACGCGAGGGGAAACCATGAATATTATGTTTGTTTTTCAATTCTGGTTCTCTCTCTAACCTGGAGCTAATAACTTGAAACTAGAAATATGCTGCTCGTTCTATTTCTGTTTTTCTACGTCATTAGAAATAGTTAAGCAATAGAGACATAGCGTGTGTCCTTATTAAACTCCAAAGAAAAATGTCTGATGTATATATATATATATATACAATGTATATGTCATTAGCAGCAACCGATCTCAATCCACTGCTGGATGAAAGTCTCCTAAAATCTTTTCAACAACTTTCTGTCTTAGACAATTATCCTCCAGCAGCATATTTTCGTATTGAATTCACCAATCTCCTATGTTGTCTTTTTCTTGACCCTCGATATCCAGACAAATATTTCAGTTGTTCAACGGCCTCCATGTTACTCCCGCACGCTTTCAAATTTCATCCACCGATCTCCCACGTGGTCTTCTTCTGTTGCTTGGTATCCAGACGAAAATGTTGGTTGTCCATCGGTGGTCCATTCGTCTGGCAATATGTCCAGAATTGCCATTTCTGGGATTTTACTCTGATCATGATGTTTTCCACTCTTGACATTTTCCTGATCCACGAGTTCCACTTCTTTTCTCTCCTGGTTACACCAAGCATGCATCTCTCCATGCCTCTTCAGTTATCTGCAGTCTTTTTATGTCTTTTTTAGTCAAAGTCTATGTCTCTGCTCCATAAGTAAGAACTGGAAGGATGCATTGATTAAGCATTTTAAGGCATAATGACATATTGCTCTCAAAAATTTTACTGTTTATTCCAAAAGCTATCCAACTAAATTTTATACGCCGATTAATTTCTTCATCCATATGACTTTGGGTTTGATATCGATTGTTCAAGGTAAATGTAGGTATCGGATATCTCCAGCTTTACCGCATCAATCGATTTTCATTTCCTGTGAAAACATTGTGTATTTTTTTCTGAAAGTTCATTTTTAATCCCACTTCTTTACTCTTGTCAGTAAGTTCCTAGATCACACTCTGGAGCTCCGAAAGGGTATAGTTGCATCAGATGACAGCCTAGTCTTGTTCTTCGATTATTCTTAGCATCCTCTGCTTTCATGTCGCACTGTCCGCTACCTTGGCCAGGCACATTTTAGCTGCCTGGGATTGAGGGCCAAGTTTTAAGCTGTGGGATCATTTTGTAGGTGTTTACCACAACTCACCACGCTGGCCAAGCTGGTTGGTGTGTGTGGGATAGCATTTCCTGTAATCCCTGTGGTATAGTTATACCGCTATATGGCGGTTACTATAGATCACATATATGATCCATGTACTGGGGGAACTTATTGAAAGACCGAATGAGTATGAACTCTTACTATGTAGGGCGTTTATTGATAATGAAAAGACTTTTGATCCCATGAAACACTGAACGATTTTAATGTGTTTAAGGTCCTTTGGTGTTGAAGATACTTATGTTAACTTTATTAATAACTATGGAATGCAAGCTCTGAAGGTTTTACTGTTTGAGGACACAGTGCATATAAAAATTGGAAAGTTAGTGGGACAGGGTGACACAATATATCTATCAAATTCTTGAATGTCTGATTGCAGAATGTCTTTCAATCATCGGTCTGGGAAGACAAGGGGATAAATATTAATGGATATTATTTAACACACCTTGTTTTGCCCCAACGACAGAGTCATTTTTGCAAGTTCTCACCGTCCCCCTCAGAGTTGCAGAGCATGATCTAGAAACTTGCTGATAAGAATAAACACGTGATAAAATGATCTTAACAGAAAACAAACTGATGCATAATACTTTTACAAGAACTGAAGATTTTAGTTTGAAGGGGCAAATTAACTGATGCCTAATTTTTACCATGGGCAACAGATATAAAGTGAACTTCATCAAAGAAGAAATTAATAGGCCTATGTAACTTCTTTAAGAGCATTTGGGAGAAACTGTACAATTTTTAAGAGCAATTCACATTATGTGTTAGAAAAGTGCAATCGGTGCGTCATTCCAGTTCTTACTTATGGATCAGAGACATGGCTTAATTGAAAATGGCGTACGGAGGCTTCAGATAACTGAAAGCAGAGTGGAGAGATGTATGCTTGGTGTAGCCAGGAAAGATAAGAATCATGGATTCCTATAGTGGATTATCCACGTAAAGGCAATGAAGTGGCAATAAGCTATAAATATTGCTACAAGAATTGACTACCGTTGAACAACCGAAATATTAGGCTGGATTCCAAGGGACATGAAATATTCAAGAGAAAACGACCAGGGGATATATGTGGATGAAATTCAAAAGCATGCTGGTGTCTTATGGTACTTGTCGTGCGTTCTCTTAAGTGAGGATTCGTTAGGAAGTTTGGCCGAAGTTAATTGTTTTGTATCTTTCTTTTCAAATGGGCATGCTCCTTCATTCTAAACTACATTTTGAGTTCATTCAGTTATTTCTTCATTAGTCTTCACTTTTTATTTTTATTTTTTTGTAACCTTAGTTATTTTTAATATTATATTTTATTTAGTTATTGTTGTGATGCGACTGATAATCATGATGTGCAAGCACAGTTCTTCATTATTTCTTCTAGTAGGTTCCTTATTTTGTCTACAGATTCTATTTTCATCGTTTCCTAGAGTATTCGATTTAAACGATTTTTTTTATTGTCACTTTCTAGTATCAAGCTTTTCTCTTACAAAGAAAATACATCGCACGGCCTTTCAAGACTTTTTGTTTTAAGATTTTTGGGAAAATCTTCAAGCAAGAATTCTCCGTGTTTTGTTATTAAGCGAAAGAGACATTCAAATTATTTTTCTTGCAATGTAATTCCATTTAATATAATCTATTGCTTCCGTTTCATTGATTGTCATTGTTTTTATAGTCGATGTATACGAAGGCTATGTGTTGATAATGCAATGTGGATTGGCTTTCAGGACAACAAAAAACGCAGAAAATTTCGTTGTGTTTCTTGTTTGAACACTGATAGGAAAGTAGCCATCTTTTGCACAACTTAACAGAAAATCTCATTTTACTATTAC